>OX336388.2:2052915949-2054115949 GCA_946902985.2 Meconema thalassinum | reverse complement strand
GAGATATTTCGCACAGCCGCCATCTTGAGTTTATGTTAACAATTTAACGAAATTATATGTCGGTGCATTACAATGTGTACAATCATATACTGTACCAAGTTTTATTGCGTTTGGTTGGTTAAATCGCGAGAAACGTCTATTTAAAAGTCGCAAATTCGGTTGGTCGCCATGTTAGTTTCGTGCGTACCAGGTTTTCGTAAGTCACATAGGTGAACTTCTAGTAGTTCCCTTTATCACCGTATAATATTCCAGGGTGATATAGGTAATAGTTTCGGAGATATTGAATGCTGGTGAAATATTTCGCACCGCCGCCATGTTGGATTGGTGAGACGTAACAAAATTTGAAGGGCGCGGTCGGGGTCGTCAAGAATAGTGCTATGAAATTACCGAGTTTCATTGAAATCGTTCCAGCCGTTTAGGAGTTATTAGGGGGAGACTCATACCATCACACCCACTTACACGCACACACAGACAGACACACGGACAAAATGTGAACTCATAAGCCTATTTTTTCATAAATTAAAATTGGCTAAAAGCACCTGGATGATAAAGAGTGTCACAGTAGCTGACAACATTCATTGTCATTTCCTTTGTGAGAAAATCCACAAGAAGCACCCCTTTATGGTCATAAAATGACGAATTGGCTACCAGTTTGGTACCCGACTCAAGAGTGAGGGCCACCTCAGTAGAGAACCGAGTGTGGAGTATAGTGCTACCCTTATCGTAATAACCCATAGGACCTTAATCATTAAGAGAGATATCTGACCTAGAACTACTAAATGATGGAGGCGAAGCAGTAAGATTCCATTTCTAATATAACAAAATTATTATTTAACAGATACTGAATGTACATTTAACATATGTCAAATTACCAGCTAATAACATGATCAAAATATATATTTAGAGAACGAGGAAACCGATCCACATAATATAACAAAGTGCTAATCCATCAGGAATCCCATATCAAATCAAATTTCTTCAGCACGTAGAAATTAAGTATGAACCATTTGTCCAAGGTCAGCAATGACCATCATAAGTGAAGGACGAAGGTAACCCTTAATAACCCAAGGAAGATCATTTGATTCCCATCATCAACTAGGACACACGACGAAATACGTCCACTCGCAATGATATCTCAAGAAGGAGTTATTAATCCTCAGATGTTTTAAATAAAATATAATCCCAATAATCAATTAGGGGGAAACAATACTAACTCTTTACCAAACCAAGAAGAAAGGGAAATATAACGTTGTAGATGTTCTAACGCAGGCTTTTAAGAAGCAGACTACTTGACGAGACAAGGGGAAGATAGATTAAAATATAAATAAACAAATTAAGGTTATGAAACATGTCTCGTCAAACACAAATTGTTCGCCAAACACTCAGACAGAAATGCCTGGTCAAGCATAGGCATAGGCCTAAATACACTGATAGGTAAAACTGGTTGCTTACTTACGTGAAACAAATAGATAATAGATAACCTACATACATAAGAGACGTACATAACAGCATCTTGCATCTCAGATCATATATTCAACATAAACAAACCGTAGACAGGACTACCAACTTCAAAAGTTTAAGTATGTTTAGTCGACACATATCTGCATACACGAAATCAACCCAGATTTCACACCGCAATGAAAGTGAACACATTACAGTTGTAAGATAATTACAACAAACCGAAAATAAGTTAAGTGATGAGCACAGACATTGCCTTCCATATACCAACCAGACACGCAGTCTAAATACCAACATGTATCGCCATGCAAACGTTACTCTTTCTCCACATAACCACATTCATGAATACATGCATCCAGTAACCAATATATCCTATTTACAAGAAGAAACCTACCCGAATCACTGCTAGTTACATAATTTCTTTATAAAAATATAAATCTATATTAAAACTAGCTGACCCGGCAGACGTTGTCCTACCAATCAAAGAAAGTGTTGTAACTTCTTGAAGTGATTTTGGATACACACTATTTTTTACAACTTTCTTTTGACTGCCTCTAAACTATCGTGAAATGAATTAACTAATCTAGAAACATTCGTGGGAGCGTGCACAACAATTCTCAAACTATCATCGCAATCGGATAAATGGCATATAACGCATAGGGGATTTTGTTAAATGATTCCTGCGCTGTCACTCATTTGTTGAATCTATTCGTGCTCTACCAAATGTGAAATGATTTACTAAGTTAGAAAGCTTCGCGTAAGTGTACACAACAACTCATCAAAGTTTCATCGCAATTGATGAATAGCATATGAACGCATACGGGATTTTGTTGGAACGCTTCGCGCGTCGTCACTCATTTGTTACATCTACTCGTGCACTACCAATATTGTAAAATTGATTTACCAAGTTGAACACCTTCCCTGGCGTGTACACAACAAATCATCAAATTTTCATCGGAATCGGATGAATGACATATGAACGCATAAGGGATTTTCTTTAAACGAATCGTGTGCCGTCACTCATTTGTTGAATCTACTAATGCGCTACCTATTGTAAAATGGATTTATTAAGCCAGAAACCTTCCGTAGTGTGTACACAACATCTCACCCCAGTTTCAACGTAATCGGACGAATGGTATTTGAACGCATACGGGACCTTGTTGAAACACTTCGCACGTCGTCACACATTTGTTGAATCTACTCGTGCGCCACCTCCTGTGACATGGATTTACTAACTTAGAAACCTCCATGTAAGCGTACACAACAACTCATCAAAGTTTCATCTCAATCGATGAATGGTATATAAACTTATACGAGATTTTCTTGAAACGCTTCGCGCGTCGTCGCTCATTTGTTGAATCTACTCGCGCGCAACCTCCTGTGAAATGTATTTACTAAGTTAGAAACCTTCACTTAAGTGTACATAACAACTCATCAAAGTTTCATCTCAATCGATGAATGGTATATAAACTTATACGGGATTTTTATTGAAACGCTTCGCAGGTCGTCACTCATTTGTTGAATCTAGTCGTGCGCTACCTATTGTAAAATTGATTTACTAAGCCAAAAGCCTTCCCTGGAGTGTACACAACATCTCACTCAAGTTTCATCGCTATCGGACGAATGGTATTTGAACGTATACGGGACCTTGTTGAAACGCTTCACACGCCGTCGCTCATTTGTTGAATCTACTCGTGCGCAACCTCCTGTGAAATGGATTTACTAAGTTAGAAACGAAACCTTCCCGTAAGTGTACACAACAACTCATCAACGTTTCATCGCAATCGATGAATGGTATCTAAACTTATAGGGGATTTTGTTGAAACGCTTCGCGCGTCGTCACTCATTTGTTGAATCTACTCGTGCGATACCTATTGTAAAATGAATTTACTAAGCCAGAAGCCTTCCCTGGAGTGTACACAATATCTCTCCCAAGTTTCATCGCTATCGGACGAATGGTATTTGAACGCATAGGGACCTTTTTGAAACGCTTCGCGCGTCGTCGCTCATTTGTTGAATCTAGTTGTACGGTAAAAGAATCGGTCATTTCAGAAACAGCATAAGTCAAAAATAACAACTTTCGGGAAAGTAGAAAAAACTGTATGGTGTCTAGAAATGTGCAATGAAATTATTAAAAAATATGAAATACGTATATGCTGTCACTCTTGATATTGTTGTCAGTTATAATGACTTTTATTTTTCTTACAACATGGCTATTTTAACCCTTTTTGATCCTTGACTTATGTTTTTTATAAAATGAACGTGGATTTTCAAAGTAAAACTCTTTTTTTATATACATAATATATATTATACACACAATTGGTACAAAACCTGGTTACATCAGTACTTTTTTTAGTTCACCATGTCAACTTCTTCATTTTCCTCTGTACTAATGGTCTCCCAAGAATAGACTGCATCATAAAAACGTTTGATCTCTTCCTCCTGTGGTATGTACTTCTGAAACTTCTTCAGGTCGTCCATCTTCTTAGAATGTATTGGTATAAAACCTTTTGGGTAGGCTATGTCAATTGGAATGGTCATCGGTTCAGGAGTAGGGTTTCGCACATTAAATGTGTGAACCAGTAAACCGTCAATGTAGGTCCTGGCTGTTATAACGAATGGAGCACTAGCATGGTGAGAGAAGTGCATGAACTTCGAGACTTGCAAGCGCACTTTTTGTTCTTTTGGAATTGCTTTGCCACGTGTCTCTTCCGACAACACCACTTTCTTAAAGAACTTTGGCCACCACCTACTGACATCAATTACGTCCTCCAATTCCATAAGGACAACCAAAAAGTTTTGTTTTGCAGATGAAGATACAATCAACTCTGCGTACTGTTTCAGGGTGAACACTCTATCACATTTTCGTAACTTTCTTTTCACCATGGCGAAGTTACGGTCACAAGGTAAAAATGAGTGACCCCTCACAGGAAAGTATTGCTGCACACTTTGAAATTTCTTAGAAGTAACAAAGGCATTCATTAGCCGCAATAAACAATGATTTCTATTTTGGCCAAATCATCCGTCCGAAAATATATGAAGGTGTTCCACAATTTTCAACGAAGATTGTATGTAATCTAAAATGAAGGAGCAAACTTCATTAGGGCCTTTACCAGCTTGGCCTTCATGGTAAAGATAAAACACTGACGTATTGTCTTTCAGGTTATGAATACAGAAGACATTGACAGTTAACTGTCTGAGATAAAAGGTCTCTTGAACCGGTATGGTTGGAAGTTGTAGCTTTTGCATAAAATCTATGCAAATGGCTCCGATGGATTTCACATTAGCAACAGTGGTGGTTATTTCTTTGATTTTTGTGTAAAATGTTTTAGCTCGTCTCATATGCACTATTTTTTCGGCCACATGAACTTGTTTGGCAGTGGCATTTAAAACTTTGCTTTTTATTTTCACGTCTAATGCTTCACAAGTGCAGCAAGTGTCGACTTGTGGTCGCCCAAAATGCAACGTAAAGTTTTCTTTAAAAACCTTTAAGTAAAACTTGTACTTAACATCAAGGTTTGGATGTAACTGCTTGAATAGGTTGTACATCTCCAATACATTCAATTTTTCATTAAGGTAATGAAATTCTCTAGAGCTATAGCGAGCAATTTTTACTGGATAACATGTAATGTGTGATGTTATCGCATTTACAACATTTGTTGGCGTAACATTCCCTGAAGTAGCTTTTCCTCTCATGTCTTTAGGTGATTTCCCAGATACCAACAATTCATTTAATCTTCTGATACGACCAGGCGTAATGGCATGAATGTTCGCAAATGCCTTTAGACATACCTGATGTTTTCCTTTAGGCTTTGATACCTCATAGATGAAACAATTTCCACGGTCAGGTTTGTTTGATTCGTCACCTGGTTTTCTTCTTCTTCTTTGCTTTACTTCTGTTGTGGATATTAATGATTGCAAATAATTATCTTGTTCATTTTTATATTCCAACCTCCTAAAGTTATCATACATTCTCTGTCGATCTCCCTCTGGTACTTTAGCATAGCACTTTCTGCGGCACCTATAACAATAAGCTAAATTAGTTTCCATTGTTAATACTTTTATGGTAAGTTAGGATAGGACACCCTATTAACCGTCCCAAGTATATTTTTATATGATTAGGTTGATGATCAAACTGACATACAATGGATCGAACTGCCTGAAATACACTAGGGTAGCGTTAGGTACTTACTTGCAATCAAGTCCGGGTTGCAACTTGTTAACTTGTATTCCTTTCTAAGATGTGTAGGCCTCTCCTTTAACTCGACCTTTTTTATGATTTCAGATTTATATAGTTCTTTGTTTTGTACACCACGTTTTCTTGTTGCTGTAACAATATCTTGGAGAGCTTTTTGTCCTTCTTGTTCCTCCATAATTGAAGCCAAAATGCTAATCCCAACAAACAATACACAATGAGAAACAAAGAAACAACACAGTTGCAGACAAGGCAGATGCAGTGTTGCCAAAGCGCAGTTCTAAACAGTTGCAGACCTGACAGCTGCAATGTTGCCAACGCGCAGTTCAATGCAGAAACAACATAAGTCAGTGACTAATGCTGTTTCTGTAATGAACGCTAAAAATGAGTAGCTGTCTATGTATGATAAACATGCCTGACTTATGATGTTTGTGAACAGAACGATGTATTTACATGCATAGAATACGAATATGTTGCTAACTCGATTTTGCCAAAAAATGACTTATGCTGTTTCTGAAATGACCGATTCTATTGTAAAACGGATTTACTAAGCCAAACACCTTCCCTGGATTGCACTCAACATCTCACCCAAGTTTCATCGCAATCGTATGAATGGTATATGAACGCATATGGGACTTGGAAACGCTCTAACGTGCAGAGACAAACAGTAGAATTCGACATCACTGCCACCTTTGGTACAAAACACAACTTTCCGCCACGGACGGAGTGTATGTTATGACGGTAGTTGTGCAGGTTGCAACCAGGTGGCTGTAACGTGCATGGACAAGCAGTCCAAAATACATCATCTTTCACTGAGGCTAACGGTTTCCATGACGACTTTTCTGACTGTATATTGTGTTTCTAAAATTGTGTGAAAATTGTGGTTCTAAAAAAATTTTTTGTTCATTCCACCTACCGGGTCAAATTGTGAAACTAAACCATATATGGGCCCACTCTAATATACATTAAAAAAATCTTCAAAATTGGTCCAGACGTTTAGGAGGAGTTCCGGGCTACAGACAATTGCCCGCTACTCGCGAAGCAATAATCAGTGTGCTTACACCTATCGCTCACTACATCACCAACATCGAGGAACTGGTAAATCACCAACTCATTATTACACCTACCAGGGACTACCGCATCCACGCAATTTTAAGGGCTCTTCGGAGCCATCCCTACATTCCCCCATACACTTTCATCCCGTACATTCACACAGAACTCTACACAGTCCAAACTCAAACAGATCAGTCAACCGACTGCGCACCAGAAACCCGCCCTAAAGCCACTCAAACCATTCCCACTCCTCCTCCCATGCCCATCTACACCAGCAAGAAACACGCTCAAACAGACACAATCGAACACTTCCACGAACAAACTCAAACCCACACGGAGACAGGAGAAAGATTGACACAAGTCTGGACCCAAACGGGCAAAAGAAACAAGAAAAACAAAACAAAAAACACTAAAACAGTTCCACAAAGCCCCGTTGAAACAACTACTCAAACAGACTCTCCCCAGCCTGCCCTCAGCATTCACGCCACTGAATCCCCTTCTTCGCCTCCCTCTAACACAGTAAATTCAACTCCTAAAACAAGAACACGGGCGAAACGTCGTCCACAAACCGAACAACATTCTACACTCATCTACCAGTGCTTCAACTGCCAAAGACTGTGCCACAACGCTTCTGATTGCCCTCACGAGGCTCGCTGCAACAGGTGTGGTGATCCACATCACCATAAGACCTGTGCGACTCCAGTTGACAGTCCTAAGTGCTGCAACTGCAAGGGCAATCATGCAGCGTCCTATGGTGGCTGCAGTTATATCAAAAAAGCCATAAGACACAGGCAGTTGGAACTCAGGCAACGCGCTACTTCCAACCTTCCCTCCCTCATGTCTATCACAATCCCATCTCCGCCAGTTCAAACACAGAATTCAGCCCTCACTCACTTACTACAGTTCCTCACGCAATTAGCTTCCACGACACTTTAAACTTCACATCCCTACCAAACACACCATTCCGGGAGCCGTGGCGAAATCTGCCTGGGGGGTAAGGCCCTGCCAGCCCGCCTGGGGTGACGAACCACGGCCCTCGGAGCAACAAACACACCAAACTGCACTGGAGCGTATTACAAGATCCGAACCAAGTACCTACTATGAGGCCCGGACTAGCGGGGCCGATCCCTCCGATTGGCCTACGCTATAATGGCTTTCATACCTTCAAAACATCAAATTATACCATTAACAGACAAATTCAACAATAACTAATTACAATATATCATAATTTTTACATATAAATGCATTTAAAACTTCATTCAGCCATCAGCCAATCAGATCACTCCTCCAGCCAATCAGCGAGCAGCTGCTCAAAAATCAAATTCCCCGCTCCAGTGTCAGTCTTTACACTACAATAACACTAGTTACATACTCATTACACATTTTTTAACACTATGAGGTGGTAGCTGAGGCTTTTTACCACGCAATGCATTGCCATATAACAATGCAAAACCTACTACAGGTCTTTATTTTCACTTCTCTAAAGCACTAAATAACTTCTACCTACTAAAGGTCTGCTACTTTTTTCAATTAAATCTACGAAGCTGCTGCTCAATTTCAAACAATATACACACTACAAATCAAACACATTAAAAACCATGGCGAGCGAACCTGTCAATTAACATCTACAGCATCGGCAGGAGTGTGCACTGGCCTACAATGACCAACAGGCACATCCTGACTCGAACGAAAGCTGATAAACTCTGCTATTCTCTTTTTCAATTTGCACTGCCCCTATAATTAACTGGTTGCTCTGGCAACAAGTAATTAAATATATAACTTTACCCCTTGCACAACTAAAACCCATTCACTGCAAAAACTCTGGCTATCGGTTACTCATTAAACCATAGCCAGAGTAAATTACTTCATTCATTTTCTATATTACAATCATCCTCAAAATTCTCCCCCTCAAACTAGAGTAAAAGGAGCCCGGTTTACGGGCACCAGACTCTGCCTCTTCCTGCAGTCACCTTCCAAAGGTGAACTGCATGTCACTGCCTGAGAATAGTAGGAGGAGTTCAGTCACATACGTGTAGTAGAATTATATAAATAAAGATGGTTTCGGTAATCCGATGTCGTCCTTTCATGGTAGTATATGACGATGAGCGGTGTCAGGCGTATCTAAAAGCCGGACACTGGCCGTGAAAGCCAACATACCATCTTTTAGGAAGCCTTCATAGGGAGGTCAAGGCTGCAGTAATGAGTTGCAGTTGCACTCTGTATAAATGGAGGTAGCGCGCAGTTCGTTACTGCTTTGGAGGGCCCGGGCGGAGACACCAAGACCCAGCTTGGAGTCCCAGGCGAAACCCCACACAAGACACGGCACAAACTTAGAAGAATTGCTGAGTTTTAATTCACTGGCCTTGAAAGCCAATATACCATCTTGTTGGAAGCCTTCATAGGGAGGTCAAGGCTGCTTGAGCTTTTAGTTCTCGCAGTAAAGAGTTGCACTCTATATAAAGGGAGGTAGCGCGCAGTTCGTTACTACTGTGGGGGTCCGTGCGGGGACACCAAGAACCCGCCGATTAGCCAGCATGGTGTCCTAGGCGAAACCCCGTACAAGACACTGCACAAACCTAGAAGAATTGCTGAATTTTAATTCACTGGCCGTGAAAGCCAATATACCATCCTGTTACCTTATTTGAATTCCTCTGCATATTTACACGATGCTCTTTTAATAGGCACAGCTTTCACAACAAAACATAATTTTATACACAGTCCATTTGGGTTAATTGGTCCACGTAGGGCCTAGTTTACTTTACTGCAACGAAGCGGCTGGATCCATTTTCCCCAGGAGAGTTTAACTTGTCGATATGACTATTTTTTGGCAAGTCAGGAATTTGGACATTTCTACATACAAATACTGTATATTATCAAATATCTCCCAGCTGTGGGGTGTAACACTATCCAGAGTGCATCATAAATGGTTGGGCTGCACACTCCTTGACTCTGTTAGGGCTTTGTGCAAAAGGCAGGAGATATCATGAAAATAAAAGAAGTGGTCTGACCTCTCGAAGAATGAGGACATCAGGAAAGATGAGACAAGGGCTAATTAAAGTGGGAAATTGAAAGACACCGTAGACCTCGGATACCTTAATACCTTCGGGGTCGGAAGAGAACAAGAATTGACCAAGGGAGGTCGATAAGAAAGATGACAGAGAGTAGCCCAGCACAAGTAAATGGAAGCAATGCCGGACTCAGCTGGGTTCACATGGTTGTCAATCTGCGCCCCACTAGGTGTGAGCCCCTGGAGAAGGGGAAGATTATAGAGAAAGGGCTCCTAAAATGTAATGGCAGTAATAAAGAGTGGGTATCGTGAGCTGTCATTATGACGCTGTGTAATGCTAATTGCGAGCCGAGCTGAGCGCCTGTGCGTTCACCGCAATGTCTGTGGCTCTGTAGCCACAGCAGCTTAACTTACTGCACTGCACTGTTGCCACCCTAACCGCAGCAACTTACTGATCGGCAATGAGCTAGCACTTGCCCACTGCTGTACCAACATAATAGCGCGGCAGCGAGGAATATCAAACCATGAGCTACAGCAGTTTGAGGGAAGGAAAAAAGAAAGGGTTGGAAGGAAGGAAGAAAGGAAGGGACGGAGGAAGGAAGGAAGGATGATAGAATGGGAGGAAGGATGAAAGGAAGGGACTGAAGGAAGATAGGAAGGAAGGAAGGATGATAGAATGGGAGGAAGGATGAAAGGAAGGGACTGAAGGAAGGGACGGAAGGAAGGAAGGAAGGAAGGAGGATAGGAAGGAAGGACGGGAAGGAAGGAAGATAGGAAGGAAGGACGGGATGATAGGAAGATAGGAAGGAAGGACGGGAAGGAAGGAAGACAGGAAGGGAGGAAGACAGGAAGGAAGGACGGTAAGGAAGGAAGAAAGGACGGGAAGGAAGGAAGACAGGAAGGGAGGGAGACAGGAAGGAAGGACGGGATGGAAGGAAGATAGGAAGGAAGGACGGGATGGAAGGAAGATAGGAAGGAAGGACGGGATGGAAGGAAGATAGGAAGGAAGGACGGGAAGGAAGGAAGAGAGGAATGAAGGACGGGACGGAAGGAAGATAGGAAGGACGGACGGTAAGGAAGGTAGGAAGGAAGGAAGAAAGGAAGGGAGGAAGACAGGAAGGAAGGACGGGATGGAAGGAAGATAGGAAGGAAGGACGGGATGGAAGGAAGATAGGAAGACAGGTAGGAAGGACGGTAAGCAAGGAAGAAAGGAAGGACGGGATGGAAGGAAGATAGGAAGGAAGGACGGGATGGAAGGAAGATAGGAAGGAAGGACGGGAAGGAAGGAAGATAGGAAGGGAGGAAGTCAGGAAGGAAGGACGGTAGGGAAGGAAGAAAGGAAGGAAGGACGGGATGGAAGGAAGATAGGAAGGAAGGACGGGATGGAAGGAAGATAGGAAGGAACGACGGGATGGAAGGAAGAAAGGAAGGAAGGACGGGAAGGAAGTAAGAAAGGAAGGAAGGGCGGGATGGAAGGAAGATAGGAAGGAAAGATGGGATGGAAGGAAGATAGGAAGGAACGACGGGATGGAAGGAAGAAAGGAAGGAAGGACGGGAAGGAAGTAAGAAAGGAAGGAAGGGCGGGATGGAAGGCAGAAAGGAAGGACGGACGGGAAGGAAGGAAGAGAGGAATGAAGGACGGGACGGAAGGAAGGAAGGAAGGACGGGACGGAAGGAAGATAGGAAGGAAGGACGGGAAGGAAGGAAGACAGGAAGGGAGGAAGACAGGAAGGAAGGACGGTAAGGAAGGAAGAAAGGAAGGAAGGACGGGATGGAAGGAAGATAGGAAGGAAGGACGGGATGGAAGGAAGATAGGAAGGCAGGACGGGATGGAAGGAAGTTAGGAAGGAAGGAAGGAAGGACGGGATGGAAGGAAGATAGGAAGGGAGGAAGACAGGAAGGAAGGACGGTAAGGAAGGAAGAAAGGAAGGAAGGAAGGACGGGATGGAAGGAAGATAGGAAAGAAGGACGGGATGGAAGGAAGATAGGAAGGAAGGATGGGATGGAAGGAAGATAGGAAGGAAGGACGGGATGGAAGGAAGAAAGGAAGGAAAGACGGGAAGGAAGGAAGAGAGGAATGAAGGACGGGACGGAAGGAAGATAGGAAGGAAGGACGGGAAGGAAGGAAGACAGGAAGGGAGGAAGACAGGAAGGAAGGACGGTAATGAAGGAAGAAAGGAAGGAAGGACGGGATGGAAGGAAGATAGGAAGGAAGGACGGGATGGAAGGAAGATAGGAAGGAACGACGGGATGGAAGGAAGAAAGGAAGGAAGAACGGGAAGGAAGTAAGAAAGGAAGGAAGGGCGGGATGGAAGGAAGAAAGGAAGGAAGTACGGGACGGAAGGAAGGACGGGAAGGAAGGCAGGAAGGGAGGAAGACAGGAAGGAAGGACGGTAAGGAAGGAAGATAGGAAGGAAGACAGGAAGGAAGACAGGAAGGAAGGAAGACAGGAAGGGAGGAAGACAGGAAGGAAGGACGGTAAGGAAGGAAGATAGGAAGGAAGGACGGGACGGAAGGAAGGACGGGAAGGAAGGAAGATAGGAAGGAAGGACGGGACGGAAGGAAGGACGGGAAGGAAGTAAGGCAGGAAGGGAGGAAGACAGGAAGGAAGGACGGTAAGGAAGGAAGATAGGAAGGGACGGAAGGAAGAAACGGAGGGAAGGAAGGAAGGATGATAGAAAGGGAGGAAGGAAGGATGTAAGGAAGGGACTGAAGGAAGATAGGAAGGAAGGATGTAAGGAAGGGACTGAAGGAAGATAGGAAGGAAGGCTGTAAGGAAGGGACTGAAGGAAGATAGGAAGGAAGGATGAAAGGAAGGGACTGAAGGAAGATAGAAAGGAAGGATGTAAGGAAGGGACTGAAGGAAGGAAGAAAGCTTGTATTATTACGTGGCCTTCAATCTCGCGATCGGACCTCCTTTCTTCATGGAATCCAAACCACTGGACATGAAATTGCACAGAGAAACTTCCATATGCATTATCCGTGAATCAAACCCATTCCACTTTGGCGGGTGACAAGCAGATTGATCTCTGCGCCATCATGCCCTCTCCACATCTTAATGGGGCGGAACAGCGAGGTCGTCTGACTCTCTTGACAAAGATGTAATTATACAAATTGAGGTTTATATAAAAATGTAGCAAGAGTTTAGTGCTTTTCAGTCGGTCAACACGAATGTACCCAAAAGATACGGGTTATACCCTAATCCTGAAATAAATTACATGAGATTAATAAAACACTAGGATGACCAGTTTCAATCGTCAAGCGATCATCATCAGATCCATTACACTTAGGCTACAAAATCAATGTTTGAAATACAGGTGAAAATATTTACAATATGTACAATTATTTAGTTGCAGTATTGGTACTGCAAATGTCAGTATATATGTTAGGTGAAATGCTAATTGGTGATAGCTATCCGGAGATTGTACTTTAGAGAGATTATATGGTTGTAAACTATGGTTAAACTATAAAATTTTAGGCTAACTACTTATCTGATTGTCTTCCGTACTACAGCTACTCGCAGTTTTCGTGCTCACTGGAACTCACTGTGCGGTCGACTGCGGTGGTTATCTTAACGACTGGTTTCTCCTGCCTTCTCCCCTCCCCCTTGCCCCTACGTGCTGTGGGGAGTGATAGCGATGTGTTTATGTGAGGTGTTGCCAACCTAGATAAGATGTATGTTATTGAATGAGGTGGGTCTACAACTATTAAAGACCGTGGATTAGCCCTCGCCACGCATGGAGCATAACCCATTCGAACTAAGCGTTGACGGTCTTATGAGGACGTCCCGGCACCTTTAATACTGCCGCGAATATGGGCCTTGGTTTATTGTAGAAGAAAAGTACATCGTACACCTGATCCAGATAACATTTACCTATTAAAAACCCCCTAATTTCCCCCCTTTTTTATCTAGCTTGGCTGTGTCGCTAAATTGTGTTTTGTTTCCGACAGGGTGTGGTTTTTAGTAGCGTGAAGAGGGGTGAGCTCTCCATGAACGTGTGTTCATTTAGATTGCTGGGATTGTTTCGTTTGGCTAGGTGTATCTCGATTGCTTCCTTTATGTCAAGAGCTCTGCCTTTCGATTCGTGATGGATTATTTTAAGGTCCGACTCTATGTTGGTAAAGCTGTGCCCTGCGTCACACATATGTTCGCACACGGCTGAATGTGTTCCGTATCTTATCGCATTCCTATGTTCATTATAACGTGTGTCTACTCGCCTTCCACTCTGCCCGATGTAATTAGCTTGACAATCGGTGTCTTGGCACGTTATAGAATATACCCCTGACCTTGAATACGGGTCACGTTTATTTAGATTACTATTTAGGAGGTGCCTAGTGGTTGTGTTTTTCGTCGTGAAAGCTATCTTTATGCCTTGCTTTTTGAATAGGTTAGTGATTTTATATGTATTCGCATTCACATAGTTGAAACGCGCAAATTTTTTCTCATTACTGTCCGGTTTGGGAATTGTTTTATCTTTATTTTTATGTTTGGCTATAATTTGATTTATTTTGCTTGGCGAGAAGTTGTTTTCCTTTGCTATTTGCATAATAGTTCTTATTTCCTTATTATAGTTGTCTTTTGACATGGGTATGTTTAAAGCCCTATGCACCATTGAATTGAAACCCGCTAGTTTGTGCGTACTGGGGTGATTAGACTGATTGTCGATTGCATGCGAGGTTTATGTTGCTTTCCGGAATATGGAATATGAAAAGTCGTTGTCTTTACGTTCAATAGTTATATCGAGATAATTTATTTTCCGGTCTATTTCGGATTCCTTAGTGAGATTTTGATTCCAAAAACAAATAAAAAGTGCGCTAAAAGAAACAGAATACATACTGACCAAAGCCGAAAAATCAAAACTAATAAACATGAACCCGAAAATACCGTCATTGAGGGGACAACCAAAAATACACAAAAACGAATGCCCAATGAGACCAATAGTCAATTGTAGGAATGCCCCTAATTACAAAATCAGCAAAGAGTTACTAAAAATCTTAAAATGCCGTCTTTCCAACGACAAAAACAACTCTGTAAAGAACACAACAGAACTAGTAAAAGCATTGAACACCCTACAAATGAAACCTAGCTTCAGGCTAGTATCCTTCGACGTAACTAACATGTACACCAATATTCCGATTATTGAAGCAATCAACACTATCGAAAACAACTTAAAATCCAACAATTCGGTAAAAGAAATTGAAGAGATTGTGAGATTACTGAGGGTCGTTCTCACCCAAAACGTGTTTCAATTCGACAATAAAATATACACACAGAGAGAAGGCCTAGCAATGGGATCGCCACTAAGTGGGTTAATCGCTGACATCATCATCAATGCACTAGAAAATGCATTCTTAGAAAAGACTTCAACAAAGGGAATAGTAATATGGAAAAGATACGTAGATGATGTAATTTGCATCTACGATACTGAACTAACAAGCGAAGAAACAATTCTCCAATCCATTAATAGCCTTCACCACTCTATCAAATTCACTAAGGAATCCGAAATAGACCGGAAAATAAATTATCTCGATATAACTATTGAACGTAAAGACAACGACTTTTCATATTCCATAATCCGGAAAGCAACACAAACCTCGCATGCAATCGACAATCAGTCTAATCACCCCAGTACGCACAAACTAGCGGGTTTCAATTCAATGGTGCATAGGGATTTAAACATACCCATGTCAAAAGACAACTACCGTATAATAAGGAAATAAGAACTATTATGCAAATAGCAAAGGAAAACAACTTCTCGCCAAGCAAAATAAATCAAATTATAGCCAAACATAAAAATAAAGATAAAACGATTCCCAAACCGGACAGTAATGAGAAAAAATTTGCGCGTTTCAACTATGTGAATGCGAATACATATAAAATCACTAACCTATTCAAAAAGCAAGGCATAAAGATAGCTTTCACGACGAAAAACACAACCACTAGGCACCTCCTAAATAGTAATCTAAATAAACGTGACCCGTATTCAAGGTCAGGGGTATATTCTATAACGTGCCAAGACACCGATTGTCAAGCTAATTACATCGGGCAGAGTGGAAGGCGAGTAGACACACGTTATAATGAACATAGGAATGCGATAAGATACGGAACACATTCAGCCGTGTGCGAACATATGTGTGACGCAGGGCACAGCTTTACCAACATAGAGTCGGACCTTAAAATAATCCATCACGAATCGAAAGGCAGAGCTCTTGACATAAAGGAAGCAATCGAGATACACCTAGCCAAACGAAACAATCCCAACAATCTAAATGAACACACGTTCATGGAGAGCTCACCCCTCTTCACGCTACTAAAAACCACACCCTGTCGGAAACAAAACACAATTTAGCGACACAGCCAAGCTAGATAAAAAAAGGGGGGAAATTAGGGGGTTTTTAATAGGTAAATGTTATCTGGATCAGGTGTACGATGTACTTTTCTTCTACAATAAACCAAGGCCCATATTCGCGGCAGTATTAAAGGTGCCGGGACGTCCTCATAAGACCGTCAACGCTTAGTTCGAATGGGTTATGCTCCACGCGTGGCGAGGGCTAATCCACGGTCTTTAATAGTTGTAGACCCACCTCATTCAATAACATACATCTTATCTAGGTTGGCAACACCTCACATAAACACATCGCTATCACTCCCCACAGCACGTAGGGGCAAGGGGGAGGGGAGAAGGCAGGAAAAACCAGTCGTTAAGATAACCACCGCAGTCGACCGCACAGTGAGTTCCAGTGAGCACGAAAACTGCGAGTAGCTGTAGTACGGAAGACAATCAGATAAGTAGTTAGCCTAAAATTTTATAGTTTAACCATAGTTTACAACCATATAATCTCTCTAAAGTACAATCTCCGGATAGCTATCACCATTTAGCATTTCACCTAATATATATACTGACAGTTGCAGTACCAATACTGCAACTAAATAATTTTACATATTGTAAATATTTTCACCTGTATTTCAAACATGGATTTTGTAGCCTAAGTGTAATGGATCTGATGATGATCGCTTGACGATCGAAACTGGTCATCCTAGTGTTTTATTAATCTTATGTAATTTATTTCAGGATTAGGGTATAACCCATCTCTTTTGGGTACATTCGTGTTGACCGACTGAAAAGCACTAAACTCTTGTTCACTAAGGCAACACTGAAAATATGGCTTCAAACACCACAATGTTAAAAATGTAGTGTGGATGCCTAAATAAGATTTTAAAAAATGCCTACATTTAATAAAACAAAAATAAAATAAAACCAATAACTATCATACTAAACAAAAATTACGGAAATAAAAATTCCGAATTTTAAAAAACAAGTTGTTAGAGTAACTTAAGTGTACACTTGGGAATTTAGATTGCTCTTCTCACATTAGTCCGCCTTGTTGTGTAGTGGCTAGCATGTTTTGCTATCACCTCGAAGGCCCGGATTCGATTCCTGGTTCGTAAGGAAATTTATTTTTGGTCTGAGAGCTGGATTGGGGAACACTCAGCCCCGTGTGGGAAAACTGAGAAGAGGCGGTTCGATTTCCACCTTAGCCATCCAGGAAGGGGTTTACCGTGGTTTCCCACTTTTAAGAACAAGTTTTTCGGGCTTGTAGGCCGTGGTCCAGACAGGATATCTCCCGAAGTTTCACCGGAAACTGCGTCCGGCAATATCAAGGGTTCCGCTCCTATATTTGGTCAGCAGTCGGGAGATGTCCTGTCTGGACCACGGCCTACAAGCCCGAAAAACTTGTACTTAATTATGAACGCCGGCCATGAAAGCCTAAGCTGCTATTTGCCACTTTTACTCCAGACAAATGTCGGGATGCTACCTAACGTAGACCGGGATGGTCGAACTGCGCTAATTAAGTTAAACCCAGAGAGTCCAGTCAGCTTACGCTGGTGGGTTTGCGAGGAGAGTAGGGGTAGGCAACATCTCTCGTTGAGGCCATAGGTTGACTGACAGCTACATACAGCTGGACCCGCTGGAGTTTCCGCAGTTATAACCAGTGCAGCTAACTTGAGGTGGAGAATTGCGAGTTATAGGAAACAATAATTTTGTAAGTGTGAATTGTCACAACGGGCCAAAATTAGAGGTGTTCGAAGAAGGAATTTCTGCCCATTTGTTTACGAATGCAATTTTTTTCTTTTAGAAGTTCCCATTATATCGTTTTAAAACTCATAGTGCAGGCTATAACTTCCACAACAAAGCTACAACTAAAACATAAAATATGCAGATCTGAATAGTAGGTCTACTTATGAAACACAAAGAAAATGACCGAACTTGAGGTATAAAAGCTAGTGAAGATCTGCGCAGGTTGACGGGTGGGCATCAATTCCACTTTGAGATAACAAGAGTAGATAGTGAAGATCAGCGCAGGTTGACGGGTGGGCATCAATTCCACTCGGTCGAACATCAATTCCCCTCGATTTTCCTTAATTCCACTCGGTCCTCCAAGGGACCCAATAATGAGTTCCTCAACTCAGCTCAGGCCTTTACAAGGGGTCGGCAAAGGGGTTATCCCCAATGACTTAAGCAATTGTCTTAACCCTCCTGCTCGCATACCAAGGGCCGGGTCAAACACCGTCTGCAGCGCATGAACGAATTCTTGAATGCAGCTGATTTTTCCGTTCTAGGCTGAAAAACAGTATTTTCAGCATCCGCAGCTGATATCGAAAGATTTTTTTTTAGGTACAAATTATACACCTACTATTATCTAAATTTAATTTTATAATCTCTGACTAGGTCAAAAACTTACAAACATTTAATTATGCACATGTTAAAAACAATGCATAAAATTTGTAGAAAAATAAATTACTTCAGAGCGCTTGACCGATGGCGTGGTGGTGTTCGCAAGACATTGTTGTGCCATTGGTCAACCGCTCTGATGTCAAGTCCGCTCAATCGTTAAATCAGCTATAAAGTGTTTGGCACATTATAACTTATATGGCAGATAATACAAGTGATTTAAAATTAATCATAATATTCTTTTAAATAAGTCTGCCAAGTTTTCTATTTTGAGAAGTTATACTTAATTTGTTATCACTATTAGAAGTTATATTAGTTATATTAGAAGCATTGATTATAATCAATGGTAGAAGTGAGCATGGAAAATAAGGATAAAGGATAAAGAGGCCACCACCAAGCGGAGTTGAAGAACTCCTCTGGTGACTACCTGGAGTGTCGAGTGGTATTGAGGTAACCCTGGCTACCTGACTACCTGACTCAGGCACCCGAGTGGAATTGATGCCCGTCCTCATGTCTAGTTTGGAGTGAGTGGCAGTAAAACGCGCCTCATGCAATTTCCCCTGTTAGGATTGTCCTAATTGACCCCCCGTGGAGAGAACTCATTAGCGCAGCTCGGTATCACCCCCGTAGGTATGGTCACTTCCTACTCAAATCCTACCTCAATTACAAATACACACACTACCATAGATCTCACAGTGACACATGCTATTAGACAACTTCTACACACTCTCAAGTACACGGGGCTTTATGACCACGATGTCGCAATGCCCCTAAATAGAATCAACAACAATTCTTCTCACATTTGCCTTAGGAGGTGAGTATTCCTAGCTCCAACACTCCAACAGCTTTGGTTGGAAACTCCGATGTTGGAAAAGTTTTCTTTTGAGCCGGCCACGCTCCCGGATATCTTCCCAATCTCGTGTAGAGCTTTTTATATCTCTCTGAACCAGGCTCCCTTTGTCTTTTTCTCTTGGAGAAAAGTATAAGTGCGATAGGATAATCGTGCTGACGCCATTCTAGTCAAGTACCCATAAAACGTAATTAGTCTTTTCCGCTTCACGCTAAAAGGTTAATTCTCTCCACATGTGTAGGTCTATAGACGGGGGCAGATCAGAAAGTAATGGACAATCATTCCCCCCCCCCCCCCGCCTGGATTTGCAGCTGGAATATTACAATTTCACGACGATATACTTTGTGCTAAAGAGGCTATTTTGTTTTCATGGGCAGCTCTAGCGAGAGATGCCTGAACTACGAGACAAACATGGCGCGCATGTTACTGTCGTCAACTTGTGAAGAGCAGCAAAGTGTAGTTCAATATTTGTGGGCTAAAGGGCATAAATCGTGTGAAATTCACAGGGTCATGCATGGCGTGTATGTGGACGACTCTATGGACCGTCGCAATGTCTCCAGGTGGTATGCATTCTTCCAAGAGGGCCGTCTGAACCTTAGTGATTCCCCACGCTGCGGGCGGGCGGTAATAGCTACAACCCCGCAGAATTTCCGAGCCATTCAAGCAGCAGTTGTGAAAGAACGGCGTGTGAACCTGCGAACCTTATCGCAGACGTTCAACATTTCCTATGGTGCGGTGTTCGACATGGTTCATCACACGTTGAAATTCCGTAAAGTTAGTGCTCGCTTGGTGCCTAAGAACCTGGCAAAAGACCACAAGAGTCAGCGAATGATGGCAAGCTTGGATCACATAAGGTGTTACGCCACAGAAGGGCATGCCTTTCTGAACGGAATTGTCACTGGTGATGTATCGTGGGTGTACCACTACACGCCCGAAACCAAATAGGCCTCTATGGAGTGGAAACATGCTGGTTCCCCAGTACGACACACATTCAAAGTGATTCAATCTCTTAGGAATGTGCTTGAGACAGTGTTCTGGGATATGTGTGGTGTGTTATTGGTGGACTTTGCTGAACACGGGACCACTGTGAATGCTGCAGCCAACATTAAAACATTGGTTAAGTAGCGTCGTGCCCTTCATTACAAACACCACAACATTAATGCTGACGGTGTCAAACTTCTTCATGACAATTCCCGCCCCCATGTTGCTGCTCCTGTTCGTGAGAGAATCGCCCAATTTGGTTGGGAGGTGCTCCAGGTAACCACCATACAGACTGGACCTCGCACCATCGGACTTTTAGTTGTTTGGTCCCATGAAGAAATTCCTGGCCGGCCAACACTTTGAGACATATGCGGAAGTGAAATCACCAGTCCACAGATGACTATACTCCAACCTAACGGACTTCTATGAGCATGGCATATTGAAACTGGTACCACGATCGCAGAAATGTGTTGAGAAAGTTGATGACTATGTTGAAAAGTAGGTCAAAGGTGTAAGTTCATTTGTGATTTGTTTGGTTTTGTCACCTATTAAACTTTTTGGGAAAAAATGATTGTGCCTTACTTTCCAATCTGCCCTCGTAAATCCTGGTTATGCCATGGTGTTCGGGTAGCGCGACAGCCACTCATTCACAGGTCCCGGTTTCGATTCCCGTCTCCATCAGGGAACTGACCTGAGGAATGGTACGAGTTGCACTCAGCTTCGTGAGGACAATTGAGCAGCTGTCTGAAAGTGAAGCAGCGCCCCATTCAGGAAAACCAAAATTAACGACCAAGGGAACCTTACGAGCTGACCACGCGTCACCCCACAATCTTCAAGCAATTGGTTGGATTAGTCACTTGGTAGGAGGAAATGGGAATTATGATTATTATTTTTAATATTTATTTATTTATTTATTTACATGGTTTAGACCCAAAGGATCACATTAAGCAAATTATGTTCTGGTGCTGTTCTTCTTGTTCTTCCAGAACTCCTTCATCATCTCACTGTGTCGGACTCGACGTTCCTCCGTCCATCCTTTCCCTGGTCTCCTTGGTCGATCTTCATGTGTGACTTCCCAAATGTGGATCTTATGTCGGAATGTCATTCGATCGTCTATGTCTATTGGTTTATTTTATTTATCGTATGGCGTATACATGAGCTACAGATCTATATTTACACTATTTACATAGTTAATCGCTTGTGGCGTCCCCAGGAAAAATTCTCTTCTATCTCCGTCGAAACGGCTCAGTGGGCATTCTTGGGTGATGTGCTTCACAGTTTGCCTCTCAGCACCACAGTCGCAACAAGATGATGAATTTTTCCTCCATTTGTATAGCAGATCTGCACACACACTATGGTTAGTTCGGATCCGGTTTAGCTTGGACCATACTTTTCGAGGTTGTTCAAAGCCAGGTACCTTCTGTGAGATGCATGGCATTTCCAAAGACTCGGCTGGGGCGAATTGTCTCCATTCATTAGACCATTTCTCAGTAAGGTTGAAATTACTCATTGCCAGGTTCTCCGCCGTGCAGATGGGTGGATGTCTTGACTTAAGTCTATCTATATGTAGGTGGTGGATATCCTCATGAATGGGAAGTCTTTGATTAATCTGGATCTTCTTGTATTCATTCATCAAAGCATTGCATCTGCGGAGGTGAGGTGGGGGAATATGGCTTAATACAGGCAGCCACTGAATAGGAGTTGATCTGATCGTGCCTGTGATCATTCTCATTGTGTCATTTAATTTAACATCTATTCTCTTCACATGAGGGCTGTTTATCCAGACAGGGGCACAATGCTCTGCAGTAGATAAACCAGGCCAAGAGCTGAGCAACGTAAAGTCGTTGCACTTGCACCCCAAGTAGTACCACATAGTTTTCGAATGATGATGTTGCGTGTCTGAATCTTGGCAGCACTCTTTCTCAAGTGTTCTTGGAACGACAGCGTTCTATCGAGTGTAACACCCAGATATTTGGGGTGTCTATTGTGGCGGAGAAGGGTGTTATCGAAGTATACCTTGAGATCCCTTGAAGCCATTCGATTGTTCAGATAAAAACAAGAAACTTCTGTTTTACTCATGCTTGGTTGGAGTCTCCATTTTCGGAAGTAGTTTCCTAAAACAGCGAGATCTTTTGTCAGCGTTTCCTCTATCTCCTCGAAGCATAGGTCATTAGTGGCAAGTGTCCAATCATCTGCATAACCAAATTTCCTGGATTTTGGTATGTCTATTGGTATGATGTTGGCACTTTCGAGATTAATTTGGACTTGGGTAAACCAGACTGTTTTCACTTTAAGTTTCCGTAAGTAAGTCAATATTCTCTTTGTTAGCCGGTCGTCATTCAGTCTCATAATGTGGCCGTAGAATCTCAGTCGTCGCTTGCGGAAATCTGAATCGATGTTAGAGTATCTCTCTGTGATTGTATGTGATTGCAGACGATATCCATCATCTGTGAGTTTAGGGCCCAATATTTAGCGGATGATTTTTCTCCTAGCCTTCTTGATGTTCTCAAGATCCCCCTTTTAGTTGAGGTTTAGTGTCTCGGTGGCGTAAAGTGTCTCGGGTTTGATGACAGTCGTGTAGTGTAGTATTTTGGTGTTGATGCTCATGCATTTCTTGTTGTAAATATTTGCGATTTTTCCGTATGCTTTGCGCAATATAAGTTCACGAGATTTTTGCGCCACTCTTTCCATACCTGTGGGTATTGGAAAGGGGTGGGTGGAGTTGCACCCCAACTGGGAATTCGCAGAGGATTAGGTTTTGGACACACAGTGGAATGTAAATAGAGCGACAAGGAAGAGACCAAACGTTGATGACTAGAGTTAATACATTTATTTGATTTTTTGATTCAATAACAAATATTTTCATTAGAATGATAGTTAAAAGAAGGCAATTCAAAATGTATTGTTTCTCCAGGAAACTCAGAATCAACATTGACTAGAAAATATGAATTACAATAACGAATGCATAAAAAGCCTAATAACAGGCGACTAAAGAAGTCCTTTCAAGAAAAGATCCAAAAAAGCTAGAAGCAAAAAAAAATCCTCTCGGCACGCCGGAAGGCGGAGGTAGATTTCACCGGGAAAACTTGGGGATAGGCTATAATAGGCAAAATATGCAGGTTTTCGTAGAAGGATCCGACCTCACTTATTGCGAGAAAGTATTTTACAATGTAATTGGAGCTCAATTAACTTTTCTTTCGTCTTACTATGCAGTTTTTTTTATCATTTTATTGTCTTATGGGGATGGTAACCTACTTGTCATTTGGGGTTCATTTTTTATACTTGTGATCACACTGTCCTTATGCAAGGTTTGGAACTGATGTGTAACTATCTAACAGTCTGTTACTTCTTCACGCAAAATTTTATCTCCCGCCGAGATGTTGGTTGGTTCCTCAGTTTAGGGGCTGCGACAACGTGGTCATATAACCCCGTGTACATTGGGTGTGTGTAGAATCTGTCTGATATACGGTGTTAATTGTGATGACTGTATTAGTCTGTAATTCAGGTAAGGTCTTCAGAAGGTCAATTTTATGTAGTAGTACCTAATACTACCGTCAACGACACCTAGCTGTGAACTTGGCTGCTAGATGCCACAGCAACCAGCAACTTGCAACGAACGTTGGAACTTCCCCTCCGAAGGAAAGCATGCTGAGGGATTTTTAGCGCTCTTAGAAAATCCGACAACTTTGACCGGTTTTGTACCAGCGATCTTGGGCATAGAAGTTCAGCATGCTACCAGTTAGCCGCTTCCCACATATTCAGATGGAACAAGAAGTTCCGTGACGAACTATAGAGCCTACTTTTCTTAAAATTAAGATTCATGCCAATGATTAATCTACAGTATAATGACGAAATTAAGTTGGTAATATCGGAATGTCTTAATTAGTTCGAAATACTGTATACTAGGCATAATGTAGCCTAAAAGAGCAATACAGTTGGCAGCCCTGGTGACTGAATATGTTATTAATTCCATCTCTTAAGGTACAGAATACAAAATGTGGATGAAGTCCAAAGGTCGTTACATGGAGTTAGACATTGGATCTATCAGCACACGTAAAAGCACGTTGGCAACAATGTCATGCATGTGCTGGTCAGAAATAATCGGAAATATTACGATATTTTTGTGCCAATTTTGGATGAAATCCATTTGTTATTATAGAAGTTACATGTATTTTAAAATTGGAACTATCATCAGGCAAAGAATCATGTAGGCATCACTGACTTATATTAATTGCTCCAAATTAATCTAAAATGTCAGGTGCTGTACGTATGCAAAGTATAGACCTGTTGGCTTGCATACTTTCCGATATATTGATATTAGGGTTAAAAAAATAGACACCATTTTTTAACGGTTGGCAGCCCTAATTGCTCTTAAGAATACTTATAGTCATATCTGTTATGTTACACATAGCACATACGAAATTTGGTTGATATCCAACTGACAGCATAGAAGTTACATGTATTTAAAAATTGGTCCTATCAGCAGGCTTAGAATCATGTTGGTAGAACTGACGTATATAAGAAACTGCAAATTAATGTAAAATGTCAGGTACTCTACGTGTGCATAGTTTAAAGCTGTCGGCTTGCATATTTTCTGATATATTGGTATTTGGATAAAAAATAGAGAAAGCAATTATTAACAGTTGGCAGCCCTGGTGGCTCTTAAGAATACGCTCAGTCATACCTGCTTACGTGCACATATTACAGACAAAATTTGGTTGAAATCCAATTGAGAGTGTAGAAGTTATATGCATTTAAAAATTGGACCTATCAGAAGGCTTAAAATTATTTTGGCAACACTGTCATATATGGCCTCCTGGAAATTAAACTGAAATAGTATTATCTACATGACTTGCCAATTTTGGAATAGCTCCCATGTATACCTTCCACGATATCCAACATGGAGCTCAAATTTCTAGTGTGTTTTTTTAGCAGTTGGTAGCACTGACATATTTTTCAAATATGGGCTTGAGATATTCCGGTATACATCTTTACTCATACTAAATTTGGTTTTGATTGCTGCAGCCGTTTAGGAATTGATAGGAGGGGGGGGGGGGGCACACACACACAGCCAGACAGAAGGACAGACAGACACATTTTCCCGGATCGATCTCATAAGTCAACTTTTTCCTCATTTTTGCAAAGTGTGAAAAGTAGGCTAAAAATGAATGTGATCTCGTCAATGGCGTTGTCTTGGCAACCTCTGATAGCTCATCCCTCATCAATTTAGAAGCGTTGTCATGGTAACCTCTGATGGCACTTGGCATTTTCTTTGATTCCGAAATCATTTTTCTCATCCCTTGGCGTAATGGTGGGTCATATCAAAAATTCTTTCAGACAAAGGTTTTAGGTAATTATTAGTGGAATATTTTCTATTTTGTACGGTTTTGATATTGTGCCTATTAAGAGAGATATGATTAATGTTTCCCGAAAAACCCACTTTTTTCCACCCCTTCGGTCAATGGTTGGTACTATCAAAAACCTTATTCGACATGAAGTTTTGGCACTTACCCGACACATATTATGAACTTTGAATGGATTCGATATATCTCGTATTAAGAGAGTTATAGCGAAATTTCACTTTTTCGTAAAAAGACCCCCCATTTTCACCCTCTTCGACCGATATTTCCCAATATCGAACTCGGACGAGAGTTTAATGGGATACTTCTTATGTAAAAAAATCAAAGTGATTGGGGCAAAATTACGGCAGTTATCGTGTCCACAAAGAACTGATATATATATATATATATATATACATCAATTATATATAAACTTTTGAACTGACGGTGGTTTTGGGGTCTAGGGGATGTGAAATGCGAAGATATGTCGAAATTTTCCGGAAGTCGAAACATGCTACCCATTGCATTAGTTAGCTTTCTAATGAAACCTACCTAAAAACGGCTTGGCCTTGTAAATCTATTAAACAAGCTTGATTAAAGTTGGCATTACCAATGGTTGGATACTTGATACAGAGTGTCTTCCCATAAAATCATCCAGCAGGAGACTCGCTCAGACAGTAGCAGGGAGTGGTATTGTTTTGTCCAGACAAGGCAGAATCGAAGCGTTGGTTCAGCACAATCCAAAGTTTCAAGTGCAGTGCTAGAACATGGACATGGGTTTGCTGACCCGCAGGGAGCGGGCCATAAAATCCAAAAAAAGACTTCCTCCAGGAAGTCTCGGCATAGCTTCGAAAAAAATAGATAGTAGCTCCTTCGACGAAGTGTAACCAGAAGTAACAGATCTCTTGGTAGTGACCTGGCTGGCGGGTTACGAGCAGTTACAATTTCACATTGCAGAGTTGTAGTGAGCTGGCGAGCTGAAGGAGTTGCAGAGACGAAGTTCGTTGACTCAGGTCTTGCCCAGCACGACAAAGTCCAAACAGTGAGGCATGCCGCTTAGAGTGGTTCCAGCTGCACGA
Source organism: Meconema thalassinum (assembly GCA_946902985.2). Lineage (NCBI taxonomy): Eukaryota > Metazoa > Arthropoda > Insecta > Orthoptera > Tettigoniidae > Meconema > Meconema thalassinum. Next base: position 2,054,089,252 of record OX336388.2, on the reverse strand, counting down.
TGTTTACCAACAGTGCTGACCCAATAAGGGCCTTGTTGTGGTCAGGCAGGCAGCCGTGGTCAGATGTAGGCAGATGTAGACAGATGTATACAGACAGAGTAGAACGGCGATGAAGGCAATATATAGTGGAAATGACGTCAAAGTGCGCCGAACATTCCAGATGGGAGGAGGGGTGTCAACAGCCAATCAGCGCATAGCTACATACACATTGCGAGGGTTACTGCTGATGCGAGCACAGTACTTGTGAGAAAGTGTGACAGTGCGGTGTGTCTAGATAAACACACTTCAGAAAAAGGTGAGTAGCCAAGAAATAATAAAGGACAATAATTCAATTGAAACATAAGTTAACTAAACAATAAATAAACAGAACACCGCGTTCATACTGCAATTATGGCGAAGTAAAATAATGGGGCAGAAAGATTGAACAAATGTTTCAAACCGTACGGGAAACAAAAAGTACAAAACGATTCGCAAAGCGAACATGCTGGGAGGGGCGAGAGGGAAAATTGCAGGAAGAAAGCGCAAGAGTCAGGCTTCGCGTGGTAAAGGAGCAAGCATGGTGATAGGCCTGAGAAAATGAACAACATAAGTTTTTAGTTTTACCACGCGGACCCTACCATCTCTGCCAGGAAAGCACTCAACAGCCCTACCCAAATTCCACACAAGAGGGGGACTGGGATCTTTCATAAGGACCAAGTCCCCTACCTGAATGTTAGAGCAGGAAATTCGCCATTTATCGCGCTGCTGAAGCAAACCGAGGTATTCCAACCTCCAGCGACGCCAAAAATTATTGCGCAAGCTTTCAATTTTGCGCCAAGAAATGGCTAAAGAAGATTCAGAATTAGAATATAACAAAGAGGGGGGGGGGGGAGGCAGGCAATGGACCACCAATAAGAAAATGACCCGGCGTTAACGGCAGAAGATCTGAACGGTCATTAGATAAGGGAGATAAAGGGCAAAAATTAATTATGCCTTCAATAAATAATTAAGGAATTAAATTCTTCATGAGAAAGGGGGGTGCGACCACAAACTCGTCTATGGTGCTTCTTGGTGAGTTTAACACAAGACTCCCAACGCCCACCTTGATGAGGTGCATAAGGGGGGATAAAGTGCCACTTGAAATTTCTCTGGTGAGCATAAGCAGTAATCTTTTCTAACGCTGAATTATAAGTAAGGGCTCTCTTAATTTGCTCAGAGGCTCCGACAAAATTTTTTGCATTATCCGAGAACACTACTGAAGGAAGACCTCGGCGGGAAGAAAATCTGGCAAAAGCTGCCAAAAAGTAAGCAGTAGAGGCATTGGTAACCAGTTTAAAGTGAACTGCTCCGGTAACCATGCATACAAAGAGAGAAATATATAGTTTTCCAGAAATACATTTTTTTAGCCTCAGGGGATTTTTTAATAAACAAATGGACCGGAATAATCCAACCCCGTAAAAGTAAAGGGTCCGGCAGGCGCAGATCTAACTAAATGTGGAAAGATCACCCATGAGCTGAGCGGTAATCTTAGGGTTGGATTTAAAACATGGAATGCACTTCCGTATAACAGAGGTGACTTCATGCACTCCGTTTATGGGCCAATACCTTTCACGAATGATAGAAAGTAATGTGCGAGTGCCAGCATGAGGACGCTGGTAATGATACTGGCGAATAATTAAGGATGTGACATGATGTTTTGAGGGAAGAATAATTTGAGGTTTCTTATCCTCAGAAAGTTCAGACAAAGATAAACGTCCTCCTACTCTCAGCAAGCCATCAGCATCAAAAAAGGGGCGAGAGAGGAAAGCCTACTCGATTTCTTAAGGGATTGACCTTGAGACAAGGTCTGACATACTTCAGAGAAAATTTCCCGTTGAGTAAGCCATAAGATTTTTATAGTGGCTAAAACTAATTCAGAAAGGGTTAAATATGGTTTAGGAAAAAGAGGTTGATCCATTACAAAATATTTCCATAGAAGGAGATAAGCCTTAAACATTACCAATTTATGGACAGAGGAATGATATCGCTGCAAAAGAAGGGGAGAGTCGGAAACGATTAGAGAGGATCCTGTAATCTTCCCAGCATCCGGCAAGTCTGATAACTACGGAAGAGGAAAATTTGTTAAAGCAGAATAGATGTTAGATTGAATTGGAGGGCCAGGTGATAAAGTATCATTCAGAGAAGTTCCGTTGGCATCCAAAGCAGAGCCATTAAAGACCACTCTTATGTTTTCCTTTAATATTTCATTCTTCCAAACAGGATGTGACTTCAGGTGGGTTATATGAAGCATCATCTCTCCTGGTAACAACCTCCATATGATCGAGCGCCTCATATTCTTCCATAAATGCAGAATATTGAGTTTTGAGAACAGGGTCACGTTTAAATTTGCTTTCAACAGCATAGAGTGCTCTTAGAGCTCTAGGGTGTGTTTCAAGAAGAAGAGGTGGATTATTCACGCGGGGCATGGTTACAGCAAATCTACCCTCTGAAGTGCGTGTAGTTGTTTCGCAAAACAGTTTTTCACACATTTCATTTTCAACTGAGGAAGGTGAAACTGAATCTATAGCTTCAATTTTCCAAAATATTTCTAAGTTTTGATCAAGACTTGTATTAACAAAATGACTTTTTGAGAAATTTTGAAATGATTTATGAGGGACTTGACCCGTCACTAACCAGCCAAGTTTGGTATGACGAGCGAACACTCCTGGTGATATTTTGACTTTAGTAGTAAGGAGACATTGCCAAAATACACACATCAAAAAAAGTTTTGCATCACCTCGGTTCCAAGAGTTCCGGAACCTTTAAATACAAAGGGAATAGAGATCAACACAAACAACATTTCAGCTCGTTTTATTGCTCATGAGACCCACACATTGCATGTTGTACCATCATACAGCTAGACTTTCAGCATTTGTGGTCCAGATTGCAGTACACACCACTACCTCTAATACCCAGTAGCACGTCCTCTTGCATTGATGCATGCCTGTATTCGCCGTGGCATACTATCCACAAGTTCATCAAGACACTGTTGGTCCAAATTGTCCCACTCCTCAACGACAATTCGGCGTAAATCTCTCAGAGTGGTTGGTGGGTCAAGACGTACATAAACAGCCCTTTTCAACATATCCCAGGCATGTTCGATAGGGTTCATGTCTGGCGAACATGCTGGCCACTGTAGTCGAGCGATGTCGTTATCTTGAAGGAACGCATTCACAAGATGTGCACGATGAGGTCGAGAATTGTCGTCCATGAAGACAAATGCCTCTCCAATATTCTGCCGATATGGGTGCACTATGGGTCGGAGAATGTCATTCAGGTATCGTAAAGCCGTTTCGGAGCCTTCCATGACCACCAGTGGCGTACGTCGGCCCCACATAATGCCACCCCAAAACATCAGGGAACCACCACCTTGCTGCACTCGCTGGACAGTGTGTCTAAGACGTTCAGCCTGACCAGGGTGCCTCCAAACACGTCTCCGACGATTGTCTGGTTGAAGGCATATGCGACACTCATCGGTGAAGAGAACGTGATGCCAATTCTGTGGGGTCCATTCAGCATGTTGTTGGGCCCATCTGTACCGCGCTGCATGGTGTCGGGGTTGCAAAGCTGGACCTCGCCATGGACGTCGGGAGTGAAGTTGCGCATCATGCAGCCTATTGCGCACAGTTTGAGTTGAAACACGACGTCCTGTGGCTGAACGAAACGCATTATTCAACATGGTGGCATTGCTGTCAGGGTTCCTCCGAGCGGCAATCCGTAAGTAGCGGTCATCCACTACAGTAGTAGCCCTTGGGCGGCCTGAGCGAGGCCTGTCATCGACAGTTCCTGTATCTCTGTACCTCCTCCATGTCCGAACAACATCGCTTTGGTTCACTCTGAGACGCCTGGAAACTTCCCTTGTTGAGAGCCCTTCTTGACACAAAGTAACAATGCGGACGCGATCGAACTGCGGTATTGACCTTCTAGGCATGGTAGAACTACAGACAACATGAGCAGCGTACCTTCGTCCTGGTGGAATGACTGGAACTGATCGGCTGTCGTACCCCCTCCGTCTAATAGGCCCTGCTCATGCATGGTTGTTTACATCTTTGAGCAGTTTTAGTGACATCTATGAACAGTCAAAGGGACTGTATCTTTGATACAATATACACAGTCAACGTCTATATGCCGGAGATCTGGGAACCGAGGTGATGCAAAACTTTTTCTGATGTGTGTACATGGGCACTAAGAAGTATGTCTACTGGAGCGCTTGTATTAAATGTTGGATCTGCCAACTGAATGTCATGAGGAAATTGCCAATTTCTAATTTCAAAAGAAGTGCTAGTGCCAATAGTATCAATGGCAAGACAATTCAACTGTAATGTTGTATTACAATTAACAGCATCTTTAAGATGAATTTTAACAAAATGCAAAGATTTAACATTGCTATTGTTGATACCGGTAACCTGAATTAATGTAGGTTGCTTTGGAAGACCAAGTTTTTAATAAGGCGCTCACTTATAAAGTCATGGGTGGCGGCATTGTCCAATAAGGCACGTGCTTCAAGCCATCTACCAGAAGAATCTTGAACTTTTAATAACACGGTTGACAGCAGCACCTGGGAACTGCGAATCGAGCTAGAGCTCTGGGTATAAGATTGCGCATTGGCTCCTGGGGATGTATCTTTGGAACTTCTAGGGAAAGGAGCCTGACGTGGCCTTTCAAACCTGTGAAGCAAGGTATGATGTTGCGCCTTGCAATGTGAACAAGTACTTTTAGATAAACAATCAGGCATCATATGCCTAGCTGACAGACAGTTGTAGCAATATCTGTTTTGGACTATTAATTTGCGTCTTTGATCGGTAGAAAGAGCGTTAAAGGCAACACAGGAATATAACCTGTGAGGTGCTTTGCAGAGAATACAATCTGTTGAGTTAGGTTGAACAGTAAAGACAGCAGATTTGTTTATTTTAGTACCGACTGGTTTGACAACATTAGATTCGTTATCTGCACCACTTGACGTATGACAGGCTACGGCCGAGAGAACTTGACATCTGCTGTTTATGAATGCAAGCAAAGAATCATAGGTATATGACGAATTGTTTGCTATTTCAATCTCCCATGCTTTTAAGCTTACAGGATCAAACTTTGAAGTAATTAAATGAATTAAGAATAAATCCCAGTGCTCGACTGGCTGGTTCAGTCTTGCCAACGCTCTAACATGTAGCTGAGCAGTATCCCCTAAGGCACGTAATGTTGACAGATTGCCAGCACGTAAGGAAGGTAGGTTAAATAAAGCCTATGTGTGTCTTTGAATGCATAATCTTTCATTGCCATGACGACCTTTAAGTAAATCTATGGCTATATTATAATCTTCTGCTGTTAAGGGAAGTTCTTTAATAAGTTGGAGGGGAGGGCCTTCTAACACAGATTTTAAATAATGGAATTTTAGAATTTCTGGAATTGCCGTGTTTTCATGAACTAGTGAACAGAATAATTCAACAAGATGTTCAGTAAAGAACATATAGCCTACTTTCTCCTAAATACATGGGTATTGTTATAACTCTTTGTCCTTTTCAAGGAGTATGATTGAATGTTGGTTGTAGTAGCTTGTTGAAATACAACGTGCTATAGGGATATTAAACATGAATATGAGGTGCCCTTTGCTAGTGCTACCTCTGTACAGAATTTCGTTCAATTCGGTTTCACCGTGTTTGAATTGATAGGGGGAATCGATTTGCACACATACTTGGCCACCATCTGCAAACTATAGGGCTGATGTTCTTGCAGTTTGGTCAGAATATGTTTCCCACATAAAGATATGGTGTTGCAAAATTTGGTAGAGACTAGATTATTAGGTTGGTCGTAATTACATTTTAGCTTTTAACATTTGGGTGGCCGCGATTACGTTTCCGTCAAGATAGCGGTGATATAAAACATGACACTGAGGTGCCCTTTGCTAGTGCTACCTCTGTACCAAATTTCGTTCATTCGGTTCCACCGTGTTCGAATTAATAGGGGGAATAAATTTTGACATAAAGATGGCCGCCATCCGAAAACTATTAGGCTAATGACCTATTAGATTGGTCAAAGGATGCTCCCTCCATAAAGGTATGTTGTTGCAAAGTTTCGTAGAGATCGGATGGTTATATTAGTCGTAATTTGATTTAAGCTTTAAACATTTGTGTGGCCGCCATTACGTTTCTGTCAATATGGCGGCGATATTATTCATGACACTGAGATGCCCTTTCCTAGTGCTATCTCTGTACCAAATTTGGTTCCATTCGGTTTCACCGTGTTTGAATTAATAGGGGGGGATCGATTCTGACACAAAGATGGCCGCCATCCGCAAACTATTAGGCGAATGACCTATTAGATTGGTCAAAGGATGCTCCCTCCATAAAGGTATGTAGTTGCAAAATTTGGTAGAGATCGGATGATTAGGTTAATCGTAATTTGATTTAAGCTTTGAACATTCGTGTGGCCGCCATTACGTTTCCGTCAAGATGGCGGCGATATAAAACATCACACTGAGGTGCCCTTTGCTAGTGCTACCTCTGTACCAAATTTCGTTCCATTCGGTTCCACCATGTTCGAATTAATAGGGGGAATCAATTTTGACATAAAGATGGCCGCCATCCGCAAACTATTACGCTGATGACCTATTAGTTTGGTCAAAGGATGCTCCCCCCATAAAGGTATGTTGTTGCAAAATTTGGTAGAGATCGGATGATTAGGTTAGTCGTAATTTGATTTAAGCTTTGAACATTTGTGTGGCCGCCATTACGTTTCCGTCAAGATGGCGGCGATATAAAACATGACACTGAGGTGCCTTTTGCTAGTTCTACCTCTGTACCAAATTTCGTTCCATTCGGTTTCACCGTGTTTGAATTAATAGGGGGAATTTATTTTCACACAAAGATGGCCGCCATCCGCAAACTATTAGGCTAATGACGTATTCATTTGGTCAAAGGATGCTTCCTCTATAAAGGTATGTTGTTGCAAAATTTGGTAGAGATCGGATGATTAAGTTAATCGTAATTTGATTTAAGCTTTGAACATTTGTGTGGCCGCCATTACGTTTCCGTCAAGATGGCGGCGATATAAAACATGACTCTGAGGTGCCTTTCGTTAGTACTACCTCTGTACCAAATTTCGTTCCATTCGGTTGCACTGTGTTCGAATTAATAGGGGTAATCGATTTTCACACAAAGATGGCCGCCATCCGCAAACTATTACGCTGATGACCTATTAGTTTGGTCAAAGGATGCTCCCCCCATGAAGGTATGTTGTTGCAAAATTTGGTGGAGATCGGATGATTAGATTAGTCGTAATTTGATTTAAGCTTTGAACATTTGTGTGGCCGCCATTACGTTTCCCTCAAGATGGCGGCGATATAAAACATGACACTGAGATGCATTTTGTTAGTACTATCTCTGTACCAAATTTCGTTCCATTCGGTTGCACCGTGTTGGAATTAATAGGGGGAATCGATTTTCACACAAAGATGGCCGCCATCCGCAAACTATTACGCTGATGACCTATTGGTTTGGTCAAAGGATGCTCCCCCCTTAAAGGTATGTGGTTGTAAAATTTGGTAGAGATCGGATGATTAGGTTAGTCGTAATTTGATTTAAGCTTTGAACATTTGTGTGGCCGCCATTACGTTTCCGTCAAGATGGCGGCGATATAAAACAAGACACTGAGGTGTCCTTTGCTAGTGCTACCTTTGTACCAAATTTCGTTCAATTCGCATTCACCGTGTTCGAATTGATAGGGGGGGGACAGACATTCAGAGTACACACACTCACACACACACAGACACACACACACACACACACAGACTCACACACACACATACACACACACACACAGACTCACACACACACATACACACACACAGACAGACACACTTTTTTCGCCCTGTGTTGATCTCATAAGTCTACTTTCATTTTTTGCAAAAATCGAAAGTAGGCTAAAAATGATTGCCACCTGCCTTCTTTCCCAAGAAGCGTTGAATTTCAATTTTAGGTAACAATGGTTTTATATTGTTCCCATTATTAATTCTCCCTAGAGTTTCTTCTGCCCTTAACTCCATGGATAACGCGCGAACTAGAGCTACGGCCTGAGCGTGTGTTTCAAAATAATTATTTTCAACATCTTCTCTATCTACTTGCTGCTCTGGACTTTTAATTTCAATTTCAAGCTGTACGAGATCATACTTCTCGTAAGCTTGCTCGTAAGCTTTCAAGCGCTGAGAAATGATGTCAAGATTTTTTTCGTCCTTAGGTAAGGGAGCTAGATATTTTTGGAAACGGGTAAGTTGGCCCTTATAAGCCGCCCGTGAATTTAACAACTTGTCGTCAATTGTTACTGGCATCGCTGGAAGTGTAAAATAACTCACCACTCTCCTTGAAACGCCAGGCAGAGAGCCACTCGCCAGGAATGAAGCTGCTTATGGTATGATGGGACTGTTCGTGTTCCCCGGCAGAGCTCCCGCGTTTGGCCACGGTAGACTAAAATATTTAGTAAATATTAGATTACACATTTTTTAAATTATTATTAATATGTGGTCTCAGGGTAAATGTAACGGATTGGATCCCGGGTTTTTGGCACCATGGAAAGAGGTGGCTGGAGTAGCACCCCAACTGGGAATTAGCAGAGGATTAGGTTTCGGGCACACAGTGGAATGTAAATAGAGCGACAAGGAAGAGACCAAACGTTGATGACTAGAGTTAATACATTTATTTGATTTTTTGAATCGATAACAAATATTGTCATTAGAATGATAGTTAAAAGAAGGCAATTCAAAATGTATTGTTTCTCCAGGAAACTCAGAATCAACATGGACTAGAAAATATGAATTACAATAATGAATTCATAAAAAAAACTAATAACAGGCGACTAAAGAAGTCCTTTCAAGAAAAGATCCAAAAAAAGCTAGAAGCAAAAAAAAAAAGGCTTGGTCTTGTAAATATATTAAACAAGCTTGATTAAAGTTGACGTTACCAATGGTTGGATACTTGATACAGAGTATCTTCCCATAAAATCATCCTGCAGGAGACTCGCTCAGACAGTAGCAGGGAGTGGTATTGTTTTGCCCGGACAAGGCAGAATCGAAGCGTTGGTTCAGCACGATCCAAAGTTTCAAGTGCAGTGCTGGAACATGGCCATGGGTTAGCTGGCCCGCAGGGAGCGGGTCATAAAATCCAAAAAGGGCTTCCTCCAGGAAGACTCGGCATAGCTTCCGAAAAAAATAGATAGTAGCTCCTTCGACGAAGTGTAACCAGCAGTAACAGATCTCTTGGTAGTGACCTGGCTGGCGGGTTACGAGCAGTTACAATTTCACATTGCAGAGTTGTAGTGAGCTGGTGGGCTGAAGGAGTTGCAGAGATGAAGGTCGTTGACTCAGGTCTTGCCCAGCACGACAAAGTCCAAACAATGAGGCATGCCGCTTAGAGTGGTTCCAGCTGCACGATGTTTACCAACAGTGCTGACCCAATAAGGGCCTTGTTGTGGTCAGGCAGGCAGCCGTGGTCAGATGTAGACAGATGTAGACAGACAGAGTAGAACAGCGATGAAGGCAATATATAGTGAAAGTGACGTCATAGTGCGCCGAACATTCCAGATGGGAGGAGGGGTGTCAACAGCCAATCAGCGCATAGCTCCATACACATTGCGAGGGTTACTGCTGATGCGAGCACAGTACTTGTGAGAAAGTGTGACAGTGCGGTGCGTCTAGATAAACACACTTCAGAAAAAGGTGAGTAGCCAAGAAATAATAAAGAAGAACAATTCAATTGAAACATAAGTTAACTAAACAATAAATAAACAGAACCCCGCGTTCATACTGCAATTATGGCGAAGTAAAATAATGGGGCAAAAAGATTGAACCGTACGGGGAACAAAAACTACAAAACGATTCGCAAAGCGAACAGGTATTATTATTATTATTATTATTATTATTATTATTATTATTATTATTCTTGTTTCGAATAGGCCATCTATGGACCACAACGTTCAACTGTTACATTTGGAGTGGGCTTTGATGTTTGCCCAGTAGTTACGCATCCTCTGGCTGTGTTGTTCCCTCCTCTCCTGGGTCCAGAAGGCACCTGTTTTCTTTCTTGGCGGTTTGTCCTGGAACCTCAATTGCTGAAGCATCTTCCTGAGAGATGTCCGGTCTTTTAAGACTCTTTCTGCCCCTTCAAGTTCTTGCAGATCTTTGCTCACTTCCCACAACCATGGTGACTTGGTCTTCCGCTTTTGCCAGTAACCGAGGAGCTGATTGGTCAACCTGGTAGGATGCATCCTGTAGACGTGTCCATAAAATGCTAGACGTCGTTTCTTAACAACATCCGTGATTCTTTCACAGTACGTGTAGAGCTCTTGATTAGGCCGCCTTCTGTATTCATTACCTTCGTTAACAGGTCCCAATATCTTCCTCATTATCTTTCTCTCCTGTACTTCGAGTTTGTCCGTGAGTCCCTTCCGGTTGAATACTAGACATTCTGAAGCATATAAGGCTTCAGGACGTATAACTGTCTGGTAGTGTCTCATTTTAGTCTTTCGGTAGAGACACTTCTTATTATATGTGTTGTTGGTTAGTTGATAAGCCATTTCTAACTTGTTAACTCGAGTTGATAATGCCCTTACTTCCGAGAGATTCGGTTCAAGTCATTCTCCTAGGTAATTATATCTGTCAGTTTTCTTGATCTCTCCCTCGTCCAAATGCAGTGTACAAGGAGATTCACTGATGTTTGTGATGTACTGTGTTTTTTCAAGTGACACATATAGTCTTACCTTAGCTGCTTGTTGCGTGTGAACATTAAGTTGTTTCACAGACGTTTTTATTGAATGTGATAGAAGTGCCAGGTCGTCGGCAAATGCCAGGCAATCAACACTGAGCCCATTGCTTTTGTGTCCCAAAGTGATACCACTTGGTACCCCCTGACTAGTTAGCTCCTTTCGCCACTCCCTTATCACCATTTCCAAGGCACAGTTAAAGAGGAGAGGTGAGAGACCATCTCCCTGTCTTACTCCGGACTTAATTTCAAAACTTTCAGAGAGGGCTCCTCTGAACTTCACTCGTGACATGGTGTTCTTTAAAGTCTGTTGGATAAGGTTATGTGTCTTCTCGTCTAGTCCTAGTTCTTGCAGGATCTTCATGAGAGTAGGTCTTTCAACCGAATCATACGCCTTCTTAAAACCAACAAAAATGATGACATATTTCTTACTAGCCATTTTTGCTTGCCGTAGCACTGATTTCAAGTTCAGTATCTGTTCCGTACAAGAGCGTCCTTTTCTAAATCCTGCCTGGTATTCTCCTAGTCGAGGGTCTAGCTGGGGTTCAGCTCTGTTTAATAAGGCCTTAGAAAAGATCTTGTATGTCACAGGTACTAACGAGATTCCTCGATAGTTGTTGATGTCGGTCAAGTCTCCTTTTTTGTGTAGGGGATGAATCAAATCAGAGGTCCAGTCACTAGGCAATGTTTCAGTCTCCCAAATGTCATGGAAGATTTTCGTCAACTTGCCTATAGTCCTATTCCCAGCTTGTTTCCATAGTTCCGCTACAATTGAGTCTTCACCTGATGCTTTGTTGTTTTTCAAGGACTTGATGATGTCTATCACTTCTTCTTTGGTTGGTGGTTGAGAGTTTGGATGCCTGATGGTGTCTTGATAAGTGAAGAATGTGTCAGGTGACTCACAGTTAAGGAGATTCTCGAAGTACTTGGCCAGAAGGTGGCAATTGTTCATATCATTATAGGCTATCTGTCCATCCGGTCCTCTGAAGTGGAGGCTGGGAGGATTGTAGCGGCTGAGGTTCCGTTTAAAGCCTCTGTAGAAATTTCTGGTGTTGTTCTTCTTGAAATAGTCATCCAACTGAGTCAGTTGGTCCTTTGTGAACTGCCGTTTTACTTGTCGGATGACCCTGGCAGTTAACTTTCGTTGCTCTATGAACTTATCCCTGTTGTTTTGTGTCTTCTGTGAGTTCCACTTAAGCCAGGCTGCTTGTCTCTGTGTCACCGCTTCATCACAGGCAGTCGTCCACCAGGCATGCTTCTTCTGCTTCAGTAATGGCGCAATCGCCGTGGCAACTTTCATTAGGTTTTCCCTCACTTCATCCCAGGTTTTACATTACAGGGTTTCCATTTTCTCCGTGAACTGGTTGCAATTTGAAAGTTTTTCTAAATCAAACTTAGTAAGTTTGTGTGACTTTGTTTTTTTAGTATTCCGAGGTAGAAATCTTAGCTTGGCCTTGGAGAGATAGTGGTCGGAGTCCAAATTTTGCTCCTCTTAACACTCGAACATTCTGGATCTCTGTATGGGACTTCTTTGAAATGGCAACATGGTCTATTTGGAATTCTCCCAAGAGACAGTTAGGTGATGTCCAGGTCTTTTGCTTCCTTGGCAGTCTCTTGAAAGCCGTTGACTTCATTACCAAGTTGAAGGCCTTACAAAGTCCTACTAGGCGCTCTCCATTCCTATTTGTCCTTGTGTGGGCCGGGAAATCTCCCACAATGTCTCTGTACTTGCGTTATTATTATTATTATTTATTTATTTAAGCGAAAATTCCCCTACAGGAGAGCGATTAAACTTGGATCACATGATGTCATTTGGAGGTGTGTCTCCTCCACTCCTCCCAACCCTTCATTCTCGCGGTATGTTCCCTCTTCCTCTCATCCGTCCACATTTTTCCAGGTTGTCGTAAAGATCTTGGTTCAAACTTAAACATTCGCGATTTTCGTCGGGCATTATTATTATTATTATTATTATTATTATTATTATTATTATTATTAACAATAATATTATTATTGCTACAGTTTGAAATCCAGCATTCTTCTCCCATGTAAGGTACTGTAGTTGAAAAGTGGATAGTAGTTTAGCTCCTTGTTGGGTAGTAAATAAATAATGATTGAATAACTAATGACTAATGAATGACAAAATGAAAGAATAAATGAGTGAATAAATAAAGCAATTATTGCAGAGCTCTGGAAGTATGCTGACGTGGAGTCAATACAGAGTATCCATGACATCATATCTAACGTCTGGTTGACAGAACAATTACCTAGGGACTGGACCTCAGCTATCATTCACCCACTACATAAAAAAAGGTGACAAATCAGATCTCAACAACTACAGAGGGATTTCCCTGGTATCAGTGACATACAAGATACTCTCCAAAATATTACTCACAAGAGTAGAGGTTCAACTGGATTCCTGCATTGGAGAGTACCAAGCTGGGTTTCAAAAGTCAAGGTCATGCACCGAACAGATTCTGAATCTCAAAACCATTCTCACTTACAAAAATCTAAGTGCCTCACCATATGTTGCAATTTTCGTTGACTTCCAAACGGCCTACGACTCAGTAGATAGAGAGTCACTCTTTGAGACGCTGGCTGAATTGGGGCTAGATAAAAAGACCCTGAATATAGTAAAAGCGACTCTCTCCAACACCACAGTCAAAGTCAAATTCAGAGGGGAACTGTCCAAGAGCTTCGAGGTCAGAAGTGGTGTTAGACAAGGGGATGGATTGTCTCCGATCCTCTTCAATTGCCTACTAGAAAAAGTAGTTCGTGAGTGGACGAAAACTCTGAAGGATGATTCTGGATTAAGAATAGGCTAGAAGAAAGACAAGTTAACAGTCCCCTGTTTAGCCTTTGCAGACGACCTTGCACTCCTAGCGTCCAGTGTGGAGGAAGCTAACCATCAACTATCCTCTCTGAACTATATAGCAGCTAAAGTCGGCTTAAAGATCGCCATCAACAAAACACAGTTTATCAGCAACATCAGAGATACGCCTGAGTCATTCCCACTGGGGGACAAAGTAGTACAAAGGACTAACTCCTTCAAATACCTAGGAGAATGGATAACCCCAAACATCAATGAAGACCTGGCCATGAACGACAGATGCATCAAACTGGAGAGAGCTTACCACCTATGCAAGAATATGTACAAATGCAAATCTCTCTCAATGAATTTCAAACTCAGACACTACAGTACTGTAGTGAGACCATCAGTACTATATGCCTCAGAATGCCTAAATATGGTCAGAAAAGGACAACTCCGGAAATTGGAGCTGAAGGACCGGAAGATTCTGTGAAAAATCATGGGCCCTATTAAAGAGGAAGACAAGTATAGAGTCAGGCACAACAATGATCTCTATGAACAAGTGGAGAGCATTACAAGAGCCATGAGGAAGAGGAGGCTGATCTTCTATGGTCATATTTTGAGAATGGATAATCAGAGGCTCACCTCCAGAATTTTCAACACTGTCTCTAGAGGGAAAGCAACTAACGCCAAGTGGTCGAAACTAGTCAAGAAAGAACTTGAACAATTGGATATTGACCCCAGTAACATCTACGACAGGAATAAATACAGGACTTTAGTCAGAACATCAGACTCTCTCCAGTCACTAACAGCAAAAGCAGTGCGTCCAAGAGCAGGTGTGAAATGGACTCAGGAGCGGAAGGACATTCACAGTGCCAGAATGAAGGAATACTGGGCTAGGAGGAAAGCTGCCAGAGATAAGAACCACGTGGTCCACAGCCGGCCCAAACAGAACTAAATGCAATTAATATTTTAAATAATTAGTTAATTAATTATAAAAAGTCAAACTAGCATTACTATTCTCTACAAAATATCCACAACGGCACCCACAAATAGTCAGTAATGATCTGCGAAGATGCGACTACTACTTTAGAGATAAGTCACCGAAAAATACAATTATAAACACAAATGTGTAACATTTGTCTACAAACACTGTTTTCAAAGACTGTGATATAACCTATCAATTTAACCACATCTCTCTTGTAGTTTCACATACGGGTAGGTGGAGTCAAACTGGACTGCCGGGAACATATTATACCTTAGGTCAGGACGCGCCGAGAGACGTGGAAAACGTATAATGAATGGACCATGGTTTATTGACATTTTTTAAACATGTCAAGCAGGCGAATCGTTGGTCCTCTGACTTTAGGATTGCACCATGCTGTGCAGTATAAAACCGAAGAATTAATGTCTGGGGTGGATCTGCATATAGCGCGTGGTTCTCAAACAATTCCATGTTACGGCAATTACTTTCGGGTTGGCTATTTTCCAGGACAGTAACATCACATCAGCTGTCCCGTGTACATGTCTTATCTTAGAGGTGAAGGGAAGCATATTCGGACTCTGTTGTTCCTAGTCCGTGGGAACTGGTTGGGCAAGTTACCTCTCTTCCGTGGAACTGACCTTCACGTATCACTTGTCTGCAAGACCTACCCCGATGAATACCAGCTGTTCTGTCAGTACAGTGGCACTTCCTCGATCCGATCTTGTACACAGTAGCAAGCAGTGTTGCCAAGAGTGACGTATATTTGCTCTTGTGTTCTTCTAAATCACGCCCCATTTACTATACATTTTCAAGTGTATAGGTGCTTCCTGACCTTGAGAATCGTATGTTCTCGGATAACGCATCTAACTATTTCAAGTACGGCTACTACAGGGTGGGGCAAATAAAAGTGGCCCAAGGAACTGAGTTCCAGGATACAAAGAAACACACCAGAGGAATGGAGAAAGTTCACTAACCTCCTTATAGTGTTCCCTCACTTTCCTGGTTAACGAGCGGCGACTCAAACGTAAGACAGTAGCACGCGCTGACATTAACCACTGTTCACTACTGACCAATAGCTGACGGTTGTTGGCCAATAGAATGCTTCCTCTATCACTCCATGCGGACTCTTAAGTCCCGACCTGGCGGCTTGCTGGACAGAACTATGTGCAGATATGCTTGTGCCCAATGTTGCATATCTGCATATAGTTCTGTCCAGTCTTGCTGCTTGCCCTCAGTGGCTACGGTGGAAATTTGACAACGTTGTGCCTCACGCTGGGAAAGCCTTGGCCCCAGGTGCCATGGAATGTAAACATATCCGCCCAGTTAGATTTCAAAGGCGATCCGCACTTTAACCAGGAAAGTGAGGCAACTATAGCAGATGTTGAAAGAGACCACCATTCATCTAATGGCACCATTCAGCCTCGGTTAGCAAGTAGTGGAAGGCAGATCGCAGCTGGACCACTGGAATGGCTTCAATCTCTTCAGAAATGTTCTGCTGCAGTTATTGAAGACTATGAGAGTTGTTGCGATACACCTCAGCTGTCAAACAGTATTGTGTTAACATGTACCGCCAGACAATGCTACCACCTGCCGTCATTAACATGCGATCGCTACCAACAGTCCTTTGAAGATCGGACACAGTATAGACCTTCCACCATACGGTACTGTAGTAGGTGTTGCCTACGTACAGGTACGCTACTTTGCCTGCAACCTGGAACTCTGTTCCCCGGGTCACTTTTATTTGCCCCATCCTGTATAACTGAGAATAAATACGTGTTGTTAAGCTGAAAAGTTATTACTATCAATGTGTGGAAGGAGACATAATGTGTGTGTATGTGGATGATGGTAAACCAGTAAGTGCCAATTAAACTGGTAAGCTTGTACGTAAGTTGGGCTCCACATCAAGACAAAGTGCTGCGATATTTCACACAATGGAACAATTGGAGCAAGCGAGGGAGGAACTTGCGCAAGTTCAACTCAACTTGAACTCTTAAGAATAGGAAGTCCTGGGGGGCGATTGCGAGGCAGTATCCTAGAGTACGTAATTAATGGAAGGAATACATCTCAAGAATTGGTAGAGGAAGGAATATGAACTCCGAGTTATGACACTCTCCCCAGCCCCTCATTCTTATTCGGTTTTTGTTTCCAAATTTATGGTATCCTTAGGAATACAATGTATAGTGCTTTGGAAAAATATTATTATTATTGATGTGTAACATCTTTCCACTCGGTTGCTGGATATTGTTGTGGTAGTGATTTTGAAAAATGCTTTAGTAGCCAGAAGGGATGTGATCCAGCTGGCAGTGGTACCATGTGGAATGTTTATCACATACGGATTACTTTGTAACAGCAGAGTATCAAGAAGGCAGTGTGAGAGTAGAAATATCAAGTAGGCAGTGAAGAAAAAAAGTCAGTCTCTGTTAACGTAACTTAGTTACTGGCAGCAGAGTGATGTAACAGCAGAGTATCAAGAAGGCAGTGCGAGAGTTGAAATATCAAGTAGGCAGTGAATAAAAAAAAGTCAGTCTCTCTTAACTTAACTTAGTTACTGTCAGGAGAGTGATGTAACAGTAGAGTATCTAGAAGGCAGTGGGAGAGTAGAAATATCAAGTAGGCAGTGAAGAAAAAAAAAGTCAGTCTCTGATAACGTAACTTAGTTACTGGCAGGAGAGTGATGTAACAGTAGAGTATCTAGAAGGCAGTGCGAGAGTAGAAATATCAAGTAGGCAGTGAAGAAAAAAAAGTCAGTCTCTCTTAACGTAACTTAGTTACTGGCAGGAGAGTGATATAACAGCAGAGTATCAAGAAGGCAGTGAAGAAAAAAAAGAGTGATAGTCAGTCTGAAAGACTAGACTTTATATCATTTTAAATGCTACATGTGCTGAAAAATGCTGGGTGAAAAACTCATAATCATGCAGCGAACTGCGTGAAGTGCAAACCAACGTCAAACGATCTGGCTGGATGATGTCACGCTCACCGGACCGCACGGGGAAAGGAGGAAGCTCAAGCGGTACTATGACGTCACACACCTCTGTGCATTCTCGGTACATTTCGTCCCGTCGCCGTAACGTAACGCCAGACATCAGCTTAACTACGAAGTCAACAAGATCATTTAAAGTGATAAAAAGAGAGTCTTGGAATTTTTATGTATTATGAGAGTGTAAAACATAAAAAGATTTTTGTGTGTTGATGAATGTCACGGGTAATAAAAACGGTAACAACTTCAAGGTAGGTAGGATGTTACACATCACATGCGACTACTGTAAAGCTCGTATCTTTTTTTATTTCCTGCTGTCGATTCGGCCATTTACGGACCACGCTATTTCAACTGCCCCTTTCCATTTCTTTGCGCCTGGACTTTACGTTTACCCACTATTCCCGCATTCGTTTCCTAAGCTGTTCCTTCCTCATTTCAATCAATATTTTGCAAGTTTATAGTTTTAGCTTTGTAACTAAATCTTCCAGACCGTCTCAATAGTGCAGGAAAAATCTTGCATTTCTTGGAAAGTCAACGGAAATATATTTATTTATTTATAAAATGCTTTCAAACGAATAAACAAGACGAAAGCCCCCTGGAAGAACTGTGTCACGTTCTGCTGCATAGCACTAGGGCTGGGCGGTTAGTCTGTGCACATGGGGCGTACACAACCAATTATGGGGGAGTTCTCACACGGCTCCGCTAGTTATCATTATTATTATTATTATTATTATTACATCGTTATGTAAACGTATTTAGCTAATGACATTTTTCAAGTTTTCTACTACTTGAATTGTACAGATTATGTGAGAAGAAATCTGAATTACGTGCAGTACAATCACTGCCTTTACGACATGAATTGTGAAAGGTTTACACAACATAGACTTGATGCAAGGGAGTTATACACACCGAATAACTCAAACGAAATTTCTTTTATGTTCGGCGATGTCGAAATGTAAACATTATCTGTCAGAAAACTGTATCATAATGATAGTCATTATAACAGTGTTTTTCATTACGATACAGTTTCTCCAGCCAATCAGAGCTCATTCATTGACCAACTAGGTAAGGATACCTTCGCGCATGCGCTCAAAATCCAACATGTCGGACATAAACACATCTTTCTATAGCCTATAAATTACCGACATGGAATACGCACCGTCCATATGTTCGCGTAAATAAACTGGCGAATATGAGACAAGAAATAGCACTGCACCTTAATATCACTGACTCCAATTTCTACACAGCGAATTGCTTTCAAACGACTTCGGCGATAATATTAGTGAATGCTAAATAGCTGGACGGCAGATGTAAACATATGGCCGCCATATTATGGCATTGCAAGCACACAGAGCGCATGCGTCGGTCGGTCAGAGAGCTTGAAAGACAGAGATATCATACCCAGGGCAAAGAATTCATGTGGCTGACTCTCAACAGATATTTATGAATATTTGTTTGAAATATTGATTTTACGTGCTCTGTAATAGTGCTATTCGATTAAATAAATAATAAATAAAAGTTATAATTATCGTCGAACATAAACAGTCGTATGCAACTCGCCTATAATGGTAATTAAGACTCTCGTATGGAAATTATAAAACTCGCATACGCCAGTTTTATAAACATACTCGTGTCTTAATTATTGCCATTATAGGCTCGTTGCATAATGTACTATTACAAATGGAAGTCTCGCATCAGGAGTGCAATGTAACCTCAGTAAAATCTCTCTGATAGAATACCAAACTTATGGGTCCCTATAATTATGGCCCCCTTCGAACTCGCTCAGTTCTCTCTATTGACACATTGTGACATGAAACACGTTGATGACTTTGTCACATTGTGCCTGCACTTTTGGACAAATAGCCTGACGCCACTCAGTGCGTGGGGTATCCGGAGAAATGTAGTCAAATAGGCCACCAAATGACACTTCAGTGATATTAAATCTGTGAAAACAATATGACACACACAGCATAACCAAATATATCAGTATCCGAGGGATTTAACTGTGATGACACAGTGGTCAAGCTGGTTACGTCTCACCAAAGAGGCGGCAGATTATCTCGTAGTTCTACCCCTTAAAACAACGTTAACTAAGTATCTTCTTTATATACCGTCTCCGCGTCGAAGATTGCCGATCATCATTGCAATCCCTTGTCTCGAGGTTGCCGTTCGAAACCGAGTATAACTCTCACCAAAGACCGGGTACTATTCCCAATTATGCAAGTGACATACGTGAAATGAATATCACATCCAGTGATTCAGAATAGGCTACATGTAAAATGACGCCTCGTGACTTATGATTGAGGTATTAACTGTCACGGGAAACGAGTGTTTTACACCTTTCCTTCGGTTTAAATCTGCATATCGTTCCTTTCTTCCTGTTTAATTCCGGATCTTCCTATTGAAACCCGTATCTTCCTTTCTTTTTAAACTCGAGTCTTTCTTTCTTTCTTTCTTTCTTTCTTTCTTTCTTTCTTTCTTCTTTATAACCCCGTATCTTCCTTCCTGTTTAAATCCGTATCATCCTTCCTTTTAAACCCTATCTTCCTTTCTTCTTGTTTAAATCCGTATCTTCCTTTCAAACCCATATATTCCTTCCTTTCTTCCTGTTTAAACCCGTATCTTTCTTCCTTTCTTTCTTTCTTTCTTTCTTTCTTTCTTTCTTTCTTTGTTTCTTCTAAACTCGTATGTTCCTTTCTGTACAAACCCTTGTCTTCCTTCCTATTTAAATCCATATCTTCCTCCCTTTCAAACCCGTATCTTCCTTCCTTTCTTCCTGTTTAAACCCATATCTCCCTTCCTTTCTTCCTGTTTAAACCCGTATCTTCCTTACTATCTTCCTGCTTACACCCGTATCTTCCTTCCTGTTTAAATACATATCTTCCTTCCTTTCTTCCTGTTTAAACCCGTATCTAGCTTCCTATTTTCCTGTTTACACCCGTATCTTCCTTCCTGTTAAAACCCATATCTCCCTTCCTTTCTTCCTGGTTAAACCCGTATCTTCCTTACTATCTTCCTGTTTACACCCGTATCTTCCTCCCTGTTTAAATCCATATCTTCCTTCCTTTCTTCCTGTTTAAACCCGTATCTAGCTTCCTATTTTCCTGTTTAAATCCGTATCTTCTTTTAAACCCGTATCTTTCTTCCTGTTTAAACCCGTATCTTTCTTCCTTTTTAAACTCCTATCTTTCTTCCTTTCTTCCTGTTTAAACTCGTATCTTCTTTCCTTTTAAACCCGTATCTTTCTACCTTCTAAACCCGTATCTTCTTTCCTGTTTAAACTCGTATCCTCCTTCCTTTCTTCCTGTTTAAACCCGTATCTTCCTTCCTTTTTCCCGATTAAACCCGTATCTTTTTCCTTTTAAACCCGTATCTTCGTTCCTTCTAAACCCGTATCTTCCTTCCTGTTTAAACTCCTATCCTACTTCCTTTCTTCCTGTTTAAACCCGTATCTTCCTTTCTTTCTACCTGTTTAAACCCATATCTCCCTTCCTTTCTTCCTGTTTAAACCCGTATCTTCTTTCCTTTTAAACCCGCATCTTTCTACCTGTTTAAACCCGTATCTTCTTTCCTTATAAACCCGTATTTTCCTTCCTTTTAAACCCGTATCTTACTTTCAATTTAAACCCGCATCTTTCTTCCTGTTTAAACCTGTATCTTTCTGTATCAATAGCGTAGTCTAAGGCGGTGTCGCAGCTCGCAACCTGTAATACATCACGTTCCGGCTGGGGAGGGCACATTTGGGTATAGGAACGTGCTTGACCACTGCGTGTGCTCAGCATAGGAATTAGCCCTCCAGAGAGCGGAGAACTGTTTAGCATATCCACAAGATCTGTCTCTATTTTCTCTTTCCTGGCTCAAGCTACAGTATTTCCATCTGGAGAGGAAACGGATTGTTTTGTAGCAGAGTGGAGTTATATTTAAGAATAGCTTTACTGTTTTATACATTCTATAATCTTATATCTGAATGTATTTCCCTTGTACAGTCCTGACGCAAAATCTACGAAACTAGTAACACTGGTTCGTTTACTTAGTTGATCATCTTAGGAATGTTACTGACCACCACTTGGTGTAGTGGCTAGCATTCTTCACACATTAGCCAGTACTGTCAATGTTATTTTAATGACACGTTTGACAGGGTTAAAAACTTTTGTAATCTAAAGATTATATATACAGTGTGGTCCACCCGCCCCTTATTATTTAGTTTTATGAAACCCAACTAACACTGCATTTCCCCCGATGGTCGATATTGCTCTGCCCTCTGACTGTGTGACAGCAATGTAATTGGGTCATGGGTCTAGCAAAGAAAAACCGACCTTAAACTTTTCCCCGCCAAATAGTATGGCCCATTCTACTAACATATGACTTATTGCTCCTTGAAATAACACACATACACGTAATACGATCGAATTAATAGCTTACGCCACGTGATCTGTAATAGTAGTAAGTTAAATCAACACCATAAACCGTGATTGAAGACATTGAGATGGATTTAAACGTTTGAGGTGTACGGCTACAGTAACAACTGCAAATGCAGCGCGCGCCTTGTACCATGCACTGGTGGCCGATGCGGTTAAGGCACGGCCGTAGACGGCGGGCGAAAATGGCTAGAATAGTGCTTCGAATCCAGTCGTAGGCATACTTTTTTTAATGAAAGCCCACGCTCCATTTTAGTTGGGATGTAACTACATTGCCACATTCATTCCCTTACATGTATTTTTGTGAAGAGTGGGTAGAATTTTCCTGATTTATAAAGAGAATACGACCGAATTGATAGCTTTTGCCACGTGACCTGTAATGGCAGAAAATTAAAAAAAACTGTCATGGATAATAACATAACATATCGACGTGTCGCTCTGGAGGTCCAGGTTCGATTCCCAGGTCTGCCAAGAAATCCAATACTGGTCTGAGGGCTGAAATTGGATACACTCAGCTTCGTGAAGCAAATCTGAGAAGAGGTGGGTTCGATTCCCACCTCAGAACCCTGGAAGTGGTTCTCTGTGGTTTCCCACTTCTGCTCCAGGCTATTGCCGGGACGGTTTCTAACTTAAGGCCCCAGCCGCCTCCTTCCCCATCCTCACCTTAATTGCTAATACATACATTATACAGACACCGCTATAGACAGGTTATCAGAGGAATTCTACACACACACACAAGTACACGGGGCTAAATGACCGCGATGTTCTAGCCCCTCTAATGAAACAAGATTCTGATCGCCGGTACACGTATTCTTTAAAATTTTCCGTGGTATTATTTTGTTCGTCGCCTCCGTAGCGTAGCGGTCAGCATGGTTAGCTGCCGCCCCGGAGGTCCTGGGTTCGATTCCCGGCTCTGCCACGAAATTTGAAAAATTGGTATGAGGACTGAAACGGGGTCTACTCAGCCTCGGGTGGTCCAAATGAGTAGAGGGGGTTCGATTCCCCCTCAGCCATCCTCGAAGTGGTTTTCCGTGGTTTCCCACTTCGTCTTCGGGCAAATGCCGGGATGGTACATTCTTAAAGGCCACGGCCGCCTCCTTCCCTCTTCCTTGCCTATCCATCCTCACCATCTCTCACCTTCCCTCATGAGGCCCCTGTTCGCTTTGCAGGTGAGGCCGCCTGGGCGAGGTGCCAATCCCACCTCACCAGTTGTATCCCTTCCGATTCGATGTTCCCAGCTCTAGGACACTTCCCGCAGAGGCGGTAGTGGTGAGTTCCCTCGCTGAGTCCGTGGGTTCCACCAACCTGGAGGGTAAACGACTAAAAAGAAAAGAAAACAAAAATATTTTGTTCGGGGTCTACTCAGCCACGGGTGATCCAATTGAGCATAGAGGGTTCGATTTCCCCTTCAGTCATCCTCGAAGTGGTTTTCCGTGGTTTCCCACTTCGTCTCCAGGCAAATGCCGGGATGCTACCTAACGTAAGGCCACGGCCGCCTCCTTCCCTCCTCCTTGTCTATCCCTCCCAATCTCCCCATCCCACGTAAGGCCCCTGTTCGCTTTGCAGGTGAGGCGGCCTGGTTGAGGCGTTCGTCCCACCTCCCCAGTAGTATTCCCGTCCTATGTTTCAAGCTCCAGGACTTTGCCCTGGAGGCGGTAAAGGTGCGATCCCTCTGTGAGTCCGAGGGAAAAGCTAACCCTGGAGGGTAAACCGACTAAAAAATATATTTTGTCATTAAATTCTAGCAAGAAGAAGAAAACTCTATTTGACGTGTACATATTAAGATGTTTCGTGTAATACCGAATTCGGAAAACACGTACCGTTCGTGGAATCCAACCTGAAAATGCATCTGCTCGCTATATTACTAGTGCCCCATCCTCGATAATTAACTGTGACCTCTTGTATCATTTCTGTCGTAAGACATTGGTAAAATTGTCGACACAGACGATAAAACGTACCGAAAACAAATTATAAATCTTCCCCCTCTACTAAGTATCGAACCCCGAATCCTTCAATACGCAGTCCAACGCGTTACCCTTTCAGCCACGGTTGCTTACACTACATGTGGAGCAGAATACACCAGAAGGATAGAAAGTGAGAAGTGGGATGCCACGGGAAACCACTTCCTAGATGATTTAGGTTGGCCTCGAATAGATGATAAAGATTTTATAATCAATTCCACAAGCATGCCAACATACGTTATTTTGTTTGCACAAAAATAATCCTACCCGAGAGTTAATTCAGCAAGAAATTAAATATTCATAAATAACTGTCAGTCGCCTCCGTAGCGTAGCGGTCAGCACGGTTAGCTACCGCCTCGGACGTCCTGGGTTCGGTTCCCGGCTCTGCCACGAAATTTGAAAAAGTGGTACGAGGACTGGAACAAGGTCTACTCAGCCTCGGGTGGCACTAATGAGTAGAGGGGGTTCGATTCCCCCTCAGCCATCCTCGAAGTGGTTTTCCGTGGTTTCCCACTTCGTCTTCGGGCAAATGCCGGGATGGTACCTTCTTCAAGGCCACGGCCGCTTCCTTCCCTCTTCCTTGCCTATCCATCCTCACCATACCTTACCTTCCCTCATGAGGCCCCTGTTCGCTTTGCAGGTGAGGCCGCCTGGGCGAGGTGCCAATCCCACCTCACCAGTTGTATCCCTTCCGATTCGATGTTCCCAGCTCTAGGACAATGCCCGTAGGGGCGGTAGTGGTGAGTTCCCTCGCTGAGTCCGTGGGTTCCACCAACCTGGAGGGTAAACGACTAAAAAAATAAAATATGTTCGAACATAAATATTCATACATATCTGTCGAGATTTCGCAAGTTTTATGTACTGTGCCACTGCGCGGGCGATTGCGAATGTGGTGGCAACAGGATGGGGCCCCACCTCACGGATCATTAGTCGTCAGGAACCATCTTCATGATACATATCCAAATAAATGGATAGGAAGAGGAGGACCCTTTCACTGGCCTGCCAGATCACCCGATCTTACGCCACTTGACTTCTTCCTGTGGGGTCACTTAAAGCAGGTAGTATATGCACATGAGCCTGAAGATCCTGACCACCTTCGGCAACTAATCACCGAGGCATGCCAAGCTGTTACACCTCAGATGTTACAGCGTGCAAGACTGTCTGTAATACGTCGTGCTGAAATCTGCATCAACCAAGGTGGTCAACATTTCGAACACTTGCTACACTGAATATGCAGAGTACCTTGCCTTATTCCTACAGGGGGTGTGGTGGCGCAGCGGTCAAGCTCTTCGCCTCTCACCAACGCCATGTCCTGTGGTTCGAATCCACGTAAAATGGAGATCCCGTGGCTTATGATCGCGAGATTAACGGTCACGCTAAACTACAAGCTTTCTTCCTACATACCATTATGTCATCGTCTAACCTGCCTACGTAGCATCGAATAAAAACGGTCCTTTTCAGGACCAAATACAAATTCATTCATTGGAACAGGTAGATATGTGTCCGTAGTGCAGCTACTGTAAACGGCATTAAGCAAAAAAAAAAAAAAAAGGGACTTATTTGCCTTGGGATCGAACCTGCTACATTGCAGCATGACTGTCGTTACGGCAGAGAACCACGATTTAACCATCTTAGCTACCGTGAGCCGTGGTGGGATGCAGTCACGTATTGAGTCTATTTGTAGTCCTCATAGACACTTCATGTCTTTCGTAAGGCAGTGTTGTTTGGATGTGTCGATTTACACATTCGTTATAGTTGATGGCATTGAAATAACACTGCTGCCAATAATTTCGACTTTATACGCGAGCTTGAACTCAACCGTAAAGCTGTACTAGGCCAAGTACTAATGTTTTTAGGACGACTATGATATACGCGTTAGTTGGGTTGCCTTCCTCCAAAAAAAATAAGGGGCTGGTGGACCACACTGTATATATATATATATATATATATATATATACTAGCACTAGCAGGTACCCGCGACTTCGCCTGCGATCAAGACAATGTGGACGATGCATTATTGCTGATAATTGGTCTATTCGATTACAGCAATCGCGGCTACAGGTGGGTCCATTCTAATTCTGAATATTCTGATACATACAGTATATTGCTATGAGCAGCAAAGTGGGAATTTTATAGAGTTGTCAAAGTCTGCAGGGTTCGATGTTACATAATGTTAACACATTAAAAAATTACGTTTTTGGTTTTGCTATCTTCTGCTGAGACATAACGATTTTGTTGTCCGGATGCTCGCGAGCACGCCACATACAGTTGCCCATGGGAAAAATGGTTTTGTCTAAATGTACACGTGCTCCTGTTAAGTGTGTGTCATTGCGCTTTGTTAAAGAAAATGCGAATATTGTTTGAAGAGGGACCTGCACTCTCGCGCACTGCAATGGCAAATCTATCGGAATATGGGGAATTAAAAGTATTCTTCCTTAAGCTATTCTGGGTGTAATTTTGCCATACGTATTAATGATTTGAACGTCAACATTTCGCTATTAATAGACCTATAGTAAAATATCTCTCACCTTGGCCGCCGATGTACATTATGCAGTCTCTTCCAGTGTTACATCCCAGGAATTGGAATTCTCCAACAACCCTTTTGCCTCACATGCCTCCCTAAGTAATTAAAATTCCTGATTGTTGGTGTTTGAGTCTTCAGTTTTTTAACTGGTTTGATGCAGCAATCCATGTCTCCCTTTCCTGAGCTAATCGTTTCATCTCTACATAGCTACCACACCTTACATCCGAGGCAATCTGTTTAACCCTGGTTTACCCCTACAGTTCTTGTCCTCGACCCTCCCATCCTTAAATAAGCTTGCTATTCCTGGGTGTCTTAATATGTGTCCTACCCTCCTCTCTCCTCTTCATTAGCAGTCGCCAGAAACACGTCTTCTCTCCCACTCGTCTTAATACCTCTTCATTTGTTACCCTATCTACCCATCTGATCGTCATTCACCTGTATCACCACATTTCAGAAGCTTCAATTCACCTCTTTTCTGCTGCACCATTAGTCCATTAGTCCAACTCAGCAACATTTCTAGGTATAAGGCGTGCCTTGTGCGGGGTTTCAATGGCCGTGAAAGACAAAATACCAACTTTATTGAAATAAGTTTGCCCAATTCCTCAGTAAGAGTAATTAAGAAAAAATTATAATTTAATGTGACAGCCGGTAGCATACGACACATTCGTCTGTGAATATGGGTTGCTGATCATGGTAAAAAAACGAAAAAGAGCAGATCAATATTGGCAAACAGAAATATTCAGTTAACAAAAAACAAATTTATAAAGAAAATGAAAGCATACCGTGCAAAATAGAAAGCATCTTAACATTGTAAAATTGCGTAAAGATCCGAAAGCTCGCTCACAATAACCAGCTCAAAGAGTATAAAATTAGACTCAAAATCACGCTTGTATCCGACCCCAAAAACCACCTCTAAAAATAAAATATATCTCATTTTACGCATATCAATGCGCATCTACGCATTTTAAGGCCCTAAAACAAACGATTTTCGAGCTATTGCCAGAGAACTATCCCAGGTCTGCGAAATTGCATCGGTTGCCATAGTGACGTTGATCTGTTTCTCAGAGGGAACACAGTTATTTGGGAATATCTCCGAAACCGTTCATTTTAGGAACTTACAAAGTGTGTTTCGGGGTCTCTACAGGACCTCCGAGTATTGTATCTCGTATCTGGCGGCTTAAATTGAGCTAAATCCGATCTTTGTACCGACAATCCTTGCTCAGTGCCAAAGGGCCGAAAAAAGTCACTTAAATTGAATTTTCAAAAACCGTTTCTTAGTGAGGCTCTACATACTCGGATCAACCAACATGCAAAATTTCAGCTTTCTAGGTATAGTGGATTGAGCCCTGCGATGATGAGTCAATGTTGGATGCTCAGTGCGAAAGGGCCGAAAAAAGTCACTTACAAATAGAATTCAAAAACCGTTTCTTAGTGAGCCTCGACATACTCGGATCAACCAACATGCAAAATTTCAGCTTTCTAGGTCTAGTGGTTTGAGCCCTGCGGTGATGAGTCAATTTTGGATTATATATAATAGATGAGACTTTCCAAGTCGATTTGCTGATAGAAATATGGATTATAGCTCATTTTAAGCATATCAATGCGAGGAGCAATGTTCGTGGGAAGTGGGAACCGAACCCCGCGTTTTAAGGCCCTAAAACGAATTGTTTTCGAGATATTGCCAGAAAACTATCCCCGGTCTGCGAAATTTCAGCGGTTGCCATAGTAACGTTGATCTGTTTCTCAGAGGGAACACAGTTATTTGGGAATATCTCCGAAACCGTTCATTTTAGGAACTTAAAAATTGTGTTTCGAGGTCCCAACAGGACCTCCGAGTATTGTTTCTCATATCTGGCGGCTTAAAATGAGCTAAATCCGAACTTTGTACCGACTGTCCTTGCTCCGTACCAAAGGGCCGAAAAAAGTCACTTACAAACTGAATTTCCAAAACCCTTTTCTTAGTGAGTCTCTACATACTAGGATCAACGAACATGCAAAATTTCAGCTTTCTAGGTCTAGTGGTTTGAGCCCTGCGTCGATGAGTCAATTTTGGATGGTCAATGCCAAAGGGCCGAAAAAAGTCA
This sequence comes from Meconema thalassinum, assembly GCA_946902985.2. Classification (NCBI taxonomy): domain Eukaryota; kingdom Metazoa; phylum Arthropoda; class Insecta; order Orthoptera; family Tettigoniidae; genus Meconema; species Meconema thalassinum. The sequence goes on along the minus strand of OX336388.2, from coordinate 2,054,060,734 downwards.
CTTACAAATTGAATTTTCAAAAACCGTTTCTTAGTGAGCCTCGACATACTCGGATTAACCAACATGCAAAATTTCAGCTTTCTAGGTCTAGTGGTTTGAGCCCTGCGGTGAAGAGTCAATTTTGGATTATATATAATAGATGAGACTTTCCAAGTCGATTTGCTCATAGAAATATGGAATATAGCTCATTTTAAGCATATCAGTGCGAGGAGCAATGTTCGTGGTTTCCACTTCTATGAAGAGGGAACCGAACCCCGCGTTTTAAGGCCCTAAAACGAACGGTTTTCGAGATACTTCCAGAAAACTATCCCGGCTCTGCGAAATTGCATCGGTTGCCATAGTAACGTTGATCTGTTTCTCAGTGGGATCACAGTTATTTGGGAATATCTCCGAAACCGTTCATTTTAGTAACTTATAAAGTGTGTTTCGGGGTCCCTACAGGACCTCCGAGTATTGTTTCTCGTATCTGGCGGCTTAAAATGAGCTAAATCCGAACTTTGTACCGACTGTCCTTGCTCCGTACCAAAGGGCCGAAAAAAGTCACTTACAAACTGAATTTTCAAAACCCGTTTCTTAGTGAGCCTGTACATACTCGGATCAACCAACATGCAACATTTCAGCTTTCTAGGTCTAGTGGTTTGAGCCCTGCGATGATGAGTCAATGTTGGATGCTCAGTGCCAAAGGGCCGAAAAAAGTCACTTACAAATAGAATTTTCCAAAACCGTTTCTTAGTGAGCCTCTACATACTCTGATCAACCAACATGCAAAATTTCAGCTTTCTAGGTCTAGTGGTTTGAGCCCTGCGGTGATGAGTCAATTTTGGATTATATATAATAGATTACCCGTCGCGGTTTCGCCCGCGAATATTCAAGTTGTAAAGAGTACACTTAGCAAAATCTCAATCATGAATGCTATGACTGATTTATCCTTGGTATGAATAATCAGACTTTATCAATTCAGCAACTGGTGCAGTGGTTAGGGATTAGTCATTCTTTCATAGGTATATCAGAGCGAAGTTAGTTTTCTGGGAATATCACAGACACTGTTAATTTAAGGGCCTTTAAATGTGGTTTTCTGAGACCCTTTATAGTCGGGTGAAAAATACCTTTCGTACCACACTCACACGTGAAAATTGCGTGAAAAAATTCTAGAGTGCCCCTTCACCTCCTTAAGCGCATTATACTGTATGTATTGATGAATTTTACAGCTTAATTTGGTTCAGTGATAACCTTATAACCGTCTGGAATCTTTCACAGTAATGTAATAATTGGAATTGCATTGCGTCTTACAGAAATAGATGGACCTGTGAGATTCTGTTACCATGGTTACCGTGTTGCATTCTTTCATTATTTTATTGTAAATATACATGTTTTTAGGTATTTATTTAATTGTGAGGCATTTATAGAGTAAGTGAGTGCGTTTCGCTTACGAATTGGGTTATGCTGAAACTGTAGGTACCCCATATGTGTAGGTTGGTGTTAATGGGACCTTATTTTCGGTACCAAACAGGAATGGGACCTTAGTAGAATAATTTAGGGAGGGATAATTTAGCTTCACACAAGTGTAATACATATACACGTTACCTTATCAAAACCTAAGTGAGCCGGATCTGATGATGCTCGCGTGACGATCGTAACATGTCATCCAATTCAGTACCCCCCCCCCCCTCCTTATGGTACATAAAAGCGTGTCATTTTGTGATGAATATTTCTTGTAATATTATTTTCAGATTTGGGTGTTAGAATACTTGTTTTCCCGCCTAATGTAATTGAGCACAATTTATGATGATGACCTACTGCAAAGCTCTCTATAATACTCTCAGAAATAAAATATTCGTTTTTGTATATTTGTTAGCTTAAGATCGTGTCACCTCCAAGGCTTATTACAGGATGCCTGAAACCGACTCCCGTCGATAAACTGTACTACATGCCAGGCTTTGCTCTCCCTGTAATACGTCGGAAAGTAGGCGCAAATGCCGAAAGAAAGAAAGTGGAGGAAAGTGAGCTACACCCGCTGCACTGATACACTCCTCCAAGACATAGACTGAAATCTAGGAAGAGCGTTTTACAGTCAACATCTCCACTGAAGACATCCTCCAACAAAGCCAGAGAAAAACTGTGGGCGGCCAAAATCAATCATCTTCCAACAGGGGTAACACCAGCAGAATGCTTACCAGCCGGACACAACTTGGACTCGACCACTTGGAAATCACTTAACAGATTACGAGCAGGTGTTGGCAAAACTAAGGATAACCTAATGACATGGGGATACCTACAAGAATCAACACTTTGCGAATGTGCAAAGGTACAGACAACAAAGCATCTGTGTCAGTGCTTTTGCTGCCCTGATTCTTGCAATGAGGAGGAGTTATTTAATGCACAAGAAATTACTGTAGGAGCTGCTCGTTTCTGGACAAAGACAGTTTGATTATAAATATCCCTCCCTATATTATTCTGCTAAGGTCCCATTCCAGTTTTGTACCGAAAATAAGGTCCCATTAACACCAACCTACACATATGGGGTACCTACAGGTTCAGCATAACCCAATTCGTAAGCGAAACGCACTCACTTACTCTTTAAATGCCTCACAATGAAATAAATATCTAAAAACATGTATATTTACAATGAAATAATGAAAGAATGCAACACGGTAACCATGGTTACAGAATCTCACAGGTCCATCTATTTCTGTAAGACGCAATGCAATTCCAATTATTACATTACTGTGAAAGTTTCCAGACGGTTATAAGGTTATCACTGAAACAAATTAAGCTGTAAAATTCATCAATACATACATTACAATGCGCTTAAGGGGGTGAAGGGGCACTCTAGAATTTTTTCACGCAATTTTCACGTGTGAGTGTGGTACGAAAGGTCTTTTTCATCCGACTATAAAGGGTCTCCGAAAACCACATTTAAAGGCCCTTAAATTAACAGTGTCTGTGATATTCCCAGAAAACTAACTTCGCTCTGATATACCTATGAAGGAATGACAAACCCCTAACCACTGCACCAGTAGCACATTGTCCGCAATAAATTATTTATTATAAAGTCTGATTATTCATACCAAGGATAAATCAATCATAGCGTTCATGATTGAGATTTTGCTAAGTGTACTCTTTACAACTAGAATATTCGCGGGCGAAGCCGCGACGGGTAATGCTAGTATATGTATAATTCTATGTTTTTCCTTTGTTTTTGTATGTACAATATTATGTATCTGCCTCTCATTCGAGCAAATAAATAAACCACGTTGATGCGCAGTATTGTCGCCACGTTGATGTTAATAATGGTGTCTCCACATTATTACTCCAAAATGTTAGTCCTGGAGCTGAATTGCGAAATGAAATTTCCCTTGCGGCTCGTCCCAAATCATACAATCGCATTAAGACGTGTGTGGCATGCTGAAGGGGAGAGTGTAATCTAATACCGTGCTCCTAATGCGTCGCTTGTTTGGGTGCTTATTGGTGTGTACTCATGTAACTAACTTTGATTGTTGAGACACAGTGAGGGTGTTGCTCATAAAGAGTGGACGATATTCTTGTAATCCTATGTTCGATTGTATGCTGTGGTGAAAGAGTAGGAGAGACTTGGCTAAATCTACAATATGGCATTATGGGCAACGTGATAAATTAACCATTGAGAACTGGCGTGAAAAAACATAACACAATGTTTGACGTCGGGTCATTTTGAGCCATAGTGTATCACTCCTTTTTTGTTGTAGTCGTACGTATTAGCCTACTTTCGATTTTTGCAAAAAATGAAAGTAGACTTATGAGATCAACACAGAGCGAAAAAAGTGTGTCTGCCTGTGTGTGTGTATGTGTGTGTGTGAGTCTGTGTGTGTGTATGTGCGTGCGTGAGTTTGTGTGTGTGTCTGTGTGTGTGTGTGTCTGTGTGTGTGTGAGTGTGTGTACTCTGAATGTCTGTCCCCCCCTATCAATTCGAACACGGTGAATGCGAATTGAACGAAATTTGGTACAAAGGTAGCACTAGCAAAGGACACCTCAGTGTCATGTTTTATATCGCCGCCATCTTGACGGAAACGTAATGGCGGTCACACAAATGTTCAAAGCTTAAATCAAATTACGACCAACCTAATTATCCGATCTCTATCAAATTTTGCAACAACATACCTTTATGGGGTGAGCATCCTTTGACCAAACTAATAGGTCATCAGCGTAATAGTTTGCGGATGGCGGCCATCTTTGTGTGAAAATCGATTCCCCCTATTAATTCGAACACGGTGCAACCGAATGGAACGAAATTTGGTACAGAGGTAGTACTAACAAAAGGCATCTCAGCGTCATGTTTTATATCGCCGCCATCTTGACGGAAACGTAATGGCGGCCACACAAATGTTCAAAGCTTAAACCAAATTACGATTAACCTAATCATCCGATCTCTTCCAAATTTTGCAACAACATACCCTTATAGAGGAAGCATCCTTTGACCAAATGAATAGGTCATTAGCCTAATAGTTTGCGGATGGCGGCCATATTTGTGTGAAAATCAATTCCCCCTATTAATTCAAACACGGTGAAACCGAATGGAACGAAATTTGGTACAGAGGTAGCACTAGCAAAGGGCATCTCAGTGTCATGTTTTATATCGCCGCCATATTGACAGAAACGTAATGGCGTCAACACAAATGTTCAAAGCTTAAGTTAAATTACGACTAACATAACCATCCGATCTCTACCAAACTTTGCAACAACATACCTTTATGGACGGAGCATCCTTTGACCAATCTAATAGGTTATTAGCCTAATAGTTTGCGGATGGCGGCCATCTTTATGTCAAAATTGATTCCCCCTATTAATTCGAACACGGTGGAACCGAATGGAACGAAATTTGGTACAGAGGTAGCACTAGCAAAGGGCACCTCAGTGTCATGTTTTATATCGTCGCCATCTTGACTGAAACGTAATGGCGGCCACACGAATGTTCAAAGCTTAAATCAAATTACGATTAACCTAATCATCCGATCTCTACCAAATTTTGCAACTACATACCTTTATGGAGGGAGCATCCTTTGACCAATCTAATAGGTCATTCGCCTAATAGTTTGCGGATGGCGGCCATCTTTGTGTCAGAATCGATTCCCCCTATTAATTCAAACACGGTGAAACCGAATGGAACGAAATTTGGAACAGAGATAGCACTAGCAAATGGCATCTCAGTGTCATGATTAATATCGCCGCCATGTTGACAGAAACGTAATGGCGGCCACACAAATGTTTAAAGCTTAAATCAAATTACGACTAACATAACCATCCGATCTCTACCAAACTTTGCAACAACATACCTTTATGGAGGGAGCATCCTTTGACCAATCTAATAGGTCATTAGCCTAATAGTTTGCGGATGGCGGCCATCTTTATGTCAAAATTGATTCCCCCTATTAATTAGGTCATGGTCTGTTATAGTCTGTTTCTGTTTTCCTTGGGCCTAGGATACATCGAACCAATCTTCTTTCCATGAGCATGATTTTGTTTATGTCACTTTTCCGCTTTAACTTTAATGTTTCAGCTCCAAAGATTGCTTCAGGTCTCACCACAGAATTGTAATGTTTAATTTCCGTGTCCCATGATAATGCCTTCTTCTTGTATACATTTCTGGTGATCTGAAATGCTACGTTCATTTTAATGAAGTAATTTTACACCTGGTGTTTTCCTAAAAACTATTCCCAATATAAAATGAATTTATTTCAAGTTTTACATGCAGAAAATTTACAGTAATTTTCGTAACAGTCGGCCTTGACAGTGGCAGCAAAGCAGTCATCCTTCAGACAACAGGAGTCCTACAGGGTGATCCATTAAGTCCGTTGCTTTTCAATATCACAGTTAGAGATGTTGTCGATGCCATATAAACACCAGGAGTAAACATTTATATGTACTCAGATGATATGGCAATAACGTCGATGTCGCAGCAAATGTTACAAGAGGCATTCGATAAACTTGTAAGATGGGCAGATAGTAATGACCTCAAGATTAATCCACATAAGACAGTACACATGACGTTCAGGAATGGAGGCAGGCTACCAGCATCAGTGAAAATCATGTATGGCAATGAGGAGCTAACAAGGGTAAACTCCTACAAGTATCTTGGCCTGATACTCCAAACGACTGAGCGGAATTTCTCCAAACATGTAAAAGATAGAGCTACTACCGCAGTTATAGCCATGAATGAGATAAAACTAATAAGACAACTCTCCATACCGACTGAATTAGAACTCTTTCACGTCAAAATTTCTCCAATCCTGACATATGCAATAGAATTAATATGGGAGCATCTCTCGAAAAACGACCTTGCTCAGATAGAAAGGGTAAAGGCCATATATATGTGAAAGACTCTCTGTCTAGGAAATAATGCACCGTCAAGGACGACCTATGAACTAACGAGACAACCATTTTACATAGAAGAGTTACGTATAAGAATGTTACTGCCATCTACAAAGCAATATCAGTTATTACTGCAAGAACTTCAAGAGAAGAAAGCCAACATCTGGAGGGATTTCTACCAGACAGATGCCATGATGACCTCAGAGTGGAGGAAGTCTATGACATTTCATGACACGTTTCACTGTTCATGGTTTTCATTCCAAGCTGTGAAGCAAGAAGGTCTACCATAACCCAGATAAGAACAGTATCTGTGAATTGTGTGGAAAGTCTTGTGAAAGATATCATGCAAAAGTTTGTAATGAGAGAACAGTAACATTAACAGAATTCTGTACATGACTTCACTGTGCGCAATTTTAATTATTATTGTATTTGACGACTGGTTGCAATAAATATCATTAATTAATAATAATTTTGGAAAGCCTCCAGGGCTTAGGCGGCAGCACGCCGGCCTTTCACCGCTGCGTCCGTGGTTCAAATCCCGATCACTCCATGTGAGATCTGAACTGGACAAAACGGAGGCAGACCGGTTTTTTCTCCGGGTACTCCGGTTTTCCCTGTCAAAATTCCATTCCAGCAACACTCTCCTCTATCAATTCATTTCATCTGTCATTCATTTAATCATTGCCCCAGGGGAGTGCAACAGGCTCGGCAGCCGGCACAGTGCATATCCTCGCCACTAGATGGGGGCTTCATTCATTCCATTCCCTGACCCGGTTGATCGACTGGAAGAAGGTTGTGGATTTCAAGAGATATTTACCACAAAATAACACGCTTTTACAGTATGTACAAGAGGGGGAGGGTGCTACTTATGCTTGGATCGTCACGCGATCATCATCAGATCCTGCTCACTTTGGCTTATATAAGGTACGATGCTTATGTATTACTCTTATGCACAAGTTTCAAACAGAAACATAGAAACAGATAGTACTATGCGTATTCTTAAGAGCAACCAGGGCTGCCAACTGTTAATAAATGTACTGTCTTTTTATCCTTATACCAATATGTCAGATAGTATGCTATCCAAGAGCTCAAAACTTTGCACACGTATAGTACATGACCTTCTACATTAACACTTAGAGCGCGGGCGGCGTACTATTACGTTTGAATGTACATTTTTAAAACTGGGGCGAGCGTAATATTACGTTGATCGATTTCTCGCGCTTTGTGTTGGAGACGAATGTAATATTACAGCTCTAGCACTCGCGTGTGGGTGCCAGTAAGCATGAAGTTGCACATACTATCGCTAGATAGCACCACGTCACTTTTCAGCTGAAGAATATCGATCTGTTCGAAGGCAAGCGAAGGAGCTTCCCTCGTTGGACTTTGTGTCACCCCTTGTTTCAAAATTTATCATACCGTAGTGCATTATGAGAAGTGACATTTTTGGTTTTAAGTTCAAAGTAGGGTGTTATGTCAATGAAATGATTATTGAGATTTATTTCAACAGTGTAGTGCACATTTGATTTTACAATTTTTATTTTTTCTTCCTCAAAAAAATTGTGTAATTTTACGGCATTTTTTATAATTTAGTTTTATTTTCAATCATGTCGGATGTTTATTAAATTTCTAGTGTAAGGATTCGAAAATCGAACGGACTTTTCAATTTATTTGTAACTCAAACCACATTCAGTTTGTGCCATTCTGAACATAGCCATAAATTATGGAAATCAGCAAGCACACGGCTGAGGATCAACATTTAAGGCATCAGCAGGGTAAGTGTTAATTTGGAGTAAGTAATATACGTCAGTGCTGCCAACATGATTATACGCCTGCTGATATATCCAATGTTTAAATGCATGTAACTCCTATACTAACAAATTGATTTCAACCAAATATAGTGTGTGCTTTGTGGACCATAACTGACATGACTATGCCTATTCAAGAGCGAACAGGGTTGCCAACTGTAAATAAATGATCTCTCTATTTTTTCACTTTAATATCTATAAATCAGAAAATATGTAAGCCAACAGCTCTAAACTTTGCATACGTATAGTATCTAACATTCTTAATTAATTTGGAGTAACTAATATACGTCAGTGCTGCCAACATGATTTTAAATAAATATAACGTCTCTACTAACAAATGGATTTCATCCAAAATTGGCACATTAAAAGAACACAATATTTCAGATTAATTCTTAAATCTTACGAAAAGTAGGTTCGTCACTGAACTACTTGTTAGCCTACTTTCGATTTTTGCAAAAATGAAAGTAGATTTATGAGATCACTACAGGGCGAAAAAAAGTGTGTCTGTCTGTGTGTGAGTCTCTGTGTGTGTGTGTGAGTGTGTGTACTCTGAATGTCTGTCCCCCCTATCAATTCGAACACGGTTAAACCGAATTGAACGAAATTTGGTACAGAGGTAGCACTGGCAAAGGGCACCTCAGTGTCATGTTTTATATTGCCGCCATCTTTATCAAAAGGTAATGGCGGCCAATCGAATGGTCAAAACTTAATAATGCATTACGACCAAACTAATCATCGGATCTTTACCAAATTTAGTAACAACCTACCTTCATATGGGACGCGTCTTGTGCCCAAACTACAAGGTCATCAAACGTACCATTTCAGGATGGCGGCCGTGAGAATTATGCAAAATTTATAATCCATAACATGGGACCCACCAGTTCCGATTATCGAACCAAGAATCGTTTAATCTGTTCTTTGCGACGTGGTTCGTTCGAAATTAAAAGTTTATATTGTAATATTATAATCTAGAAGTGACTTTAAAAATCTGAATCGTCTCGGCTATTTGACAAGATGGCAGCTGATCTCTCGTTCTGACCTACATTTTACTAATTTCAGTATGTTGCATGCAATATAACCTACTGATAAAAATTATATGAACTTAATATGAAATGAACTCGGTTTGAAATACACTCCAGTGAAGAAATCTTCAGTCCAAGTGAGTATTTGCTAATACAGTACGTTATATGTACTTGATCGATAACGCGTGAGTTATGAGTGTACGATTGGCTGTGTGGTTAGAGCTCCCGTCTCTCATGTGGCTGGCCGGGGTTCAAATCCTATCAGAGTAGAACTTTTTTGCTTGATTTTTTTATATTCATTGTTTCTTGAGTACTGAGACGTTATAAAATAAAGCGTTATATGGTGCGTTTTGCAATGGAAATTATATATTAAAAAAAACGACATTCTCCACCGGAGTGACATCTACCAGCCTTCAGTTGTACTATGCAGAAACTATAGATTCGAGCAGCGCTCTATACCGGCCAGTTAGTGAACCCAGTCTTAACGACTGCTAGGAGTAATAATACAGTAACATTCGTTTATTCCTTGTGCACATCGAACCAAGAATCGTTTAATCTGTTCTAAGCGACGTGGTTCGTTCGAAATTAAAAGTGTATATTGTAATATTATAATCTAGAAGTGACTTTAAAAATCTGAATCGTCTCGGCTATTTGACCAGATGGCAGCTGATCTCTCGTTCTGACCTACATTTTACTAATTTCAGTATGTTGCATGCAATATAACCTACTGATAAAAATTATATGAACTTAATATGAAATGAACTCGGTTTGAAATACACTCCAGTGAAGAAATCTTCAGTCCAAGTGATTATTTGCTAATACAGTACGTTATATGTATTTGATCGATAACGCGCGAGTTATGAGTGTACGATTGGCTGTGTGGTTAGAGCTCCCGTCTCTCATGTGGCTGGCCGGGGTTCAAATCCTATCAGAGTAGAACTTTTTTGCTTGATTTTTTTTATATTCATTGTTTCTTGAGTACTGAGACGTTATAAATTAAAGCGTTATATGGTGCTTTTTGCAATGGAAATTATATATTAAAAAAAACGACATTCTCCACCGGAGTGACATCTACCAGCCTTCAGTTGTACTATGCAGAAACTATAGATTCTATCAGCGCTCTATACCGGCCAGTTAGTGAACCCAGTCTTAACGACTGCTAGGAGTAATAATACAGTAACATTCGTTTATTCCTTGTGCACAGAGGCGTTGTTGATAACCTCAAAACTTGCAATATGGATGATTTGGAGATGGATTATTTTGTTATACCGTGTATTTAAGATTAGCCTATAAATTAACGGGTTGCGAAGTTACTTCACTTAGTCCTATATCATTCGTATACGACACAGAACAACAACGTGACGTCAGTTTCTGATCTGCTCTGATTGGCTATTACATTGCTGCAGTCGGGTAGTTGGCAGTCAAGGATAAAATTCGCGACTGCCAACTGCCAGCTTCCAACTGCAACTTCATGTTGTGTATGGTGCCTATAGTATACACGGAGTCGATCGCGACTGCCGACCAAGGACTACCAACTACGGACTGCCGACTGCGCATTGTAGATGGGCCTTATTAGAGCAACGAAGTTTCAATTATTGTAAGTAGTCGGTGTTTGGAGTGTTTGCTGATGAAATTGCAAAATGCTGGGGTAAATTATAAACTATGGTTTGAACGCCACTGTTCAAATCCTGTGTGCCAATTTGCACTTCAAATAGGAAGAAATTAAGAGATGATAAGGACAGAGAGTTATAACTATACCCATACATTTAGGAGAAAGTAGGCTATATGTTCTTTCCCGAACATCTTGTTTTTAATGACCTGTAATTGGTTTCAGGTTGTATCGCATTGGACCTGTATTCGAATGGACAGATTGAAAAGTTACAGTATCAATTACTGTTAACAAGGCAACTCTGAAATGAATGTCTTGAAAGCTTTCTATGCCTTACAGAAGATGCATTGTCAGAGGAAGTGCGGTCTTAGTATGAAAGCGCTACTCGAGGTTAAGGGAAACGCGATCCACATCGATTACGAGCCGTGTTTACGCGTTGCCCTCTTTGGTGATTTATTATTTCTGCTGGCCTGCATGATGCTGTTCGTCATGAATAATACATTATCCACCATGCGGGTGCACATTACTCAAGCTCAAGCAATGCGGTCAGTCCCAAAATACATTTTAACAACTTGGCTTTGTATTGTGGGATGCAGAAACTTCCATTTACAAAGTCTCAAATATGTGAATTACAAATTGCTATTGGAAAACAATGACAGTGTTCAATGACCTGCTGTTACCAGAAACTAGCTGAAGTACCCGGCTTCGCTACGGGTCATTAATAAATTAAAATTTGAAGGTGACAGTTAAACCTGGGGATAGGCGAGGTGCTGAGCGGAGGGAGAGTTGGTTGGTTGGTTCTTAAGTTTAGGGGCTGCGACAAATCTGTCATGTAGCCCCGTGTACTTGGGTGTGTGTAGAATCTGTCTGATAACCGGTGTTAATTGTGCTGACGTCGCCTCCGTAGCGTAGCGGTCAGCATGGTTAGCTGCCGCCCCGGAGGTCCTGGGTTCGATTCCCGGCTCTGCCACGAAATTTGAAAAAGTGGTATGAGGACTGGAACGGGGTCTACTCAGCCTCGGGTGTTCCAAATGAGTATAGGGGGTCCGATTCCCACCTCAGCCATCCTCGAAGTGGTTTTTCGTGGTTTCCCACGTGGTCTTCGGGAAGATGCCGGGATGGTGCCTTATTCAAGGCCACGGCCGCCTCCTTCCCTCTTCCTTGCCTATCCATCCTGACCTTCCATTAGCTTTCCTCATGAGGCCCCTGTTCGCTTTGCAGGTGAGGCCGCCTGGGCGAGGTGCCAATCACACCTCACCAGTTGTATCCCCTCCGATTAGATGTTCCCAGCTCTAGGACACTGCACGTAGAGGCGGTAGTGGTGAGTTCCCTCGCTGAGTCCGAGGGTTCCACCAACCTGGAGGGTAAACGACTAGGAAGAAGAAGAAGAATTGTGATGACTGTATTAGTGTGTGTTATCTGTTTTTTTTTTTTTTTTTCATTCAAGTAAGGACTGCAGACTATTGAATTTTTCAAATAGTTCCTACTTTTGCCACCAAATGCCACCGTCAACGACTACTAGTTCAGAACTTAGCTACAAGACGCCACCGCAGTCGGCTCTTGGCAACGAACGTAGGAACCTAAGAGTGTTGTTTACATTCTTAACCTATACAATTTAGCTTCACAGAGATGTAAATAGTGGAAGGATCTTTAACATGCCATAAATCTGTGACATGGAACCGCCGGCTCTACTTCCCCTCCGAAGGAAGGCATACTGAGGGATGTTTAACGCTCTCAAAAATCCGACGACCTCGGCCGGATTTGAACCCGCGATCTCGGGCATAGAAACTCTGCATGCTACCGACTACGCCACCGAAGCCACCAAGAGGGAGTGTAAGGATGGAACATTTTGTCCAACTACACCGCTCGACGTTCACCATGTTCTATAGCACAAATTTAGGTTTTACTCGCTAACCGTTGGAGATACACTAAAAGTGATACGGACTTTTCGGATAGAATATTAAATTTAAACCTCGTATATGCCATCAAAAGTTTGCTATTTCTTAGCGTTCTCTTTTTATTTGAAATGGAAATATGAAAGCTTGATACTAAAGGGTTTAGCGACGTCACTAAAATAGTCGCCATCTTTAAATGGTGAAAAGTATCGAAATAAAAAATAACTTATATGTTAACCACGTAAATCAGCTACTTCCATGTAAAATGTCGTGTAAATCGGACCAGTGGTTCTTGCGTGATTTAGTAATACACAGACACACACCATCTCATTTTTAGTCTACTTTCGATTTTTGCAAAAAGATCTACAAAGGGCCAAAAATTGTCTGTCTGTCTGTGTGTGTGTATGTATTCTGTGTGAGTGTGTGTACTCTGCATGTCTGCTCCCCCCCCCCTTATCAATTCAAATGCGGTGAAACCGATTTGAACGAAATTTGGTACAGAGGTAGCACTAGCAAAGGGCATCTCAGTGTCATGTTTTATATTGCCGCCACCTTTACCAAAACGTAATGGCGGCTACTAAAATCGCCAAAACTTAAAATTAATTACAACCAAACTAATCATCGGATCATTACCACATTTGGTAACAACATACCTTCATATGGGACGCGTCTTGTGCCCAAACGACAAGGTCATCGGCCGTACCATTTCAGGATGGCGGCCGTGTGAATTATGCAAATTTTTATAATCCATAACATGGGACCCACCAGTTCCGATTATCCAACCGAGAATCTTTTAAACTGTTCTAAAGGGCGTGGCCCGTTCGAAATTAAAAGTTTATATTGTAATATTATAGTGCAAGTGCAGAAGTGGCTTTAAAAAGCTGAGCCGTTTCTGTTACAGACAAGATGGCAACTTATCTCTCGTTCTGACCTATATTTCACTAATTTGAGTAGGTTGCATGCAATATAGCCTACTGATAGAAGTAATATGAACTTTGTATGAAATTAACTTTGTTTGATATATATACTCCGGTGAAAAAATCGTTTAGTGAGTCATTATTTGCTAAGGCGTTGCATCAAAACCGGTTGATAACATTGAATTGGGAGGATATATTTAGGTCTGTGGTTACAGCGTTGGTCTCTCACCCGGCCGGCTGGGATTCTAATCCTAACAGAGTTGTATTATTTTGCTTGATATTTTTTTAATATTGATTGTTTTTTGAGTACTGAGGCGTTATAAAATTGAGCGTTATTTTGTGTATTTTGCAATGGAAAATATATATTTAATTAAAAATAAGTTCTTCAATGGATCTTCTGGAGTGATACATAATAGCAACTAGTTAAACTACAGCATGCGGGAGCTATCCACTATCTACCAGATGCGAGCTGCGCTCTATACCAGCCAGTTAGTGAAGCCATGCCAGCGGTGTTATTGAAAATGGCCTTTTGTTGCCAATAGAGCGCACTGTCAAGTATAGGTGCGATTAAAAATTAGGTGTGCAGTAGGTATATTAAATATGTATCTCCCAATGATACGTTTAGACCATCGAAGTTTCAATTATTGTTAGTAGTCGGTGTTAATATACTGAATTCTTAAATCGTTGTAGTGTTTGCTGATGAAATTGCAAAATACTGTAGTAAATTATAATCAATGGTTTTAACGCCGCTGCTAAAATCCAGTGTACCAATTTGCATTTCGAAAAGGAAGAAGATAGGAGGTGATCAGGACAAAGAGTTATAACTATACCCCTACATTTAGGAGAAAGTAGGCTATGAGTTCTTTCGTGAACATCTTGTTAAGAAAATTACAGTCAGTCTGTAAGATTAGATGTTATATCATTTCAAATGACGCATGCTACAAACGCTACACATGTTAGAAAGGCTCGGGAGGGCTTCTCGCTTCGCTCGAAGCCCCAGGACTCTTTCAACAGACTCCATTACCCATTGACTTAGGCTTCCCGCGCGGGCAGCTCTTTAAGGGTCACCCTGTATTTGAGTCTGACATCTTTTACAACTCTTTTAAGAGTTGAATCTGATATCTCGCAAACCTCTTTAAGGGTCACCCTGTATTTGAATTGAATCTAACATACTGTACACCTTGTTAAGTGTCACCCTGTAATTTGCTCTGACATCCTGCACACCTCTTTAGGAGGCACCCTGTATTCTTATCTGGCATCTTGTATATCTCATTAGAAGTCACCCTGTATTCTTGTGTGACATCTTGTACACCTCTTTAGGAGTCACCCTGTATTCTTGTCTGACATCTTGTGCACCTCTTTAGAAGTCACCCTGTATTCTTCTCTGCCATCTCGTACACCTGTTTAAGAGTCACCTTGGTATTCTTATCTGGCATCTTGTATATCCCTTTAGGAGTCACCCTGTATTCTTGTGTGACATCTTGTACACCTCTTTAGGAGTCACCCTGTAATCTTGTCTGACATCTTGTGCACCTATTTAAGGGTCACCCTGTATTCTTCTCTGCCATCTTGTACACCTCTTTAAGAGTCACTTTGTATTCTTAATTGGCATCTTGTATATCTCTTTAGGAGTCACCCTGTATTGTTATCTGGCATCTTGTACTGTATTTTGCTCTGACATCTTGCACACCTCATTAGGAGGCACCCTGTATTCTTATATGGCATCTTTTATATCTCTTTAGAAGTCACCCTGTATTCTTGTGTTCGCTTCGCTCAAAGCCCCAGGTTGCTCGACGCCCCAGGACTCTTTCAACAGACTCCAATAACCATTAGCTTCTGCTTCCCACGTGGCTGCATGACGTCACGCACTCGCTTCCCACGCGGCTGCATGACGTCACTTCCATCTCCGTCTCCGTATGGCATAACGTTGGACCCAAGCATAACGACGAAGTCGACAAGATTATTTGAAATGATAATATATGTATAGATAACCAGAATTTCATAAAAACAAAGTCATGGAATTCTGCCCATAAAATTTTCATCAGGCTACAACAGCGTTTAATCATACATAATTACAGCTTCAAGTCAATCGGCTGAGTAGGTCACGAGGACACGGACCTCTTACAACAAATACACCTCATTTGACCACTATTTCATTGCTTGCATGCAATGTAAGTAATATTAATAATAATAATAATAATAATAATAATAATAATAATATCGTATGGCCTCGGGTACCGGGTGCAAGCCTTTTATTTTACTTCCAGAGTGCAGTTTGCATGTCGAATGTTTGTTTCCTGGGAGCTTAGAGCTTAGATATTCATTCATTCATTTTTCATTCATTCATTCATTTATTTGCAATGGGGGCTGTGTCCCCCGGTGGCAAATTGGATATACATAACAAATAAATAATTATACATAACAATTCAATAACAATTATACAACAATTAAACTGGAGTATTTACACAAATAGTCAGTCTTTTCTTAAACACACCTATATGTTTGGGAAAAGGCTCTAAACTCTTTGATACTATAATGTTTTTAGCCTACTTTCGATTTTTGCAAAAAATGAAAGTAGACTTATGAGATCACTACAGGGCCAAAAAATGTGTGTATGTCTGTGTGTGTGTGAGTCTGTGTGTGAGTGTGTGTGTGAGTGTGTGTACTCGGAATATCTGTCCCCCCTATCAATTCGAACACGGTGAAACCGAATTGAACGAAATTTGGTACAGAGGTAGAACAAGCAAAGGGCACCTCAGTGTCATATTTTATATCGCCGCCATCTTTACTAAAACTGAATGGCGGCCACTCAAACGTTCAAAACGTAAAATCAAATAACGACTAACCAAATCATCCGATCTCTACCAAATTTGGTAACAACATACCTTCATATAGGACGCGTCTTGTGACCAAACTACAAGGTCATCCGCCATAGCATTTCAGGATGGCGGCCGTGCGAATTATGCAAACTTTATAATCCATATCATGGGACCCACCAGTTCCGATTATCGAGCCGAGAATCGTTTTAACTGTACTAAAGGAAGAGGCACGTTCGAAATTAAAAGTTTATTTTGTAATACTATAGTGCAGACGTGATTTTAAAAAGCTGAGCCGACTCAGTAATAAGACAAGATGGCAGCGGATATCTTGTGCCTGACTTATATTTCACTAATATGAGTATTGCATGCAATATAGCGTACTGATACAAAATAAATACACTTTGTATGAAATGCTTTATATATAAATAATATACTCCACTGATGAAATCGTTTAGTATAAATCATTATTTGCTAACAAGTTCTATGTAAGTCATTTTATATAGATCGATATTCATTGGCACAATTGGCTCAGTGGTAAAGCGTTGGCTATCGCGCAAATGCCTATGGTTCAAACCCGATCAGAGATAGGTTTTTTTTTTGCTTTAAATTTTATATATTTATTGTTTTGTATTGACTCAGACGTTTTAAAATTAAGCGTTATATTGTGCATTTTATGGTGGAAAATATATATTTAATTAAAACATAATTCGCCAGCAGATTTGCTCGAGACATCTAGCAGCCAAAAAGGTAACTGCACGCCGACCTACTTATTAACTTCCAGATTTTATTGAAAAGTTTCTTCTTATGGCCGCTAAAATGCACTCGCTCTGTTAGGATTATATTGTTCGATACTTCTCCACTAGATGTCACGACTGGTCTACGTGGGACTCCATTGATTACTATACCATTGGCATTCTATGCGCATCGAATTTGAAGAATGACAAGATGATACTACGATACATTTTTACTTTTTATTTTAAAGGGTTTGTAACAGCCTATTGTGCGTTATTTGAAAATGTTATTTGAAGTAAAGAACAAAACGATTTCACATAGTAACTGAATTCTAGCCGTTGGTGCTAGTTCAGGTTATTAATTAATACTTTTATTTCAGGCAAATATCAATCGAAAATATCCACATAGTTTGTATACACACGTCTCTGTAGGGTCATGGAAAGATTTGTTAATTCAATTAGGGTTGTGAAAGCCATGCACAACCAGACGTGTAAAGACATGCCTCAACTCAAAGTTGGATGTTGCCCACGGCAGGTCGATTATGTAATAATATTAATAATAATAATAATAATAATAATAACGTTATTGGTTTTACGTCCCTTTTAACTACTGCTGCTTTTAGAGACGCCGGGGTGCCGGAATTTTTGGCCTGAAGGGGATCTTTAACGTGCCAGTAAATGTACTGACACGGCTCCCTCGCATTTGTGCACCCTCAAATGCCAGCTGACTGCGCCACGATACGAACCTGCAACCTAGGACCCAGCAAGCGAGAACGTTACCGCTGAGCCACGCAGCCAGTCCGGTCGATTATGTCTCCAGATCCATAACATTCTTGAGATACTTCTTATCTTTCTTTCTTCAATGATGGTAGCAGTTTATATCTAGGTTGTGGCGTTTGGTAGAGGTAAATAGTTTCTAAGGTCTTCAACCAAGATATGATTCCATTATACTCTTTGATAATAACAACGAGTTATAACTATACTCATACATTTAGGAGAAAGTAGGCTATATGTTCTTTACTGAACATCTTGTTTCGTAGAGAAATGAGGAATTGTGTTCTCTGAAAATCCCGAGATTAATTTTGCCATGATTAACACGACCTACTGAATTCAAATGGGTTCTTTAACATGCCAACAACGTATGGCATGCGTACCGAGATTTTTGTCGCTTTTCAAAAATCACTTACCACGACCAGGAGCGAACCAGCTAGCTTAGGGTTGGTAGTCCGACACGATAACCACTCACCCACCGTGGCAAGCTGTAGTGCAAATGATGAATGTTGTTGTTGTTGTTTGAGTCTTGAGTCTTTTGACTGGTTTGATGCATCACTCCATGTCTCCCTGTCCTGAACTAACCGTTTAATCTCTACATATCTACCACACCTTACATCCGAGGCAATCTGTTTGACAAATTTTATCTTGGTCTACCCCTACCGTTGTTGTCGTCGACCCTTCCTTCATAATTAAGTTTGCTATTCCTCGCCCACACGTCTTAATACTTCTCATTTATTACCTTATCTAACCATCTGATCTTCATCACTCTCCTGTAACACCGCATTTCTAACGCTTCTATTCTCCTCTTTTCTGTAACAGCAACAGCTCAAGTTCCACTTCCATAGAGCACCACGCTCCTAACAAAAATTACTTTCTAATGCCTAAATCTATATTTGATGTGAACAGATTTCCTTTCTGTAGAAATGCTTTCCTTGCTTGAACCAACCTACTTTTTATATTCTCGTTGCTTCGTGCATCGCTGGTTATTTTTCTTGCTACGTAACTGAAGTCTCCTTCTTCCTTCTGCTCTTTACCTGCCAATTTGACGTCAATGGGGTTTTCTGATTTATTTCGGCTGCATTGTAATATTTTTGTTTTACATTTATCAATTTTCAATGAATAGGCTATGTTGAATTAATTCGACGAGTTGATTTAACACCATCCGACAAAACCCTTCCATTTTCTTTTAAGAGACGTCAATTTCCAATTCGTTTGGCATTCTGTATCACAATCAATAAAGCTCACGGGGAAACTCTCGAACGTGTAGGTCTCTATTTACCTCAGCAAGTTTTCAGTCATTGCCAGTTATATGTTGCAATGCCAAGAGTGCGATTTTTCGACGCCCTTAATGTTTTAATAGTGCCAAAAAGTAGTCGTACAAAGAATGTCGTATATAAGGAAATTCTTCGGTAATTATTTTACCATTGACCATCATGTTTCGACTTCGTAAATCACTCTGACAAAAGCTCTTGGGCCTGTAGATTTGCAGAGTGTCTTTAAGAGAAAAAAATATGTTACCGACCTGTGTTATTGTGATGGTTGTATTAATGTGTGTATCTGTAACTAAAGTGAGGATTGGGAAGGAGAACGCCGAGGCCTTAAGTAAGGAACCATCCCGGTATTTGCCTGGAGTGGAAGTGGGAAACCGAAGAGAAACACATCCAAGATAGTTAAGGTTGGAATCGATCCTACCTCTCCTAAGTTTTACCTCACGAGGCTGAGTGCGTCCCGTTCCAGCCCTCAGGCCAGAATTAAATTTCTTGGCAGAGCAGGGAATATAATCCAGATCTCTGGGGCGATGGCCAAGAATATAGTCTTAATAGTGGGCTTCCCTATGTTAATGCGTTTTTTTGACATGCACAGGACATATAATTCTAAAACTGCCTCCATTACGGTGACTGGCAAAGTGAGTCTGTGCTCATCCTGTAATGGTGAAGTGATTCTATGCTCCCCTGCATAGTTTTCTGTCATAGAAACCCAAAGGATTGTACCTATAACAGACGATAGAAATTGCTCATTTCGAGAAGTTTCGTGCTGTTTATATCAAAATGAAGAACATCGCCCTGAGCTGCATTTGCAAACTATTGCAAACATTGTTGCTGGCAAGGATAATTATAAGGTTTTTATTATTGGCGATCAGCCTCATCGCATTCTCCTCAGCAACCAACTTAGTATGAAAGTATCTGGACGGTGAATACACTGGTCATGTTGAACTTCATTGTATAAGCCAATTGTTCATTGATTTTATTTGATTATAGTACATAACAATGAGTCTAACCACACTGTTGTTTTTGCAATGGGAGTAGTATTTGCCATTTAACATTTAGCGGGTCCATTGATGCAGGGCACTATAGTGTTATCGAATAAGACGTTAATTTTGGGAGAAATACTACTATAAAACCCCGTTCGACGAAAAGAAACATTGTCCGGTCGTATGTAAACTACAAATTGACGCAATAAAATGAGAAATCGGACAAAATACTGTGCCCTTTCAGCAAGAAATATGCAAATCACAGTATGCCGGCATTGCTCAATTCGGGATTTTCGGGGTTGTAGTATGTTCTCCCATTCTGTGACTTACACATTTTGGATTAAATAGAGGATACACTTGCAAAAAATAACAACAAAATCAACTCCTATTTTAACACAATTTAATTAACCACAATTATGGCGCTACAAACAATAAAACAATTAAACTACTGACCAAAATCCTTCTACTTGTTCCAAGTGAAAAAGGAATAATATGAGAATTAAACAAATATTATATTAAAACACATGGTTTCCTTTAAAACCAAAAATTCATAATTATTTTCACTTCCATAAAGTATCTATCTTAAAGTTCCATATAACTACGAGCTCCTTTGGCTCGATACTTTCCAATAATAATGGTGTCATTCTTTTGTACACCTCAAATACACACATCAAAAAAAGTTTTGCATCACCTCGGTTCCAAGAGTTCCGGAACCTTTAAATACAAAGGGAATAGAGATCAACACAAACAACATTTCAGCTCGTTTTATTGCTCATGAGACCCACACATTGCATGTTGTACCATCATACAGCTAGACTTTCAGCATTTGTGGTCCAGATTGCAGTACACACCACTACCTCTAATACCCAGTAGCACGTCCTCTTGCATTGATGCATGCCTGTATTCGTCGTGGCATACTATCCACAAGTTCATCAAGACACTGTTGGTCCAAATTGTCCCACTCCTCAACGACAATTCGGCGTAAATCTCTCAGAGTGGTTGGTGGGTCAAGACGTCCATAAACAGCCCTTTTCAACATATCTCAGGCATGTTCGATAGGGTTCATGTCTGGCGAACATGCTGGCCACTGTAGTCGAGCGATGTCGTTATCTTGAAGGAACGCATTCACAAGATGTGCACGATGAGGTCGAGAATTGTCGTCCATGAAGACAAATGCCTCTCCAATATTCTGCCGATATGGGTGCACTATGGGTCGGAGGATGTCATTCAGGTATCGTAAAGCCGTTTCGGAGCCTTCCATGACCACCAGTGGCGTACGTCGGCCCCACATAATGCCACCCCAAAACATCAGGGAACCACCACCTTGCTGCACTCGCTGGACAGTGTGTCTAAGACGTTCAGCCTGACCAAGGTGCCTCCAAACACGTCTCCGACGATTGTCTGGTTGAAGGCATATGCGACACTCATCGGTGAAGAGAACGTGATGCCAATTCTGTGGGGTCCATTCAGCATGTTGTTGGGCCCATCTGTACCGCGCTGCATGGTGTCGGGGTTGCAAAGCTGGACCTCGCCATGGACGTTGGGAGTGAAGTTGCGCATCATGCAGCCTATTGCGCACAGTTTGAGTTGAAACACGACGTCCTGTGGCTGAACGAAACGCATTATTCAACATGGTGGCATTGCTGTCAGGGTTCCTCCGAGCTGCAATCCGTAAGTAGCGGTCATCCACTACAGTAGTAGCCCTTGGGCGGCCTGAGCGAGGCCTGTCATCGACAGTTCCTGTATCTCTGTACCTCCTCCATGTCCGAACAACATCGCTTTGGTTCACTCTGAGACGCCTGGAAACTTCCCTTGTTGAGAGCCCTTCTTGACACAAAGTAACAATGCGGACGCGATCGAACTGCGGTATTGACCTTCTAGGCATGGTAGAACTACAGACAACATGAGCAGCGTACCTTCGTCCTGGTGGAATGACTGGAACTGATCGGCTGTCGTACCCCCTCCGTCTAATAGGCCCTGCTCATGCATGGTTGTTTACATCTTTGAGCAGTTTTAGTGACATCTATGAACAGTCAAAGGGACTGTATCTTTGATACAATATACACAGTCAACGTCTATATGCCGGAGATCTGGGAACCGAGGTGATGCAAAACTTTTTTTGATGTGTGTACTATTAATTACTATTAATTAATATAATTACATTTAAAATACATGTTAATTCTCTACTTAAATATTTGGGCACTTCACATGTTCTCAGCATTTACCATCTCTCTCAAGTTTTTACAAATTCACCATAGTGATCGGGAAAATACTTGTGTACTCCAGAGTCATAAAGATTACTTGACAAAGTCAAAAACTATGATTACTCCCGGAATCTAGTTACCTTCATTTAACTCGTGGAATCCTACTTCCATACAACATTACAATCGGGATTGTTATTTATTTATTTGTCTTATAAGACCATTATCACATAAGAAAACTACGATCTGAACTGGCCAGCGATAATTTCATCTACAAGGACCTCGGTTCAATTCCCGGGTCATTAACAACTTTTAAACACTCACGGTGTATTATTTACTTCTTACAGACGGCCTTCACCAACCCTCCTGGTATTAGGGTCTGACCATATACTTGAGCGAGATTTATGACTGGGAGGGTGACTTCCAGTCTAGTCTACGGTTGGAGCTCTCCTCAATGCTTTTAAAACAAATCTTCCTTTCTTTTCAGTTCTATGGAGAGACATGGCATTTTACTTCTCTTTTCACTTTCAACAATATTATTTGGCTCATAAACCACTTTCGTAACCTTGGCATTTATTAATTATAAAGGGTCCTCATTGATTGGGAAGAGTAATACACATTTTACTACGAATAATTAGGGACTTCAACAACTAGAGGAGTCTAGGTTCGACTCTCTGAACATGCCTCGGGAACCATTCCCACATTGGAGGACTTATACAAAATGCGATTTAGGGTCGGCCGTGGCCTACATGACCTACGCTCATAATACCATACATTTGCTCCCTTCTACATAATAACACACACATGGCCTCGTGATCTATGTCACTATTGGAGGACTTACAACATATCTCAATTTACCGCAATCAACTACCCCTCATAAGTAATTTACCAAGTACTTTTAAATTCTACGCATTCCTAGCGTGACATTTTATTTTAATTGCGCTCCATTGCGCTATACATTATTTTAAAACTAGCGTCTTCCAAAGAACTGATAAATTCCATATAAACAATTAATACATATCTCAATTTTTATATTAATCTTTTCCTTTGACAATAATCGCTCTATTTTTTATAACATGCATTAATATCATGTCTTATACTTTTATTAAGGCTCCAACGCTCTTATTTTCATATTATTCAGTTTAATCTTTATTTATATTTCCTTTATATTATTATTATTATTAATCTATTAATACGCTTGCTTTTATAACATTCGTCAAATACACTGACATTTTATTCATACATTTCCTCTACAGGATTTATTCTTTCACATAATTATTTATAATTTCTCAAATTCTATTTTTGTTCAGACCGCGTTCTTATTCTGTAATTAGATATTTAGAAACATCCCTTTTACTCAAAAACTCCGGTGGATTTGTACACAATCATTTCCCCGACACCGAAACATAATGAAAATCTTTACTCACATGCTTTAGGTCGTTTCTTGACCTTTCTTCTCGTGCGATGCGTCATTTTAGCCCACTCTTTTAAATTACTCCATCTTGTACAAATTCATTTCATGTACAGACATATCTTGACACATATTTAACACGTATACATTTAACACTGATAACATTTTAAATACACTGGTGTATCCGTTTAGAACACACAATAAAAACACTGAAAATATATTACTTTTAACACAAAATCTAGATATATTTACACTTCACAAATTTTTATCACTAGGCCGCTATTAAGCCTATCACACGTGACCTCTTGATCTCCCGTCTCCAAGGGTGAAATTTAGTAATGTCGGCTTCCTATCCTCTCCGAAATATGAAAGTCTCGAATCATCTACTTCCTCCCTGCAATAGCACTTCTTCGAATCCCGTTCCTGCCGATCTGCTATTTCTCTAACTCAAACGGCTCCCCTTTTAGATCCTATTTATTGATCTTAGCGAAAGTCTGTTCTGTTCACGGTCCCCTCGATAATCTACCGGTGACCTATGGATTTTTAGCAACTAATACTTCTCGAGTCTTAGTGCTTTTTAATAGTGCGTCTGCTTTCTTGAAACAATGTCTATAGTTTCCTTTCTCTTCTTCGCTTATTCGGTTCTCGCACTTCTAATCTTTTAGAATACTTTGCGAACCTTATTTTCTCTGTCTTTCCCTGCTCGGGTTCTTGAAATTTGATAAAATGTTTATCTCGCTGTTACGGTACTTCCGTACGTTATGATACTTTTGGTCGTTTACTTAAAGACCTATCGCCCTGAGTCCTAAGTTCGCAGCCTGCTTTGACTGTATTTTATGAACTTTTCACTGTAAATTTTATACTGTCGCACCTAAATCCTTTAACTAGGATTTTCCTAATTTTCAACACGGCGATACTGTAATTTTACTTCTTTGCAACTCCCTACGGAGGCACGCAAGTTATTGATACCGCGACGCCCGTGGCTGTCGGATATTTTCTATGCGATGTGATACAGCGTTTTTTTTTCCTCAAGGAAAGCTGGTAAACTGCCTTCGATGTCTGATGTAGCACAGTGACGCGCCCTCAGGCCGTTTGATAACTGCATTCGGTGCTTATACTTGTTGCACAGTATGACCTCCCCTGAGGTTCATACGTTTGAAGACTGCGTGGTTATGATGCTCCAGAGTCACGTCCCCTGGACGGACTAGTAACTGCATGATGCGTAGTGACGCCCCCCCGGGCTCTTGAATACTGCACGTACTGATACAGCGTGACGCCCCCTCTCGGGCTGTCGGAATGACTGCATGATTGGTCTGGCTTGGCCTAGACTTTTATACTATTTAGTCACAAAAAGATAAAACCCTAGTCCTTTTCGTGACCAACTTTTGAAATAATTGTCGTACAATTATAAAAATTATATCTCCAGAAAGCTCGTCTTCTCAACGTCAAATGATCTCATTGCGCATAAGAATCGATCGTGCATTTCGGAGATATTAATTAATTTTTAGTCTTCAGCTGCGTGGGTAGTGCTGTTGATTTTTAAATTCTCCCCTCCTCGGGTCTCAGTAATTCCCCGATGACGTATGCTGCATTTGCACTTTTCTCCTGTGCAATTATTAAAAGCTTTTTCTCTACACAAAAATCTCTAATCCGAAAGGATTCACAGTACGGTATTTATTTACTTACTTTTATTCCTGCAAAGGGGTTAAATTTAATTATTCTTCTTCTGGCACAGCGTCGCTGTTACCATTTTAATGCAAGCTAAGCTGGATTTCCGAGTCACGCTTCTCTGTCTTACAGTGAAATTTTTCACTCGTTCTATTAATATCCATGACCGGCTCCCTCTCAATGAGTCAAGAGCCATGATCTCATCTTCTGAACACCTGGTCCCAGCTGCTTGCAGAACGTTAGGCTAGAACCCTTGCTTGAAATCTCTCTATGTTACATTAGAAACTGTATGTTTCTTTCATTCCTTCCCCAAATACATGGATTCGACCCCTTTTGAGCCAATGGTACAAGGGTTCATCTCTCTCTCAACGGGGCGTGGTGGCTCAGCGGTCTAGCTGTATGCCTCTCACCAAGGCGGTCCGGGTTCGATTCCCGGTCAATGCATGTGAGATTTTCGAAGTGAAATGCCATGTCCTGTGGTTCGGATTCCACGTAAAAAGGAGGTCCCGTGGCTCATGATCTCAAGATTAACGGTCACGTTAAACTACAAGCTTCCAAGGGTTCATCTCACCCCTCCTTAGGTAAATACAATTTCGAAAACTTTTGAGGAAATTTATTTTAATTAATCATAAAAATCTTATCTTTCTTTATTCGTCGAAGCCATCATAACGTTATCCGTACCTTCTGTTTCTTTATTCTTTTAAAGTTCCCTTCTTCTCTGGCTTGTCTTTGGGTCTCCAAAGATTCCATTCATTCATTCCCCCTTAGTGGTCGACTACACTCAGGGTCATAAATTTCTTGTCACGTTCGGGTGTTTACAATTCTCCCCCAGTCTGGTGTGCACTCTCCAAACTTGAGTCAAACAGTCTGTTTCTTTTCTCTTTTCATAAGACGGACTTCCTGCCTGTCTGTTCTCTTTTCCTCATTACGTACTGTCAACCTAATGACCTTCTTTTAATTACCTTGCGGGTGCAACTGGCTTTACCCGTCACTTCATCATTATTATATTCAGACTTCAAGTCTGTAACATTTCATTTGGTTTTTAAGAGCTCGGTCTATCCTCACCTGACTCTTCTCGGCTTTCTTCCACCTTCCTCATCTCTTCTTGAGATGGTATTTCAAACAAAATTATTTTATTCCTCTTATTCTTTAACGGTTGCATATGGCTTAACCCGTTAACTTATGATGGAATAGTCCTTTTCCTATCCTTTATGCCTCCATCTTACGTCTCCAACTGTTATAATTCCTCCTTGTTCTTCTTCCTCATTCTCTTCTTCTTCTTCTTCAGAGTCTTCCTCAAGCATATCTCCCATTTCCATAACTTCTTCTCCTCCTGCTCTTAAATCTTCTATCATTTCATTTTCCCATTTTATAAGTAACTCTTGAGCTCGTATATTCACATCCCCTCCTTGTTCGTGAATACTTTCAACTGTCTCTATAACATTTGTTTCTATTAACTGTCGAACAGTTATGGGTAAATATTTTAATATGCTTAGGCAATGTAACAAAACATTTTCATTACCCATACACCTTTCAATGGCTTTCTGATAATAAATGATGGTATTTGTCAATTCCATACTTTCATATCCCACCATCTCTTGTTCTTCGTCTTCTTCTTCGTCTTCATCTTCTTCTTCATTCTCATTTTCTTCTGTTTCCATTTCATCACTTTCTTTCTCTTCACCTTCGAATTCTTCTTCGTTACTTTCATTATCTTCTATCTCCATAGTATCTCTTTCTGATTCTTCACTTTCGCACTCTTCTTCATCATTTTGGTCTTCCATTACCATTTCCTTCCAAAGTTTTATCAAGGCTCGGGATACATCTCCTACCAAACCGTTTCTTTTCCTCATTCCATTTACAACCTTGCCAACTCCTGTTTTCTCCAGATGCTGAACGTTTATCGGTAAGTTATATAATTGTTTTAAACAATGCATCGTTCTTTCTTCATTTTCTTCACATCTTTCTATGGCTCTAATATAATGCTCTATTTTCTTTATGATCTCAGCATCTTTCTTAGTCTCTTCATCCCTTACTCTTTCTCCCTCTTCTCTTATTTCCTTACATTCCATATTATCTCGTTTTCTTATTTCTATATAAGTTTTATTCCTTCTTTTCCACACTCTGTATCTCTTTTGCTTTATGAACCATCTCCGTCTTCCTTTCATCCTTGTCCATAGGCGTGCTCTCCTTTTATCTCCCCTTTTCCATTTTTCCTTTCTTTCATGCCTTTTCTTTTTACGGAGCTTCAAGCTGAAATATGCCTGTGCGTCCTCTTTCTCCAAGGCATTATACGTTGTCTCTCCTCCTTTCTTAATTTCCATGGGGTATCTATTTTCTTGTACACCTACTACCAATTGCGGTCTTCTTCCTCTTTCCTGATTCTCTTCAAAGACATCTCCTCTCATTTTTTCATTATTTCCAACAATCTCATCTTTTCCTTTGAGGTTTTCTTGACTCTCGTTGGCATCTGTCTCCATTTCTCTTTTCTGTCGTTGGCATTCCTGACATTTTATCATTAATTCAAGGATCTGTGCCTTCAATTTTTCTTCTTCTTCTTCTAATTGTTTCCTATCTTTCTTATTCTCCAGAATTTCTTCTGGGTTTTCCCTTTCAATTTCTGTGAGATTTTGAACCTCTGCTTCTATCGGTTTTTCGACGATAGTTTCTATTATCGTTTCTTTTACTTTCTCCATTTCTTCAGGAATTATTATTTTCGTTTCCCCAACTTTCACCTCTTTTGTTATCTCCTGTTCTGAGATTATTTCTTGATCTTCCAGCTCAACCTTTTCATCCTAATGCTCTTCTTCACTTTGCAGCTCATTTTTATTTCGGCTGTCCTCCTGATCTGGAAATACTATTTCCTCTTGAGTCTCCATTTGTTCTTCAGGAAGGATCTCAAAATGTTCCTCAGTTTCCACTGGAGTCATTACAATTTCTACTTCTTGTTCTTCTTCTCTAATCTCAAATTCGGGCTCTTGCATTTTGATTTCTTGTTTTTCTACTTCAATTTCTACTTGCTTTTCAGCTTGGGCAACGGCTTCCTTTATGACTGGGATAGCCATTTCTTTCGCTTTGAGGTCTTCTGCAAATATGTATTCCTCATATACCTTCTGGACGGCCTTTAATATTTCTTGATATTCCTGAATCTTGACTTTTCTTACTTCAGCTAACTCCTGAACACTTATTATATCTTGTTCATCCTGCATGCTCCTTCTAGAGCACTGCATCTTATCCCATTTTGTCTTCATATCCGCCGTTTGCTCGTTAACGTAATTTTTTCTGTCTTGTTCTTCGTAAGGGGTCTTCCACCAGATCTTATCCCATTCTTCTATCAAATCCCATACCTGCTTCATTAT
Organism: Meconema thalassinum; assembly: GCA_946902985.2. Lineage (NCBI taxonomy): Eukaryota > Metazoa > Arthropoda > Insecta > Orthoptera > Tettigoniidae > Meconema > Meconema thalassinum. The sequence goes on along the minus strand of OX336388.2, from coordinate 2,054,031,927 downwards.
TTCACGTACGTCATCAGTAAACCTTTTTATCTGTTCCCGCGAAGCTAATTTTATTTTCCCTTCTTTCTCCATGCGTTTCGCAAATTCCTTCTTCATTTTTATCAATGACCTTTTAATCTCAGGAATTTCTTTGTACGCTTCCTCAAATTCCTGTTTGGGTATCTTACCCCAATTTCTATTTACCCTATCATGAAGTTCGAATGTCTTCTTAATTTCCTTGGACATCCTTTCTCTTTGTTCCTCAATTCTTTCTTCTATTCTTAATTTGAAATCTTTTAATTCCCCAAGTTCATCCTTCATTTCCATGTGCTCTCTTCGTATTTCTTTAATTATATCCAAGAACCCTTCTACTTCCTTCCAGGTCGTCACTTCTATCTTTTCCTGATCCTGAACGCTAGTACTATCTTTCTTTTCCCCTTCGTTTTCCGAGCCTACTTGAACCTGCATTACTGCGTGAGACTTTGAATTATCTTTACCATTATTATTTTCTGTACTAATTACATTCTCCCTTGGAATCGGTTTACATTTTTCTTTTTTCCTTTTGAAGCTCTAAAGGCTCACTTGTTACCCTGTTGTCTGCAGACATGTTACCTTCTCTTCGTGTAACTATGTCTCCAGGTGCACGCATGCTTTCTAAAGAAACCTTTACATTTTCTTTACTTGGGTACGCTTTATCACCTGTAATTTTACATTTATCTGGACTCCCTACCCTTACATCTTCCGAGAGCCTCCGCCTCTCTTCACTTAATGACATCATATTAGAATACAGTGGGCTACTCATGCCACATCGCTAAAACATGCTTGAGAGATGGTAATCTGAACCTTTGTGACCCAATTTTCAAAAATTTACTTTAGTACGGGTATTTACTACAACGTACCCTTTTGATCTCTTTATTCTATCTCAGAAACCTTTATGGAAGTATTTAAAATTCAAAATTTCGAAAAACCATTTTTTTTTTCAAAAAAATGAAAATTTTGATTTTTCGAGAAAACTCGGGTTTTCCCTAGGAAAACTCAGCCCTGCGTACTGGGCGCCATGAAATATGAGGTTTGCTAGTAGCCCCACGTTGGGCGCCATGAAATATGAGGTAGGGGGTTGTTTAATTCAGGGCTGCTCGGTGTGAGTTTGTAGGGACCCATGCGGTCAGTTAACATTATACGTTGTAGCTATTCCTATCATTATTTTTCTTTACATGAAATGACCGTCTTTAGTGTTCCTCTAGTCATTAATCCAAGCACATTACTTTATATACCCCCATGTGCCCTTTCAGCAAGAAATATGCAAATCACAGTATGCCAGCATTGCTCAATTCGGGATTTTCGGGGTTGTAGTATGTTCTCCCACTCTGTGACTTACACATTTTGGATTAAATAGAGGATACACTTGCAAAAAATAACAACAAAATCAACTCCTATTTTAACACAATTTAATTAACCACAATTATGGCGCTACAAACAATTAAACAATTAAACTACTGACCAAAATCCTTCTACTTGTTCCAAGTGAACAATGAATAATATAAGAATTAAACAAATATTATATTAAAACACATGGTTTCCTTTAAAACCAACAATTCATAATTATTTTTACTTCCATAAAGTATCTATCTTAAAGTTCCATATAACTACGAGCTCCTTTGGCTCGATACTTTCCAATAATAATGGTGTCATTCTTTTGTACACCTCAAATACTATTTTTACCTTTTCTTATCATCAAAACCAAAATATAATTACATTTAAAATACATGTTAATTCTCTACTTAAATATTTGGGCACTTCACATGTTCTCAGCATTTACCATCTCTCTCAAGTTTTTACAAATTCACCATAGTGATCGGGAAAATACTTGTGTACTCCAGAGTCATAAAGATTACTTGACAAAGTCAAAAACTATGATTACTCCCGGAATCTAGTTACCTTCATTTAACTCGTGGAATCCTACTTCCATACAACATTACAATCGGGATTGTTATTTATTTATTTGTCTTATAAGACCATTATCACATAAGAAAACTACGATCTGAACTGGCCAGCGATAATTTCATCTACAAGGACCTCGGTTCAATTCCCGGGTCATTAACAACTTTTAAACACTCACGGTGTATTATTTACTTCTTACAGACGGCCTTCACCAACCCTCCTGCTATTAGAGTCTGACCATATACTTGAGCGAGATTTATGACTGGGAGGGTGACTTCCAGTCTAGTCTACGGTTGGAGATCTCCTCAATGCTTTTAAAACAAATCTTCCTTTCTTTTCAGTTCTATGGAGAGACATGGCATTTTACTTCTCTTTTCACTTTCAACAATATTATTTGGCTCATAAACCACTTTCGTAACCTTGGCATTTATTAATTATAAAGGGTCCTCATTGATTGGGAAGAGTAATACACATTTTACGACGAATAATTAGGGGCTTCAACAACAAGAGGAGTCTAGGTTCGACTCTCTGAACATGCCTCGGGAACCATTCCCACATTGGAGGACTTATACAAAATGCGATTTAGGGTCGGCCGTGGCCTACATGACCTACGCTCATAATACCATACATTTGCTCCCTTTTACATAATAACACACACATGGCCTCGTGATCTATGTCACTATTGGAGGACTTACAACATATCTCAATTTACCGCAATCAACTACCCCTCATAAGTAATTTACCAAGTACTTTTAAATTCTACGCATTCCTAGCGTGACATTTTATTTTAATTGCGCTCCATTGCGCTATACATTATTTTAAAACTAGCGTCTTCCAAAGAACTGATAAATTCCATATAAACAATTAATACATATCTCAATTTTTATATTAATCTTTTCCTTTGACAATAATCGCTCTATTTTTTATAACATGCATTAATATCATGTCTTATACTTTTATTAAGGCTCCAACGCTCTTATTTTCATATTATTCAGTTTAATCTTTATTTATATTTCCTTTATATTATTATTATTATTAATCTATTAATACGCTTGCTTTTATAACATTCGTCAAATACACTGACATTTTATTCATACATTTCCTCTACAGGATTTATTCTTTCACATAATTATTTATAATTTCTCAAATTCTATTTTTGTTCAGACCGCGTTCTTATTCTGTAATTAGTTATTTAGAAACATCCCTTTTACTCAAAAACTCCGGTGGATTTGTACACAATCATTTCCCCGACACTAAAACATAATGAAAATCTTTACTCACATGCTTTAGGTCGTTTCTTGACCTTTCTTCTCGTGCGATGCGTCATTTTAGCCCACTCTTTTAAATTACTCCATCTTGTACAAATTCATTGCATGTACAGACATATCTTGACACATATTTAACACGTATACATTTAACACTGATAACATTTTAAATACACTGGTGTATCCGTTTAGAACACACAATAAAAACACTGAAAATATATTACTTTTAACACAAAATCTAGATATATTTACACTTCACAAATTTTTATCACTAGGCCGCTATTAAGCCTATCACAAGTGACCTCTTGATCTCCCGTCTCCAAGGGTGAAATTTAGTAATGTCGGCTTCCTATCCTCTCCGAAATATGAAAGTCTCGAATCATCTACTTCCTCCCTGCAATAGCACTTCTTCGAATCCCGTTCCTGCCGATCTGCTATTTCTCTAACTCAAACGGCTCCCCTTTTAGATCCTATTTATTGATCTTAGCGAAAGTCTGTTCTGTTCACGGTCCACTCGATAATCTATCGGTGACCTATGGATTTTTAGCAACTAATACTTCTCGAGTCTTAGTTCTTTTGAATAGTGCGTCTGCTTTCTTGAAACAATATCTATAGTTTCCTTTCTCTTCTTCGCTTATTCGGTTCTCGCACTTCTAATCTTCTAGAATACTTTGCGAACCTTATTTTCTCTGTCTTTCCCTGCTCGGGTTCTTGAAATTTGATAAAATGTTTATCTCGCTGTTACGGTACTTCCGTACGTTATGATACTTTTGGTCGTTTACTTAAAGACCTATCGCCCTGAGTCCTAAGTTCGCAGCCTGCTTTGACTGTATTTTGGGGCGTGGTGGCGCAGCGGTCAAGCTGTATGCCTCTCACCAAGGTGGACCGGGTTCGATTCCCGGTCAATGCATGTGAGATTTTCGAAGTGAAATGCCATGTCCTGTGGTTCGGATTCCACGTAAAACGGAGGTCCCGTGGCTTATGATCGCGAGATTAACAGTCACGTTAAACTACAAACTTCCTTTTTTTTTGACTGTATTTTATGAACTTTTCACTGTAAATTTTATACTGTCGGACCTAAATCCTTTAACTAGGATTTTCCTAATTTTCAACACGGCGATACTGTAATTTTACTTCTTTGCAACTCCCTACGGAGGCACGCAAGTTATTGATACCGCGACGCCCGTGGCTGTCGGATATTTTCTATGCGATGTGATACAGCGTTTTTTCTCCTCAAGGAAAGCTGGTAAACTGCCTTCGATGTCTGATGTAGCACAGTGACGCGCCCTCAGGCCGTTTGATAACAGCATTCGGTGCTTATACTTGTTGCACAGTATGACCTCCCCTGAGGTTCATACGTTTGAAGACTGCGTGGTTATGATGCTCCAGCGTCACGTCCCCTGGACGGACTAGTAACTGCATGATGCGTAGTGACGCCCCCTCGGGCTCTTGAATACTGCACGTACTGATACAGCGTGACGCCCCCTCTCGGGCTGTCGGAATGACTGCATGATTGGTCTGGCTTGGCCTAGACTTTTATACTATTTAGTCACAAAAAGATAAAACCCTAGTCCTTTTCGTGACCAACTTTTGAAATAATTGTCGTACAATTATAAAAATTATATCTCCAGAAAGCTCGTCTTCTCAACGTCAAATGATCTCATTGCGCATAAGAATCGATCGTGCATTTCGGAGATATTAATTAATTTTTAGTCTTCAGCTGCGTGGGTAGTGCTGTTGATTTTTAAATTCTCCCCTCCTCGGGTCTCAGTAATTCCCCGATGACGTATGCTGCATTTGCACTTTTCTCCTGTGCAATTATTAAAAGCTTTTTCTCTACACAAAAATCTCTAATCCGAAAGGATTCACAGTACGGTATTTATTTACTTACTTTTATTCCTGCAAAGGGGTTAAATTTAATTATTCTTCTTCTGGCACAGCGTCGCTGTTGCCATTTTAATGCAAGCTAAGCTGGATTTCCGAGTCACGCTTCTCTGTCTTACAGTGAAATTTTTCACTCGTTCTATTAATATCCATGACCGGCTCCCTCTCAATGAGTCAAGAGCCATGATCTCATCTTCTGAACACCTGGTCCCAGCTGCTTGCAGAACGTTAGGCTAGAACCCTTGCTTGAAATCTCTCTATGTTACATTAGAAACTGTATGTTTCTTTCATTCCTTCCCCAAATACATGGATTCGACCCCTTTTGAGCCAATGGTACAAGGGTTCATCTCACCCCTCCTTAGGTAAATACATTTTCGAAAACTTTTGAGGAAATTTATTTTAATTAATCATAAAAATCTTATCTTTCTTTATTCGTCGAAGCCATCATATCGTTATCCGTACCTTCTGTTTCTTTATTCTTTTAAAGTTCCCTTCTTCTCTGGCTTGTCTTTGGGTCTCCAAAGATTCCATTCATTCATTCCCCCTTAGTGGTCGACTACACTCAGGGTCATAAATTTCTTGTCACGTTCGGGTGTTTACAATTCTCCCCCAGTCTGGTGTGCACTCTCCAAACTTGAGTCAAACAGTCTGTTTCTTTTCTCTTTTCATAAGACGGACTTCCTGCCTGTCTGTTCTCTTTTCCTCATTACGTACTGTCAACCTAATGACCTTCTTTTAATTACCTTGCGGGTGCAACTGGCTTTACCCGTCACTTCATCATTATTATATTCAGACTTCAAGTCTGTAACATTTCATTTGGTTTTTAAGTGCTCGGTCTATCCTCACCTGACTCTTCTCGGTTTTCTTCCACCTTCCTCATCTCTTCTTGAGATGGTATTTCAAACAAAATTATTTTATTCCTCTTATTCTTTAACGGTTGCATATGGCTTAACCCGTTAACTTATGATGGAATAGTCCTTTTCCTATCCTTTATGCCTCCATCTTACGTCTCCAACTGTTATAATTCCTCCTTGTTCTTCTTCCTCATTCTCTTCTTCTTCTTCAGAGTCTTCCTCAAGCATATCTCCCATTTCCATAACTTCTTCTCCTCCTGCTCTTAAATCTTCTATCATTTCATTTTCCCATTTTATAAGTAACTCTTGAGCTCGTATATTCACATCCCCTCCTTGTTCGTGAATACTTTCAACTGTCTCTATAACATTTGTTTCTATTAACTGTCGAACAGTTATGGGTAAATATTTTAATATGCTTAGGCAATGTAACAAAACATTTTCATTACCCATACACCTTTCAATGGCTTTCTGATAATAAATGATGGTATTTGTCAATTCCATACTTTCATATCCCACCATCTCTTGTTCTTCGTCTTCTTCTTCGTCTTCATCTTCTTCTTCATTCTCATTTTCTTCTGTTTCCATTTCATCACTTTCTTTCTCTTCACCTTCGACTTCTTCTTCGTTACTTTCATTATCTTCTATCTCCATAGTATCTCTTTCTGATTCTTCACTTTCGCACTCATCTTCATCATTTTGGTCTTCCATTACCATTTCCTTCCAAAGTTTTATCAAGGCTCGGGATACATCTCCTACCAAACCGTTTCTTTTCCTCATTCCATTTACAACCTTGCCAACTCCTGTTTTCTCCAGATGCTGAACGTTTATCGGTAAGTTATATAATTGTTTTAAACAATGCATCGTTCTTTCTTCATTTTCTTCACATCTTTCTATGGCTCTAATATAATGCTCTATTTTCTTTATGATCTCAGCATCTTTCTTAGTCTCTTCATCCCTTACTCTTTCTCCCTCTTCTCTTATTTCCTTACATTCCATATTCTCTCGTTTTCTTATTTCTATATAAGTTTTATTCCTTCTTTTCCACACTCTGTATCTCTTTTGCTTTATGAACCATCTCCGTCTTCCTTTCATCCTTGTCCATAAGCGTGCTCTCCTTTTATCTCCCCTTTTCCATTTTTCCTTTCCTTCATGCCTTTTCTTTTTACGGAGCTTCCAGCTGAAATATGCCTGTGCGTCCTCTTTCTCCAAGGCATTATACGTTGTCTCTCCTCCTTTCTTAATTTCCATGGGGTATCTATTTTCTTGTACACCTACTACCAATTGCGGTCTTCTTCCTCTTTCCTGATTCTCTTCAAAGACATCTCCTCTCATTTTTTCATTATTTCCAACAATCTCATCTTTTCCTTTGAGGTTTTCTTGACTCTCGTTGGCATCTGTCTCCATTTCTCTTTTCTGTCGTTGGCATTCCTGACATTTTATCATTAATTCAAGGATCTGTGCCTTCAATATTTCTTCTTCTTCTTCTAATTGTTTCCTATCTTTCTTATTCTCCAGAATTTCTTCTGGGTTTTCCCTTTCAATTTCTGTGAGATTTTGAACCTCTGCTTCTATCGGTTTTTCGACGATAGTTTCTATTATCGTTTCTTTTACTTTCTCCATTTCTTCAGGAATTATTATTTTCGTTTCCCCAACTTTCACCTCTTTTGTTATCTCCTGTTCTGAGATTATTTCTTGATCTTCCAGCTCAACCTTTTCATCCTAATGCTCTTCTTCACTTTGCAGCTCATTTTTATTTCGGCTGTCCTCCTGATCTGGAATTACTATTTCCTCTTGAGTCTCCATTTGTTCTTCAGGAAGGATCTCAAAGTGTTCCTCAGTTTCCACTGGAGTCATTACAATTTCTACTTCTTGTTCTTCTTCTCTAATCTCAAATTCGGGCTCTTGCATTTTGATTTCTTGTTTTTCTACTTCAATTTCTACTTGCTTTTCAGCTTGGGCAACGGCTTCCTTTATGACTGGGATAGCCATTTCTTTCGCTTTGAGGTCTTCTGCAAATATGTATTCCTCATATACCTTCTGGACGGCCTTTAATATTTCTTGATATTCCTGAATCTTGACTTTTCTTACTTCAGCTAACTCCTGAACACTTATTATATCTTGTTCATCCTGCATGCTCCTTCTAGAGCACTGCATCTTATCCCATTTTGTCTTCATATCCGCCGTTTGCTCGTTAACGTAATTTTTTCTGTCTTGTTCTTCGTAAGGGGTCTTCCACCAGATCTTATCCCATTCTTCTTTCAAATCCCATACCTGCTTCATTATTTCACGTACGTCATCAGTAAACCTTTTTATCTGTTCCCGCGAAGCTAATTTTATTTTCCCTTCTTTCTCCATGCGTTTCGCAAATTCCTTCTTCATTTTTATCAATGACCTTTTAATCTCAGGAATTTCTTTGTACGCTTCCTCAAATTCCTGTTTGGGTATCTTACCCCAATTTCTATTTACCCTATCATGAAGTTCGAATGTCTTCTTAATTTCCTTGGACATCCTTTCTCTTTGTTCCTCAATTCCTTCTTCTATTCTTAATTTGAAATCTTTTAATTCCCCAAGTTCATCCTTCATTTCCATGTGCTCTCTTCGTATTTCTTTAATTATATCCAAGAACCCTTCTACTTCCTTCCAGGTCGTCATTTCTATCTTTTCCTGATCCTGAACGCTAGTACTATCTTTCTTTTCCCCTTCGTTTTCCGAGCCTATTTGAACCTGCATTACTGCGTGAGACTTTGAATTATCTTTACCATTATTATTTTCTGTACTAATTACATTCTCCCTTGGAATCGGTTTACATTTTTCTTTTTTCCTTTTGAAGCTCTAAAGGCTCACTTGTTACCCTGTTGTCTGCAGACATGTTACCTTCTCCTCGTGTAACTATGTCTCCAGGTGCACGCATGCTTTCTAAAGAAACCTTTACATTTTCTTTACTTGGGTACTCTTTATCACCTGTAATTTTACATTTATCTGGACTCTCTACCCTTACATCTTCCGAGAGCCTCCGCCTCTCTTCACTTAATGACATCATATTAGAATACAGCGGGCTACTCATGCCACATCGCTAAAACATGCTTGAGAGATGGTAATCTGAACCTTTGTGACCCAATTTTCAAAAATTTACTTTAGTACGGGTATTTACTACAACGTACCCTTTGGATCTCTTTATTCTATCTCAGAAACCTTTATGGAAGTATTTAAAATTCAAAATTTCGAACAACCATTTTTTTTTCAAAAAAATGAAAATTTTGATTTTTCGAGAAAACTCGTGTTTTTCCTAGGAAAACTCAGCCCTGCGTACTGGGCGCCATGAAATATGAGGTTTGCTAGTATCCCCACGTTGGGCGCCATGAAATATGAGGTATGGGGTTGTTTAATTCAGGGCTGCTCGGTGTGAGTTTGTAGGGACCCATGCGGTCAGTTAACAATTTACGTTGTAGCTATTCCTATCATTATTTTTCTTTACATGAAATGACCGTCTTTAGTGTTCCTCTAGTCATTAATCCAAGCACATTACTTTATATACCCCCATGTGCCCTTTCAGCAAGAAATATGCAAATCACAGTATGCCAGCATTGCTCAATTCGGGATTTTCGGGGTTGTAGTATGTTCTCCCACTCTGTGACTTACACATTTTGGATTAAATAGAGGATACACTTGCAAAAAATAACAACAAAATCAACTCCTATTTTAACACAATTTAATTAACCACAATTATGGCGCTACAAACAATAAAACAATTAAACTACTGACCAAAATCCTTCTACTTGTTCCAAGTGAACAAGGAATAATATAAGAATTAAACAAATATTATATTAAAACACATGGTTTCCTTTAAAACCAACAATTCATAATTATTTTTACTTCCATAAAGTATCTATCTTAAAGTTCCATATAACTACGAGCTCCTTTGGCTCGATACTTTCCAATAATAATGGTGTCATTCTTTTGTACACCTCAAATACTATTTTTACCTTTTCTTATCATCAAAACCAAAATATAATTACATTTAAAATACATGTTAATTCTCTACTTAAATATTTGGGCACTTCACATGTTCTCAGCATTTACCATCTCTCTCAAGTTTTTACAAATTCACCATAGTGATCGGGAAAATACTTGTGTACTCCAGAGTCATAAAGATTACTTGACAAAGTCAAAAACTATGATTACTCCCGGAATCTAGTTACCTTCATTTAACTCGTGGAATCCTACTTCCATACAACATTACAATCGGGATTGTTATTTATTTATTTGTCTTATAAGACCATTATCACATAAGAAAACTACGATCTGAACTGGCCAGCGATAATTTCATCTACAAGGACCTCGGTTCAATTCCCGGGTCATTAACAACTTTTAAACACTCACGGTGTATTATTTACTTCTTACAGACGGCCTTCACCAACCCTCCTGCTATTAGAGTCTGACCATATACTTGAGCGAGATTTATGACTGGGAGGGTGACTTCCAGTCTAGTCTACGGTTGGAGCTCTCCTCAATGCTTTTAAAACAAATCTTCCTTTCTTTTCAGTTCTATGGAGAGACATGGCATTTTACTTCTCTTTTCACTTTCAACAATATTATTTGGCTCATAAACCACTTTCGTAACCTTGGCATTTATTAATTATAAAGGATCCTCATTGATTGGGAAGAGTAATACACATTTTACGACGAACAAGAGGAGTCTAGGTTCGACTCTCTGAACATGCCTCGGGAACCATTCCCACATTGGAGGACTTATACAAAATGCGATTTAGGGTCGGCCGTGGCCTACATGACCTACGCTCATAATACCATACATTTGCTCCCTTTTACATAATAACACACACATGGCCTCGTGATCTATGTCACTATTGGAGGACTTACAACATATCTCAATTTACCGCAATCAACTACCCCTCATAAGTAATTTACCAAGTACTTTTAAATTCTACGCATTCCTAGCGTGACATTTTATTTTAATTGCGCTCCATTGCGCTATACATTATTTTAAACCCAGCGTCTTCCAAAGAACTGATAAATTCCATATAAACAATTAATACATATCTCAATTTTTATATTAATCTTTTCCTTTGACAATAATCGCTCTATTTTTAATAACATGCATTAATATCATGTCTTATACTTTTATTAAGGCTCCAACGCTCTTATTTTCATATTATTCAGTTTAATCTTTATTTATATTTCCTTTATATTATTATTATTATTATTAATCTATTAATACGCTTGCTTTTACAACATTCGTCAAATACACTGACATTTTATTCATACATTTCCTCTACAGGATTTATTCTTTCACATAATTATTTATAATTTCTCAAATTCTATTTTTGTTCAGACCGCGTTCTTATTCTGTAATTAGTTATTTAGAAACATCCCTTTTACTCAAAAACTCCGGTGGATTTGTACACAATCATTTCCCCGACACCAAAACATAATGAAAATCTTTACTCACATGCTTTAGGTCGTTTCTTGACCTTTCTTCTCGTGCGATGCGTCATTTTAGCCCACTCTTTTAAATTACTCCATCTTGTACAAATTCATTGCATGTACAGACATATCTTGACACATATTTAACACGTATACATTTAACACTGATAACATTTTAAATACACTGGTGTATCCGTTTAGAACACACAATAAAAACACTGAAAATATATTACTTTTAACACAAAATCTAGATATATTTACACTTCACAAATTTTTATCACTAGGCCGCTATTAAGCCGATCACACGTGACCTCTTGATCTCCCGTCTCCAAGGGTGAAATTTAGTAATGTCGGCTTCCTATCCTCTCCGAAATATGAAAGTCTCGAATCATCTACTTCCTCCCTGCAATAGCACTTCTTCGAATCCCGTTCCTGACGATCTGCTATTTCTCTAACTCAAACGGCTCCCCTTTTAGATCCTATTTATTGATCTTAGCGAAAGTCTGTTCTGTTCACGGTCCCCTCGATAATCTATCAATGACCTATGGATTTTTAGCAACTAATACTTCTTGAGTTTTAGTGCTTTTGAATAGTGCGTCTGCTTTCTTGAAACAATGTCTATAGTTTCCTTTCTCTTCTTCGCTTATTCGGTTCTCGCACTTCTAATCTTCTAGAATACTTTGCGAACCTTATTTTCTCTGTCTTTCCCTGCTCGGGTTATTGAAATTTGATAAAATGTTTATCTCGCTGTTACGGTACTTCCGTACGTTATGATACTTTTGGTCGTTTACTTAAAGACCTATCGCCCTGAGTCCTAAGTTCGCAGCCTGCTTTGACTGTATTTTATGAACTTTTCACTGTAAATTTTATACTGTCGGACCTAAATCCTGTAACTAGGATTTTCCTAATTTTCAACACGGCGATACTGTAATTTTACATCTTTGCAACTCCCTACGGAGGCACGCAAGTTATTGATACCGCGACGCCCGTGGCTGTCGGATATTTTCTATGTGATGTGATACAGCGTTTTTTTCCTCAAGGAAAGCTGGTAAACTGCCTTCGATGTCTGATGTAGCACAGTGACGCGCCCTCAGGCCGTTTGATAACTGAATTCGGTGCTTATACTTGTTGCACAGTATGACCTCCCCTGAGGTTCATACGTTTGAAGACTGCGTGGTTATGATGCTCCAGCGTCACGTCCCCTGGACGGACTAGTAACTGCATGATGCGTAGTGACGCCCCCCCGGGCTCTTGAATACTGCACGTACTGATACAGCGTGACGCCCCCTCTCGGGCTGTCGGAATGACTGCATGATTGGTCTGGCTTGGCCTAGACTTTTATACTATTTCGTCACAAAAAGATAAAACCCTAGTCCTTTTCGTGACCAACTTTTGAAATAATTGTCGTACAATTATAAAAATTATATCTCCAGAAAGCTCGTCTTCTCAACGTCAAATGATCTCATTGCGCATAAGAATCGATCGTGCATTTCGGAGATATTAATTAATTTTTAGTCTTCAGCTGCGTGGGTAGTGCTGTTGATTTTTAAATTCTCCCCTCCTCCGGTCTCAGTAATTCCCCGATGACGTATGCTGCATTTGCACTTTTCTCCTGTGCAATTATTAAAAGCTTTTTCTCTACACAAAAATCTCTAATCCGAAAGGATTCACAGTACGGTATTTATTTACTTACTTTTATTCCTGCAAAGGGGTTAAATTTAATTATTCTTCTTCTGGCACAGCGGCGCTGTTGCCATTTTAATGCAAGCTAAGCTGGATTTCCGAGTCACGCTTCTCTGTCTTACAGTGAAAATTTTCCACTCGTTCTATTAATATCCATGACCGGCTCCCTCTCAATGAGTCAAGAGCCATGATCTCATCTTCTGAACACCTGGTCCCAGCTGCTTGCACAACGTTAGGCTAGAACCCTCGCTTGAAATCTCTCTATGTTACATTAGAAACTGTATGTTTCTTTCATTCCTTCCCCAAATACATGGATTCGACCCCTTTTGAGCCAATGGTACATGGTTTCAACACGAAGCCACTTTAAAAATCCAATATAAATATGCCATAAAATACTCCCATTTTCTTTTAAGAGCCACCAATTCCCAATCGCTTGGCATAATTTATCACAATCAATATAGCTCAAGAGGAAACTCCGGAACGTGTAGGTCACTATTTGCCTCATCAAGTTTTCAGTCATGGGCAGTTATATATTGCAAAGTCGATCTTTCTCTGTAATCATACAAAGAATGCATATAATAAAATCCTTCCGTAAATATTTTCCCAATGGCCGTCATGTTTTGACGGGTTTCAACTGGTGTTGAATTAATTCGATATCAAGTGGGATGTACAAACCAAAATCTCGATTCACTGACAAGACCTTATAATAAATGCATTTGTTTTGTCATAAAAGTGCAGTGACGAAGTTCTCGTTGTTTAGGGTTTTTTGATATTTGGATCATCAGCCCCGTATACTTAACACTCCAGTGGGCGCGCGGTTTGCCGTATCGCGAGTGGGCACGTGGAGGACAGTTGTCCTCCACTTTGTTTTGCCATTTTACCCTATGAAATGTATATTTAGCGATTATGATTTTTTGTTTTGGGTTAGGTAGGAATATATTAAACACATTTTTCATAAAAAAGAGTGTATGCTAAAAAATATTAAGCAAGAAATACATAATTATGGTAAATCAATCAAAAACGTGTAAAAGTTTGGTAAGTTATGTTATAAATATTACTAAAATGTGTATAAGTTTCATGTTATCAATGAAAAATTATAAAAATTAAGTGTTGTTAATTATTTCTAGTTAGAAAATGCAAATTGGTTTCGTAGTATAAAAAAATAAAAGTAGGCCTCTATACCTAATTTTCCATCTTAGTGAAGCATATAGAAACAGCTTTTTTGGAACCCAAACAAACTGCTTTTGACTTTCTTGACTTATCAGGTAGAAAATTTGTGGGAACTGCTGCTTTGTTTTTTCTCAGAGTATCAATCATAGTTTTTTCTTCTTCTTCGCGTAGCTTTATTGCCAAGGGCACAGATGCGAACCAATTGTCACAGGTAATATTCCTATTGGTTCCTGAAATAGGCTGCATCAATCTCAAACCAAGTCTGACGTGTTGTGCTTCTTCTAAAAGGGCCGCTTGGTTGCTTCCCTACATACATTTCAAGGTTTGTAGCATAGAAGGTTGTTTTGGAAACAATAGCAAACGATATTTATCCCATACTTTGCAGGTTTACTAGGCAAATACACACGGAAGGGACAGTTTCCTCCAAATGAATCTAGCTGTTCATCAATGGTAAGGTAGTCGGTTGGTTTTTATGCATACTTGCAATTGAGCACGAACATTTCAAAGATTTCTCGAAAAGCAGCTAGTTTGTCAACAATTTTCCTTTGATCTCTGTTGTGTACGTTATCAAATCTCAGACAAAGTAAAAGAAATCAGTACCTCTTTGCGCTCATGGTTACATAAATAGCCTCTACTTCCATGCCGTGTGAATTATCCCACATTTCAAATAACTTTCTTCTTCCAGCCTTCAAAATACCAGCAGGTATAATATAGGTCCACCAATCAATGCACGAATTTCTCGGGAAACAGTGGGCCTAGTATCTCTTTCTCTGACAAACTGAGGGCGAATTTTAGTTATGTAAACGTTAGTACAATCAACTATTCTTTTTCTCCATTTCATCATCAATATTACACTGTGACGCAGCTTCTGGAGTGACAGTATTTTTCGCAGACCATTGAGGTCCTGGTATATTGTTATGTCTGGGCAACTTGAGGTTCTAAGTACCACCTTGATGTGCGAACTCTGGCTTGACGAAAGAAACAGGAGGGCCTGCTTCTTTACCACTTCTATTTCCTCAGATTCGTCTGGAACATCAACCCATTGATTTCACTTCCACTGGTCATTATTATTTTCACACTTAAACTATTTCAATTAAACCGTTGTGACTTTCAAAACTATGAAATGAAATGAAAACACCACAGCAATATCCGAAAAAAACTGTAACGCCAGTGGGCGCGCGGAGGACAAGTGTCCTCCACTTCTGCACAGAGCAAATAAACACGAGGTCACGGCGACAATAGGCGAGCATAAAAGCTGACGATGCACTGACGGGCGGAGGATGAGTGGCAAGGAAGGTATATAGCCGCTCAAGGTCACAAGTGTTGCCATCCCTTGTAGCCACACAAAACAAAACCACTGGAGGACACCTGTACTCCGCGCGCCCACTGGAGTGTTAAGTATGTGTTCAATTTTTTTGATAACCAGTGTTTCTGTGGTGATATAACTGTGATTATTAGGGTGTAGGATGTTGGCAGGTGATCGTGGACTTCAAAAGTTAGGAACCGTCCAGGAATTTGCCTGGAGAGAGTGTGGGAAGATAGGGGAAAAGCTACATTCAGGATGATCAGAGTGGCAACGAATAAAGTGAAGTTACGTACGTTAATGTTATTGTGCTATGTTTCATAATTCTTACTTAATATGTTCATAGTCAATACGGTGGCTGTGCGTAATAACAACCTTTTAACAATTACGTATTTCCATATGAATAATCACCTCTGTGCTGAGTTATTCTAACACATTTTAGATCCATTCTATATACATCAAGACCCTAAATCAATTTAACATATTCCCTCTTTTCTTAGTGGTTCTATACCTCTACTTAGTATAAAACAAATTCCCCAATTCTTGGATGCCACGGGTAATCTCGAGAACCACTGGATTGATTTTGATGCGGTTTTCACCATTCTGTAAAGGATATCTTGTGAAAGGATTCTATAGAAAATAATTTATAAATGATCAAAGAATCCAAGCAGAAACGATTTCAGTGAAAAGGTCGAAATTAAAACCTGGCTTTCGTGCGAGTTTAAGCTTACGCTGGACAAACTGATAAATGTATCTATATACTATGAGTGTAAGAGTTGTTCAGCATAAAAAGTTCTACAATGAAGTCCGGGAGAGCATATCTCCATCTTCAATACATCGCCCACTATAAGGGTTTTTACGTTTTCCTTTCTTCCAACAATCTTCATTCAATTACTGAGACGACAGTTCACGAGCTAGCTAGGGGCGAGCCTATGACCCCAGTTACAGCCTAGCTAGCGGGCGAGCCTATTATCCCAGATACAGTCAGCAGAAAACTTTTTGCACATATGTACTCAAATAAGTTTCCTTCAGGGGCACACCCAGAAAATAATTTCCAATGGGATCTGGATGTGGGTAAAGACTGTCTTATGTAGTGACTGGCTAAGCAACATTTCACTAGGGGTGACAATTCATACTTTGGGGTACGGTCAAACTTCAGAATCGCCACTATTCAAACTACTACTTGGTCTGTAATAGCCATTACAGCGCACATAATTCAAACACAAGTCAAATTTTGGAGAAATGAATAGCGTGATTCGCATCACCATTGAGATTAAGAATGCAAAGTAAATATTTATATAGACTGTCACAAAAGAGCAGATAAGTCAACTTTCAAATAACATCGCTCAAACTGCCAGAAATTGAAACTAAAATGGTGCGCACGTAGCAACGTCAATAACACTCTGAAGGTTAAAAGTGGTGATTTGTCATTCTATTAAGTGCAATTTCTTACATGAAACTCGTTTCCTTCTGTGAATTTCAAGGACAGTTGTTTTGTTATGTGATTTTGTTCCGTGTATTTCCACACTCCCTTCAGGCAAATATCTCCAGGGGCTCATAACTTGTGGAACGTGGGTTGGCGACCATGGGACCCCAGCTGATTTCGATATTACTTCCACTTACTTGTGCTGGGCTCCTCTCTGTAATCTTACCTGTCGACCTCCCTTGGTCAACTCTTGTTCTATTCGGACCCCGACGGTATTAGGATATCCGAGGCCTAGGGAGTATTTTAATTTCCCGCCTTAATTGGGCCTTGTCTCATCTTTCTTGATCCATCATTATTCGAGGGGTCAGACCTCTTGTGCTCTCTTCATGATATTTCCTGCCTTCTGCTCAAGGCCCCTAAGGAGGCAGGGTGTATGCAGCCCCATCACTTTTTGTGCACCCTGGATAGTGCGACACCCTCAAGGACTCATGGCTGGTGTGCGGTATGTGGCGATAAATGCCACTATTGCTACTTCAGGAGCTCGGGACAGCCGAAGTTTTCCAAAGTGCTCTGATTATTATCCTATGGCACTATGTGACAAAAGACGATACTATTGATCTCAACTTTTCTAACAGCCAATGAGATATAGGCCCTAGGCAGTGTCTTTTATGTCACATACTCCTCTTTCTAATCATATTTTTCAATTCGTTTGTAAATTACATGTGTCAGTACTGTAGTTAGTAAATAGCCGTTTCCCTATTCATTATTGTCATTATCATTACGGGAAAATGACCTGAATGTTACGTCCATTATACTGTACTACTTACCACCCCCACCACCACCACAAAAAGTTATATTTTTAAAATACTTTTTTCTGTTAATTTAAGTATTATATGCCAGTTCTGTAGTAGAATTCATTATCATCCATAAAACAAACAAATCCCCGAGGGATTCCTGAGCTGGGTCCGGTTTTTTCCCCTTTTTCCATTGCCTCCAGGGCGGACTCTCTCCTCTTTCACTTTCCTATCTGCCCTTCGTGGCCGCCCTTCCTTCCAAGTCCCTCAATCCTCATTCTTCGAGGGTTGAGGGCCTTTCTTTTCTTCCTGTCCTTGATTTGCCTCATTCCTTATTTGTTTGCCATTTCTCCTTCTAGTTTGTAAGACTGTAGTTAGTAATAGTTATAGTTTGCATTACATTCCCATGTTTCACTATCACCCAAACCATTAGGGGCCGATAACCGAGATGTTAGGCCCTTTAAAACAACAATAATCATCATCAACTTCATGGAAATGCCAGGATAATACGTTATTCCTAGTCCCAGGTCACCTGTCTCATTACCGACAGTTATTATTAAGTTTATCACAAAGCACACAAAATATATAACATAATTACAAACAACGCACATCTATAAATCAACTGGGCAGCTGATAAATTGCTTGCCACGGCGGGTGAGTGGTCAGCGTGTCGGCCTACTAACCCCAAGCTTGCAGGTTCACTCCTGGCCATGGTAAGTGATTTTTGAAAGGCGGCAAAAATTACGAACCCATGTCATACGACGTTGGCATGTCAAAGAACCCATTTGAAATCAGTAGGCCGTGTTCATAATGCAAAATTAATCTCGGGAGTTTCCGCCGACACAAAGTTCCTCATGTCTCTACTAGAAAGTGCTATAGTGTTCAAGGTGATATCTAACCTCCTTGACTTTCATAGTGCTTCAAGGAACAACGAAATTCGACATGCAAGCTACCCTTTGAGGGTCAAATAACAAAGCTTGCACCCGGCATCCGAGGCCTACGATATTATTATTATCTGATACATTTAGAGTTTTAAATCCAAATTGTCCAGCCACTCTATAGCCTTTATAGAGGCCTTCGCAAAGTCTTCCCGTGATACCAAGTACGCTCTGTTACATCACTCTGTAACAATGTGACGGATGGTTAGTCTTGGCGCACTACAGTCACAGTTGGGTGACGTTTTCATGCAGCAACGAGTCACGCCACTCATGGTTGGCTCGTACCCTTTTAAGGGAAGGTTGTAAGCCCTATCTCCGCCATGTTAAATTTGTCTACTTCATGTTCCTTTTTCTCATTAAGTATCATCATCATCATATATATTATTTCAGTAGTACAGATCCCTCCTGCGGCGCTCACAAGCCACCGATCGTGGCGAATGAGCATTCAAATGAAAGAGAATAGGCATTAGCAGTGACATATCGAACTATAATTTCATAAATATTTATAATTTCTTTAAAAAATGGCTTTAAAAATGTACGAAGTGTGCGATTTGCAAACACCATTGCTGTAGGAAACTACGCTCCATAATTGCTGTCCGCGGGCCGTTGTGACTCCTGTTTCATGTCATATTAACATTCTGAGGTTTTTCGTTTATTCTGAAATGTAAATAGTGTTCTATAACCACATTGTGGTGTTTGAAGCCATATTTTCAGTGTTGCCTTAGTAAACAAGAGTTTAGTGCTTTTCAGTCGGTCAACACGAATGTACCCAAAAGAGATGGGTTATGCCCTAATCCTGAAATAAATTACATGAGATTAATAAAACACTAGGATGACCAGTTTCGATCGTCAAGCGATCATCATCAGATCCAATACACTTAGGCTATAAAATCTATGTTTGAAATACAGGTCAAAATATTTACAATATGTACAATTATTTAGTTGCAGTATTGGTACTGCAACTGTCAGTGTATGCTAAATGCAGTATATATGTTAGGTGAAATGCTAAATGGTGATGGCTATCCGGAGATTGTACTTTAGAGAGATTATATGGTTGTAAACTATGGTTAAACTATAAAATTTTAGGCTAACTACTTATCTGATTGTCTTCCGTACTACAGCTATTCGCAGTTTCCGTGCTCACTTGAACTCGCTGTGCGGTCGACTGCGGTGGTTATCTTAACGACTGGTTTTTCCCTGCCTTCCCCCCCTGTCCCTACGTGCTGTGGGGAGTGATCGCGATGTGTTTATGTGAGGTGTTGCCAACCTAGATAAGATGTATGTTATTGAATGAGGTGGATCTACAACTATTAAAGACCGTGGATTAGTCCTCGCCACGCGTGGAGCATAACCCATTCGAACTAAGCGTTGACGGTCTTATGAGGACGTCCCGGCACCTTTAATACTGCCTCTAATATGGGCCTTGGTTTATTGCAGAAGAAAAGTACATCGTACACCTGATCCAGATAACATTTACCTATTAAAAAACCCCTAATTTCCCCCCCTTTTTTTAGCTTGGCTGTGTCGCTAAATTGTGTTTTGTTTCCGACAGGGTGTGTTTTTTTTAGTAGCGTGAAGAGGGGTGAGCTCTCCATGAACGCGTGTTCATTTAGATTGTTGGGATTGTTTCGTTTGGCTAGGTGTATCTCGATTGCTTCCTTTATGTCAAGAGCTCTGCCTTTCGATTCGTGATGGATTATTTTAAGGTCCGACCTAGGCACCTCCTAAATAGTATTCTAAATAAACGTGACCCGTATTCTAGGTCAGGGGTATATTCTATAACGTGCCAAGACACCGATTGTCAAGCTAATTACATCGGGCAGAGTGGACGGCGAGTAGACACACGTTATAATGAACATAGAAATGCGATAAGATACGGAACACATTCAGCCGTGTGCGAACATATGTGTGACGCAGGGCATAGCTTTACCAACATAGAGTCGGACCTTAAAATAATCCATCACGAATCGAAAGGCAGAGCTCTTGACATAAAGGAAGCAATCGAGATACACCTAGCCAAACGAAACAATCCCAACAATCTAAATGAACACACGTTCATGGAGAGCTCACCCCTCTTCACGCTACTAAAAAACACACCCTGTCGGAAACAAAACACAATTTAGCGACACAGCCAAGCTAGATAAAAAAGGGGGGGAAATTAGGGGTTTTTTAATAGGTAAATGTTATCTGGATCAGGTGTACGATGTACTTTTCTTCTGCAATAAACCAAGGCCCATATTAGAGGCAGTATTAAAGGTGCCGGGACGTCCTCATAAGACCGTCAACGCTTAGTTCGAATGGGTTATGCTCCACGCGTGGCGAGGACTAATCCACGGTCTTTAATAGTTGTAGATCCACCTCATTCAATAACATACATCTTATCTAGGTTGGCAACACCTCACATAAACACATCGCGATCACTCCCCACAGCACGTAGGGACAGGGGGGGAAGGCAGGGAAAAACCAGTCGTTAAGATAACCACCGCAGTCGACCGCACAGCGAGTTCAAGTGAGCACGGAAACTGCGAATAGCTGTAGTACGGAAGACAATCAGATAAGTAGTTAGCCTAAAATTTTATAGTTTAACCATAGTTTACAACCATATAATCTCTCTAAAGTACAATCTCCGGATAGCCATCACCATTTAGCATTTCACCTAACATATATACTGCATTTAGCATACACTGACAGTTGCAGTACCAATACTGCAACTAAATAATTGTACATATTGTAAATATTTTCACCTGTATTTCAAACATAGATTTTATAGCCTAAGTGTATTGGATCTGATGATGATCGCTTGACGATCGAAACTGGTCATCCTAGTGTTTTATTAATCTCATGTAATTTATTTCAGGATTAGGGCATAACCCATCTCTTTTGGGTACATTCGTGTTGACCGACTGAAAAGCACTAAACTCTTGTTCTATAACCATTTGTTTGAAATAAAAACGTAACCTTTTTCGATAAGTCTATCATTATAGACCTACTAGCTGAAGTACCCGTGCTTCACTACGCGTCATAAATAAATTAAAATGCGGAGGTGACAGTTAAAACAGGGGATAGGCGAGGTGCTGCGCAGAGGGAGATTAAGGATGGAACATTTTGTCCAACTACACCGCTCGGCGTTGACCGTGTTTTATAGCACAAATTTAGGTTTTACTCACTAACCGTTGGAGATACCTCTCGGATAGAAAGTAATTTTAAACCTCGTATATGCCATCAAAAATTTGCTATTTCTTAGCGTTCTCTTTTTATTTGAAATGGAAATATGAAAGTTTGAAACCAAAGGGTGTAGTGACGTCACTAAAATGTTCGCCATCTTTAAATAGTGCAAAGTATTGAAATCAAAAGGAGCCTATATATTAACCAGGTAAATCAGCTACTTCCATGTAAAATTCATGTAAATCGGACCAGTGGTACTTGCGTGATTGAGGAATACACAGACACACACCATCTTATTTTTAGCCTCGCTTCGCTCGCGTCATAGTCGTGTCATATTGTTATTCAATGAAATGCAGGTTTCACCCCGCTAACACCCCTTTAGAACCTGAATATCCAAAAATCCCTCCTTAGTAGACGTTTTCGACACACAACAAACATGTCCCCAAAATATCATTCTTCTAACTTTAATAGTTTTGGTTGGTCGATGAGAGTGAACATTCAAAAATACTTCCTAAGTGGATGTTTTTCTTCCAGAATTTCACCCATTCCCATAGGCCCCTTAAATTGGATTTATGAAAAAACGGTCGAACACCTATTTATTTTAATTATTTATTTATTTATTTATTTTTAAGCTGATTGATTTCCTCCGAGTTTCAAAACTCCTCGCCTATGTCGTTTAAGAGATACACGCTCCGTTAGGAATCCTTCAACCCCCACTTTTCAATCCTTTCACCTCATAATATACACCCCATCGAAAAACCATTAGACATGTGTCAGCTTATTTTTAATGATTAGTACATATGCCAAGTATCACATCCCGAAATGAAACCACTCGTGAGATATTGTTATGCAATGAAATGCACGTTTACCCCCTTAACACCTCTTTAGAACCTGAATACTCAAAACTCTTTCCTTAGTGGACGTTATCGACAAACAACGAACATATCCCCAAAATTTCATGTTTCTAACTTCAATAATTTTGGCTGGGCGATGATGAATGAGTCAGACAGTCAGGATATTTTCTTTCATTTATTTTTGAGAATTTCACCCTTCGCCATGAACCCCTTAAATTGGATTTATGAGTAAAACGGTTTAACACTATTTACTTATTTTAAGCTGATTTTCCCCCTGGGTTTGATGAGTGAGTAAGTGAGTCAATCAGTTAGGACACGTTCTTACCTCTTTTTTCCCCCAAAATTTCACCCCTCCCCATGGGCCCCTTATTTGGATTTATGAAGAAACGGTCGAACACCTATTTACTTATTTTTAAGCTGCTTTTTCCGCTAAATTTCAAACTTAAGAAACCTTCAACCCCCGATTTTCACCCCCTTTCACCTCATTATATACACCGTATCGATAAACCCTTAGACATTTGTCTGCTTATTTTGAATGATTAGTTTATATGCCGAATATCACATCCCCAAATGAAACAACTCGTGAGATACTGTTATTCAATGAAATGCAAGTTTAACCCCCTTAACACCCCTTCAGAACATGAATATCCAAAAATACATCCACAGTGGACTTTTTCGACATACAACGAACATATCCCTAAAATTTCAGGTTTCTAACTGCAATAGGTTTGCTGGGGGAGTGAATATCCAACTATCCTTCCTTAGTGGACTTCTTTCCCCAGAATTTCCCCCCTCCCCATGGGCCCCTTAAATTGGATTTATGAAAAAAAGATCGAACACTTATTTACTACTTTTTCAAGCTGATTCTTCTCCCTGAGATTCATACTTTTTGCATCTGTCTTTTAAGAGATACTTGCTCCGTTAGGACTCCTTCAACCCCCACTTTTCACACATACACCTCATAATATACACCACATCGAAAAACCCTCAGACATGTGTCTTCTTATTCTTAATGATGAGTTTATATGCCAGAGTATCCCATCCCCAAGGAAACCAATCGGGAGATATTGTTATTCAATTAAATGCAAGTCTACCCTCTTAACACCCCTTTAGAACCTTAATATCCAAAAATCCTTCCTTAGTGGACGTTTTCGACATACAACGAACATAGCCCCAAAATGTCATGTTTCTAACTTCAATAATTTTGGCTGGACGATGATGAGTGACTGAGTGAGTCAGGACATTTTCTTTCATTTATTTTTCAGAATTTCACCCCTCTCATGAACCCCTTAAATTGGATTTATGAAAAAAAAACGGTCGAACACCTATTTACTTATTTTTGAGCTGTTCTTCCCCCCTGAGTTTGATGAGTAAGTGAGTTAGGACACTTTCTTTCCTGTTTTTTTCCCCCAGAATTTCACCCCTCTCCACGGGCCCCTTAAATTGGATTTATGAAAAAACGGTCGTACACCTATCTATATATATAACAAGTAGTTCCGTGAAGAACTCTACAGCCTATTTTCATATATCCTGCTCATGTTAATTGTCTCGATCAACATACAAAATTTCGGTTTAATTGCTGTAACAGATTCGTAGATATTGAGAACCGTCTAAATATTTCGGAAGCTCGCCATTTAGGATTGTTATATGTATAGGCCATAGAGTTATGTACCATTCATGGACAATTATTGCCTAGCTTCATTATTCAAACTTTCACTTCGATCGCATGATTACGACACAAGAATAAAAACGTAATTTTAAAATTTCGCAAAGCCGCCATCTTGAGGTTATGTTAACAATTGAATTAAATTAGATGGCAGTGCATTACAATCTGCAAAATCATTTACTGTACCACATTTCACTGCGCTCAGAGAGTTAAATCACGAGAAAAGTCTATTCAAATATTTCAAATTCGCTTGGTGGCCATGTTCGTTTTGTACTTTACAGGTTTATGAAACATACATAGGTAAACTTGTATCAGTACCCTTTATAACCGTACAAAATTGCATGATGATATCTGTAATAGTTTCGGAGATATAGAATGTCAGTGAAATATTTCGCACAGCCGCCATTTTGAGGTTATGTAAACAATTGAACTAAATTAGACTCCAGTGCATTACAATGTGTATAGACATTTGCTGTACCAAGTTTCATTACGTTTGGATAGTTAAATCGCGAGAAATGTCTATTTAAAAGTCTCAATTTCGCTTGACCGCCATGTTGGTTTTGTAGTCACCAGGTTTTTGAAAGTCTCATAGGTGAACTTCTAGTAGTGCCCTTTATCACCGTACACAATTTCAGGGCGATATCGGTAATAGTTTCGGAGATATTGAATGCTAGTGAAATAATTCGCACAGCCGCCATGTTGGATTGGTGAGACGTAAAAAAAATTGAAGGGCACGGTCGATGTCGCCGGGAATAGTGCTATGAATTTACCGAGTTTCATTGAAATTGCTCCAGCCGCTTAGATTTTATTAGGGGGGGACACACACACACCTCACACACACACACACACACACACACACGCACACACACACACGGACAAAAGGTGATCTCATAAGCCTATTTTTTCAAAATTGAAAATAGGCTAAAAATGAATTGCTGTTCGTTAGTCTCGTTAAAACTCGAGAACGGCTGGACCGATTTGGCTAATTTTGGTCTTGACTTATTTGTGGAAGTCCAGAGAAGGTTTAAATGGTGAATAAATATGAAAGTTGTAGCGCACGAGTAGAATCAACAAATGAGTGACGGCACGCGAATCGCTTAAACAAAGTCCCGTATGCGTTCATATACCATTCATCCGATTGCGATCAAATTTTGGTGAGTTGTTGTGCACAGTCCCAGAAAAGTTATAGGGGTAATAAATCCAATTTACAATAGATAGCGCGCGAGTAGCTTCAACAAAATGGCGTGCGTTTGTTTCAAGAAAGTCCCACAATCCATGTTATAATAGGTAGCGCACGAGTAGATTCAACAAATGAGCGACGACACGCGAAGCGTTTCAACAAAGTCCCGTATGCGTTCATATACTTTTCGTCTGATAGCGATGAATCTTGGGTGAGATGTAGTGTACACATCAGGGAATGTTTCTGGCTTAGTAAATCCACTTAAAAATAGGTAGCGCACGAGTAGATTCAACAAATCAGCGGCGACGGGCGAAGTGTTTCAACGAAGTCCTGTATGCGTCCACAGACCATTCGTCCGATTGCGACGAAACTTGGGTGAGGGGTTGTGTATACTACAGGCAGGGTTTCTGGCTTAGTAAATCCATGTTATAATAGGTAGCGCACGAGTAGATTCAACAAATGAGCGACGACGCACGAAGCGTTTCAACAAAGTCCCGTATGCGTTCATATACCATTCATCCGATTGCCATGAAACTTGGGTGATATGTTGAGTGAGCTCCAGGGAAGGTGTTTGGCTTAGTAAATCCATTTTACAATAGATAGCGCACGAATAGATTCTACAAATGAGCGACGACGCACGAAGCGTTTCAAAAAGGTCCCGTATGCGTTCACATACCATTCGTCCGATAGCGATGAAACTTGGGTGAGAGGTTGTGTACACTATAGGCAAGGTTTCTGGCTTACTAAATCCACTTTACAATAGGTATCGCACAAGTAGATTTCACAAATGAGCGACGACGCGCGAACTGTTTCAACATAGCCGTATACGTTCATATACCATTCGTCCGATAGGGACTTAACTTGGGTGAGTTGTTGTGTACACTCCAGGGAAAGTTTCAGGTTTAGTAAATCCATTTGACATTAGGTAGCGCACAAGTAGATTCAACAAATGAGCGAAGACGCGCGAAGAGTTTCAAACAAGTCCGCGTTCGTATACCATTCGTCCGATAGCGATGAAACTTGGGTGAAATGTTGTGTACACTTCAGGGAAGGTTTCTGTCTTATTAAATCCACTTTACAATAGGTACCGCACAAGTAGATTCAGCAAATGAGCGACGGCACGCGAATCGTTTAAACAAAGTCCCGTATGCGTTCATATACCATTCATGCGATTGCTATGAAACTTTGGTGAATTGTTGTGCACCCTCCAGGAAAGGTTTCTGATTTAGTAAATCCTTTTTGCAATAGGTAGCGCACGAGTAGATTTAACAAATGAGAAACGGCGGGCGTATCGTTTAAAAAAAGTTCCGTATGCGTTCATATACCAATTATGCGATTGCAATGGAATTTGATGAAATGTTGTTGCCACTCTCGCGAAGATTTCAGATTTAGTAAATCCATTTTACAATATGGTAGCGCACGAGTAGATCCAACTAATGAGCGACAGCGCGTGAATCGTTTCAACCAAGTCCCGTATGTGTTCATATACCATTCATCCGATTGCGATAAAACTTTGGTGAGTTGAGTACTGTCCTGCGTAGGTGTATGAATTAGTAAATCCATTTTTCAATGGGTGGCGCACAAGTAGATTCAACAAATGAGTGACGGCGCGCGAATCGTTTATACAAAATCCCGTATGCGTTCATATGCCATTCATTCGATTGCGATGAAACTTTGGTGAGTTGATGAGCACGCTCCCATGAATTTTGTTTGAGATAATAAATCAATTTTACATTAATTTAGAGGTGGTTAACGGAAAAAAGAAAAAAAGATATTGGGAATCCAGAAGCACTTCAACAGACAAAGTTACAACGCCAACACATTCTTTGATTGGCATTGCAACGCATGCCGGGTACAACTAGTTTACTTATATTTTAAGCTGTTTTTTCCCGCCGAATTTCCAAATTCTCGCCTATGTCGTTTAAGAGATACACGCTCCGTTAAGAATCCCTCAACCCCCAATTTTCAGCCCTTTCACATCATAATATACTCCACATCGATAAACCCTTAGACATATGTCTGATTATGTTTAATGATTAGTTTATATACTGAATATCACATCCCCAAAGAAACAACTCATGAAATCGTTATTCAATGAAATGCACGTTTACCCCCTTAACACCTCTTTAAAACCCAAATAAACAAAAATCATTCATTATTTGACTTTTCGACATACAGCGAACATATTCCCAAAATTTCATGTTTCCAACTTTAATAGTTTTCGCTGAGCGTGATGAGCGAGTGAGTCAGACAGGGCATTTTCTTTCAATTTCTTTACCAGAATTTCACCCCTTCCCTTGGGCCCCTTAAATTGGATTGATGAAAAAACGCGTGGACATCTATTAATTTATTTTTTAAGCTGTATTTTCCCCCTGAGTTTGATGAGTGAGTGAGTTAGTCAGTCAGTTAGGACACTTTCTCTCCTTTTTCTCCCCCAGAATTT
This sequence comes from Meconema thalassinum, assembly GCA_946902985.2. Lineage (NCBI taxonomy): Eukaryota > Metazoa > Arthropoda > Insecta > Orthoptera > Tettigoniidae > Meconema > Meconema thalassinum. The sequence continues at coordinate 2,054,003,940 of OX336388.2, read as the reverse complement.
CACCCCACCAGATTGGCCCCTTAAATTAATTTATGAAAAAAAAACGGTCGAACACCGATTGACATATTTTTAAGCTGATTTCTTTTCGCTGAGTTTCAAGTTTATCGCCAATGTCGTTTAAGAGATCGGCCTACACGCTCCGTTAGGAATCCTTCAACTCCCATTTTTCACCCCTTTCACCTCATAATAATACACCACATCGAAAAACCCTTAGACACATGCCTGCTTATTTTAAATGATTAGTTTATCACATCCACAAATGAAACCACTCGTGAGATATTGTTATTCAATGAAATGCAGGTTTAACCCCCTTAGACCCCTTTCGAACCTGAATATCCAAAAATCCTCCCTTAGTGTACGGTTTTGACATACAACGAACATATCCCCAAAATGCCATGTTTCCAACTTCAATATTTTTGGCTGGGCGATGATGAGTGAGTGAGTGAGTCAGGACATTTTCTTTCAATTTTTTCTTCTTCAGTATTTCACCCCTCCCGATGAACCCCTTAAATTTAATTTATCCAAAAATAACATGTCGAACACATTTTTAAGCTGTTTTCCCCCTCAGTTTGAAGAGTGAGTGAGTCAATCGGTTAGGACACTTTCTTTCCTGTTTTTTTTTTCACCAGAATTTCACCCCTCCCCATGGGTCCCTTAAATTAGATTTACGGAAAAACGGTCGAACACCTATTTTCTTAGTTTTTAAGCTGTTTTTTTCCGCTGAGTTTCAAACTCCTCGCCTTTGTCGTTAAAGAAACACACGCTCCGTTAGGAATCCTTAAACCCCCACCTTTCACCTCATAATATACACCACATCGAAAAACCCTCAGACACGTGTCTTCTTATTCTTAATGATGAGTTTATATGCCGTGTATCACATCCCCCATCAAACCTGTCGTGAGATATTGTTATTCAATGAAATGCAGGTTTAAACCCCTTAAGACCCCTTTAGAACCTGAATATCGGAAAATCCTCCCACAGTAGACGGTTTTGACATACAGTGGACATATCCCCAAACTGTCATGTTTCTAACTTCAATAATTTTGGCTGGGGATGATGAGTGAGTGAGTCAGGACATTTTCTTTCAATTTCCTTTTTTCAGAATTTCACCCTTCCCCATGACCCCTTAAATTTGATTTATGAAAAAAGACCTGTCGAACAGCTATTTACTTACTTTAAAGCAGTTTTTTCCCCCTGAGTTTGATAAGTGAGTCAGTCAGTCAATCAGTTAGGACACTTTCTTTCCTGTCCCCCCTCCCCCCAGAAATTCACCCCTCCCCATGGGCCCCGTAAATTGGATTTATGAAAAAACGGTCAAACACATATTTACTTCTTTTTTAAGCTGATTTTTTTCCGCTGAGTTTCAAACTCCTCGCCTATGTCGTTTAAGAGATACAGGCTCCGTTAGGAATCTTTCAACCCCCACTTTTCACTCCTTTCACCTCATAATATACACCACATCGAAAAACCCTCAGACACGTGTCTTCATATTTTTAATGATGAGTTTATATGCCGACTATCACATCCCCCAATGAAACCAATCGGGAGATATTGCGATTCATTGAAATGCAGGTCTACCCCCTTAACACCCCTTTAGAACCTGAATATCCTAAAATCCTTTCTTAGTGGGCGTTTGCGGCCCGTGAGGAAGCTGCATACCGAATTTCATTCCAATCCGTTCGGTAGTTTCTGAGATTTCTTGATGATTGAATGAGTGAGTGAGTGAGTGGTATTTTTCAAATATATAGTAGATAGTGTCAAATCTTTCTTATGCTCTACTCGGTTGACAGTGCTGTGTGAGCAGTTGAGTAACTAACGGGATTTCAAGTAAAGAATCTCCTTTTCTATACCTGTAGTGGTGAGCGCAACTCGCTTCCAGTCGGCCGTGTCTCGACTTGAGCTATGTTGCCATGGTAACGTCCTGCCTTGCCATTCCTTCAAGCCTGTGCTTGAGTGCAAAAGGGCCGAAATCAGAAGAATGAGAAAGACTATCGAAAACACATGTAGCCAGCGGTTCCTTCTGGGTCCTAAACTATGTGTATGCAAAATGTGGTTGAGATTGGTGGAACGGTGTGGATTTGTATACGGAACAGACCCACCCACCCACCCACATACATACAGACTTTCACTTTTATATATAAGATTGGGGAAAGTGTGATTTATGAACATGCGAGATTTCTCGCTCGGGTCCGCTAGTAATATATATTATTTCAGTCGTATAGATCCCTCCTGCGGCGCTCACAAGCGACCGATCATGACAAATGAGCATTCAAATGAAAGAGAATAGACATTAGCAGTGAGAAATTGCACTGTAATTTTATAAATATGCATAATTTCTTTACAAAATGACTTTTATAAAGAAGTACGAAGTGTGCTATTTGTTGATACTGTTGCTGTAGGAAAATACACTCCACAATTGCTGTCCACTTCTCATTTTGGCCATTGTGACGCCTGTTTCATGTCTTTTTTAACATTCTGAGGTCTTTCCTTTATCGTTTTCCACGGATTTCAGGAACAGTAAATCAAAGGGATGAGTACTCAAATCGAATAATTTCATAAATATAGAATAAGCGGTGAGTGTTATGATGATCCAATTTTTAGTGATTGCGTTCCTAAGTTAGGGAACGTAGAACTTGGATTTCTAACAGAAATGTAAATAGTGTTCTATAATCATTTGGTTGAAATAGAAACATAACAACGTTTCTCCTTAAGTCTCTCATTATAAACCTATTGGGGAAAGTTTGGTTTATGAACATGCGAGATTTCTCGCACGGGTCCGCTAGTTTAACCTATTGAAACAAAACCTTACAGATATTTAGATCTATATTTTATCTTTAAATGGTTGTTTTTGGAAATGTTTGTGTTTGTAATAATAGTTTTGTTTTTCAAATGTTGAATACTTCAACTTATTTCTCTACGAAAACATAAAATATAATGTTTTCTATTTATGATAAAATCACAAGGAAACATACAATCCTTTAGTTGATCATATTGAATTACTGAAAACAAATTCAGAACGCTATTGTTAAAACTTCCTGAGAAAAAGGAACATTTGTCTCAAAAAATAAAAGTGAAGATAAATGCTCTAAAAGATAAGTGATTGTGCACAAGGCCCATATTCAGGATCATCTGGGTTGTCTTCATCTTCTCTGCCCATCTGCTGGTTTCTTTTTAACTTCCTAGTTTCTCTACAGAAAGAGAAGAAGGAGGATAAGGAGAAAGGGAAGAAGGAGACGAACGAGGAGCAGGAGGAGGAGGAAGAGGAGAAAGTATGTTAGTTCTCAGGAACAGATCTTCAAGGGGGGCGTGGTTTTAAATTACCTATAAATGGTGTCTTAGCAAACATTTTCGGCAAATAAACATACATGAAAAAAAAAACAGGTGCTGATCAACGTTACCAGATTTACTATATTCTTGTCAAGGAAAGATACAAAAATCAAGTGAAGAAATCCATGGCATATCCGGGTGCTGACATCTGTTCTGATCATTCTCTACTAGTAATGAGTACGGCACTGACATTTAAACGCAGTATTCAGGCAAAGCCAACAAAGAAGTGGAATCTTGAAGCATTTAAAAGCGAGCGGACTAAAAAGAAATATCAGGAAGCCACTGATGCCAACATATCATCATATGCAAGCAACTCACAAACTGTTGATAATTTATGGTCAATAGCCAAATTCTCCATCGAAAAGGCTGCTGAAGACTATGTGGGATTTGTGGAAAGAGTGAATCGCAAACCATGGATCACACAGGACATTCTCTTAAGGGGAGACGTGCACGAAAATGCAACTCGCCTTTCTAAATTTTCTATAACTTGGACGTTATTTGAGTTAGAATCATGCAACTTTGCACACTGATTAAAAAGGCATTGATATTTGCTACTAAAATTAATCAGTTAATTTGGGTGGAAAGTTTTTGAAAAAAAAATAGAAATTTGAAATTTGGTCACATAAATGAACCTTTTTCTCAGCAACGCTAAGGTCCTGGAACTTGTAATTTATTTTAGTGGCTTCTATAAACTTGTTAATGCAATCCCTGGAGCCGTTTTAATTCCATGTCTATTTAGACTTTTTGAAAATGAAAGAACTTTTGAATTTGAAAAATTCACAAAAAATGCATACATACCTCTGAAATCCATAAAATTACATATTTTGCAATTCCCTTCCAGTAAAATGTGTAACAATGTTTAGCCTGTCTGTCTACCAAGTTTTGAATTGGTGTCTTTACTTGTTCAAGTGGAAAAGGAACATTTGTTTTGGAAAAAGGAAGTCCAAGAAATGACAGTTGAATTTTAGCAAGTTAGACATGCTACTTGTCTCGACTCAACAACATCAAAATTGACCATATCCATAATGCTCATCATCCACCTCTTCAGCTGCTTTCCTCTCGAGTGTTTTCTTTTGCCTGGCCTCCTTATGGATGTCATCCACAGCCTTGTTAGCAGAATCAATACGCCTCTTGTCGATGCCCTGTAGAATGTTCTCCATGAAGAAGCGAGCGACTCACAGCCGAAAAAGTAGTTCCGTGAAGAAATAAATAGCCTATTTTCAAAACCCTACTTACGTTATTGCCTCTATCAACATTCTAAAAATTCAGTTTGATTGCTGTAGGCCTAATAGATTCGTAGATATTGAAAACCGTCGAAATATTTCGGATTGTCGCCATGTTGTATTTTTATATACAGTATGTAGGCTATAGAGTTATACTATTAGATGACGATTATTGCGTAGGATCAATATTCAATCGTTGACTTCGATCGTATGATTAGGACACAAGAAATAAAAACTTAATTTCAAAATTTCGCACAGCCGCCATCTTGAAGTATGCAAACAATTGGACTAAATTAGATAAGCCTGGTATATTTTTCTTTGTATTCAGTACAATAGATCTTTTAACTTTCTTGAACACTCTAGCAGACCTGCCCATTGATATTAATAACGTATCTTACAAATTTTGAAGAAATAACAACTCCCTACCTCGCACTGTATCTCTGAAATCAAAACAAACTTTCCGCGGTAATCGCCATGCTTGATCAACCGGAAGTGCGCACCACAGCCTTTTGCAATATTCCCAAGTGTGATACCGCCAACTGCCTGACTAAAATGACGTAAAGTGTTCAGCAAAGATGAAAAATAGTAATTGCATTGAAAAGGGGGTGTGGTATCTGACACGCATATGTTAGGAATTTAATTTTTTTTAATGGACTTAGGCATTGAATTCAACCAAATCCTTTTGAGAATAGATTCACAGGATAATAAGCTTGCAATTTCACCAACAACAAGAAATCATATTTCAGAAGAATTTCGTGCACGTCTCCCCTTAAAAGATGGACGAAAGAAGAAAATTTAAAAACGACTCTTCAGAAGTAGTCAGAACTAACTACCGAATGCTAAAGAACCAGATTGATCGACTCTGTCGGGAGAAGAAAATGGAGTGGTGGCAGTCAAAATGCGAAGAAATCGAATTTCTGCAAAATCATAGAAGAACAGATTTAGCCTACCAAAAGATCAGGAAACTACTAAGAAACAAAAAGGATTCCGCACTAGACAGTTCCGTGATACACATGGGAATCCTATATCAGACCTGAATTACAAGAAGGAACACTGGAGGATGTATGTTATAGATCTATATGCAGAACCAATTCCATTCGTTTTGCCAACACGTGGCGAGGAAGACAGGTCAATTGCAGGAGATAGAATTATTAGATCAGAGTACGATGAAGCTCTAAAATCAATATCCGTGGGTAAAACGCCAGGTATTGACAATGTTACTGCCGAACTAATCAAGAATAGTGGGGATAGTACACGTGAATGGCTATTCAAATTGGTAGCAAGAATTTTCGAAGAAGGCAAATGGCCTCAGGAGTTTTATACCAGCGTCATCATTCCAATTCCAAAGAAGACTGTACCAGTTGAATGTAGTGACTATCGGACCATTAGTGTCATCCCTCATGCATCAAAGATACTTCTGCAGATTTTAAGGAAAAGGATGGAAATATACATCGAACAGTATCTAGACAACTCTCAATTTGGTTTTCGAAAGAATATGTCTACACGTGATGCTATCGGGTCCTTGCGATGTCTTGGAGAAAAGATGTTAAGTGTAAACAGAAACCTCTACGTGTGCTTTGTGGACTTCGAAAAACCATTTGATAAAGTCAGCTGGCACAAGCTGTTTCCTCTTCTGAATCAAATAGGATGTCCCCATCGATTAATCAGATTAATATTTGATCTGTATATAAATCAAACTGCTGTTGTTCGGCTTGGAAATGACGTATCAGAACCCGCTAAGATCCGCAAAGGTGTGCCACAAGGTTGTTTGCTGTCCCCTGGACTGTTCAATGCCTTCGCTTAAGCTATAACGAAGTGGTCGTTTAAATGCTCTAATATGGGAGTGAAAGTTGGTGGAAGACTTATCCAGAATATTAAATTTGCTGATGATCTGGCATTACTTGCAGTAAATCCGCATACATTAACAAACAAGTTGCAATGTTTAAATGATACAGCTACAGAATATGGAATGAAAATCAATTTTAAGAAGACCAAGATTCTGGTGATAAGTAAGCATCACCACCAACTAAATATTACCATAAATAAAGAACCAGTACAACAGGTCAGTCGATTTAAATACATTGGTCAGATCTTCACAGAAGACCTACGATGTGAAGTTGAAATCAGGAGCCGTATAGCCATGGCCAAGCTGGCATTCTGTGAAAAGCATTCTCTAATTTGTCACCGCTCGATGTCCCTCAACCTTAGAAAACAACTCGTTAAGACCTTCAAATGGCCAGTTGCAATGTACTGCAGTGAGACCTGAACAATGAATAGAGGTGACATTAAACGACTAGAAGCGTTTGAGATGTGGTGTTGGTGCCGAATGGAAAAGATCAGCTGGGTAGAGAAAATGACCAACATATTGGTGCTGGATCGAATAAAGGAAAAACGGCAAATGATCCGCCAGATATATAGAAGGAGATCCACCTGGCTTGGCCACAGGTTACGACATGGTGGGCTGATGATCGACATTCTAGAAGGCAAAATACCCGGAAAACGCCCTCGCGGGAGGCCACGGAACACTTTCATGAGATCTTTCCTAGATAGCTCTGGCCTACAAAGTTATGAAGTGGTCAAAAGGACAGCACAAGACCGAACAACGTGGAAAAGACTCATTGTAGGGGCAGACCAGTCACTTGACTGAAAAACATGATGATGATGAAGCATATGTACATAATAAATTGGACTTCAGTCTGTCAAAATAACATAAAATCTAAAATTCCACTTTTTTTTACCCAAAGCAGCTTACAACCCACAACCCACGTTTTACGTGGCAGATCGAATCCTGCTGGTGGGTGTCGGGTACAAAATAGTGACTGACATTCCTTCGGAGCTGCGTTGTTCCACTCGTGTTGCCATTCTGATGAAATGTTAAGCCTTCTCCTAACCAACTCCTGGGCTTTTACTGAAGATGGAGAACGTGATTTCAAGCTACCATCCCGACAGTTATATACACACAACAGTCACCACAGAAACACAACTTAAAAGTTAAATTGAACACATGCCTAAGTACACAGGACTTTTGACCAGCATGTCCCAAGCCCCTAAAACGAATTAATAACAGCGTCTCCCGAGTGAGGCGATATCTAGGGCTCATGGCCTTGCACGTCAATATGCAGAGCTACCACCATCAGGCCCGTAATCCTGAATACCTGTTGACTCGGGTGAGTTAGCCGTGCTGCAGGCAGGCAGTCGCTCACATCCGGGAGGCGAGGAGGTTCGAATCCCTCCGCCGGCAACCTTGAAGATGGACTTCTGTGGTTTCCCATCTTCCTTCCAGGCAAATGCCGGGGTTGGTCCCAAACTATAGGCCACAGCCGCTACCTTCCAATTCCTCGTCCTTACAATCACACATTTTTCTCCCCAGACAACACTCCACACGCGACGATACTTGTAGCTCACCCCATGGGTGTCCACATAGAAGCAGCTACAAACTCTGGCGAGCCGAACATGTCCTCGGACACTCCCGGCACTAAAAGTCATACGCTTAAAAAAAACTGTTGACTTCTGAACATGAGTTATTATTTATTTAGCGTATGGCTTTTAGTGCCGGGAGTGTCCGAGGACATGTTCGGCTCGCCAGAGGCTGTAGCTGCTTCAAGTGGACACCCATGGGGTAAGCTACAAGTTCCGTTCAATTTCAAGTAGTTCCAACTTTCACTACCGGATGTCACTGACAGCTAGTTGTGAACGCTGGAACTTTGATAGATCGATTCAACGAAATCTAACCTAGAAATTTAGCTTCACACAAGTTTAGTTACAGGAATTATCTTTTATGTGCCATAAATATATGACATTGGACCGCCGGCTTTACTTCCCCACCGAAGGAAGGCATATTGAAGGATATTAACGCTCTTTAAAATCCGACGACTTCAGCTGGGTTTGAACCCACGATCTTGGGCTCAGCAGTTTAGCATATTACCAACTACGCCACCGAAGCCACTAACATGAGTCTATTTTGTTGCCAGTTATCGTAATTTGCACCCCGAGCTTTTTGTTGTTATTTAAGTTGGATCCCGAGCTGTACATTCTACTATTCTATAAGATAAATATGAAATTCAATATAACAGTCTGCGGGTATTGCTGCATGAGACAAATTGTTCTCCAAAGTGCGTGTCAATTTCTAAACTACATCCTGGGTTATTATTATTATTATTATTATTATTATTATTATTATTATTATTATTATTATTATTATTATTATTATTATTATTATTATTATTTGCAAATGTGTGCAATTTCCCAGTTGCAAATTGTACAAATACAGAAAATTTCCACCAATAACATCGAACACAATATACACAATTCGCAACTTAGGAACCACACCCTAATTACATCGTAGTATTTACACACAATTTCAATCTTATTTTAAATAAGTTACATCAATATGTTTGGGGAAAAGCTCTAAGACTGAGGCAAGTAATGACTTCCAATTATGAATACCACGGTTAATGAAAGAATATTTCCCATAATTTGTACGCTGTGGTCGGACCATAACGTTATGTGGATGATCTGCCCTGCTCAGGTAGGTGGGATTTCCCAGACGTTTGCTTAGTTCTTCCCATGCTGGCCGATTAGTGTAAGTGTTAAACATAGAGTGTAGTCTGGATTTCGTCCTTCTATCTTCCAGGGATTCCCACCCGAGTTTTACTATCATTCGAGTTTCTCTATTTCTAGGATTAAAAATTAAAATCGCTGTGCAGAAAACTAGCAGCCTTCCTTTCTACCATCTCCAGTTCATTGATGATCCCTACTTGATATGGGTCCCAAACCGCTGAGCAGTATTCCAAGATTGGCCTAATTCTTTGGCGGTGGAGCTACTGCCTTTTATTACCCGCATTACAAAATGAAGCGATTTGTACGCTTTGGAGATGACACAACCCACATGAGTCCTAATTGTGCGCAAGCCAGATATCTCAAATACATGAGGGTGATATTGTAAGCATTGTAACCACACAATCTTGCGGAAACATTACCACTCATTTCCATTCCATGTAATCAATGTTAATATGACAAGGATAAGAAGCCCAGGGTAGTTAGGTTAACCCTTTCTAGGTTAATGGTCTGTATATTAAGGATCTACTATAAGTACAATGCATACTGTCAAAGATGCTGATAGTTATTAAAGGGGCGCATACACCGCACACAGTTAACAATTAAACCATAGCTTCACTAATATGTAACATAGAATTATGAAAACTTACAAAGTTATAGTAAATACATAGGGATTATATTTAATATATAAAGGCGAACAGTATATAAAGTATGGTAGGAAAATATTCGTGATGTTTTGATCGTCATGAATCACAGAAACACGATTTAACAAGAAATACCAGTCTGAATGGATTGTTTTTCTGTAAAGTAAACACATGAATACGGAGGATGAAATTCATTCATGAAATTATATTGAAAAAATAATTAAGACATAGCCTACTTGGAAAATTTAACAAAAAACTATTTTTGAAAGACAAATTAAATATTAAGAAAAACATACTATTTAACATTAATGTTGGTTCATCATCAGTATTCATGCGTTCTCTTTATATGAAAAAAGAAATCATTCCAGTCAGACTGGTATTTCTTGTTAAATCGTGTCTCTTGTGATTCATGACGTTTAAAAAATCACAAATATTGTCCTATCAATAAATCACGCAATACTTTATATACTGTTCACCTTAATATTTTAATTAAAAGTTTTAAAATTAAAAGTATAAAATTATACGACGAATCAATACTCAACAAATTTATATTTTATATATTGGACATGTTTTGACCTTACGATGAGGTCAATTATAACTTAAAATAAATGAAAATCAATTAAGAATTCAAATGAAATAATACATATGTACTTAAATCTAAATAAGAAGTGAAATGTTAAAGATAAAAACTGTAATAAAGTGAAATATAGTACTAAAATATATAATAATAATGGATTAATAATAATAATTGAATTAAATAAAATTCAATATTGGTCTTTTACAATAATATTTCAAAATGCAGTTAGAAAATAAGAAATAATAATGGTAAATGCAAATAAATATCAATCTTTGTAATAAAAATATATACACAAATAAACAATTTCAAAATCAAGTGCCAAAAATCAATAAATAATTCAGCTCAGCTCCTGAACGAGTAAGCTAAATCTTCTTCAGATATGAAGTTAAATTTGGATAGGTGCCAACCAGTTATTACGTCGACATGAAATAACCGTGTTGTATACACAAATAAATAATTAAAAAATCAATAAATAATTCAGCTCAACGAGTAAGCTAAATCTTCTTCAAATACGGTGTTTAAATTTTAATTCATATTTTAAATAAAAGCCATATGTATTGACTATAATTTTCTGAGCTCTCATAAATGTATGTTGCATATTAGTGAAGTTATGATTTAATTATTTACTGTGTGCAAAAACTCCCACTCACGGTTTATGGACCCCCTTGAGTATCTTTATGAAGTGTTAATATTTCTAAGTCATATCCCACCGCCAGTTGCTAGAAGGAAGAGTGCTCTCAGTTCAACGATGCATCCTATGAGGAGCGAAAACAGCTCAGATCAAGACACCCTGCTATTTCCACAGCCAGAATTATGTCAGAAGAGAAGTTCGACATTCGCCTCTCCTGAAGTCAAAGCTGGCAAAAACACTGCCCTGATCGATGTCGTAACATACCCTGTATCCTGCGAAAACCACCAGGATTTGATCAATCTCGTTCTGTTTGGACAGCCCTCAATCGTATCCGCACTGGTCATGGAAGATGTGTAGATTCTCTTCTCCTAAATGTGACTGTGATGCTGAGAAACAGACAATTAATCATTTAATGATCGAGTGCCCAAACCATGTTCAGTATATTGTGGAGACTTCAAGGACTTTTTAGTAGCAACAACGGACGCTTTATGCCACGTAAATAACTTGAATATTTGTATATAGGTTTATGTAGATAGTTGTACTTTAGCTGGATTTTTTTTTCCAAATTTCATGTTCTCAAATGTGATAATTTAATGCTTTTTGCTTGCCACGGTGGGTGAGTGGTTATCGTGTCGGGCTACCAACCACAAGCTTGCAGGTTCGCCCCTGGCCATGGTAAGTAATTTTTGAAAGGTGACAAAAATCACGACACGCATGTCATACGTTGTTGGCATGTTAAAGAACCCATTTTGATTCAGTAGGCAGTGATTATAATGGCAAAATTAATCTCGGGATTTTCCGCCAACATAAAGAGTTCCTCCATACTCTACTAGAAGGGCTACAGTGCCAAGGAGCTGAGATATCTAACCTCCTTGACTTTCATAGCGCTCCTAGGAACAACAAAATTCGACATGCAAGCTGCCCTTTGGGCGCAAATAACAAAGATGCACCCGGCACCCAAGGCCATACGATATTATTGTTATTGTTATTTAATGTTTTAATGTACCATACGCTAAATACAACAAATACATTTCTGGAAACCAAATATTATTTATAGTGAAATTAAAAATAAAGAAGTTGATAAAATTAATAGTATACAAGTAAATTTGTTATTAAAATGTTAAAGAAAATAAATTAAATTAAATTGCAATAAATACGAACAAAATATCTCCAATAATATTCTGCTCAATGAAATGTCAAATTATAATTTTAAGATTAATAGACTATTGTGATATTTACTTTCATATAAAATAGAACAGTAATATAACAGTGTAAAATTACAAGATATTTACACTAAAAGCAGTGAAGTCCGGAGTTAATACTATTCATTCACAACATATGGTTCCCATGGTTTGATTGAGGTTTCCTAGACTGGGGATGCGGATAATGTTCAACCTGACAGTCTTAAGACTTTTTCTAAGCAAGTAAAGTATATCGAGGTTACTGACTCGAAAATATATGCAGAATTATTGGAATTAAGGTTTCAAGACTAAGCTACGACAATCCATCATCTTGAGACCCAGGTGTTAATACACTGAAGAGAAAACGCATTATCCGACCCAAAAGAAACGTCATATTTTAAAAGAGAAAATGGGCATTCATCCCGTAGGCTGGTTTGCAATTCTGAAGAGGTGGTCCTAAGATGTAGTTTACTTGTGGTAGGACAGTCAGTTCCAATCCATTCCGTTCCTCCTTCCGTTCCCTAAACAACAGCACGTGTTACCAGAATCACTCGATCACCCATGTTCTGAACGAGCTTATTGTTGCTTAACTTCGTAGATCCAACGGATTCTGGTGATTCAACAAAGCCAAACCGTTAGTAATGATATAAGGTATAAATAAATAAATACTTTGTTGCCATATCTCGCGCCCAGGAACACTAAATATGTAAACGTCTCAACATATAACGATGTAACTTTTCCTTTTTACATTTTTATGCGAGTGAATAGCAGGAAATGTCTGTATTTCTTCTGCCAAAGCGATCATGTTAAGTGCATGTTCTCTAGGCTCATAAAGGCTTTCCTGCAACGGAGGAGATTGCTGCTTGCATTTTATAGCTTCCTCCACATTCCACATTTTACAACGCGGATATTACCCTTGTGGAGAAATTAGCGAGGCTTAGCGTTTACTTCTGGGCATGTTTCAAGAATATGCCCTGTTGCTCAACACCAAAATGCTTCCTTTAAAATAATAAACAACTGTTTCTCAGCCTTAATTAGACCATGAGCGGCTTTTTAATTTTCAAATAAACTGGGACCCAGCACTAGTAATAATATACGTCCGTCACAGTGCCTGTGACTCTACGGCCCAGTCCGTGGCGAATGTATTCATCAAGCACTATCACTCCAACATAGGGCAGTTATTTACGTCAAACGTCATATTGGATTTAATGAGCTTTATAAGATGAGAAAAGAAAATAATTTTAGGGAAGATCCATCCCTAAAACACTACATATCATATCTTTGAACACATTATTATTAGAAAAACACTGATTATGCATATATCAGTTCTAGCGTCTACCATTATCTCAGAAGAGTAGTCGTAGGTCATTTCTGCATTAATGTTCAATTCTACAGAGGTTTAGGTCTTATTTCTTAAGTATGGTTGGTTCCTCAGTTTAGGGGCTGCGACAAGGCTGTCATGTAGCCCCATGTACTTTGGGTGTGTGTCGAATCTGTCTGATAACCGGTGTTAATTGTGATGGATGTATTACTGTGTGTTATCTGCAATTCAGGTAGGGACTGCAGAGGTTCATTTTCAAGTGGTTCCTACTTTTGCTACCAAATGCTACTGTCAACGACAACTTGTTTAGAACTTGGTTTCTAGATGCCACCGCAGTCAGTCCGCTCCTGGCGACGAACGTTGGAACTTAACCCGTGAGGGGTCGCGTCACGGTCTTTTAGACCGGTCTAAAAGACCGGGCGCATACATTTTTTACTCCTCTGAAATAATTTCACGGCGTAAAGCTTCCTCCCCTCCTATACCTTTCAATGGACTCATCCACTGCACGTGTCTGCGTTTTCTGTTTCCACTTTCATTCCCAGACAGTTAGTGGAGAGCTTTGTTTCACACGATGAACATGGAAGTGTACGCTGGTAAGCAGCCTCAGGGACCGTTTTCCGTTGATAATTCTGGACTCGCTGTATTTTGAAGGCTAGTTCAACCGATTGGTGGATGTGGAAGATGTTTCGTAAGGAACTTGCATGTGTTACCTGGGAGGAATGTACCAATCCTGATGCTGCCCAGGATAATTCCGAGGATGTAAATCAATAGATTAAGTGGGTTTCATTGATATATTTTCATTCAATAATGCAGAACAATGTGTTTCGGTACAAAACCTGGTATTTAGTTTCATGGATATATTTTTCCATAATGATAATATGTGTTTTGCAACAAAAAATTGTATTTTATTCACCCCGGTCATAATGACCGTGCAGACATTGGATTTTCAAGTAGTTTCAACTTTTGCTAGCAAACGCCACCGTCAACGACCAACTAGTTCTGAACTTGGTTACTAGATGCCACCGCAGTCAGCTCCTGGCGACGAACGTTGGAACCTAAGAGCATCATCAGTCAAATATAACTTATAATTTAGCTTCACACAAGTGTAATTAGTGGAAGGTTCTTTATCATGCCTTAAATCTATGACATCGGACCGCCAGCTTTACTTCCCCTCCGAATAAATTTTTAACGCTCTTAATAAATTCAATGACTTCGACCGGGTTTGAACCCACGACCTTGGACATAGAAGCTCAGCATACTACCAACTACGCCACCGAAGCCACCTTGCTTAAGTATATCAAAGCTCTAGTTGCTAAACCTTCACAGATTAGTAGTTTCAGTGAGACTGTTGATGGGATCATTTCTCGTCTTGCTACGTAGTAGGTACCGTTTGCTTAATGCTTAGGAATTTTACCTGTAATAGTTGCTACACTTTAGAGTAGAAGTGGGAGACCACGGAATGCCACTTCTAGGATGACTGGGATAGGAATCCACCCCGCCTCTTGTCAGTTTTGCCTCACGAGTATGAGTGTACCCTGTCCCATCCCTCAGACCAGAATTAAAGTCCTTAGCAGAGCCGTGAATCAAACCCAGGCCTCCGTAGTGACAGCCAAGAATGCCAGCCACTACGCAACGAGACGGACTGCTAATGAAGGGAAGAAATAAGTTGATACGACACATACTACAGGAATAGCAAACTTAGTTGTGGAGGGAAGGGTTGAGGACATGTAGGGGTACACGAACGTTAGAATATAAACAGATTAACTCTGATGTAGGGCGTGATAGTTATGTAAAGATGAAATGATTAGTTCAGGACATGGAGACTTGGTGAGCTGCATCAAAACAGTCGAAAGACTGCTGATTCAAATGGCAATGATTTTCTACATAATAATGCTTCTTTATAAATATGGAATAAGAACTATTGCCTCCATTATAGAAGAACTCAGCATCACAAAACGTTAGAGAAAGTTACCTCCAATTCAAGGGACACACTTTGAGGAGAGAAGGAGACAATTTAGAAAAGACCATTCTACAAGGCAAAATTGAAGGTACCAGACCAAGTGGTAGAACAACAAGTAGATGGTTAGACCAAGCAAAGAAGATCACCGGCCTACCTCGGCACGATATCTTACGAAGGGCTGCAGATCGCTTATGATGGAAACGTCTCGTCAAGGATGTAGTTACTAATGAAGGTGAAGAAATGAGGTCACGACGCTCAGCAATGTGTAAAACGACTAATGATGATGATGATGATGAATGGAAGAAGAGGCGGCTTCGGTGGCGTAGTTGGTAGCATGCTGAGCTTCTATGGCCAAGTCACGGGATCAGGGGCGGATATAGGGGAGGGCGAGGAGGGCGACCGCCCAGGGCCCCGCGGTCCGAGGGGCCCCGCGCCATAGATTTTTTCTACATTTAAATAATTAATTAATTAATTAATTAATTATACTTTTCAAACTAATTTATAATTCATATTCCTATTTTCAGTGCAGCTATGACCTCCCGTGACCGTTTATCAAGTTAAGATTTCAGTGAAATAATAGAAGACTTCAGCCGGAAAAAAGTCGCAAAGTAATATTTTAATATTTCATAGTTTACATAATCTTCTTCAAGGGGACTTAAATGTTTCTTTCATATTATTAAAATAATGTTCTGTAGTGTATTCAAAATATTGTAACTTTTCTTTATTTTATTATTATTATTATTATTATTATTATTATTATTATTATTATTACCAAACTATTTTCCATTTGATTTGATATTTTTATTTTCTATTGTTGTGGGCCCCACCTTATCATAACGCCCAGGCCCCGCAAGGCTTGGATCCTGGATCAAACCCGGTCGAAATCGTTGGATTTTTAAGAGCGTTAAAAATCCCTCAGTATGCCTTCCTTCGGAGGGGAATTAAAGCCGGCGGTCCCATGTCATTGATTTATGGCATGATAAAGAACCTTCCTCTAATTACACTTGTGTGAAGCTAAATTATAAGTTATATTTGACTAACGCTCTTAGGTTCCAACGTTCGTCGCCAGGAGCCGACTGCGGTGGCATCCAGTAACCAAGTTCAGATCTAGTTGGTCGTTGATGGTGGCGTTTGGTAGCAAAAGTTGGAACTACTTGAAAATCCAATGTCTGCAGTCCTTACATGAATCAAAAGCAAATAGCACACACTAATACAGTCATTACAATTAACACCGGTTATCAGACAGATTCTACACACACCCAAAGTATACGGGGCTACATGCCCGCGTTGTAGCAGCCCCTAAACTGAGGAACCAACCAAATGGAAGAAGGACACTCTATTTAGAAAATAAAGAACAAAGTTCGATTCATTGGATAGGATCAAAGTGAGCCTTATTGTCAGTGGAACTGTCTATGTTTGAAACTGAGCTATTCAAAGAACGTATGTTTTGTTGAAGCTTATTTTATAAGAGTTATAAGAACAGAAGTCCTTTCTCTCTACAAAGCCCAGTTCGCGTGTTACGGTATCTTCTCGTGAGAAGGAATGTTAAATATTAAGCCAGCCACAAACATGGGCGTCGACCACATTTTCTAACACCAGCGTTGAGAATTCCAAGCATTCCTTCGTGAGTTCTGTAATAAGAAAATACAAAAGTCTGAGCAGGAATTAGAAAATCGTTGCTCAAGAGAACGAACACATCCACACCTCAACATTTCCACAAACATTCCCATTTAAAGGAGTACAGTCAGTTAAAAGTAACATGATTAAAATACATGTTCTAGTAGCTCGACATTTGTAAGACAGCAATAGTCTCTTTTGTTAGCTAACCCACAAGGCTGTTGGAAAATTTACCAAATAATAATGTTTATAACATCAGTGATTGACCAGAATGGATGAAACAAACCAAGGGAAGATTAAACGTGTAAAGAAATTTAAATACCTGGGTGAGGTAATCCAACAAAATGGTCTAGAACAGGAAGCAATTAATCTTAGAATCTGGAAATTAGACCTAGCCTATCACCTGACGAAAAATCTCTATAATAAGAAGTCGCTGAGCATTGGAGCCAAATTAAGACACTACAGCACGGTTGTCAAACCTGAAGCATTATATGCTTCGGAGACTTTGACTATGAACAGACGGGGACTAGTCGACCAAATAGTCAAAAGAGAACGCAGAGTATTGAGAAAAATTGAAGGCAACAGATGGGTTAAAGGACACTTACGTTTGAAGTCAAACGGAGAGTTATATAGGAAGATAGAACTAGTTCACGTCAGCAATAAAAAGGAAAAGGTTGTTGTTCTATGGACACATTTTCAGAATGTCCAACGATCGTCTAACTAAGAAAATTTGGAATTTCGTGAAACCAAAGAGGAAACAATTGGCATGGTTCGAAGAATGTAACAAAGACCTTATAGAAATTGGTATTCCAGACTGCAAAATTAAGAACAGGTGTCAATTCAGACACCTAATCAAAAATTACCAGGGATTTAAGGTAGGAGCAGAACCCAAAAGACGGAGGGGACCTCTTTCAGAAGATCGGAAGAAGGCACTGAGCGATGGGCTCAAGATATACTGGCAGGACATCAAAGCTGGCAGACGATCTAGAACGAAATATTGATTTTGATTGTTACTCCGTAGTCCATAGTGGCTCTATTCGAATGTAAAATAATAATGATAATAATAATAATCTCTATATTGTGCCCTTTTCAGCATGAAATATGCAAATCACAGTATGCCAGCAATGCTCAAATCGGGATTTTCGGGGTTATGGTATGTTCTCCCACTCTGTGACTTACACATTTTGGATTAAATAGAGGATACACTTCCAAAATAAATAAACAAAATCAACTCCTACTATAAAACATTTAATTAACCAAATATATGGCGCTACAACAAATTAAACAAATAAAATACTGACCCATAATTCTACTTGTTCAGAGTGAACAAGGAATACATAATTAAACAAAGGTTAAATCATAATAAATGGTTTTCATAAACCAACAAACTTATATTTCTTTTCACTTCCATATAGTGTCCTTTTAAAATTCAAATAATCAAGAGCTCTAATAGGCTCGATACTTTTCAATATAAACTGTGTTATCCTTTTACTACCCATCACTTCTTATTATATGAGTATTTTATAACTAAAACAATATATAATTCTTATTAAAGTACTGTTACTCATTTACTTAAACTTTGGGCTTTCACAAAATTTCTCATGTTACCACCTCTCTCAAATCAACAATTCACTACTGTGATTGGGAAAACATTTGCGTACTCCCGAGTTATAGAAGACTACTTGAACAAGTCAAAAATTAAGATCACTCCCGGAATCGAATTGTCTTCACTGAACTCGTGAATTCCTACATCATATAACATTGCTTTAGGGATTTATTATTATTTGTCTTAAAAGACCATCATATCAATAGAAAGCAACGATCTGAACTTGCAAGCAGTAATTTTCATCTACAAGAAGCTCGGTTCGAAGCCCGGGTCGTTAAACAAACTCTAAACCCTCTAGTGTACTATAACTTCAAAACAGATGGCTCACAGACCTACCGCACTTCCGTTAATGGTGAAGTCTGGCCTTGGCCACTTGGCGTGATTTATTGTTGGGG
This sequence comes from Meconema thalassinum, assembly GCA_946902985.2. Classification (NCBI taxonomy): domain Eukaryota; kingdom Metazoa; phylum Arthropoda; class Insecta; order Orthoptera; family Tettigoniidae; genus Meconema; species Meconema thalassinum. The sequence goes on along the minus strand of OX336388.2, from coordinate 2,053,984,901 downwards.
AGCAGGAGCATTACGGTCAGACTCGCAAGAGGCGAGCTACCCTCCGCTTTCATACAGCAGTTTCTTAAATATAGTTCTTTGAACAAACAAGGCTTCATTCTACTTATTTTTAACAACATATTTAGGTTCACTAGACCCATTCTTTTTACCTTGGCATTTATTAATTATGAAGTGTCCTCATTGGTGGGTAAGAATAATTCAATACAACAACAAATACTTAGGGGCTTCACATAAACGAATCTGGGTTCGTTTCTTTCAACTGCCTCGGGAACCATATCCCATACTGGAGGACTTATACATTTGCGACTTATAGCAGGCCTTTGCCTTACACTCGCGCTCATAATACAATTATTTCGCACCCTTTTATAATACAACACACACAACGGCCTCGTGATCACATCACTATTAGGAGGACTTACTATAGCTCAATTACCACGACCAACTGCCCCTCATAATTAATTTTACCAAGTATATTTAGGTTCAACGCATTCCTAGCGTGACAAAATTCTTTAATGCGCTTACCCGCGCTATACATTTTATTTAGCCAAGTTGCCTTCCAAAGAACTGATAATTCAACATCAACATTTGATCTACATCTCAATTTTATATTAATCCTCTCCCGTGCAATAATCGCTTTATTTTAAGAACATTTGTTCACAACATGTTTTTATTCTTTTAAAGGAGCTCAAAAGCTACTACTTTCCTATAATTCATCATAATCTTTATTCATTTATATCATTGTTATTATTATTATTATTACGCTTGCTTTCATATAATTAAATCATTTATCAACTACACTGATATTTTATTTCATACATTTTCCCTAAGGGATTTATTCATTTCACATAATTATTTTTTACTTTATCAATTTTAATCGTTCAGATCGCGCTATTATTCTGTTATTTGTTATTCAAAAACATCCCTATTTTCTCATTCTCCGGTGGATTGTACACAAATATTCCCCAACACATAATATAATGAAATGGTTACTCACATGAGGTGACGGTCCCCGACCGTATTTTCCAGCGATGTTTCATTTTCGCCCACTTACGGTAATTAAGCCATCTTCATTAATACCATTTCACACAATGACATTTCTTGATACACATACACATAATTTACCTTAAACACTGGTAAAATGTTGAATACAATTCTGTATTATTTTATAATACACAAATAAATTCACTAAAAATTATTACACTAACACAAATTTTCTATATTTACATTACACTGCTTTTAATCACTGAGGCTTTGATTTGGCCTTACACACGTGATTTTTTTTCTTCCCGTTTCCAAGGGTGAAACTCTTAGATGTCGGCTCCCTATCTGGCTAGAAGTTGAAAGTCTCGATCAATCTACCCCTCCCTGGAACGGCTATTCTTCAAATCTGGTTTCCTGACTATTCGGCTTCTATTTTTACTAGCTCGAAGTCGTTTCTTTCTAGACACTATTTAATTTGTCTAGATAAAGTCTATCTTGTTTACGGCACCTTGAATACTTTATCGGTAACCTATGCTTCTCTAGCATTTACTGCTATTCCTTAGTTTCGTAGCTTAATGCTTTTACTGTTTGTTTGTCTCCTGTTAGACAACGTCTTGGATTAACTTTTCCCTTCTTATTTTCTTCGCTCTAGTCCCTATCTTATCGATACACTAGGCGTTATTTATTTCGTCCGACCCTGATCGGGTTCCTTAACTTTGCTAGAAATGTTTGTTTCACTATTATGGTACTTCAAAACGTTACAATACTTTTGGTCGTTTAACTGAACTGTTATTTGAAGACATATCGCCTGTTCTTTAAGTTCGCAGCCTACTTTGACTGTAATACTGAACTTTTCACTATAAAGACTGACGCTTGTTGAACTAAATTCTGTACTAGGATTTTCCTAAGTCTTTACACGTCGATACTATGATGATACTTCTCGTACTGTGATCTGGACACTGTGATGCAGCACCTCCCCACAAGGTCTGCTGTAAACTGCATATACGATGCTCCAACGTCACGCCCCCCTGGGCTGACTGATACTGCATGATTGGCCTGGCTCTGCCAGGGCTTTTATACTATTTGGCTAAAAAAGATAAAATCCTCGTCTTTTTCATAACTAACTTTTGAAGCAATAGTCGCACACTATTGAAAATTATATCTCTGGAAAGCTCGTTTTCTAAACGTAAACTGACCTCTTTGCACATAAAAATCGATCGTACAATTCTGAGATATTAAATAAAATTTGGTCTTCAGATACGTGGGTGTTACAGTTGATTTTTAATCCCCACCTCCTCGGGTCTCGGGGAACTTTTAATTACGTAATGCCGCATTTGCACTTTTTCCTGGGCAATTATTATAACATCTTTACCCACACAAAAATCTCTATTCCGAAATGATTCACAATGATGTATTTCTTTTGTTACTTTTATGTTCGCAAATGGCTTAAATCTAATTATTCTTCCTCTTGCACCACTGCGAGGATGCCATTTTACTGCAACGTAAGCTCAATTTCCGAAACCTTCTCTCACTCACTCTGAACGGAAAGTTCCTCTCGTTCTAATTATAGCCATGATCGCTCCTTATCGGTGCGTCACGCGTGATATCATTTCCTGGACACCTGGGCTCTTATTATTGCACAACATTAAACCAGTCCGCTTGTATAAAATCTTTCTATATTCCTCTGAAGACTGTATTTTTCCTCCCTTCTTTCACCAATAAAACATGGATTCGACCCCTTGAACCAATGGTACATGGGTTCAATATATATAAGAATGAAAGTTTGACTGTTATTTCTGAATTTCTACGGAAATTTGCGTTATTTACGCGTTTTAGACTGTTTTATGACGGATGCGCGCGAAAATAAAATTTTTGTCTGTCTGTCTGTCTGTTTGTTTGTTTGTTTGTTTGTCTGTCTGTGGACAATTTTTTGTGTCCTTATAACTCGATAACGGCAGAGTGGATCAACGTAAAAATTGGTACAGATATCCTTCAGAGGCACGACACCAATCATTGATGTAACTCTTCTCTGTACCTCTCATAAAAGGGGGCCTACCCCCTTAAAATACTTGCTGAAATAGGCGTAGAAGGGCGAGACAAAGCTCATTTTCAGCCCCTCACTGTAAGAAATGAAACTCTTTAGGGCCCCCGAAAACCACATTATAAGGCCCTAAAACCAACAGTTTTTGAGATATTCCCAGAAAATTAATTTCATTTAATACAATAATGAAAGGAAGCTAGCCGGTAACCATGGCAACAGAAATTCACAGGTCCATCTATTGCTGTAATATAAGACGCAATACAATTCCATTTATTACATTACTGAGATAGTTTGCAAACGGCTAGAAGGTTATAACGGAACCAAACTAAGCTGTAAAATTCATCAATACATATAATGCGCTTAAGGGGGTCAAGGGGTACTCTAGAATTTTTTCACGCGATTTACACGTGCTGGTGTGCTACGGAAGGTCAATTATATCCCTATTCCTATATTGTTATATTATTATTATAATAATTATTATTATTATTACATTACGGAAAGGAAGACCCCAGAGGACTGGAAAAAGGGAATAATTGTCCCGATCTTCAAGAAAGGTAGTAGAACAGAATGCAGAAACTATCGGGGAATAAAACTGATGAGTCATTGTGCAAAGATGTTTGAGAAAGTTTTGGAAAGGAGAATTTGGACAAGGATAGAAGGAGGGATGAGGGAAGAACAACATGGCTTCAGAGCATTAAGGTCCACAGTGGATTTGATTTTTGCTGTAAGGCAGTTACAAGAACAGCACTGTGAGTATGGAACAGATCTACTGATGGCCTTCTTGGACATTGAGAAAGCATATGACAGTGTATGCAGAAACAAAGTATGGCAGTCCCTTGAGGATAGAGGAGTAGAAAAATGGACCATAAGGAGGATAAAGGAGATGTACAGGGGAAGCGTGAGCTGTGTGAAAGTGGGAGGAGAGAGATCGGACTGGGTGGAACAGAGGAACGGCCTGAAACAAGGAAGTGCACTGGCACCGTTACTTTTAATTGTGGTGATGGATGACATAATGACCCGAGTGGCACAAGTAATTGGGGAAGGAAAGATGAAAGCAATGGTGTTAGCGGATGATTTGATGATTTGGGGAAACAAGGAGGAGGAGGTACAGGAACAGTTGGATGTGTGGGAAGGAATAATACAAGGATATGGGATGAAATTTAGCATAAATAAGAGTGAGATGGTGATCACAACAAGGAAGAAGGAAAGAACCACAACGGGAATAACAATTGGTGGGGAACAGCTGAAGAAAGTGGAGAGTTTCAAGTATCTGGGAAGCCTGATACAAGATAATGGAAGAAACTATAGAGAAAAAATGAGCGGGGGCGACAGGCAGAAGCATTCCGGAGGAGTGTGAGAAGTATGTTATGGAGCAAGGATGTCCCTCAGAACAGAAAAAAGATCTTATATCGGACGTACTATGCCCCTATCCTGACGTATGCCTCGGAGACTTGGGCTATGAAAGGAAGGGAGAAGAGCAAAATACAGGCCAGTGAGATGAGGTTCATGAGAAGCAGTATTGGAGCTACAAAGATGGACAGAATAAGAAATGAGAGGACCAGAGAATTAATAAAGGAGGAACCATTACGGGATGGTATAGAGAAATCTAGACTTAGTAGGCATGGACATGTAAAACGAATGGAGGATAAGAGGATACCCAGGAGGATACACGAGACGAAGTGGGAAGGAAAGAGATCGAGAGGAAGACCGAGGGGAAGACCGAGATACAGGTGGCTGAAAGGGATGGAAGAAAGCGTGAAGAAGAGAGGAGAAGACTGGACAGTGGTGGAAGCTGAGAGTTGGTGGGAAGACAGAAGACGTTGGAGTGGTCTGTGTTCCAAACAGACCCGGCCAACGGCTGGAAACTGTGCAAGAGGATGATGATGATACTACGGCCTACAACGACGAGACAAAGCTCATTTTCAGCCCCTTGGTGTCAGAAAAAAACCTCGGGGCCCCTAAACAGTCGTAAAGGGTCCCCGAAAACTATATATTAATGCTCTAAATCCAAGAGTTTCTGAGATATTCCCAGAAAACTAATTTCATTTAATAAACTAATGTAGGTATGCAAGCCAGTAACCATGATAACAGTGTCTCAAAAAGGTACATCCAACTTTCCATCTATTTCTGCAAGAAGTAATGCCACTCCATTTATTAAATTTCTGTGAAAGTTTGCAAATGGCTATAAGGTTATCACGGAACCAACAAAAACTGTAAAATTCATCAAAGCGCTTAAGGGGGTCAAGAGGTACCCTCGATTTTTTCACAAGACTTAAACGTGCGATGTGTCGTACAGAAGGTCTATTATATCTTCAAACAGCAACATTATTTTAAAAAATTCCTGAATTGAAATAGTTTATTTTTTATTTTATTTTTTTGCTTTTAGGAATTTGGGCCATTGGAGGCTAAAAAACCTAAATTTTCATGCGCCACAAGCCTTTATAATTTATTAAAGGGGTCTTCCTCTGGATGCGCACTTGACACAACAGTGAGGGTCAGTTTTTATATGACGTGAATTGCATTTCGTCTACGAGGTTTTCAATTTTATTTTCACGTCAGGAAGTACACGTTAGGTAAATTAGTTTCAGAGCATATTTCAACTAATCATTTATCTTTGTCGACAAACAGGTTCCAAGCCCCTAACCATTGCAACAGTAGCTCAATTGATTACGTCTGGTTGTTAATACCGACGACCGTTCGAAGAATGGGTACTTCTGCTAGTAATAATATAAATCAAAGACAAAACATCAACAGATTCACGCCGAAAGTGCAGAAACAAAACTGAAACCAACGCTTACATACTAACAGCATGCCCAGTACTTGTGCAATGGAACTACGTACGCCGACATGGCAATGTAGCTCAGATCATCTACCAAGAACTATGCAATCAGTGTCAACTACCAATAGCTCCAGAGCCATATTTCAAACGTCAACCACAACCCATAGTAGAAAATCACACATTTAAAACACATTGGAATATCTCTGTCATCACCAAGACAATAAGAGCTGCCAATAAAACGAATCTCATTGTCACAGACAAAGTGCACACGGCTCATAGAGACATTGCTGTACCAAACTCCCACAACATCAGATTGCTACGAAAAGCGCAGCAAATATATGGACTTGGCAACAGAAATAAAATGCCTTTGGAAACAACAAACAGACACTCTCATTCCAGTTATATTCTCAGCCACGGGAGTAATACCGAAACAGCTCAATACACCTTACATCCGAGACAATCTGTTAAATATATTGTAAATTTGGTATACCCCCTAATCTTGGGTGTCTTAGTATGTGTCCTACAAACCTATCTTCTCTTCATTAGCAGTCGCCAGAAACATCTCTCCTCGCCCACTCGTCTTAATACCTCTTAACTTGTAACCGTATCTACCCATCTGTTCTTCATCATTCTCCTGTAACGCCTCATTTCAAACGCTTCAATTTTCTTAATTTCTGCTGCATCAATAGACCAAGTTTCACTTCCATAGAGCGCCGTGTTAAAGGCATTAAAAATTTACTACCTAATACTTACTGTATGGTATATTCGATGTCAACAGATTCCTCTTCTGTGAAATGATTCCCTTGCCTGGGCCACTCTTCATTTTATAACCACTTTGATTCGTCCATCACCGGTAATTTTGCTTTATAAGTAAAAGAAGTCGTTTACTTCCTTTAGCATTTCACCTGCCAATTTCACGTCCATAGAGGTTTCTGATTTATTTCGGCTGCATTCCAATATTTTTGTTTTACATTTCTTAATTTTCATCATGAATTCTTGATTCATTACAAGTTCTAAGAATAAAATGGCCATTTGCTCCGTTCAGTTAATGTGGCTATTAACTGACACATCTTTCGAGCAGCGTTTAGGATATGAGATTCGTTGTTGACTGACTGAAAACCTTCTAATAATAGCAACATAATATGAAGAACTTGCTGAAATCACTGGGCACCGAATTTTACCAGACGGGTTCTTAACGTTGACCTCATTGCACGACAAACGTATCAAAGTCAGTGGTGGCTGTGTAGAAAAATAACCGAATATTTGTGTTTTGTAATGGCAATGTTTTCGTTTTGGATGCCACTTTTCAGTGTTGCCTTAATAATTGAAATGTAATGCTTTTCAGTTGGTCAAATTACAGATCTGTTCAAATTATAAAACTCATGAATCGAAAACAATCCGATGATACTGCACGCAGTGCTAAATGATCGAAGAAACGAGTGATTTATTAATGCTCTATAGTAACACTTCGATATTAGTGGTAAAAGATATGTAAACTTCCCCAGAAACTCCCTAATCACAACCCACCAACATATACATTGCCAGCCCCGTGGTGTTGGGGTAGCACTCCTGCCTCTCACCCGGAGGCCCCGGGTTCGATTCCCGGCTACGTCAAGGATTTTAGAAACAGACGTGAGGGTTGGAACGGGATGCACTCAGCCTCGTGAGGACAATTGAGTAGCAGTCTGACAGTGAGGCAGCGCTCCGATCACGAAAACTAAGATTAATGGCCAAGGGGACCCTATTCACTGACCACGCGTCAACGCAATATCTGCAGGCCAAATGGCTGGGCAGCGGTCGCTTGGTAGGCCTAGGCCCTTCACGGGCTGTAGTGCCAGGGGTTATTATTATTATTATTATTATTATTATTATTATTATTATTATTATTATTATTATTATTATAACATTTACATTGTTGCTTGAAGCAATATTCCAGCAGTTACAGTACTTTCAGTCACAGAGCACTGAATGACTCGTCCTCCAAAAGAAAAACAAGTAGTTCCGTGAAGAACTATACAGCCTATTTTCATATATCCTACTTATGTTAACTGCCACTATCAACATACAAAATTTCAGTTTGATTGCTGTAATAGATTCGTAGATATTGAGAACCGACTAAATATTTCGGATGGTCGCCATGTTGGATTTATATATGTATGTCCTAGAGTTATGTACTGTAACATGAAGATTATTGTGTACGTGTAGCATTCAAACTTCAATCGCATGATTAGGACACAAGAAGTAACAAGGAGATTTTAAAATTTCGCACAGCTGCCATCTTGTGGTTATGGAAACAATTGAAATAAATTAGATATCAGTGGATTAACATTCGTATAAGGATTTACTATACCAAGTTTCACTGCACACGGATGTTTAAATTGCGATAAAAGTCCATGTGAATAGATATATACTCCGCGTCGCCGCCATGTTGGATTTCTGATCACCAGGTTATTTAATGTTGCAATCCCTACTTGAATTTAAAAAAAAACAGATACACACACTAATACAGTCATCACAATTTACACTGGTTATCAGACAGATTCTACACACACCCAAAGTACACGGGGCTACATGACCGCGTTGTCGCAGCCCCTAAACTAAGGAACCAACCAACCAACCAAAGTCCTAAAGGTGAACTTAAGTTCATAGCCCCTATGAACATCAAAAATTTCAGTTTGATTGCTATAATAGGTTCGAAGATATTCAGAGCCGTCAAAATATTTCGGATGGTCACCATGTTGGATTGTTAAATGTTTAGGCCATAGAGTCATGTACCATTCAAGGAAAATTATTGCGTAGGTTCATTATTCAAACTTTCACTTCGATCGCATGAATATGACACAAGAAATAAAAACTTATTTTTAAAATTCGCACAGCCGCCATCTTGAGTTTATGTAAACAATTGAACTAAATTAGATACCAGTGCATTACAATGTGTATAAACATTTACTGTACCAGATTTCATTGCGTTTGGAACATTAAATCGCGAGATAGGTCTATTTAAAATTTTCAAATTCGCTTGGCGGCCATGTTCATTTTGTAGTTAACCGGTTTTCAAAGTCTTATAACTGAACTTCCAGTAGTGCCCTTTATCTCCGTACAAAATTTCAGGGGGATATCGCTAATAATTTCAGAGATATAGAATGCCGGTGAAATAACTTGCACAGCCGCCATCTTGTGGTTATGTAAACAATTGACTGAAGTTAGATGTCGGCGCATTACAATGTGTATAAACATATACTGTACCAAGTTTTATTGCGTTTGGTTGGTTAAATCGCGAGAAACGTCTATTTAAAAGTGGCAAATTCGCGTGGCCGCCATGTTGGTTTTATGGTTACCAGTTTTTCAAAAGTCACATAGGTGAACAACTAGTAGTTCCCTTTATTACCGTAATAAATTCCAGGCTGATATCGGGAATAGTTTCGGAGATATTGCATGCTGGAGAAATATTTCGCACAGCCGCCATGTTTGATTGGTGAGACGTAACAAAATTTGAAGGGCATGGTCGGGGTCGCCCGGAATAGTGCTATGAACTTACCGAGTTTCATTGATATAGCTCCTGCCGTTTAGAATGTATTAGGGGGACACACACATACACCCCACACACACACACGCACACACACACGGACAAAAGGTGATCTCATAAGCCTATTTTTTCAAAATTGAAAATAGGCTAAAAAAGCGCCAAAGATCAAATCAGGGTTGTCAATATCTTGGTTGCAGCCATAAATGTTGTGGGATCACTTACTGCAAATTACACTAACAATCTAACACAAAAATTCCCTTTCATGAACAGCCATCTTCAAATAAATTTTAAAATGGCGGGAATTTGTGTGTTGAGTCTAATAATAAGAACAGATCTGTACATGAATTTAGAGAAACGCCCGTTATAATTGGGTACAATTGTGTTGACCGACTGAAAAGCATTAAATTGTGATTATGAGATTGTGTTTTGGCGGCTTCGGTGGCGTAGTTGGTAGCATGCTGAGTTTCCTTGCCCAAGGTTGCGGGTTCAAACCCACCCAAAGTCGCCGGATTTTTTATGAGCGTTAAAAATACCTTGGTATACCTTCCTTCGGAGGGGAAGTAAAGGCGGTGATCCCATGTCAAAGATTTTTTTTTATTTTTTTAATTTTTTTTAGCGTATGGCTTTTAGCGCCGGGTAGTGTCTGAGGACATGTTCGGCTCGCTAGTTTGTAGCTGCTTCGAGACGGACATCCAATGGGTGAGCTAAAAGTGCCGTCGCGTGTGGAGTGTTGTCTGGGGAGGAAAGTTTGAATGTAAGGACGAGGAGTTGGAAGGTAGCGGCTGTGGCCTATTGTCAGGGACCAACCCCGGCATTTGCTTGGAAGGAAGATGGGAAACCACGGAAGACCATCTTCAAGGTTGCCGGCGGGGGGATTCAAACCTCCTCGCCTCCCGGATGTGAGCGACTGCCATCAGTCATGCCGTAGGGACCACGGCTAACTCACCCGGTATTTATGGTATGAAAAGGACCTTCCACTAACTACACTTGTGTGAAACCAAAATTTGTAGGTTAGAATTGATAACGCTCTATTAGTTCCAACGTTCGCCGCCAGGAGCTGACTGCGATGCCATCTAGTAGCTAAGTCCGCAAGCTAGGTGTCGTGGATGGTAGCATTTGGAAGCAAAAGTAGGAACTACTTAAAATTATTGAATACATTCATTACTTGAATTAGAACAGATAACACACACTAATACAGCCATCACAATTAACACCGGTTATCAGACAGATTCTACACACACCCAAAGTACACTAGGCTACATGACCGCGTCGTCGCAGCCCCCTGTGTTTTCCAACTTTGTAAGATAGATTCCCTGAGAAATAAAACAAAGAACTTATATCTGGAACGCCGCTCGTAAGACTAATCAGTTAACTGAACGGAGCTAATGACCATGAAATGAATCAAGGATATCCCAGTTTCAAACTACGAACTGCTTACCTGGCCAATATCTTTCAGAATTCGTTCCTACTCTGAAGATCATTGGCTCGCATTTCCAATTTTGACACCTCCCATTAATCTGAGAGTTCAATGTGAATCCAATTACTTGCAATTCACCCGCGTAACTGTTTGTTTGATATGGAAATAATTAGTTTCTACCGAGCAGAGAAGTCAGAACAGTCGGCTCTCGTTACTGCAATAACGTCAATGGTGATTAAAGTGGATTTATGGTAGATTGCGCGTTTCCATTACGGAGGTATCTTGGTAGTTTGATATGTTATCTTTCATTACTGAGGTATGGTGGTAACTTCATGGCTTACTGAGGTATCTTGGTAGTCGGATAGCTTCAATTACTGAGATATCGCGGTAACTTAATGGCTTCCATTACTGAGGTATCTTGGGAGTCGGATAGCTTCCATTACTGAGATATCGCGGTAATTTTATGGGTGCCATTACTGAGGTATCTTGGTGGTTTGATGTCTATCATTACAGAGGTATTATGGTAACTTTATGGTTTCCATTACGGATGTACCTTGTTATTCGGATACCATCCATTACTGAGATATCGCGGTAACTTCATGGCTTCCATTACTGATGTATCTTGGTATTCGGGTAGCTTCCATTACTGAGATATCGCGGTAACTTTACGTCTTCCATTACTGAGGTATCTTGGTAGATTGATATCTGTCATTACAGAGGTATTGTGATAACTTTATGGCTTCCATTACTGAGGTATTTCGCAAGTTCGATAGCTTTCAATACTGAGGTATCAAGGTAACTTGATGGTTTCTTTTACAGAGTTATCATGGCAGTACATAAGTTTCCATTACTGAAGCATCGTAATAACTAGATGGCTTCCATTACTGAGGTATCTTGGTAGTTTGATAACTTCCATTACTGAGTTTTCAACGTAGCTTGATGTCCTTCACTTCTGCGGTACATTGGGTGCATATAAGTTTCTATAACAGACGTATCACGATATCAATATAGCATACATTACTGAGATAACTTGGTAACTTGAGACTTTCACTACTGATGTATCGCAGTAACTTGACGACTTACACTACTGATAATAATAATAATAATAATAATAATAATAATAATAATAATAATATCGTATGGCCTCGGATGCCGGGTGCAAGCTTTGTTATTTGACACCCAAAGGGTAGATTGCATGTCGAATTTCGTTGTTCCTTGAAGCACTATGGTAGTCAAGGAGGTTAGATATCTAAGCTCCATGAACACTATAGCGCTTTCTAGTAGAGAAATGAGGAACTTTGTGTTGGCGGAATCTCCCGAGATTTATTTTGCCTTTATGAACACGGCCTACTGAATTCAAATGGGTTCTTTGACATGCCAACATCGTATGACATGGTGTCGTAATTTTTGCCGCCTTTCAAAAATCACTTACCACGGCCAGGAGCAAACCTGCAAGCTTAGGGTTAGTAGACCAACACGTTGACCACTCACGTACCGTGGCAAGCCACTACTGATGTATCGTAGTAACTTGATGACTTCCAATACTGAGGTATCGTGGTAACATCATGATTTCAATTAGTGTGGTATCACGAGCACCCTCTCTAAACGATGATAGCGGGAGTAAGTTAGGCCTATAGGGAACGCTAGTGGTCACACGCTACTATTCTGTTCTGTACGGTAGCACTGCGATGTACAAACAGAACACTATATCCGGACCACCTCAACATTTCACTTGACAGTTCTCACTTACACTGGGAAACGTAATGTTGAAGAAATGAAGAACGCGAATCGCTGCACCTTGATGACGATGATGTTGATGATGATAATGATTGTTGTTTCAAGGGACAGAATAACGAGGCTTTCTGCTGTTTGCTGCACCTTTTGATTCAATTAGAGGGTAGTATTTGTCAACATGCAATTATAATTTATCCTTCGACTAGATAATAGAAAATCGATTCTTATTATAGAGAATTGGCAATACAGAATGTTAGGGATGTCATCGGTCTTCCATTAGTTAGGAGTACGTAGCTACCAGGTGTTTTTGTGATTTATGGCCATCTGTGTATCTTAGCAAAGAGCGAACAGAGAGCATCGGTATTTAAACCAAACATTTTCTGTATATAACATGGTTAATGGAAAGCTGATACTCTTAAAAACGTGTTACTTAATCTTGTGTTGGTTCATTGTTCGGTGACAAACAAAAAAAAAGTCAACCCCTGGCACTATCCAGCCCATGACGGGCTAAGGCCGACCAAGCGACCGCTGCCCAGCCATTCGGCCTGCAGATATTGGGGTGACGCGTGATCAGTGCGTCGGGTCCCCTCGGCCGTTAATCTTGGTTTTCGTGATCGGGGCGCTGTCTCACTGTCAGACAGCTACTCAATTGTCCTCACGAGGCTGAGTGCACCCCGTTCCAATCCTCACGTCAGTTTTAAAATCCCTGATGGAGCCGGGGATCGAACCCGGGGCCTCCGGGTGAGAGGCAGGCGCGCTACCCCAACACCATGGGGCCGGCAATGTTCAGTGACAGGCATAGTAATCTTCCTAACCTACATATAACGGCCATTTTAGGTGATTCAAGTGCCCTAGTGCTCATTAGAGTAACGAACAGCCTATATAAATCTCAGGCAAGCGTCACTTTAAATCAGTCACAACAAATATTTTTGTAGAGGCCTGCCCTACTTGGTGGAGAAAAGTCAGGTATAAAGAAGCGTATAATGGGCATAACAACCCAAACAAACGGTTCAGAAGATTCTTCACCGGGCCGTGAGGGCTTACACCAGTTATGGCTATATCTAACTCACTCCTGTTTTGCTCTCTGCCGTGAACTATTTGAAGTTTCTACGATAAAATGAAGTCGTTACGTTTTTCGTTCCGAGTGTTGGAAGAAAAATGATTTAACTTCCTGTGGGAGGGAAACTCTTCACTTAGGTATCTAACGCTGCGTGGAAAAATGGAAGTGATCAATCAAAAGCCTAGCTCGCCATTCGAGTGGACGCTAGCTCCTTGTGAATGGTTTTTCAATATTTGTAAGGATTTGTCTTTTTATCGGTGCTGGTGCCACAGAGGTGATCGTCTTGTACTTACTTGAAATGTAATCTTTTCAGTTCTGTATGATTAACACAGAGATCGATTTATAGAATCGCATTCCAGTCGATCAACACGAGTTTGCCCATTGGATGGGTAGAAACAATTAATTCCCTAGTCCCTGAGATTAATATTTACATTATATATCGACATAAATGCTTTTTAGTCGGTATATAGGTTCGTATCCAATTGTAATGGGTGTTTCCCTAAACTTGAAAAAAATTACATGAGATTACTAAATAAATTCAATGGATGAACAGTTTCGATCGCAAAGCGATCATCATCAGATCCTTCACACATGGGCTATTAAATCTAAGTCTACAAGTATGTGGGTGATGATACTTACAACATGCGCATTTGTTTAGTTACAGCAATTATTATAAACTTGCAAAACTTGTCAAGATTTGCTAGCTATATGTGAATTTCGTTAAGTTACTGTTAGTGATTATTGACCTTCAAGTTTGCTTGTTTACGAAAGTTATATGCTTTTCAGTCAGTCAACACGATTGTATCCAAATGAGATGGGTTATTCCCTAATCCTGAAAAAAATACATGGGATTAATTAATAAACGTCGATGACCAGTCTCGATTGTCAAGCGATAACTTAAACATCAGATCCATTACACTTAGGCTATAACATCTATGTCTGAATGTATGGGCCTAAGTGTAATGGATCTGCTGTTGATCGCTTGACAACCGAAACTGGTCATCCCAGTGTATTTATTATTATCGTGTATTTTTTTTTCAGGATTATGGAATAACCCATCTCATTTGGGTACAATCGTGTTGACTGACTGAAAAGCATCAAACTTTCGTGAACTAAGGCAGCACTGAAAATGGCTTCAAACACCATAATTTGCTTGCTTAGTGTGATGTCTGCCTTGGACAATGACTAAGAGGGATGAGAGCAGAGCTGAGGTGAGATTCCGGAGAAGTATGGTCCAGAAAACGAGGAGAGACAGAGTGAGAAATGAAGATATACGGAAAGAACTGGGAGTACAAAAACTAAATGACAAATTGGAGCAAAACAGATTGAGATGGTTTGGAAAATATCAAACGGATGAATGAAGTAAGGCTACCAAGACGAGCTCTGGAATGACGGATGACAGGGAAGAGAGGACGAGGAAGACCAAGAATGCGTTGGATGAACTCGGTGGAGAATAGTATTAGAAAACGGAACCTGGATTGGAACACAGTGTCGGAAGAGGAATGGTGGAACGACAGAACAAATTGGAGACGAACCATATTTTCCCCCACCCAGTGTCAACTGGAAAAGGGGAAATGAAGATGATGATGATGATGAGTGTGATGTCTGTGATAGTTAGTGAATGGTGACGTTGGAATTGAATATCAACTTAGCATATTGTCTGAGGAATGTGGGATCCGTTCTCGTGCAACTGCTAACACTTCCACTGGCTACACTCAACATTCACAAACAATCACAGATATCTCGCTAAACAATCAAACTTGAAGGTCAATAACCACTAACAGTATCCTAACAAAAATCACATATAACTAACAAATCTTAACAAGGTGCGCAAGTTTATAATAACTGCTGTAACTAAACAAATGTGCATATTGTAAAAACTATTACCCTTATATTTGTAGAGATAGATTTAATAGCCTAAGTGTAAAGCCTGTCCGACGAGAAAGAATAGAGTACGGCAGAAGAACGAGCACAAGCAAGTCAAAAACAGTCTTAGTTATAAGTTACGGGGATTATGCCGAAGATATCCGAAGTGCTTAAAACGAATTTACAACAAAAAAATTGTTAAATTAAAAAGAATGAAAAAATTATAAGAAATCAATCGTGGACCGCTTTTTGGCCCGTCTCAGTGTGATTCTTCTGCAGTCTATCTGATGATGATCGCTAGACGATCAATTAAGATAAACCGTATCTCAGCATGGAGTTCTCTGGTGATGGCCGTGAATATGAAATGAAATCCACAGCCTGCTTCCAGTCTCTGACCGGGTCAGGAATGGAATGAATGAAGCCCCCATCTAGCGGCGAGGATATGGACTGTGCCGGCTGCCGAGGCCTGACGCACTCCTCTGGGGCAATGATTAAATGAATGACAGATGAAATGAAATGGTAGTGGAGAGTGTTGCTGGAATGAAATTTTGACAGGGAAAACCGGAGTACCCGGAGAAGAACCTGTCTGCCCCCGTTTTGTCCAGCACAGATCTCACATGGAGTGACCGGGATTTGAACCACGGGCCCAGTGGTGAGAGGCCGGCGTGCTGCCGCCTAAGCCACGGAGGCTTCGGTGATGGTCGTGAATATAAAATTTCGAAATTGGTGAACAGATCACATAGATTGCACCACCTCAAAATATATTTACCAAATAACTGAGGTCATTCGGTAAAAAATAATTATTAATAATAATGTTATTGGTGTTACGTCCCTTTTAACTACTGCAGCTTTTGGAGACGCCGGGGTGCCAGAATTTTGCCCCGAAGGAGATCATTAACGTGCAAGTAAATTTACTGACACGGCAGTCAGTTGGCATTTGAGGGTGCGCAAATGGGAGGCATAAAAGGAACAACTAACAAGCAACCCCTGGCACTACAGCCCATGAAGGGCCTAGGACTACCAAGCGACCGCTGCCCAGCCATTTGGCCTGCAGATATTGGGGTGACGCGTGATCAGTACATCGGGTCCCCTCGGCCGTTGATCTTGGTTTTCGTGATCGGGGCACTGCCTCACTGTCAGACAGCTACTCAATTGTCCTCGCTAGGCTGAGTGCATCCCGTTCCAGCCCTCACATCAGTTTCTAAAATCCCTGATGAAGTCGGGAATCGAACACGGGGCCTCCGGGCGAGAGGCAGGCGCGCTACCCTCAACACCACGGGGCCGGTAGGAACAACTATAACTAAGAACTGGATTTGACCATGGTCATCAAGATCTATCCCGAACTCTTTATTACTGGAAGAAGTCAGAAGACTGACTAACCACGGAAGCTTAGTTAGTTAGTTATTGTTGTTTTAAGGGCCGGAACTACGAGGTCATCTGCCCCTCGCAAAAGCTTCTTGCGATAAGTCGCTAGACCATAAGGTCTGTCAAACATCTGACTCGGTAGAAGAGATGGTTTTGAATCCCTCCGTAGGCAATCCTTGAAGTGGTTTCCTATTTTTTCTCATTTTTTAACTTGAGGCAAATGCTTGGACGGTACCTTGTAATGTGCCACGGCAGTTTCCTTCCATCTCTTTGCCCAGTTTCCTTCATCTTCATTCATTTCAACTCTCATTAACTAGTCTGAAGAGTAGGGCATATCACACGATTTTCTACCCCGTAGAAATGGAAATAATCAAGGGTATTCATACAGTTCTGTACAATGCAAGGTTACGAGATTTAAGAATATGTAGGAAGGGAAGCCTAGCACAGAGGCGCCTTCCTTGCTTCTTCTATAAGTGTGTCAGCTACCAGTGTACGAACGTGTAAGAAGGGAAGCCTAGCCCAGAGGCGCCTCCCTTGCTCCTGCTGCTGGTGTCAGCTACCACGCATATGAACAGAACATATTTTATCCACGTGACCTATGAATGCAGGTAGCTGACACAATGACCCGCGCAGACTCATCATAAATAAATAGCAGCGGCCAGTTCATCATGTAGCAACTCCCTGTGCCACTCGCACCGCTAGCGGCAGGGTCAAACTCTATACAGCTGTATTCATCATTGAATCCTATGTAGATGTTAGTTATACTAATAATCTAACGTTTATTTCGCACCACATAAAAAGTCCCATAGAAGTTCGAATCCAGTTTTCTACTGAGTCTAGAAACAGTCTGGCCCTATGACCCTGCACCTTAACACTGTTAACACCGTTGCCCTGGTCGATGATAATAATATCATTATTAATTATAATAACACTATGTAACACAATTTTTGTCTTTGGAAAGAAAATGCTATTTTCTAATTGATTACGTCTGAAAAGGTATGAAGAACATAATTATTCATGTCAAACTTTGCTTTTGTGAGCAGGACATTGATATTTGTAAGATTAACGTATTATCATTTATTCTGCCACTTCTTTTAATCATAACTAGCAAAGACGCAAAGAAAGATAAAGATTATGTTGAATGCAATTAATATTGTTACGTGCCACCCCCTAGTGGCACTTTTGTTAACTGGATTACGGTGGGGGTACAAAGCACAACACCAGTTACTGCTTAAAGAAATAATTAACTTTATTGTGGCCAGAAAATTACACTAATCAGCAGATACAAGCAATTAGGAGCCTTACTCCAGTTTCCCTCAAGTCTCTTCCTTATGCGCTCTTGGCCCCTTTCACTTGCAACAGACCACAGAAGTTAATCCGTCCTAATGAGTCCGGTGGCCTTGACTGAAGCTACCCACCCCTCTTCCTCAGGTACAACAAATACAGTTACTTACGAGCACTTGATGTACGCTGTTCACAAGCTGGGAGAAACAATGTCACAGGATTTCGTAACTCGCACAGCACTTCGTCACCACACTTCTGTCGCACAAGATAATCGCTCGCACTAGCTCGTAAAACACAACAACAACAACTGCTTCACGGGTCACTCTTATATAGCAGGCCGGTGACTCAATAAATGCTTCTAGATCCATCCAGGGTCCACGGCTTCTGGAGGTTTCCAGCGCTGGTCCAGTCACGAAGATTCTGGACTATCCCTTTTGTCCTAATAGCCCTGTTGCATAAGGCGCGCGCAATACAGGAGGCAGGGCACAGCCCAGCCCTGGGGCAGTTGTGACTCATGCGGCGAGTGATGACACCAACTCACAGCCGTAACACCACCCCCTTCCTAAAATGGCTGATCGTCCCGATCAATCATTGGTCCGTCTGTGTCCCTCCGTAGGCTGCCAGGCGATCTCGATGCACGATCTTCATCTTCGCCCTCGGGCTTCGCTGGATCCTGTAGACGACATCGTTGATCCGTTTCACGACTCGGTACGGGCCCTCCCAGGACTTCTGCAGTTTGGGTGACAGGCCTTTCTTCCGTAATGGGTTGAAGAGCCAGACCAGGTCGTCCTCGTGGAATCCGCCGGCATCCGTCTGCTGGTCGTATCGGGTCTTCATTCGGTCGGTCTCGATCCGCAGTTTCCTCCTCGCGAACGCGTGCACGTCCTCCAGTTGGTCGACCAGTTCTTGACAATACTGGCTTACCGGGATCGGATCATTCCCAGGTCGGCCGAAGGCAAGATCGACAGGTAGGCGGAGCTCCCTCCCAAACATGGCCCGGGCTGGTGTGCACCCGGTGGCTTCGTGCACGGCGGCGCGGTAGGCCAGGAGAAATAGTGGAAGATGTTTGTCCCAATCCCTCTGGTGCTCGCTGACGACTATTCGGAGATGGTTCTCGATGGTGCGATTGAATCGCTCTACCATCCCGTCGGACTGAGGGTGTAGTGGCGTCGTCCTTGTCTTCCGGATTCCCAGCAGCTGGCATAGGTTCTGGAACACCTGAGACTCGAAGTTCCTCCCTTGGTCGGAGTGCAGCTCCAGGGGTACTCCGTACCGGCTGACGAATTCCTTCACCAGGGTCTCTGCAATCGTCGCGGCTTCCTGGTTAGGGAGCGCATACGCCTCCGGCCATTTGGTGAAGTAGTCGCTGACGACCAATATGTAGCGGTTCCCTGCCTCGCTTAATGGGAATGGCCCAGCAACATCGATGGCCACTCTCTCCATGGGGCCGCCCACGTTGTAGGTCTTCAGTGGACCCCGCCGTCTTCGTCCTGGGCCCTTGCTGGCTGCGCAATCGTGGCACCTCGCGCAGTGGATCTCCACGTCGGTTCGGCATCCGATCCAGTAGAACCGCTCTCTCAGCTTCTCCAGGGTCTTCTTTATCCCTATGTGTCCACCAGATGATCCTCCATGGACTTCCTTCAGGACTTCCTCCGTCATAGCCTTTGGGACGACGACTTGTTCCCGAGATGTCTTCCCGTCGGTGCTCTCCCAGGCGCGGCAGATGAGGCCATCCCTTACAATCAGCGAGTCCCACTGCGCCCAGTAGGACTTAAACTTTGGGCTGCAGTCACTCACAATGTTCCACCCGGGTCTGGGGACACAGGCCCTCTTCCATTCGGCTATCAGTCCCAGGTCATCATCTTCTGCTTGTGCCCGCGTGAATGATTCGCGGCTCCAGCTCCCTTGAAGTTCCACGGTAGTCCTTTGGCACTGTATCCCGGTGTTCTCCTCCCTCCTAGTACAGAAGGTGCAGTCTTCGAGGCACGGTCTTCGTGACAGGGCGTCGGCGTTAGAATGCAGTTGGCCTTTCCTGTGCTGAATCTCAAAGTTGTACTGTTGAAGCCTCTCTAACCACCGCGCGAGCTGACCCTCGGGCTGCTTGAAGTTCAGGAGCCACCGCAGGGATGCATGGTCGGTCCTGATGAGAAATTCTTGCCCGTACAGTTACTTGTGGAAGTGTTCAATGGTCTTCACGATGGCAAGCAGCTCCTTCCTGGTGACGCAGTAGTTCCTTTCTGGCTTTGACAAGGCCTTGCTGAAGTAGGCCACTACTCTTTCCTCGCCGTCCACTACTTGCGACAGGATTCCCCCTATGCCAAAGTCGCTGGCATCGGTATCGACGATGAACCTTGTTCCAGGTCTGGGGTAGGCCAAAATAGGCGCGGTACACAGAGCCTGCTTGAGTTGCTCGAAGGCACTGTGGCATTCTGCTGTCCACGTGAAGAGTTGGTCCTTCTCAGTCAGTCGATGTAAAGGTTTGGCGATGTCGGCGAATCCTCTCACGAAGCGACGGTAATAAGTGCAGAGTCCCAGGAAGCTTCGTAGTTGGGACTTGTCCTTCGGAACTGGCCACTCCCTCACAGCTGCGGTCTTCTCTGGGTCGGTGCGCACCCCTTCCTCGGAGACGATATGCCCAAGGTACTGGACCCGCTTCTGGAAGAGCTGACACTTCTTGGGGCTCAACTTCAGCTGGGCAGCCCGTAGCTTCAACAAGATCTCCTTCAGGTTGCTGTAGTGCTCCTCGAAGCTTCTCCCCAGAACGATGACGTCGTCTAGGTAGACCAGGCAGGTCTTCCAGTGTAGTCCCCTCAGAATGGACTCCATTAGCCTTTCGAAGGTCGCAGGGGCGTTGCACAGACCGAATGGCATGACGGTGAACTGCCAGAGCCCGCTGCCCACAGAGAACGCCGTTTTCTCGCGGTCCTTAGGGTGGACCTCCACCTGCCAGTAGCCACTCTTCAAATCCAAGGTGGAGAACCATCTTGACCCTGATATGGTGTCCAGCGTGTCGTCGATCCGGGGTAGAGGGTAGCTGTCCTTCTTCGTGACGTCGTTCACCCGCCTGTAGTCCACGCAGAACCTGGTGGAACCGTCCTTCTTCTTCACAAGCACGACCGGAGAACTCCAAGGACTATGTGATGGCTCGATCACCCCTTGCTCCTTCATCTCTTCTACCATCCGGTCGACTTCGGCTTGCTTGGCGAGCGGGACTCTTCGGAATGGGGCCCTAATCGGTGCGCTGTCCCCAACGTCGATCCTGTGCTGGACCAAGCTGTCCTGCCGAAGTCTTTGCTCCCCACGGAGAAGACATCCTGGAATTCGCGTAGCAGGTCCTGAAGTTGGCGTGATTGCTCTTCGTCTAAATGGTCCTGGGATCCTTGGTACAGCTTCTGTAGTTCTTCTGGCAGGGCGCGTCTTCTTCGGTTGTCCGTCTGCAGGTGTCCGTCCGTCGTTTCTGTGATGCGGGCAATCCAGGTAACGGGCTCGCAGACCCCTAGGTTGGTATCCCGGTGAACGGTAATATCGTAGTCGTTCAGGTTGGACAGGCGCACGTACGGCCGAGACGTCGTGTTGATGAGGGTCTTGGCAACTAGCAATCCTTTTGTCTGGATGTCCTCATATTTTGGCTCGATGACGGCCGCCACTCCCTCAGCAGTTCCGTCGACAATTACGGCTGCGCTGACCTCCGTCCTGGCAGGAACGATGACGTCTTCTCTCAGCCTTACTCGTCGTGCGGTGATGGACTCGTGCGCAGGTTGCAAAGCAAGTTCCTCACCTCCGAAGTGCAGAGTGTTGGTACTCAGATCCAAGATGATGTTGTTCTGGTCCAGGAAGTCCAGTCCGATGATCACTTCGTTTGATACGTTAGCCACAAGCACTGGATGCTTCACCACCCGTCGACCAATGACGAGCTCCAGTGATGCTTCGCCATGTACCGGTGCGGACTCTCCGGTCGCGGTTATTAGCTGGAGGTTCCTTTGTGTGGGTTGCACTCTCCACTTCGGGATCACGGTGGGATTGACGATGGTCCTCGACGCTCCCGTGTCGATTAGCATGGGCCAGCTCACTCCGTTGACGACTCCGTCGACCATCAGGCTGCTATTGTCCCTCCGTAACTTCGTCACACGCACTTGGACTGCTGGGGCTTGACGACTGTCACAAGCCAACCTTTGCCCCCCAAGGCTGGCTAATACTCGTTTCCCTGGGCCGCGCGGTTTTCAGACGACTGATTTCCTGTCGGATACCCTCGGCGGCGGCGATCACCGCAGTCCTTACTCAGGTGGCCTTTCTTACCGCAGGCCCAGCAGGTCGGTAGTCCTCTTCCGGGCCGCCTCTCCGGTTGTCTTCCGGCTGTGTCGTTGCTGGTGGTACCGCGACTATCGAAGAAACGGCTTAGCGCCTCCATCAATTCGTCGGCCAGGGGCTTGGTCTCGTTGGATTTCGCTGGTTCGTCGACGTCCACTTGACGCACCCGCGCGTGCATTCTAGATGCCTGTTTTGCCGTCTCGAACTCAAGTGCGTGGCTCAGCGCATCTGCCAGGGTCTTATTGCGCGCGAGTCGCAGCGCCTGTTGGGTGTCCGAGTCCCGTAGCCCGTCGATGAAGGTCTGCGTCGCAATCTGTTCCAGAAAGTCGGCCGGCGCAGTTGGATAGGCGAGCCTTACGAGGCGTGCGATGTCCATCTCGAACTCCTGCAGGGTTTCCGCGTTCTTCTGTACCCGGGTCCGGAGCTGCATCTGGTAGGCCTGCTGAAGATGGCTATCTCCATATCGGGACTCCATATGGGCGATCAGTGAAGCGTAGTCCTGGGATCCAGTCGGGATGGCCTGAAGGACGTTAAGGGCGTCACCTCTCAGCGCTACAATGAGAGCTGTAGCCTTTTCTGTGTTGTTCCAGTTATTTATGGAACAGGCCGCCTCGAACTGACGTAAGTAGGTGCTCCACGGGACCTTACCGTCGAAGGTTGGGGGCGTCACTCTGCTCTGTCCCGTTCCTGATGTCCCCGGTGTACCTGTGGGCGGGCGTCGGCGCAGCTCGGCAACTTCCTCTTGTAGGGCTTTGACTCTCTCATCCACCCCGGTCGGCGGGCGTCGGCGCAGCTCGGCGACTTCCTCTTGTAGGGCTTTGAATCTATCTTCCATCCCTGTCGGCGGGAGTCGGCGCAGCTCAGCAAATTCCTTTTATAGAGCGTTGAATCTCTCTTCCACCCCCATCAGCGGTCGTTGGCACAGCTCGGCAACTTCCACTTGCAAGGCGTTGAATTTCTCCTCCACCCCCATCAGCGGGCGTTGGCGCAGCTCGGCAACTTCCACTTGCAAGTTGTTGAACTTCTCCTCCACTGCTGCGACTTCCTCTCGTAGGCCCTGTTCTAATTTCCTTTGACTCTCCTCTAATTTCGTCAGCAGACACTCTTCCAGATTTTTCTGGCCATCCAGAAATTTGGCGGTTAGGTCCTCTGCTAACTTATTCTGGCCCTCTTCTAATTTGGAAGTTAGGTCCTCGGCCAACTTCTTCTGGCCGTCCTCCATCTTCTTCTGGCCGTCCTCCATCTTCTTCTGGCCGTCTTCTAATTTGGCAGTTAGGTCCTCCTTCAGGTCCTTGGCTAATTTCTTCTGGCCGTCTTCCATGCCAGTTAACTTTTCTAGCAATGCTGCCAATTTCTCCTCCATTTTAGTTGTTTGTCTTGTAAAGGGCATGCACTCACAGGAAAATTAGAGAAAATGACCTGCTCGGGTTTTGAAACCAGGACCGTCAGGTGTTGTGCTTGAGTTCGTAATCCGGCTTCTGACACCAGTTGTTACGTGCCACCCCCTAGTGGCACTTTTGTTAACTGGATTACGGTGGGGGTACAAAGCACAACACCAGTTACTGCTTAAAGAAATAATTAACTTTATTGTGGCCAGAAAATTACACTAATCAGCAGATACAAGCAATTAGGAGCCTTACTCCAGTTTCCCTCAAGTCTCTTCCTTATGCGCTCTTGGCCCCTTTCAATTGCAACAGACCACAGAAGTTAATCCGTCCTAATGAGTCCGGTGGCCTTTACTGAAGCTACCTACCCCTCTTCCTCAGGTACAACAAATACAGTTACTTACGAGCACTTGATGTACGCTGTTCACAAGCTGGGAGAAACAATGTCACAGGATTTCGTAACTCGCACAGCACTTCGTCACCACACTTCTGTCGCACAAGATAATCGCTCGCACTAGCTCGTAAAACACAACAACAACAACTGCTTCACGGGTCACTCTTATATAGCAGGCCGGTGACTCAATAAATGCTTCTAGATCCATCCAGGGTCCACGGCTTCTCGAGGTTTCCAGCGCTGGTCCAGTCACGAAGATTCTGGACTATCCCTTTTGTCCTAATAGCCCTGTTGCATAAGGCGCGCGCAATACAGGAGGCAGGGCACAGCCCAGCCCTGGGGCAGTTGTGACTCATGCGGCGAGTGATGACACCAACTCACAGCCGTAACAATATGTATGGATCATAGCAAATAAAATACCAGCATAAATATAGAAGTGTGTTGATTTTCCACATGAGCTAAGCAAACTTTATGGAACATAATGGGCATATTCCATACTTTTGGGGCATAAGCAATCGGGAAATAACACTTTCAACACAAGGACACAAAAAGTTAAAACGTGTTACATAGTGTAATAATAGCAATACTACTACTAATAATAATAATAGTAAATAGCAACGATTTTGGAAACGTGCCGTACTGTGATCTATCCCTCACAGGATTTGCGCATTCTCCTACATGTCTTGATGATCTGCGTTGATCTATACCTCACAGGATTTTCGCATTCTCCCACATGTCTTTTTGGTCTGCGTTGATCTATACCTCACAGGACTTGCGCATTCTCCCGCATGTCTTGTTGGCCTGCATTGGTCTATACCTCGCAGGACTTGCGCATTCTCCCACATGTCGTGTTGGTCTGTATTTATCTATACCTCACAGGACTTGCGCATTCTCCCACATGTCTTGTTGGTCTGCGTTGATCTATGACTCACAGGACTTGGGCATTCTCCCACATGTCTTGTTGGTGTGCGTTGATCAATCTCTCACAGGACTTGCGCATTCTCCCACATGTCTTATTGGTGTGCGTTGATCTATCCCTCACAGGACTCGCGCATTATCCCACATGTCTCGTTGATATGCGTTGATCTATACCTCGCAGGACTTGCGCATTCTCCCACATGTCTTGTTGGTGTGCGTTGATCTATCCCTCACAGGGCTTGCGCCTTCACCCACATGTCTTGTTGGTGTGCGTTGATCTATCCTTCACAGGACTTGCGCATTCTCCCACATGTCTTGTTGGTGTGCGTTGATCTATCCCTCACAGGATTCGCGCATTATCCCACATGTCTCGTTGATATGCGTTGATCTATACCCCACAGGACTTGCGCATTCTCCCACATCTCCTGTTGATCTGCGTTAACCTATACCGTACAGGACTTGCGCATTCTCCCACATGTCTTGCTGGTTTGCGTTGATCTACACCTAACAGGACTTGCGCATTTTTCCACATGTCTTGTTGGTCTGCGTTGATCTACACAGGATTTGCGCATTCTCCCACATCTCTTGTTGGTCTGCTTTGATCTATACCTCACAGGACTTGCACATTATCCCACATATTTTGTTGGTCTGCGATGATCTTTACCTCTCAGGACTGACGCATTCTCCCATGTCTTGTTGGTGTGCGTTGATCTATACCTCCCAGGACTTGCGCTTTCTCCCACATGTCTTCTTGGTCTGCGTTGATCTATACCTCACAGGACTTGCGCATTCTCCCACATGTCTTGTTGGTCTGCGTTGATCTATACCTCACAGGACTCGCGCATTCTGCCACATGCCTTGTTGATATGCGTTGATCTATTCCTTACTGGACTTGCGCATTCTCCCACATCTCTTGTTGATCCGCGTTGACCTTGCGCATTTTCCCAAATGTCTTGTTGGTCTGCGTTGATCTACACAGGATTTGCGCATTCTCCCACATCTCTTGTTGGTCTGCGTTGACCTATACCTCACAGGACTTGTGCATTCGCCCACACGTCTTGTTGGTTTGCGTTGATCTATACCTCACAGGGCTTGCGCATTCTCCCACATGTATTGTTGGTCTGCGTTGATCTATACCTCACTGGATAAGAGCATTCTCCCACAACTCGTGTTGGTCTGCGTTGATCTATACCTAACAGGCCTTGCGAATTCTCCCACATGTCTTGTTGGTGTTGGTTGATCTATACCTAAAAGGACTTGCTCATTCTCCCACATGTCTTGTTGATCTGCGTTGATCTATACCTCACAGGACTTGTACATTCTCCCACATGTTTGTTGGCCTGAGTTGATCAGTAGTGGTTTTGTACGGGTTCCGCAGCCACCTCCACCTCCCCACCTCACAAGATGGCGGCAGCCCGATAACTCCCGAACTCGTGATCGGATTTTGACGAATGAGGTGTCATTGAACTCGGGCTGACACACCCTTTCCAGTGGACAACATATTTCCACCCCAAAAATAAAACCTATCCTACTAAGGGGTGAAATTGAATTTTTAGAGAATCTCTCTTTCCAATTGCAACATGTGAGAGTTTGAATGCTAATATGAAATGAAACGTTGTTCTACATAAAGTGCATATGTTCGGTGGAAAGCCACTATGAATTAACATGCTAGTTTTTTGTTTTTACACATGTCCACTCATAGGTTTGGTAAGAGGGCGGGCTTTTTTAAAAATGGTGGCTGTAGTGTAACCTAACTCAACCTAACGGGTCCTTGTTGACAGGTCCTTGTGGACGAGTCCTTGTGGACAGGTCCCTGTTGACATATCCCTGTGGACGGGTCATTTTTGACGAGTCATTGTTGACGGGTCCTTGTTGACGAGTCCCTGTGGACGGGTCATTGTTGACGAGTCCTTGTGGACAGGTCCTTGTGGACGAGTCCTTGTCCCTTTGGACTGATCCCTTTGGCCTGGTTCTTACGGACTAGCCCATGAATTTATTTAAATTATGTCAAAGGGCCTAACTACATTTGTATGTGTTGAATTGACGTTGTTCACTAATCCCCCACTACTAAAATGTAATAACGATATGAAAGGAAAGTGATGAAATACATGTGAACACGTGTGAGATGTCATTATTAGCATTCTCCTTGTGAAACAAGTCACATCCTGTTTTGTTTCATACGTGAGAAAATGCGAGTTCATGTGTAATATGATCTAACACACAGGTGTTCATATGTGCACGTGCACGATAAGAGCTAACAAGTCACAAACTGTTTTGGCAGTGGTGGGAATAAGGCTAGAGACATGTACGAGTAGTCAAATTACTCCGGCAGACAACCCCTTTCCTATGGATAACTTATTTCCACTCAAAAATAAAATCTACCCCTACTAGGGGGTGAAATAATAATTTTTAGGTAAAAGTCGCTTTCCATGTGCAGCATGTGGGAGTTTATATGCCAATATGAAATTAAACTCGTTCCACATAAAGTGCATGCATACAACTGAATGCCGCTATGATTTATCATTTTTGTTTTTTGTTTTACGAATGCGCAATTGAGGTTTTTGTAAGAGGGCGGGCTTTTTGAATAATGATTTATAGATACGTTTTTTTTTACAAATTAACCAAAGATCCAAAAACTAATAGGTCATCGGCTTTTTAATATCTTATGAACTAAGAAAGCTAGGAACTTGTATGAGGGGTCGTTGGACTTGTGGTGACGCCCTGTTTTTGAATGTATTATTCATTTTTTGTCAAAAGGGCCTAACTGCACTTTCGTTAATATCTCGCTAACTAATAATCACAGAGGGTCGAGTGAGGTGTCATAGGACTTAAAATGGCCAACCCCTCCCCATGACCAATGAATTTACCAAAAAAAAAAACAGCAAGGTCATTAACCTAAGATTGTATCAACTAATAATCAGAGAGGGACAAGTGAGGTGTCACAAGACTCAGGATGGCCAACCCTTTTCCATGACCAACGAATTTACCCAAAATACCCAAAACAGCAAGGTCATTGACCTAAGATTTTATAAACTTATCAGTAGAGAGGGTCAAGTGAGGTGTCATAGGACTACGAATGGTTAACCCTTTCCCATGACCAATGAATTTACCTCAAAAATTCAAAACAGCAAGGTCATTGACCTGAGATTTTATAAACTAATAATCGGATATCAACATGTGAGGTGTCATAGGACTTAGAATGGTCAACCCTTTCCCATGGCTAATGAATTTACCCAAAAATACCCAATACATCAAGGTCATCGACCTGAGATTTTATAAACTTATAATCGGATATGGACATGTGAAATGTTTACAGTGAGTGATGAAACATAGCTAGGTAGTGAAAGAATTATTGTAGGCTACATGTATGGTGACTGACAAATCTTTCACCATTGGAACTTGTTTTCAGATCAAACTGCAGTACAGAGAGAGTATAGGTTGTAGGTATGGGATAATAAATAACAAATGGTGTATACAAAATCTGATTAATCGATTCAAGAAATAAGAGTAGTCAATCTTTAATTGATTGGTTAAATAGGATAGCTAAAATCCAAAATTGTGACTACATTGAACTAAACTTAACCAAGCTGAATCAAATCCAACCAAACCGAACCAAAACTTAATCAAGAACAAGCCAATGGTTTAAGTGTAAAACTTGTGGTTGAATGTGGGCATTGGTAATGTCAGAAAGGAAAGGGATAACGCTCTACCTATACAGGGTAAGGGAAAGCTAGTGCATGATGCTAATGCACACACACACAAGTACATGAACCACACACAACCATCCTATGCAGTTATTATGGGTTGACTGTTAAAACTTGCTCAGTGGTTACTGGGACAAGATGGTCGCTACACACAACAAGCTTTAAATACTTGAGGCTAATAATCTATACACACACTCACACACACTTGTTCTAAACTAAACTGTCTTGCTGGCAGAGCTCACACAGTAGGTAAATGACAGAAATGCTTGGCTAACAAAAATACAATCATTTTCGGTTGTCTAATGTTACCAGCTAAACATTACGTGCTATAGTGGTGAGCACATGTGCCTCTTTCACTGGAGATCTTAACTCGATTTCTAGCTCTAAGGCCTAGAACGAATCAAACTAAGAAAAAAGGGTATGGTGACGCAGTGGTTAAACTGTTAGCCTTTCACTAACTAGGGTTTGATTTTTGGTTAATATGCATGTCATAAACAATCAAATAAAAGCAGAGATAATGTTTAAAACTGATTACACTCGTCTCTTTTCAAATTATTACTTAGATTACAAATACAAACGTGGACTGGGTTTGACATATAGTTAATGCTTCCTATCACATACCAGACTGCAAGAAAGCCAAACAAGCAAAAGCAGTGGTAAAATCGCTATGTGTAGAGAAATACCTAACGGTTTTTATGAACTGGCAAAGGTATGTCGCATAAACAGTGCAGGATACAATCCAGCAACCATAATTTTTATCTCGTGGACAAGAGAAAACATATATATAGAGAGCTTGTGTGTGTGTGTGTGTGTGTGTGTGGGTAGCATTGGTTGTTTGACCAGAGAAAATACGGTGAGGTAGGGTGGGGAGAGGGAGTATTAGCACTTATATATGAATGGAAAATAGATTTTTTTCAATCGTTTTGTTTTTCAAATATAGTGGTAGATAGTCGTTTTTTGTAAAACATTCTTACTTGCAGTAGTAATAAGCCTCTATGGTTCCGCTAACACATAGATAGACTGTATTATTGCCATGGTCAAGCACTCACATTAAGATCATTTACAAAATCATAAAATGAAAAATAAAAATCTTGTTTTGGAAATATCGTTTTTCAACATACACACAAAATAAATATATAAAAAAATTGTAAACAGGAAATTGGAAAATCCATGTTTCCATATAGACAAAATTTAAAAACCTTAAACGGACATTTAAGAAAATATATGCAAATGGGAAATTAACAAATGTGTAAATATGAAAATGGAAAAATCCATGTTTCCATATCATGAAATTGAAAAACATCAAACTGTCATTTAAAAAAATGCAAATGGAAAATTGACAAATTGCAATGTGTGAAATGTGAAATTGAACAAATGGCTATCATTATAAAAAAAAGAACATGGTGCTCTATGGTTGAGGTGTGAATCAAACCCTCTCTACTTATTTGGACCACTCGAGACCGAGTAGACTAGTTTTAGTTGTCATACCACTTTTAAAAGTTTTTGTTAAATCTAGGAATTGAACCCAAGAGCTTGTAGGGGGGATCCAAGGTTATAATATGTTAAACAGATAGCCTTGAATGTAGGGTGTTGTAGTTATATAGAGATGAGACGTTTCGTTCGGGGCAGGGAGGCATGGAGATCTGCATCAAACCAGTCAAAAGACTGACGACTCAAACAACAACATGTAGAGCTCACCAAAATAATGTTGTGTAACGGTAAATGTTAGTCAACGAACAGTAATGCATTACTAAAACCCATGACACGATACCTAAGAGCTTTTCTAAAATTATTTTAAGATGCCTTTAACCCTATATTAAACACCCAGTTCACAAGACTCATAACTGCAATGTTATGGTCAAACAAAACAAAATCTATATTTCAAAACAAACAAGTGGTTTAGTCAATGTATACTGGAAAAAGTTTTATAAACACTCAAGTCCACAAAAATAATTAAATTAGTAACTGTCAGGTTGACCGAGTGGTTATGGTGTTTGACTTAAGTTCAAATTTTCTGTACAAGAAAGCAAGGGTTCGAATACCTTACCTGATATAACTATTGCCTCAACATGACTTGACCACACTGTATTATTGTGTACTCGGTTCACAAACCATAGATAGAGTGTATTGTTTAAGGTCACTCTCTTTGCGAACATAGTCAGAGACTGTTGATGGTTAACAATTGCATTAATAGTGGGACATAGGGATAGCAATTAAGAAAAACAGACAATACCCATACACTTTTTTTTTATTTATTTAATGTAAGTACTTGTACAATAGTTATATACAAACTACAACTCTCTTTTGTCTATTACTATCTAGTCCTTTTCGATCCACTTGCATAACAAGGCAGATGACTTTGTAGTTCAGCCCCTTAAAACAACAACAACACTACCTCTTGCATAGTCTGTGATGTTGATGACTCTTGAGGCGTGGAAGATGGATACAACATAACTTTTACAACAGGGGTTAAACGTTGCTCAACAATCAATGCACTATTTTGAGTAGCAACATCTTTCTCTTGTACTAACTTATTAGCATTCTGATAATTTTTTGCCAACACCATCAGTGTTTTGTCTGGAGCACTACATTGATGATCACTCACACTTAAAACCACACCATTTCTACTTTTCATATTGCCTCGACATCTTGTTGACCTCTGTTTTGAGCATCGCCAGAATATTATTCCTTTTACATTTTGTCGTCTATAGTTATAAGAGTAGCCTTTATAGAGTACACGTTGTTTACCTCGGTTAGTTGTAGTAAGTTCCATAGTAGTAACTAACCTGTTAGTATGATTTGCACACTACAAAGGTTATCTCTGTTCTGGTAATAGAATTATTTAGCGTTGGCTTTTATATTTAATATGTACAGTTAAAAGTGATAGAAAAGTGGTAGAAACGTGGTAGCAAAGTGGTAGACAAGTGGTAGACAATTGGTAACATAGTGGTAGAAAAGTGGTAGCAAAGTTGTAGCAAAGTGGTAGAAAAGTGGTAGAAAAGTGGTAGAAAAGTAGTAGAAAAGTGGTAGCAAAGTGGTAGCAAAGTGGTAGCAAAGTAGTAGAAAAGTGGTAGCAAACTAGAAAAGTGGTAGAAAAGTGGTGGAAAAGTAGCAGAAAAGTGGTAGCAAAGTGGTAGAAAAGTGGTAGCAAACTAGAAAAGTGGTAGCAAAGTGGTAGAAAATATTACATGTATTGTTAAGAAATAGTTTAAGCGGTTACATGGATTCATTACACTATAATTTTAGCATCACGAAGCTCATTTTCTATATCCAAAAGTTCTTCCTCATATTTAGTATGACCAGCCTGTTTACAGGTATGCAAGTACTGAAGCCGCTTGATTAGCTTATTGGGTTTGTTCCAGTAAACAAATTTAACAAATGATTTTTTTGGGTGTAAACCATTATCATCCTACTCATCATCATCATCATCATCATAATCATCATCATCATCATCATGGTTATCATCATCAATATAATTATCATCAATATAATCATCATCACTATTACTATCTAATCCTTTTTGTTCATCTTGCAATGCAACAACCTTTGGCATAGTTTGTGTTGTCTTTGATAGTGTTAGAGGTTTCTTAGACGTTAACCACTGTCCTAACATGTCTTTTTCAGGAGATAATAAATGCTCTTTAACAAACAAAGCACTATCTTGAGCCACACTATTAGCCTACTTTCGATTTTTGCAAAAAATGAAAGTAGACTTATGAGATCAACACAGGGCGAAAAAAGTGTGTCTGTCTGTGTGTGTGTGTGTATGTGTGTGTGTGAGTCTGTGTGTGTGTGTGTGTGTATGTGTGTGTGTGAGTCTGTGTGTGTGTGTGTGTGTCTGTGTGTGTGTGAGTGTGTGTACTCTGAATGTCTGTCCCCCCCTTTCAATTCGAACACGGTGAATGCAAATTGAACGAAATTTGGTACAAAGGTAGCACTAGCAAAGGACACCTCAGTGTCATGTTTTATATCGCCGCCATCTTTACTAAAACTGAATGGCGGCCACTCAAACGTTCAAAACGTAAAATCAAATAACGACTAACCAAATCATCCGATCTCTACCAAATTTGGTAACAACATACCTTCGTATAGGATGCGTCATGTGACCAAATTACAAGGTCGTCCGCCGTACCATTTCAGGATGGCGGCCGTGCGAATTATGCAAACTTTATAATCCATATCATGGGACCCACCAGTTCCGATTATCGAGCCGAGAATCGTTTTAACTGTTCTAAAGGAAGAGGCACGTTCGAAATTAAAAGTTTATTTTGTAATACTATAGTGCAGACGTGATTTTAAAAAGCTGAACTGAGATAGTAATAAGACAAGATGGCAGCGGATATCTTGTGCCGGACTTATATTTCACTAATTTGAGTATTGCATGCAATATAGCGTACTGATAAAAAATAAATAAACTTTGTATGAAATGCTTTATATATAAATAATATACTCCAGTGATGAAATCGTTTAGTATAAATCATTATTTGCTAACAAGTTCTATGTAAGTCATTTTAAATAGAACGATATTCGTTGACACAATTAGCTCAGTGGTAGAGCGTTAGCCTATCGCTCAAATGCCTATGGTTCAAACCCGATCAGAGCTAGGTTTTTTGCTTGAAATGTTATATGTTTATTGTTTTGTAATGAGACAGATGTTTTAAAATTAAGCGTTATATTGTGCACATTATGGTGTAAAATATATATTTAATTAAAACATAATTCGCCAGCAGATTTACTCGGGACATCTAGCTGCCAAAAAGGTAACTTCCAGATTTTATTGAAAAGTTTCTTCTTCTGGCCGCTAGAATGCACTCGCTCTGTTAGGATTATATTGTTCGATATTTCACCAATAGATGTCACGACTAGTCTACGTGGGGATCCATTGATTACTATACCATTATCATTCTATGCGCATCGAATTTGAAGAATGACAAGATGATACTACGATACATTTTAACTTTTTATTTTAAAGGGTTTGTAACAGCCTATTTTGCGTTACTTGAAAATGTTATTAAGCGTTATATTGTGCACATTATGGTGTAAAATATATATTTAATTAAAACATAATTCGCCAGCAGATTTACTCGAGACATCTAGCTGCCAAAAAGGTAGCTTCCAGATTTTATTGAAAAGTTTCTTCTTCTGGCCGCTAGAATGCACTCGCTCTGTTAGGATTATATTATCGAAAATATCCACATAGTTTGTATACACACGTCTCTGTAGGGTCATGGAAAGATTTGTTAATTCAATTAGGGTTGTGAAAGCCATGCACAACCAGACGTGTAAAGACATGCCTCAACTCAAAGTTGGATGTTGCCCACGGCAGGTCGTAATAATAATAATAATAATAATGTTATTGGTTTTACATCCCTTTTAACTACTGCTGATTTTAGAGACACCGGGGTGCCGGAATTTTGGCCCGAAGGGGATCTTTAACGTGCCAGTAAATGTACTGACACGGCTCCCTCGCATTTGTGCACCCTCAAATGCCAGCTGACTGCGCCAGGATACGAACCTGCAACCTAGGGCCCAGCAAGCGAGAACGTTACCGCTGAGCCACGCCGCCAGTCCGGTCGATTATGTCTCCAGATCCATAACATTCTTGATATACTTCTTATCTCTCTTTCTTTCTTTCTTTCTTTCTTCAATGATGGTAGCAGTTTTTATCTAGGTTGTGGCGTTTGGTAGAGGTAAATCGTTTCTAAGGTCTTCAACAAAGAATAGTTATATTATACTCTTTGATAATAACAACGAGTTATAACTATACTCATACATTTAGGAGAAAGTAGGCTATATGTTCTTTACTGAACATCTTGTTTTTTTCTTGGTCTTGCTTTTTTACCTTGTTAGAGTATTTTGTCCATTTAAATGAGTATTATTTTGAGATTTACAATGATGATCGATTGAAATAAGTATGTTGGAGCCTTTTGTTTTAATCATTCCTCGACACTTTTTAGATCGTTGTTTCGAACAGCACCAAATAACAGTTCCATTTTTATTAGTTCGTTTTACAATATATGCATATCCTTTATAGTAAGCACATGGCTTACCATAGCTAGTCGTTGATACTTCCCTGTCGACTGTTGAGCATAAACTAACCTCTAGTAAAGTTAACTCGATAATAAAAATGATAGTTTGTAGTATGTGCAGTTTAAAGTAAGAGCAAAAGTGAGAGTCAAATGGTAGAAAAGTGTTAACAAAGGGGTGGAAGAGTGGTAGCAGTTTATAGTAGTCATGATCTTTTTTACCAGAATGTGATTTGAGTAAATGTAATTTCTAAACCTTAGCAGTGAGTAGTCAGTTAGTCTTGGTTCAGACAAGCGTAAACAGTTCTCCAATGAATCAGAGATCAAGATTTTCATTATGAAACAGTTGTGTGTAACCAATTAGGTATCGGTACTTGATAGCTTCACACATGAACAAAAATTCCAACATATCTGACATAAGATTTTCATTATGAAACAGTTGTGTGTAACCAATTAGGTATCGGTACTTGATAGCTTCACACATGAACACAAATTCCAACATATCTGACATGAAATACATGATTTGAAAGTTGACAAAGAATATCCAATCAACCATTGTAGTTGCAATGTCAAACACAAAGACAAAATCAGCATGAACTTTTAAGTTACAGGAACATTCTATGAAATAGACTATGCATGAAATTTGGAAATACACATTAGAAGTTTGCAACACCATCCTTCTAGCCTATATAAATTATCGACATGGAAAGTGTGCACTGCCCCTAACATTAAACCAATTTATCAATAACGCAAGTCAACAATCAAAACATTTTGTCTTGAGTCTATCATTTAATGCATATATTCTGTCTACATTGAACAGTAACAAAAAACGCCATTCATAATTAATTAAGTTTGCTTTAATTCGTTATGTAATGATAAATACATATTTAAAGTTTTGGCTGACTGTTCAGAGTGAATCGGCTTTGAACACATAAGAGAGGGAATATTTTAAGACTTAACCTCTGCTCACCTAACATAACCTAAATTTACCTAACCTAACCTTGTCATATAGGTAAGAAACGGGTCAAGCTATGCTTTCGACTACCGAGTTTCAGTTACTTTTCAAGGTTACTCTCCCGAACATTGCCGGAGACTGCTGATAATCACCTATGTTCCCACGGCGGCGGCGCGCAACGACTTACATGATGCGCTTCCCCCTTTTCATTGATCCCTGTTGATTTGTCCCTTTGGACTGGTCCCTGTTGACTAGCCCCTTTGGAAGGGCCCTTTTTGAATGGAGTCATTCTTGACGGGTCCCTGTTGACAGGTCCTTTTGGCTGATCCCTTTGGACCGGACCCTTTGACATAATTTGGATAATTGCATGGGCCAGTCCATAGGTACCAGTCCAAAGGGACCGGTCCAAAAGGGATCAGCCAAAAGGACCTGTCCACAGGGACCCGTCAAGAATGACTCCATTCGAAAAGGGCCCTTCCAAAGGGGCTAGTCAACAGGGACCAGTCCAAAGGGACAAATCAACAGGGATCAATGAAAAGGGGGAAGCGCATCATGTAAGTCGTTGCGCGCCGCCGCCGTGGGAACATAGGTGTTTATCAGCAGTCTCCGGCATTGTTCGGGAGAGTAACCTTGAAAAGTAACTGAAACTCGGTAGTCGAAAGCATAGCTTGACCCGTTTCTTACCTATATGACAAGGTTAGGTTAGGTAAATTTAGGTTATGTTAGGTGAGCAGAGGTTAAGTCTTAAAATATTCCCTCTCTTATGTGTTCAAAGCCGATTCACTCTGAACAGTCAGCCAAAACATTAAATATGTATTTATCATTACATAACGAATTAAAGCAAACTTAATTAATTATGAATGGCGTTTTTTGTTACTGTTCAATGTAGACAGAATATATGCATTAAATGATAGACTCAAGACAAAATGTTTTGATTGTTGACTTGCGTTATTGATATATTGGTTTAATGTTAGGGGCAGTGCACACTTTCCATGTCGATAATTTATATAGGCTAGAAGGATGGTGTTGCAAACTTCTAATGTGTATTTCCAAATTTCATGCATAGTCTATTTCATAGAATGTTCCTGTAACATAAAAGTTCATGCTGATTTTGTCTTTGTGTTTGACATTGCAACTACAATGGTTGATTGGATATTCTTTGTCAACTTTCAAATCATGTATTTCATGTCAGATATGTTGGAATTTGTGTTCATGTGTGAAGCTATCAAGTACCGATACCTAATTGGTTACACACAACTGTTTCATAATGAAAATCTGATGTCAGATATGTTGGAATTTTTGTTCATGTGTGAAGCTATCAAGTACCGATACCTAATTGGTTACACACAACTGTTTCATAATGAAAATCTTGATCTCTGATTCATTGGAGAACTGTTTACGCTTGTCTGAACCAAGACTAACTGACTACTCACTGCTAAGGTTTAGAAATTACATTTACTCAAATCACATTCTGGTAAAAAAGATCATGACTACTATAAACTGCTACCACTCTTCCACCCCTTTGTTAACACTTTTCTACCATTTGACTCTCACTTTTGCTCTTACTTTGAACTGCACATACTACAAACTATCATTTTTATTATCGAGTTAACTTTACTAGAGGTTAGTTTATGCTCAACAGTCGACATGGAAGTATCAACGACTAGCTATGGTAAGCCATGTGCTTACTATAAAGGATATGCATACATTGTAAAACGAACTAATAAAAATGGAACTGTTATTTGGTGCTGTTCGAAACAACGATCTAAAAAGTGTCGAGGAATGATTAAAACAAAAGGCTCCAACATACTTATTTCAATCGATCATCATTGTAAATCTCAAAATAATACTCATTTAAATGGACAAAATACTCTAACCAAGGTAAAAAAGCAAGACCAAGAAAAAAATAGTGTGGCTCAAGATAGTGCTTTGTTTGTTAAAGAGCATTTATTATCTCCTGAAAAAGATATGTTAGGACAGTGGTTAACGTCTAAGAAACCTCTAACACTATCAAAGACAACACAAACTATGCCAAAGGTTGTTGCATTGCAAGATGAACAAAAAGGATTAGATAGTAATAGTGATGATGATTATATTGATGATAATTATATTGATGATGATAACCATGATGATGATGATGATGATGATTATGATGATGATGATGATGAGGAGGATGATAATGGTTTACACCCAAAAAAATCATTTGTTAAATTTGTTTACTGGAACAATCCCAATAAGCTAATCCAGCGGCTTCAGTACTTGCATACCTGTAAACAGGCTGGTCATACTAAATATGAGGAAGAACTTTTGGATATAGAAAATGAGCTTCGTGATGCTAAAATTATAGTGTAATGAATCCATGTAACCGCTTAAACTATTTCTTAACAATACATGTAATATTTTCTACCACTTTGCTACCACTTTTCTAGTTTGCTACCACTTTTCTACCACTTTGCTACCACTTTTCTACTACTTTTCTACCACTTTTCTACCACTTTTCTAGTTTCCTACCACTTTTCTACTACTTTGCTACCACTTTGCTACCACTTTGCTACTACTTTTCTATTACTTTTCTACCACTTTTCTACCACTTTGCTACAACTTTGCTACCACGTTTCTACCACTATGTTACCAATTGTCTACCACTTG
Source organism: Meconema thalassinum (assembly GCA_946902985.2). Classification (NCBI taxonomy): domain Eukaryota; kingdom Metazoa; phylum Arthropoda; class Insecta; order Orthoptera; family Tettigoniidae; genus Meconema; species Meconema thalassinum. The sequence goes on along the minus strand of OX336388.2, from coordinate 2,053,946,509 downwards.
TCTACCACTTTGCTACCACGTTTCTACCACTTTTCTATCACTTTTAACTCTACATATTAAATATAAAAGCCAACGCTAAATAATTCTATTACCAGAACAGAGATAACCTTTGTAGTGTGCAAATCATACTAACAGGTTAGTTACTACTATGGAACTTACTACAACTAACCGAGGTAAACAACGTGTACTCTATAAAGGCTACTCTTATAACTATAGACGACAAAATGTAAAAGGAATAATATTCTGGCGATGCTCAAAACAGAGGTCAACAAGATGTCGAGGCAATATGAAAAGTAGAAATGGTGTGGTTTTAAGTGTGAGTGATCATCAATGTAGTGCTCCAGACAAAACACTGATGGTGTTGGCAAAAAATTATCAGAATGCTAATAAGTTAGTACAAGAGAAAGATGTTGCTACTCAAAATAGTGCATTGATTGTTGAGCAACGTTTAACCCCTGTTGTAAAAGTTATGTTGTATCCATCTTCCACGCCTCAAGAGTCATCAACATCACAGACTATGCAAGAGGTAGTGTTGTTGTTGTTTTAAGGGGCTGAACTACAAAGTCATCTGCCTTGTTATGCAAGTGGATCGAAAAGGACTAGATAGTAATAGACAAAAGAGAGTTGTAGTTTGTATATAACTATTGTACAAGTACTTACATTAAATAAATAAAAAAAAAGTGTATGGGTATTGTCTGTTTTTCTTAATTGCTATCCCTATGTCCCACTATTAATGCAATTGTTAACCATCAACAGTCTCTGACTATGTTCGCAAAGAGAGTGACCTTAAACAATACACTCTATCTATGGTTTGTGTACCGAGTACACAATAATACAGTGTGGTCAAGTCATGTTGAGGCAATAGTTATATCAGGTAAGGTATTCGAACCCTTGCTTTCTTGTACAGAAAATTTGAACTTAAGTCAAACACCATAACCACTCGGTCAACCTGACAGTTACTAATTTAATTATTTTTGTGGACTTGAGTGTTTATAAAACTTTTTCCAGTATACATTGACTAAACCACTTGTTTGTTTTGAAATATAGATTTTGTTTTGTTTGACCATAACATTGCAGTTATGAGTCTTGTGAACTGGGTGTTTAATATAGGGTTAAAGGCATTTTAAAATAATTTTAGAAAAGCTCTTAGGTATCGTGTCATGGGTTTTAGTAATGCATTACTGTTCGTTGACTAACATTTACCGTTACACAACATTATTTTGGTGAGTTCTACATGTTGTTGTTTGAGTCGTCAGTCTTTTGACTGGTTTGATGCAGATCTCCATGCCTCCCTGCCCCGAACGAAACGTCTCATCTCTATATAACTACAACACCCTACATTCAAGGCTATCTGTTTAACATATTATAACCTTGGATCCCCCCTACAACCTCTTGGGTTCAATTCCTAGATTTAACAAAAACTTTTAAAAGTGGTATGACAACTAAAACTAGTCTACTCAGTCTCGAGTGGTCCAAATAAGTAGAGAGGGTTTGATTCACACCTCAACCATAGAGCACCATGTTCTTTTTTTTTATAATGATAGCCATTTGTTCAATTTCACATTTCACACATTGCAATTTGTCAATTTTCCATTTGCATTTTTTTAAATGACAGTTTGATGTTTTTCAATTTCATGATATGGAAACATGGATTTTTCCATTTTCATATTTACACATTTGTCAATTTCCCATTTGCATACATTTTCTTAAATGTCCGTTTAAGGTTTTTAAATTTTGTCTATATGGAAACATGGATTTTCCAATTTCCTGTTTACAATTTTTTTATATATTTATTTTGTGTGTATGTTGAAAAACGATATTTCCAAAACAAGATTTTTATTTTTCATTTTATGATTTTGTAAATGATCTTAATGTGAGTGCTTGACCATGGCAATAATACAGTCTATCTATGTGTTAGCGGAACCATAGAGGCTTATTACTACTGCAAGTAAGAATGTTTTACAAAAAACGACTATCTACCACTACATTTGAAAAACAAAACGATTGAAAAAAATCTATTTTCCATTCATATATAAGTGCTAATACTCCCTCTCCCCACCCTACCTCACCGTATTTTCTCTGGTCAAACAACCAATGCTACCCACACACACACACACACACACACACACACACAAGCTTTCTATATATATATCTCTATATATATGTTTTCTCTTGTCCACGAGATAAAAATTATGGTTGCTGGATTGTATCCTGCACTGTTTATGCGACATACCTTTGCCAGTTCATAAAAACCGTTAGGTATTTCTCTACACATAGCGATTTTACCACTGCTTTTGCTTGTTTGGCTTTCTTGCAGTCTGGTATGTGATAGGAAGCATTAACTATATGTCAAACCCAGTCCACGTTTGTATTTGTAATCTAAGTAATAATTTGAAAAGAGACGAGTGTAATCAGTTTTAAACATTATCTCTGCTTTTATTTGATTGTTTATGACATGCATATTAACCAAAAATCAAACCCTAGTTAGTGAAAGGCTAACAGTTTAACCACTGCGTCACCATACCCTTTTTTCTTAGTTTGATTCGTTCTAGGCCTTAGAGCTAGAAATCGAGTTAAGATCTCCAGTGAAAGAGGCACATGTGCTCACCACTATAGCACGTAATGTTTAGCTGGTAACATTAGACAACCGAAAATGATTGTATTTTTGTTAGCCAAGCATTTCTGTCATTTACCTACTGTGTGAGCTCTGCCAGCAAGACAGTTTAGTTTAGAACAAGTGTGTGTGAGTGTGTGTATAGATTATTAGCCTCAAGTATTTAAAGCTTGTTGTGTGTAGCGACCATCTTGTCCCAGTAACCACTGAGCAAGTTTTAACAGTCAACCCATAATAACTGCATAGGATGGTTGTGTGTGGTTCATGTACTTGTGTGTGTGTGCATTAGCATCATGCACTAGCTTTCCCTTACCCTGTATAGGTAGAGCGTTATCCCTTTCCTTTCTGACATTACCAATGCCCACATTCAACCACAAGTTTTACACTTAAACCATTGGCTTGTTCTTGATTAAGTTTTGGTTCGGTTTGGTTAGATTTGATTCAGCTTGGTTCAGTTTAGTTCAATGTAGTCACAATTTTGGATTTTAGCTATCCTATTTAACCAATCAATTAAAGATTGACTACTCTTATTTCTTGAATCGATTAATCAGATTTTGTATACACCATTTGTTATTTATTATCCCATACCTACAACCTATACTCTCTCTGTACTGCAGTTTGATCTGAAAACAAGTTCCAATGGTGAAAGATTTGTCAGTCACCATACATGTAGCCTACAATAATTCTTTCACTACCTAGCTATGTTTCATCACTCACTGTAATCATTTCACATGTCCATATCCGATTATAAGTTTATAAAATCTCAGGTCGATGACCTTGATGTATTGGGTATTTTTGGGTAAATTCATTAGCCATGGGAAAGGGTTGACCATTCTAAGTCCTATGACACTTCACATGTTGATATCCGATTATTAGTTTATAAAATCTCAGGTCAATGACCTTGCTGTTTTGAATTTTTGAGGTAAACTCATTGGTCATGGGAAAGGGTTAACCATTCGTAGTCCTATGACACCTCACTTGACCCTCTCTACTGATAAGTTTATAAAATCTTAGGTCAATGGCCTTGCTCTTTTGGGTATTTTGGGTAAATTCGTTGATCATGGAAAAGGGTTGGCCATCCTGAGTCTTGTGACACCTCACTTGTCCCTCTCTGATTATTAGTTGATACAATCTTAGGTTAATGACCTTGCTGGTTTTTTTTTGGTAAATTCATTGGTCATGGGGAGGGGTTGGCCATTTTAAGTCCTATGACACCTCACTCGACCCTCTGTGATTATTAGTTAGCGAGATATTAACGAAAGTGCAGTTAGGCCCTTTTGACAAAAAATGAATAATACATTCAAAAACAGGGCGTCACCACAAGTCCAACGACCCCTCATACAAGTTCCTAGCTTTCTTAGTTCATAAGATATTAAAAAGCCGATGACCTATTAGTTTTTGGATCTTTGGTTAATTTGTAAAAAAAAACGTATCTATAAATCATTATTCAAAAAGCCCGCCCTCTTACAAAAACCTCAATTGCGCATTCGTAAAACAAAAAACAAAAATGATAAATCATAGCGGCATTCAGTTGTATGCATGCACTTTATGTGGAACGAGTTTAATTTCATATTGGCATATAAACTCCCACATGCTGCACATGGAAAGCGACTTTTACCTAAAAATTATTATTTCACCCCCTAGTAGGGGTAGATTTTATTTTTGAGTGGAAATAAGTTATCCATAGGAAAGGGGTTGTCTGCCGGAGTAATTTGACTACTCGTGCATGTCTCTAGCCTTATTCCCACCACTGCCAAAACAGGTTGTGACTTGTTAGCTCTTATCGTGCACGTGCACATGTGAACACCTGTGTGTTAGATCATATTACACATGAACTCGCATTTTCTCACGTATGAATCAAAACAGGATGTGACTTGTTTCACAAGGAGAATGCTAATAATGACATCTCACACGTGTTCACATGTATTTCATCACTTTCCTTTCATATCGTTATTACATTTTAGTAGTGGGGGATTAGTGATCAACGTCAATTCAACACATACAAATGTAGTTAGGCCCTTTGACATAATTTAAATAAATTCATGGGCTAGTCCGTAGGAACCAGGCCAAAGGGATCAGTCCAAAGGGACAAGGACTCGTCCACAAGGACCTGTCCACAAGGACTCGTCAACAATGACCCGTCCACAGGGACTCGTCAACAAGGACCCGTCAACAATGACTCGTCAAAAATGACCCGTCCACAGGGATCTGTCAACAGGGACCTGTCCACAAGGACTCGTCCACAAGGACCTGTCAACAAGGACCCGTTAGGTTGAGTTAGGTTACACTACAATCACCATTTTTAAAAAAGCCCGCCCTCTTACCAAACCTATGAGTGGACATGTGTAAAAACAAAAAACTAGCATGTTAATTCATAGTTGCTTTCCACCGAACACATGCACTTTATGTAGAACAACGTTTCATTCCATATTAGCATTCAAACTCTCACATGTTGCAATTGGAAAGAGAGATTCTCTAAAAAATTCAATTTCACCCCTTAGTAGGGTAGGTTTTATTTTGGGGTGGAAATATGTTGTCCACTGGAAAGGGTGTGTCAGCCCGAGTTCAATGACACCTCATTCGTCAAAATCCGACCACGGGTTCGGGAGTTATCGGGCTGCCGCCATCTTGTGAGGTGGGGAGGTGGAGGTGGCTGCGGAACCCGTACAAAACCACTACTTTGATCTATACCTCACAGGACTTGCCCATTCTCCCACATGTCTTGTTGGTCTGCGTTGATCTATACTACATAGAACATGCGCATTTTCCCAAATGTCTTTGTTGGTCTGCGTTGATCTACACAGGATTTGCGCATTCTCCCACATCTCTTGTTGGTCTGCGTTGACCTATACCTCACAGAACTTGTGCATTCTCCCACATGTCTTGTTGATCTGCGTTGATCTATACCTCACAGGACTTGTACATTCTCCCACATGTTTGTTGGCCTGAGTTGATCTATACCTCTCAGGACTTGCGCATTCTCCTACATGTCTTGTTGGTCTGCGTTGAGCTATACCTCACAGGACTCGCGCATTCTCTCACATGTTTTGTTGATCTGCGTTGATCTATACCTCACAGGACTTGCGCATTCTCCCACATGTCTTGTTGGTCTGCGTTGATCTATACCTCACAGGACTTGCGCATATTCACAAATGTCGTGTTGGTCTGCGTTGACCAAACCTCCCAGGACTTGCGCATTCTCCTACATGTCTTGTTGGTCTGCGTTGATCTATACCTCACAGGATTTGCACATTCCCCCATATGTCTTGTTGGTCAGCGTTGATCTATGCCTCACTGGACTTGCGCATTCTCCCACATGTCTTGTTTGTCTGCGTTGATCTATACCTCACAGGACTCGCGCATTCTCCCACATGTCTTGTTGGTGTGCGTTGATCTATACCTCACAGTACTTGCGCATTCTCCACATGTCTTGTTGGTCTGTGTTGATCTATACCTCTCAGGACTTGCACATTCTCCCACATGTCTTGTTGATTTGCGTTGATGTATACCTCACAGGACTTGCGCATTCTCCCACATGTCTTTTTGGTCAGCGTTGATATTTACCTCACAGGACTTGCGCATTCTCCCGGAGAGCACGATAGTCCCAGGGTGGATGTTATAATGATTTGGACTGGCTGCGTGGCTCAGCGGTAACGTTATCATCTTGCGTTCCCAAGGTTACAGGATCGAATCCTGACCCAGCCAGTTGGCATTCGAGGGCGCACAAATGCATGGGAGCCCTGCCATTAGATATACTGGCACGTTTAAGATCCCCTTCGGGGCAGAATACCGGCATCCCACTGTCTTTAATAGCCAAAGTACACGTAGTTAAAAGGGACGTAATCAAATAACACTATTCGTATTATTATTATCATTATTTTGGATTTGACAGTTCGGTTGGTTCCTACCAGCTTTCTCAAGTACTTTCTGATGGAGATCTAGGGCTTGATATTGAGACACTTTTTTTTGAAAGTGAATTTGCGGTTCACTCTTGAATGGTAATATGTAAATTGAAGAGACCTAACGCTTTCGATGTCGGGTCCAGAAAGAATCAAAGTGAACCGCCATGGGCTCAAAGCTATTGACCACGGGGACCCAGATGAACTCATCATTGCCTTCATTTACTCGTTTAGAGCTCATCTCCGTGACATATCTTGTTGACCTTCCGTGGTCAACTTCTGTTCCCTTTGGACCCCGAGGCGTGGGTGTCTCTAATTTCCCTGCATTCTCTGTTCGGTAACATTTATTATTCTTCGAAGGCAGACCACGTATTTCACATGTCTTTTTCCTCATTTTACGGGTGTGCAGAATAGTTTAAACGATGAAAGGTAAAAATGAAAATGTATGTACACACATCAAAAAAAGTTTTGCATCACCTCGGTTCCCAGATCTCCGGCATATAGACGTTGACTGTGTATATTGTATCCAAGATACAGTCCCTTTGACTGTTCATAGATGTCACTAAAACTGCTCAAAGATGTAAACAACCATGCATGAGCAGGGCCTATTAGACGGAGGGGGTACGACAGCCGATCAGTTCCAGTCATTCCACCAGGACAAAGGTACGCTGCTCATGTTGTCTGTAGTTCTACCATGCCTAGAAGGTCAATACCGCAGTTCGATCGCGTCCGCATTGTTACTTTGTGTCAAGAAGGGCTCTCAACAAGGGAAGTTTCCAGGCGTCTCAGAGTGAACCAAAGCGATGTTGTTCGGACATGGAGGAGGTACAGAGATACAGGAACTGTCGATGACAGGCCTCGCTCAGGCCGCCCAAGGGCTACTACTGTAGTGGATGACCGCTACTTACGGATTGCCGCTCGGAGGAACCCTGACAGCAATGCCACCATGTTGAATAATGCGTTTCGTTCAGCCACAGGACGTCGTGTTTCAACTCAAACTGTGCGCAATAGGCTGCATGATGCGCAACTTCACTCCCGACGTCCATGGCGAGGTCCAGCTTTGCAACCCCGACACCATGCAGCGCGGTACAGATGGGCCCAACAACATGCTGAATGGACCCCACGGAATTGGCATCACGTTCTCTTCACCGATGAGTGTCGCATATGCCTTCAACCAGACAATCGTCGGAGACGTGTTTGGAGGCACCCTGGTCAGGCTGAACGTCTTAGACACACTGTCCAGCGAGTGCAGCAAGGTGGTGGTTCCCTGATGTTTTGGGGTGGCATTATGTGGGGCCGACGTACGCCACTGGTGGTCATGGAAGGCTCCGAAACGGCTTTACGATACCTGAATGACATCCTCCGACCCATAGTGCAACCATATCGGCAGAATATTGGAGAGGCATTTGTCTTCATGGACGACAATTCTCGACCTCATCGTGCACATCTTGTGAATGCGTTCCTTCAAGATAACGACATCGCTCGACTACAGTGGCCAGCATGTTCGCCAGACATGAACCCTATCGAACATGCCTGGGATATGTTGAAAAGGGCTGTTTATGGACGTCTTGACCCACCAACCACTCTGAGAGATTTACGCCGAATTGTCGTTGAGGAGTGGGACAATTTGGACCAACAGTGTCTTGATGAACTTGTGGATAGTATGCCACGGCGAATACAGGCATGCATCAATGCAAGAGGACGTGCTACTGGGTATTAGAGGTAGTGGTGTGTACTGCAATCTGGACCACAAATGCTGAAAGTCTAGCTGTATGATGGTACAACATGCAATGTGTGGGTCTCATGAGCAATAAAACGAGCTGAAATGTTGTTTGTGTTGATCTCTATTCCCTTTGTATTTAACGGTTCCAGAACTCTTGGAACCGAGGTGATGCAAAACTTTTTTTGATGTGTGTAATATTATTATTATCTTTAATTTCTCATAAATAATGTACAACTTAGCCTACAAGATACCGGTTTCACGATCAAGTTTCGTGTCAATACGACTGTGATAAAAAATAGTGTTACGGCTGCGAGGTTACTTCATTGTTCATTCCCTATCGCGTGACTCACAGCCGCCCGAGGCTACCCCCAGCCGGCCGCTTGCGCAGCGGGAACAAAAGGGATGGACCAGAATGTTCGAGACCCAACTAGTGATGGAACTCTCGAGAAACCGTGAATCCTGGTCCGCTCCAGAAACATCCATTGAGCGACCCGGCCAGCGAGGGGAGCGAGTTTTTTTAGAACTATGTTTATGAGCGAGTGAGTGTGTTTTCTAGTGCGACAGAGGCTATTGCAGTGAAGTGCTGTGTGGATTGCGAAACGCAGTGGACTGTTTTCCTAGCCTGCAGACGGCGAGATAGTGTGTACTCAAGAACAAGTGAGTGTCAGACTGTGGCTTATTGACAAGAGGAAGGGTACAGTCATTTCTAGCTGAGGACATGGACCTCTTTACGGTAGGACTAACTGCATGACGGAGTGAAAGGGAAGTGTTCCCAACAAGAGGAAATTAGAGTGAGATACTAATTGCTTGTATTTGCTATTGTGTGGTGTATCTTTCTGGCCTGCAATAAAGCTAATATGTTTCTTTAAAGGACCAAACTGTGTTGGGCTTTTAACCACTGTGATCCAATTAAATGAACTTGCTAATAGTGCTAACACGTAACAATAGCATAACAATCTGAAAAGCATCCTACAACACTACCTGCTGTATTCTGCCAATCAGGTGTTTAGTTTGTTGTTCCTCCAGAGCCAGTACTAACGTCTTTGGAGTAACTCTCGAGGAAGAGATCACCACTGGTAAAATTACCACGTAATTTATTCCCCATAGTGCGTACTGTCTTTTTTGGGGGGGGGGGCTGGGTAGTTAGCATAGTTTTACTGTGGGACAGCAACGTCTATCAAGTAGGCCCCTTGGTTTCCTTTATTGAAATAGAAAATATCGGACCGATTGACCAAAATTTCCTGATCGGTTAAAATAGGTTGGCAGGCTGGTAATTGTAGTACACCACGCATGTATCCAGAATTTCGCATTTTACAGCTAGGTATTGATGTGAGATCATTGTGCTTCTTGGTACACTCAAAATTCTTCTTCTTCTTCATTCCTCGATTTTGGCCATCTTTGGACCGCGTAAAATAACCCATTGCATTCACTGTCTCTTATTTCCTTTATCCTTTCTTGCCTTCCAGTAGTTCTTCATTACTTCACTTTGTCTCCTTCTTCTCTCTTCCGTCCAGATGTTAACCCGGTTCTTATTTTCCTTTTCTTGGAAACCCTTGAAATTGTTGATCATATTTCTGAAAAGTGGTCTGTCCTGAATAATATCTATTCCTACTTCCATATCCCTTTTTATACTTTGTACCCATTGATTACCATTCTTGCTTTTGTATACATGACTGAAAATTTGTTTTGTGAGTCTGGTGTTATTCATTCTCGTTACGTGTCCAAAGAAATTGACCCTCCTTTTGCTGATCATATCGCATATTTTTTCAATTTCTTTATTTTTGTAGAGGTCGTCATTCTTTCTGTATCTGAACTCTCCACTTTCTGTTTTAAATGGTCCCAATATTTTTCTAAATATTCTCCTTTTCTTTATCTCTAGCTCTTCTATTTCGCCTTTTTAATGGAAATATACAGTCTGAAGCATAGAGACTTTACGGCTTAACTATCGTATTGTAATATCGGATTTTAGTTGCAAAAGTAAGATTTTTCTTATTGTAGGTATCCTTTGTCAGTTGAAAAGCTTGTTCCAATTTTTATATTCCAACTCCATTTGCTTCTTTGTCTAGTCCATAAATTTATTATTATTATTGTTATTATTATTATTATTATTAGTATGACCCATGTATAACATTGCCATTCACAATAACTAAGAGTATTATATTTAATTTATCATATCCTACCACACAGTACAATAGGATACATGGCAATAGGATAGATCATAGGTTCTAGGTAGAATAAGTCGACTTCTGAAAAGTATGTCATCATCATCTCGTTTGGCACTTTATATCATACTTAAAATTTGGGCATCCTTCTTAAAAAAAAAACTGTATATGTGGAGAAGTGATAAATGGGACATGCAATACAATATTTCCAAGTTTCATGAAGTATAGAACAATTGGCCATGCTACTGCCTGAGGGGCGGGAGTTCTTATCGATTGGTCCTCATGGTGAAGCCGGCAGAGCAGAGTCACGGGACTACCAAATAACACAGTGGGAAACTGAAATATCACAAGGATACTCTGTACAGTAAATAGTGAACCCTCAAATAACACAGTGGGAAACTGAAATAACACAAGGATACTCTGTACAGCAAATAGTGAACCCTCAATGAACACACTGGGAAACTGACATAACACAAGGATACTCTGTACAGCTTCTTAACTTACAATAATATAAGGTGATTACTTTAGTGCAAAAGTGAGTGCATCGCTTATCAGATCAAGCTAGAAAGGCGCAAACATTGAATATCAATTGTCAGAATTTGCGTCTGAGATTTTTCTGTTCTTAATTTAATCTATATTTCACAGGCAAACAGGACATATATAGCGGTATATGACTGTCAAGAGTAAATACAACTAATATATAATAGCACATTTAACACACTCGCGCACTGTTCTGCAAGTGTTATTGTTCGCTTGTAGGGAAGCTTTCAGAGTAATCCCTTCGATTGTACAGCCAAAGGCCAGGAACATTTCGTTAAAGCTATCTCTACGATTAAATCAAGTTGGGATGTCATCAATCCGCTTCGGACTAATTGATTTTCAGTCCTCTAAAACTCTCCTCCGCGTTGACGTAAGCTGCCCCTTTCCAGTCTCTTCGCAGGTGTAGTGTTTTCTCGTCCATTGTGTACGCGTGGTGTGGTTAAAACATGGATGGAAACGCTGAGAAACATTTGATGTTACGTAGTGTGCTGCCTGCGTACTAACTAACATATTTGACTTTACCCCACACAGATTGGCACCACTTCGCAGGAGATATCGATTGATTTTCACATACTGTATTTGGCGTTACCCCAAAACAGATTGGCACCACTTCGCAGAAGATCTCGGTTGAGTTTCACATATTTGGCGTTACCCCATACAGATTGGCACCACTTCGCAGGAGATCTTGGTTGAGTTTCTTCTTTCCGTATGGTTGGTTCCTCCACTGAGGTGAAGCGTAGACAGCTCTGCCACGAGAACAGTGGTGAAGTGAACGACAGCCTAGTAGACTCGGCACGAGTGCAAGAACTCTTCACGCGAGCAAACTTCTTAACCGACCCTGATCTAAAACGCTTGATGAGTGGTTACATTCTATCACCGGAAACATGGGTGTACGTGAATACACATGGCTATCCAGAGGTTACAAATCAAGTAGCAATAGAGATTCAAGGAGAAATAATTTCAACACTGAGATTTGGTGATGACATTGTCATCATAGCCGATTCACCAGAGGATTTGAATGAGTTTTCAAGTGGTCTGGACTCCATCTAGAGGAAAGGATTCATGACAAAAATCAATAAATATAAAACAAAAAACAAGATGTTCAGGAAAGAACATATAGCCTACTTTCTCCTAAATGTTTGGGTATAGTTATAACTCTGAGCCCTTATTACCTCCTATTTTCTTCCTATTCGAAGTGCAAAATTCCACACAACAGTATGACATATTGGAATTGAGCAGCGGCGTTCAAACCATAGTTTATAATTTACCCCCAGCGTTTTACAATTTCATCATCAAACACTCCAAACAACGTAGGAATTCAGTATATTAACACCGACTACTTACAATAATTGAAACTGAAACAAAACCTCGTTGGTCTAAATGTATCACTGGGAGGAACACATTTAATGAACCTAATGCACAGCTAATTTCTAATCACGCCTATCCTTGGGGGTGAGTGCGCTCTATCGGCAACAAGAGGAAATTTTTAGCCTACTTTTCATATTTTGCAAAAATGAGGAAAAAGTTGACTTATGAGATCGATCCGGGAAAATGTCTGTCTGTCTGTCTGTCTGACTGGCTGGCTGGCTGGCTGGCTGTGTGTGTGTCCCCCCCTATCAACTCCTAAACGGCTGCAGCAATCAAAACCAAATTTAGTATGAGTAAAGATGTGCACCGGAATAGCTCACGTCCATATTTGAAAATGATGTCAGTGCTACCAACTGCTGAAAAAACGCACTAGAAATTTGAGCTCCATGTTGGATATCTTGCAAGGTATGCACGGGAGCTATTCCAAAATTGGCACACATGTAGATAATATTATTTCAGTTTAATTTCCAGGAGGCCAACCATGACAGTGTTGCCAAAATAATTTTTAGCCTTCTGATAGGTCCAATGTTTAAATGCATATTACTTCTACACTATCAATTAGATTTCAACCAAATTTTGTATGTAATATCTGTACATAAACAGATATGACTGAGCGTATTCTTAAGAGCCACCAGGGCTGCCAACTGTTAATAATTGCTCTCTCTATTTTTATATCCAAATACCAATATATCAGAAAGTATGCAAGCCAACAGCTTTAAACAATGCACACGTATATTCTGACATTTTCGATTAATTTGGAGTAACTTATATACGTCAGTTCTACCAACATGATTATAAGCCTGCTGATAGTACCAATTTTTAAATACATGTAACTTCTATACTATCAGTTGGATTTCAACCAAATTTCGTAAGTGCTATGTGTACCATAACAGATATGACTATAAGTATTGTTAAGAGCAATCAGGGCTGCCAACTGTTAATAAATGCTGTCTATATTCTTTTTACCCTAATATCAATATATCAGAAAGTATGCAAGCCAACAGCTCTATACTTTGCACACGTATAGCACCTGACATTCTAGATTAATTTGGAGTAATTAATACAAGGCAGTGCTGCCAACATGATTCTATGCCTGCTGATATGTCCAATTTTAAAATACATGAAACTTCTATACTAACAAATGGATTTCATCCAAAATTGGCACAACAAGATATCATAATAATTCAGATTATTTCTGACCAGCACACGCATGGTATTGTTGGCAACATGCTTTTACGAGTGCTGATAGATCCAGTGTCTAACTGCATGTAACGTCCATTGGACTTCAACCAAATTTTGTATTCTGTACCTTAAGAGGTGGAACTAAGAATAAATTCAGTCACCAGGGCTGCCAACTGTAGTGCTCTATTAGGCTACATTATACCAGGTATATTTTGAACTAATTAGATATTTCGATATTACCAACTTAATTTCGTCTTTATTCTAGATAGGTAGAATACTCATAGGCATGAAAAGTAGGCTGTATAGTTCTTCACGGAACTTCTTGTTCAATTACACCGTATGCATGGGTTCACTGACTGGGAATGATAAGGCCGGAATAGAGCGCAGCTATCATCTAGTAGGCATTGGTTAGCACACGCACAGTTCACCTGGTTCTAGTAGATGTCACTAGTGCAGATCCGGTGGCGAACTTTGTTTAAATTAAACATATATTTTCCATTGCAAGATGCACAACAAAATGTTCAATTTTATAACGTCTCACTACTAAATAAACAATAAATATAAAAAGAAATCAAGCAACAAAATACAACTGTGATAGGTTTTGAATCCCGGCCAACCTGGTGAAAAATCAAAGCTTTACCGCATAGCCAAACTTGTCCACCGATGTTTAACGTTATCGATCGATTTACATGCAACGTATTTGCAAATAATGACTTGGACAAAACGATTTCTTCAATAAAATCAATTTCATACAAAGCTTATATTATTTCTATCAGTGGGCTATATTGCATGCAACATACTCAAATTTGTGTAAAGGTCAGAACAACAGATGAGCTACCAATGTCTTCTAACTGAGACGACTCAGCTTTTTAAAGTCACTTCTTCAGTATAATATTATAATATAAACTTTAAATTTCGAACCGGCCACGTCGTTTAGAACAGTTTAAACCATTCTCAGTTCGATAATCGGAACTGGTAGGTGCTAAGTTACGCATTATGAAGCTTGCATAATTCACAGGGCCACCATCCTGAAATGGTACAGCGGATGACCTTGTAGTTTAGGCGCAAGATGCGTCCCATATCAATGAATATTTCTACCATATTTAGTAAAGATCAGAAGATTAGTTTGGTCGCAATTTAATTTTCATTTTTGTCCATTTGAGTAGCCGACATTAAGTTTTGGTACAGATGGCGGCAATATAAAACATGACACTGAGGTGCTCTTTGCTGGTGCTACCTCTGTACCAAATGTCGTTCAATTCGGTTTCGTCATGTTTGGATTGATACGGGGGGACTGATGTACACACTCTCTCTCTCTCACACACACACACAGACTGGGAACTTAGATCTCATAGGTCTACTTTCATTTTTTGCATAAACAGAAAGTAGGCTAATAATGGAATGCATCCCCTATTGAGGTCAAATTGGCAGGTGAAAATCTAAAGGGAGACTTCTGCTATTTAGGAAGCAAAATAACAATGACGGACGAGGATATAAAAAGTAGGTTGACTTAGGCAGGCAAGGAAAGCATTTCTACAGTTAAGAAAACTGTTGACAGCAAATATATATTTATTTGTTAGAAAGTCATTTTTGAAAGCCTTTGTCAGGAGCATGGCGCTCTATGGAAGTGAAACGTGGACTGTTGGTGCAGCAGAAAAACATTTCTTACAGGAGGTTGATGAAGATCAGATGGGTAGATTGAGCAATAAATGAAGAGGTACCGTATTAAGGTGAGTGGCAGAGGAGAGATGTTTGTGGCGACTGCTAATGAAGACAAGATATAGGTTCGTAGGACACATACTAAGACACTCAGGAATAGCAAAACATAGTTACGCAAGGAAGGGTCGAGGACAAGAACTGTAGGGTTAGATAAAGGTTTGAGTATGTTTAACAGATTGGCTCGGATGTAGGGTGTGGTAGCTCTGAACAGGGAGGTATGGAGGGCTGCATAAAAACAGTTAAAAGAATGAAGACTCAAACAAACAAAATTACGAGCCCCACAGTAGTCGCATATGATGTGTAACATGTGACTTATACCTTGTTAACAGTGAACTCTGTTGGTCATTGAAATAACTACTTGTAAAACTCCAGTGCCGGTTTTCAGCAAATATGATATAATGAATATTTTCACACCAAAGAACGACAACTTGAAGATGATTTATTGTAGGAATCTTTAATGGGGCCTCCAAATCTTGAAGAAATTTTATATGCGATATAGGTTCCACATAGCCACCTGGCCGACAGTACCTCGAGTGCTTACATTAATTATGAATTCAGCAAAAGTATGAAGATTTAATAAATCATAATTGATTCCAGAAAATATGATATAATGAATATTTTCAAACCAAAGAAGGACAATTTGAAGATGATTTATTGGTGGAATATCTTTAATGGAGCCTCCAAACCTTGAAGTAAACCATACGATATACAATCCACATAGCCACATGGCCGTCAGTATCAATCTACGCCACCACGCGCGCTCATTGCTTCCGTCCCATCCATTTCCGTTTCATTGTTTCCTTCCCATCCATTTCCGTTTCAGTTTTCAAAATCACCCCCGCAAAAAATATACAGATACCGAGTGGAAAGATGTTACACATCAAAAACAACAACATACAGCCAATTACACGATGCCGCGCAAGCACCTAAATGCATCAGTGACAACAAATAACTATTTGTTGAGCTGAATGTTACTGTTCTCACCATATAGAAACGTGTGTACAGGTTCTTTCATATAAAGTAAGGACGGCAAGCGGCGGTTTAGTTATACGCTGCTGCAACAGCCTTGGCCTAGCTTTTGGCGCTCCGCAGCCCCCTGCTTTAAGCGTGTTTTCAATCCTACAAAAAAGGAATCTGTTGACATCGAATATAGATTTAGGTATTAGGAAGTCATTTTTGAAAGCCTTTGTCTGGAGCGTGGCGCTCTATGGAAGTGAAACTTGGACTATTGGTGCAGCAGAAAAGAGGAGAATTGAGCCATTTGAAATGTGGTGTTACAGGAGAATGATGAAGATCAGATGGGTAGATAGGGTTACAAACGAAGAGGTATTAAGGCGAGTGGGAGAGGAGAGATGTTTCTGGCGACTGCTAATGAAGAGAAGAGATAGGTTGGTAGGACACATACTAAGACACCCAGAAATAGCAAGCTTAGTTATGGAAGGAAGGGTCGAGGACAAGAGCTGTAGGGGTAGACCAAGGTTAGAATATGTTAAACAGATTGCCTCGGATGTAGGGTGTGGTAGCTATATAGAGATGAAACGATTAGCTCAGGACAGGGAGGCATGGAGAGCTGCATCAAACCAGTCAAAAGACTGAAGACTCAAACAACAACAACATGAAATCTTACGTTATAAAAGATGCTGGAATTGTCGTCCTACCTGGGTTATACAGGCTTTGTATCTGGTAACCACATTCTGGCTGGCGCGAGTGAGTTGTGCCACTGAAATGTTTGTGAAAACCAGAGGATGTAAGTTGTGTTCTTACCTCTGCGAGGGGACGAGTTGTCTGGAATATCTTTAGACTTGTAACGCACATCCCGGTTGAAACAGTTTCAAACTTTCTCCATCTCGTGGCTCTCTGGTTTTCCGGTGATGCTGGGAACCGGTGAAGTGTAGTAGTTTCTTGCCGGCCGATGTGTTCCGCTACGGATAGCTTGGAAGCTCTCCAAACAGCACTATTGGAGTGTTTTGTTTCGACTTCATCAATTGTGAAATATGTTTCTTGTTAAGCCATGTCTCTCGTTATAATCATACTTAGATTTCTAGGAGATGAAGTGTTCTAACATACCGTAAATGTTTGGTTGGTTGGTTCCTCAATTTAGGGCCTGCGACAAAGCTGTCATGTAGCCACGTGTACCTTGGGTGTGTGTAGAATCTGTCTGAAAACTGTTGTTAATTGTGATGGCAGTATTAGTGTGTGTTATCTGTAAATCAGGTAATGATTGCAGACGATCAATTTCAAGTAGTTCCTACTTTTGCTACCAAATGCTACCGTCTATGACACCTAGCTGTGAACTTGGCTACTAGATGCTACCGCAACCAGCACCTGGTTGCGAACGTTGTAACTTAAGAGAGCGTTAAACAAATCTAACCTACAAATTTAGATTCACACAAGTTTAGTTAGTGGAAAGATCTTTTACATGCCATAAATCTATGACATGGGGCCGCTGGGTTTACTTCCCCTCCAAAGGGAGGCATACTGAAGAATTTTAACGCTCTTAAAAATTCCGACGACTTCTGTCGGGTTTGAGCCCGCGATCTTGGGCACAGCAGTTCAGCATGCTACCAACTATGCCATCGAAGCCGACAGCTACACATGATAAGGTGCGATGGGACATAGTTATCACTGGACTTAGCAGACAAAATGGCCTTCCATAGTTTTCCAATTCTAACTGTAGTCATCAATCAGTGGCCACATTCCAATAAACAGCATAGCAATTCAGACACAGTCCATGACAAGAGAAGTTTGCATACTCCATATCAAAATCACTCCTATCATTTCCTATGAACTAACACTAATTTGGGTATACTGTACACAGAAGAATTAGAAACAAATAGAGGAAGTGAAAGCTACTTTCATGAAGAAGCTCGTACTGTATGTCTATCTAAATTAGCTCCATCCCACCTCACATACAAGTTAACTAGGAAGTCATTCTTCATTGAAGAATTAAGAACGCTACTGCTCTTACCAGTTAGTCTTGTCTACAAGGTCCTTATGGAAGTACTCCGAGGAATGAGCAATACTAAATGATCAGAGTTCTACGCTATGGATTAAGCTGCGCTGTGACAGGCATCAAGAGAACTATGAGCTGAGACATTTCGTGACACGCTTTGCAGTTCATGGCTTCTATTTCTATTTCTGCGGTGGAAATCAGTACAGCAAAATTGCATGGAACCGCAAGAACATCTTCCGGCATGTCACAACGAGGATTGGGGTGTTTGGAGGTCCCTTAACACCACGTACTCTTGGGCATACGAATTGTGAGCATTAGCTGGCTTTATGGTAACGGTACAGCTATGATTCTTGTACCATGTAAGAAGCAGTACAGTATATTCTGAGCTGATTGAGGTGATGAAATGCTACTTTGCTTTTATAGAATGTGTGAAATGAGTACGAATTATGACACAAACATTTTCAGAAAAAAGAATTGTATTAGTTACTTCAAGTACACAATTCCTCAGTTGTTTACCGATAAAATGCTCTCAAATTTTGTTCCCAAATTGGGAATAGATAATGACAGACGAGTAATCACTTTTTTAAATTATTATTCAATCGGAATGTAAGACGAAATCCCAACACACATTTTGATACCTATTTGTTTTTTAATTTTAAAAACTTTTTTGTGTTTTTTTTTCTTACAATCTAACCCAATAATAATTAAAAAGAGTGATTACTCCTAATCAGTCATTATCCATTCCCAGTTTGTGAAAAACATTTGAGAGTATTTGAATGCTAAACAACTGAGGAAGTAGCTGATACAATTTTCTTCCTGAACATTTCTATGTCACAATTCGTACTCATTTCACACATTCTATAAAAGCAAAGTAGCATTTCATGCCCACAATCTGCTCACAATATACTGCTTTTTACATGTTACAAGAATCATAGCTGGGCATTTACCATAAATCCAGAAAATGCATAGTATAATAATGCCAGCTATTGTGCACAATTCGTATGCCCAAGAGTACTTGGTGTCCTTAAAAGAACTGGTGTCGGTAGGGTGAAGTCATCTCTTAAACTGTGGGGTTTCACAGAGGATAGCAAATGTGAGTGTGGAGAAGAACAAACGGTGGAACACCTGTGCCAGTGCCCTCTTTGTCCATTTACCTGTTCAACGCTTTTGCTTGCAAACGATAGTTCCATAGGTAGCCTATGGCTCAATTTGGACAAATGCCATCTGATTTGCAAATTTGGTCAATGATATTTCTTAATGTGTGTTTTTTTTGTTTGTTTGTAAATATAACTGTGTGTATTGTAAAGGTAGGCTTCTGACACGAGTAAAATAAAAAAAATCAAGGTGTGCAGGAATGACAAATACCACGAACCAAACGCCCACTGTGTTCGGGTGTTTTGCAATGGAATCTGTGAGTGATGCCACTCACGGACTTGCAGTGAAAGGAAGTGCTCCTTAATGGTGCTCTTCAAATGAAAACAGTTAACGAATGTCTGATGCTTTGCTGTCGGTCAATACGATTGTACCCAAATGAGATGAGTTATTCCCTAATCCTGAAAGAAATTATATGAGATTAATAAATACACTTGGTCCAAGTGCTTTTATTAATCTCCTTTGGGTACAATCGTGTTTACCGACTGAAAATCATCAAACTTTTGTTTACTAAGGAAACACTGAAAATGGCTTCAAACATCATAATGAAAACAGTAATAGTTTCAGAATGTATCCTACATTATGAGATTTCATGATGTTTACGTATGGCCGTTAAATAACATAACATAACCCCTTGCACTACATCCCATGAAGGGCCCAGGCCTACCAAGCGACCGCTGCCCAGCCATTTGTCCTGAAGATATTAATAATAATAATAATATCGTATGGCCTCGGGTGCCAGGTGCAAGCTTTGCTATTTGACACCCAGAGGGTAGCTTGCATGTCGAATTTCGTAGTTCATTGATTATGAAAGTCAAGGAGGTTAGATGTTAGATATCTAATCTCCTTGAACACAATAGCGCTTTCTAGTAGAGAAATGAGGAACTTTGTGTTGGCGGAAACTCCCGAGATTAATTTTGCCATTATGAACTCGGCCTACTGAATTCAAATGGATTCTTTGACATGCCAACATCGTATGACATGCGTATCGTATTTTTGCCGCCTTTCAAAAATCACTTACCACGGTCAGGGGCGAACCTGCAATCTTGGGGTTAGTAGACCGACACGCTATCCACTCACCCACCGTGGCAAGCCTGAAGATATTGGGGTGACGCGTGGTCATCGCATTGGGTCCCCTCGGCCGTTAACCTTGGATTTCGTGACCGGGGCGCTGCCTCACTGCCCGACAGCTACTCAATTGTACTCACCAGGCTGAGTACCGGATGAGTTAGCCGTGGTGGTTACGGCATGACTGCTGGCAGTCGCTCACATCCGGGAGGCGAGGAGGTTCGAATCCCCCCGCCGGCAACCTTGAAGATGGTCTTCTGTGGTTTCCCATCTTCCTTCCAGGCAAATGCTGGGGTTGGTCCCTAACTATAGGCCACAGCCGCTACCTTCCAACTCCTCGTCCTTACAATCCAACTTCCCTCCTTCCCTCCACAACGGTACTTGTAGCTCACCCATTGGGTGTCCGTCTCGAAGCAGCTACAAAACTGGCGAGCCGAACATGTCCTCGGACACTCCCGGCACCAAAAGCCATACGCTAAAAAAAAAAAATAAAAAAAAAAAACAGGCTGAGTGCACCCCGTTCCAGTCCTGACGGCAGTTTCTAAAATCCCTAACGGAGCCGGGAATCGAACCCGGGTTCTCTGGGTGAGAGGCAGGAGGACTATCCCAACACCACGGGGCCTGCATCCAAATATACGGGATGTGGAAATTAGAAGCCATTCCTTTTTCAGTGTTGACTATAGACATTTTATTTTGCAGCTTTACAGTAGGTCAACACGATTGTGCCCAATGAATTGGGCGGGGTACGAGATATAAATATGTAAACACACTCCTGGAAAACATTACAAGTATTAGTTAGTGTCCATTTAAGTGTGATAACTAACTAAAACATGTATTTTTTTTTCCAGGAGTGTGTTTACATATTTATAACTCGTACCCCGCCCAATTCATTGGGCACATCGTGTTGACCGACTGAAAAGCAGAAAAAGACAACAAATATACGGGGCCACATGGCCACGATGTTGTAGAATCCCTCAATGAATCAAGAACATCATCAGTAGGTTATTAGAGTCGTAGCAGAATCGTGCTGTGGTATGAAACTCGGAGGTTGATAATCCTCTCAATATACAAATATGCCATGATGCAGTGTTACCAAATTAAGTGACGTGTAATCCCCACCGCTATTTAATCCTCGCGTATCCAGTTCAGCGCCAGTGCATCGATCCACGGGCCGTGGCAGCAGGGGTGTGCAGAACATCACAGAGAGAATGTCAACTCCTAATTGGGTTTCAGACACAGCACCATAGTCTCTTAGAGCTGTGATTCCCGATCCGTAGAAGTCTGTTGACCACCCCCACCCCCACCATACCCCATTATCAGTTTTAACCTTCCGCAAGGCCTTTCCCATCCCGTAACAAATATCAAAGGTGATTAAGTAAAACAGTTTTCATAACTCATTGTTGATTGAAAATGAAAATCCACAGCCTGCTTCCAGTCGCCCGACCGGGTCAGGGAATGGAATGAATGAAGCTCCCGTCTAGCGGCGAGGATATGAACTGTGTCGGCTGCCGAAGCCTGTTGCACTCCCCTGGGTCAATGATTAAATAAATGACAGATCAAATGAAATAGTAGAGGAGAGTGTTGCTGGGATGAAATTGTGGCAGGGAAAACCGGAGTACCCGGAGAAAAACCTGTCTGTCTCCGCATTGTCCAGCAGAGATCTCACATGGAGTGACCGGGATTTGAGCCACGGACCCAGCGGTAAGAGGCTAGCGTGCTGCCGCCTAAGCCACGGAGGCTACTTCATTGTTTATTATTACTATTAATTAGAGTACTGTACAACTTGATTACAATGGAATAGGAAAATAATACTGTAAGTCCATACATTGTACTGTAATTCTTCAGTACAGTGTTATATTATAACCTTCTTCAGCAAACAGTAGTTGATAAAAATGAAGTTGCGAGATTGACACATCATTTTATAAAAGGCTGCTTTCAAAACTATTTCCAAAATACTAATTATCTAAAACACTCTTAAAGACTAAAAGTGAGATCTGTTACAATTTTTAGATTAACGTTGAAGTACACGTGCTGGTGTATAAAGCACACCACCCGCCCGTACTAAAGATGTTCGATTTGTTGTAATGTTTACTCAGGCTCTTTGGCGTCATCTAACCTATCCCTAATACTGTATGTTCACTAAGACTAGAAGCAGTGTCATTGTTGTCGGATTCGTCAGTGCTGATTCACAGGAATAAACAATGAGCTGTTGTGTATGATGTACAAGGTACACCACACATGTAGATATGTATGTACAATATTGATTCAGTTATTTAACTCACTGTCTTATTTTATATCATATTTTAATGAAGCTGCTTATTGAAGAGTTAATCTATGACGCTTAAGAGCAAGATGAATAACAGGAAGTTGGAGGAGAGGCAGATACTTCCGAGGAAGCATTTATAGAGGAAAATATTATCACAATACAGAATGAGAAGAAGAAATTGAAAGGCACTGAGGAAAAACTAAAATGTGAATAGAGTAATATAAGTGAAAATTATTATCTACGTTTATGAACAATATTTTCAGAATTCAGTGTAATGGTACTTCTATTTCTATCCTGGTAGGACCATTTTGTTTGTGCGCCCGCTCTCGTTTTCGAGATGCCTTGCTTTTGTATCCGGTTTTACCCGTTCGTTTGTGTTTATCATAAAGGTGCGCGTAGAGGTGCGAATCTAGTTTATTTAATGTAATTCCTCGATGCCGGATTTAGCAGATCCATCAAGGTATGTCACAACTTACTAACCCTGTATGTGTGTGTGCTTATTTGGTTATCGTATGGAATACTAGGGCGTATCGCCTATTCTAGTATGTCCATTGAGCGTCGGTATCGTTCCTGTTATATTTGTCCCCCTATCGTCGTATCTTTTTGTGTAGACGTTAGTGACAATTTTGGTATTTTATTTAATGTTCTCACTTTATTAACCAATAAAATATTTTAAATATGTTTAAACTGAACTATTTTGCCAGTAGAAATGATCATTTAATGCGTTTAATTAAATAACCTTTGTGACATTATTCTCTTGGTGTATAAAATTCACCACGCGTGTACTTGTAATATATCAACATGCGCGTGCAGTCAAAGGTTAACGATGAAAGATACATCTCTTTAAAATACAGCTTGAAGTGGAAATGTCAATGATGTGGAACTGATGTAACGCTTCATTGACAATTGTTGACGTTGGAATGATTTGTAAAATTGTGATCATATATTTACGTTGAAATAAAAAGTTTTATGATATGTTACTGATCATTCCATGGTCAAACATTCATTTATAACTGCTCTATTCCATTGGACTATTTTCACAGTCAATAATTGGATAATACTTGAAAAAATTAATGTAAACAAAAATATTGGAATGCAGCCGAAATAAATCAGGAACATCTATGGACATCACATTGGCTGGTACAAGCTAAAGGAAATAGGAGACTTCTGTTACTTAGGAAGAAAAATAACCAGTGATGGACGAAGCAAAGAGGATATAAAAAGTTCCTTGGCTCAGGCTAGGAAAGAATTTCTACAGAAAAGGAATCTGTTGACATCGAATATAGATTTAGGCATTAGGAAGTTATTTTTGAAAGCCTTTGTCTGGAGCGTTGCACTCTATGGAAGTGAAACTTGGACTATTGTTGCAGCAGAAAAGAGGAGAATTGAAGCGTTTGAACTGTGGTGTTACAGGAGAATGATGAAGATCAGATAGGTAGATAGGGTTACAAGCGAAGATGTATTAAGACGAATGGGAGAGGAGAGATGTTTCTGGGGACTGCTAATGAGTAGAAGAGATAGGTTGGTGGGACACATACTAAGACACCCAGGAATAGCAAGCTTAGTTATGGAAGGAAGGGTCGATGACAAGAACTGTAGGGGTTAAACAGATTGTCTCGGATGTAGAGTGTGGTAGCTATGTAGAGATGAAACGATTCGCTCATGGACGGCTGCATCAAACCAGTCAAAGGACTGAAGTCTCAAACAACAACAACAACATTTGTATCAACTACTGTTTACTGAAGAAGGTTATAATGTAACTGAAACCAGTTCACTGTGCTCAAGAATCACAATTTATTGAGTTATCAATAAGAATTTTGGGCAGGCATGTACTTTTTCATGTCTCTTCATACTTAATTACACATTGAAATGTAATGTTTTTCAGACAGTCGTCACGATAGTGCCCGATTGTATTGGGTGTTTCCCTAATCCTGAAAAAAAAAAGAATCGTATGGCTTCGGTGCCGGGTGAAAGCTTTGTAATTTGACGCCCAAAGGGTAGCTTGCATGTCGAATTTCGTTGTTCCTTGAATCTCTATGAAAGTCAAGAACTTTAGATATCTAAGCTCCTTGAACACTATAGCGCTTTCTAGTAGAGAAATGAGGAACTTTGTGTTGGCGGAAACTCCCGAGATTAATTTTGCCATTATGAACACGGCCTGCTGAATTCAAATGGGTTCTTATGGGTTCTTTGACATGCCAACATCGTATGACATTCGTTTCGTATTTTTGCCACCTTTCAAAAGTCACTTACCACGGCCAAGAGCAAACCTTCAATCTTGGGGTTAGTAGACCGACACGCTATCCACTCACCCACCGTGGCAAGCTATATGAAATTAATAAATACATTTGGATGACCAGTTAAGTTCGTCAAGCTATCATCAGCTCCATTACATTTAGGCTTTTCTTCTTCTTGTTGCGTTCCGGCCAACTAAGCACCACGTTATTTCAACTGTTTTTTTGCGTCGAGATTTAATATTCACCCATTACTGTCAGATGAATTCTTGATGGTGTTGCTTACTTTCTTCCGTCCACTGCATGCCTTTCTTAAGCTTATGTTTTTCTAGGAAACTCCGATGAGTTGTCAGATACATCTTAATTGACACACGCTCCTGCTTCGGTGCCGTAGTTGGTAGCATGCTGAACTGCTGTGCCCAAGATAGCGGGTTCAAACCCGTCCAAAGTCGTCGGATTTTTAGAGCGTTAAAATCCTTCAGTATGCCTTCCTTCGGAGGGGAACGAAAGCCGGCGATCCCATGTCATAGATTTATGGCATTTAAAAGATGCTTTCACAGACTAAATTTGTGTAAAGCTAAATTGTTAGGTTAGATTTCGTCGGAACGCTCTATCAAAGTTCCAACGTTCACCACTAGGTATCATTGATAACTGGTAGCGAAAGTTGGAACTACTTGAAATTGAACGGAACTTGTAGCTCACCCTATGGGTGACCGCTGGAAGCAGCTACAGACTCGGGTGAGCCGAACATGTCCTCGGACACTCCCGGCACTAAAAGCCATAATAAAATCATCACATGAATTCCCAATTTCTTGTAAATCTCTGCGTACCTCGGATAACTTAGCCCCCATAGTTTTCTACTCTAGAAAGTAGGTCAAGATCCCGTTTGTCAATCTCATAGAGTTCATTCATGTCATTTGGCCATAAAATGACATTCTTTTCCTCATCACAACAGTTATTTTTTCCACACGTAGGCTAATAATAATTGGTTTTAGGTCACTTTTAACTACTGTGGCTTCTAGAGACGCCAGGGTCCCGGAATTCTGCCCTGAACGGGATCATTAACAAGCCAGTAAATCTATTTGAACGGTTCCCTCACATTTGCGCACCCTCAAATGCCAACTGACTGCGCCAGGATTCGATCCGGAAACCTTGGGCAGGCACCGTGGTGTTCGGGTAGCGCGTCTGCCTCGCACTCGGAGGCCGCGGGTTCTATTCAGGGCTCTGTCAGGGATTTTAGAAACTGACGTGAAGGCTGGAACGGGGTGAACTCAGCCTCGTGAGGACAATTGAGTTGCTGTCTGACAGTGAGGCAGTGGCCCAGTCACGAAAACCAAGATTAATGACCGAGGGGACCCGATGCGTTGACCACGCGTCACCCCAATATCTGCAGGCCAAATGGCTGGGCAGCGGTCGCTTGGTTGGTAGGCCTAGGCTTGTCACGGGCTGTAGTGCCAGGGGTCAAAAACAAAAACCCTGGGCATAGCAGGCGAGAACGTTTCCGTTGCTACGCCATGCAGCCAGTCGGGTATCCTATGTATCATTGCCTCTGAATACTGAGCTTAAAAGTTATTGGAGTCGTGTGGGAGGTTAAACTAACCCGGTATAAAAATAACTAACTGCAATGAGGAGGTTTATATAAAGCTCAATGTATGTCTGTCTGCCTGTTATTTATACAAATCTACACTGTTCCACCGATCTGAACCCAAATTTGTATACTTACCCTTTGGAACCCGACGAGTAACACTGTCTACATGAAATTTCGGTTAGACCACTCAATCCCCTGCATGTAGGCCCTTTGACAAAAATCTACACCGTTTCACCTATCTGAACCAAATTTTACATACTTACCCTTTGGAACCCGACGAGTAACACTGTCACTTGAAATTTTGGACGGACCACTCCATTCCCTGAATTTAGGCCCTTTGGCACAAATTTACACTGTTTTACCGATCTGAACCAAATTGTACATACCTAACCTTTGGAACCCTGCGAGTAACACTGTCTACAAGAAATTTCGGACAGACCACTCCATTCTCTGCATTTAGGCCCTTTGGCACAAACCTACATCGTTTCACCGATCTGGACCAAACTTAATGTACTTACCCTTTGGAACCCGACGAGTAACACTGTTTAAAATTTCGAACAGACCACTCCATTCGCTGCCTTTAGGCCCTTTAGCACAAATCTACACCGTTTCACCTAATTGCACCAAATTTTACATACTTACCCTCTGAAACCCTGCTGGTAACACTGTCCACTTGATATTTTGGACAACCCTCACCATTCCCTACATTTAGAATAACAGACAAAATGAACTTGAAAACCACGTTTTAAGGCCCTAGAACCATTTATGTCCGTAGTAATGTAACTGTAAAAATATTTTAATACGTCTACTGCATTGTTGGCTGGCAATGCGGATTGCTTCACGTCGCCCCTACCGGTGTTCTGGTGCAGAATTGCGAAAATAGTTACATCTTGCGCTGCTTATAAATTACAGTCACGGGGAGTAATTAGTGCAAAAAGATTTCTTACGCCCCTTAAAACAGTTATCATCATAAAAATATTATGCCTCTGTATAAGTGTGATGGTTAGCTGCAATAAGCGTTGGTGCTTTCAAATTTACTTTCATTCATTCCAATCCTTGAGCGGTATGTGGCGATAAATGACGCTATTGCTACCTTAGGAACTCGGGACAGCTGAAGTTTCCAAAGTGATCTCATAATTTCTCACGACACTATTGATCTCTACTTTTCTAACATCCTATTATATATAGGCCCTAGGCAGTGTCTTTTATTTCACATACTCCTCTTTCTAAACATATTTTTCAATTCGTTTGTACATAACGTGTGTCAGTACTGTCGTTAGTAAATAGCCGTTTCCATATTCATTATTATCATTATCATTACGAGAAAATGGCCTGAATGTTACGTCCATTATACTGTACTACTTATCACCCCCACTATCACCACCACCACCGCCACCACCACCGCCACCCCCACCGCCACCACCACCACCACCACCACCACCACCACCACCACCACCACTACAAAAAGTTATATTTTTAAAATATTTCTTTTTCTGTTAGTTTAAGTATCATGTGCCAATTCTGTATTAGTATTCATTATCATCCATAAAACAAATGAATCCACCGGGCGAAGCCGGGCACTACTGCTAGTGGTTGATAAATATAATGTTAAAGTACGTTCTCTCTTTCCATTGTGACCACATTTGTATGTTGATAAGGGTATTTTTCATGGCAGCTGGACGTAGATTAGTGTTTTAGCGAGACTTAATGAGTTACTATCTCATCAGTTCAAAAACCCCCTCATTTGTCCCTTATCTCTCGCCAGCGCCATATATTATACTCCCTCACATGGTGAGTAATTGCACTTGCCCGCATTTGTTATCGTCTAACAACGTGGGTCTCGCGAGGAGAACATCATCCTGTCGCTTCGACACAGCACGTCCGTGGGAGAACTACTTGCTCTAGGGAAAACTCTATTATCACTAGTATACAGTATAGAGATAAAATTTCGCATTGGAAAGGCGAGGAGTGTTTTCAACTCAATGAGCTCAATTATTTTCAAAAGCCACGATCTTACCGTGAACACCAAACTAAGGGTCCTCAGGTGCTATGTGTTCTCAGTTATCTTGTATGGTGTAGAAACATGGACCCTTACAAAGGCTACCACTGTTAGACTTGAAGCCCTTGAACTATGGCTTTACAGAAGAATACTGTGAATATAATGGACTAGCAGTAGTACCCGGCTTCGCCCGGTGGAATGTTGATAATGTCTCAAAATATCCTTAGAAATAGAATGGACTTAAAATCTAGGTCATTTGTCCCCAAAGACAATGAGGGCGTAATATCTAGGTCATTTGCCCTTTTGATAAGTATGATAATGAAAACTACTGTTGAATTTACACGTCAAACTTACAAACTACTGTAATAGAAATACATATTTCAAAATTCACAGGCAAGGAAGACTTATTGTGCGTGGTGATCAATGGTGTAATGGGCGTAACATCTAGGTCATTTGCCCTTATGATGAGGATGATAAGGGAAACTACTACCTGTATGGAATTGACACTTCAACTTATAATGTACACAATGTACTGTAATAAAAATAAATATTTTAAAAATCACAGTCGAGAAAGACTTTATGCGGTAGTGATTAGTGGTATGAAGCGCGTAACATCTAGGTCATTTGCACTTAAGATGATAATAATAAGGTAATTAAAAATGACTACTAAACGAACATGGTGTAATTTTAAAACTGACATAGGTAGTTCAAAAAGCAAAAAGGAAGCTTGTAGTTTAACGTGACCGTTATTCTTGAGATCATGGGCCACGGGACCTCCTTTTAACGTGGAATCCGAACCAGAGGACATGGCATTTCACTTCGAAAATCTCACATGCATTGACCGGGAATCGAACCCGGACCGCCTTGGTGAGAGGCATACAGCTAGACCGCTGAGCCACCACGCCCCTATGAACCTGAGATGATCGCAGATGATGATGAAATATGATGACACACGTTCGGGGTTCCCCGCCGTATTTAGATTGGCCGGAGAATCACTCACTCTTTCGCAACACCACAGTGGCTTGAGCATCAGCATAGACAGCAGATAACACGGTGGGCACTGGAAAGTCCTCTCATGTCACCTCGCGATGAATCAGCAAGCTATTCTCACAACTGCCCCCCAGGGTCTCACTACTTGTGGGACGTGGGTTGGCGACCACGGGACCCCAGCAGAGTCTGGCATCGCTTCTACTTCCTGGTGCTGGGCTCCTTTCAGTTCTCTTTCCTGTCGGCCTCCCTTCGTCAACTCTTGTTCTCTTCCGACCCCGACTGTATTAGGGTATCCGAGGGCTAGGGAGTCTTTCAATTTCCCGCCTTAATTGGCCGTTGTCTCATCTTTCCTGATGCCCTCATTCTTTGAGGGGTCTGCCTTCTTTTCCTTTTCATAATACCTCCTGTCTTCTGCTCAAGGCCCTCAAAGAGGCAGGGTGTGTGTAGCCCCACCACTTCTGGTACACCCTCAAGGGCTCATGGCTGGTGAGTTAGGAAGCTGGCAACCCCGAGGGATTCCTGAGCTAAATGCAGGGAATGGAGTGGTACGTCAGAAATTTCAAGTGGACAGTGTTACTCATCGGGTTCCAAAGGGTAAGTATGCCAAATTTGGGTCAAATGAAACGGTGTAGATTTGTGCCAAACGGCCTAAAAGCAGGGGTTGGAGTGGCCTCTCCGCAATTTCTAGCAGACAGTGCTAGTCGCAGTGTTCCAAAGGGTAAATACACAAATTTTGGTTGAGATCGGTGAAACGGTGTTGATTTGGGCCAAAGGGCCTAAATGCAGGGAATGGAGTGGTCTGTCCGCAATTTCAAGCAGACAGTATTACTCGCAGGGTACCAAAGGGTAAGTATCCGAATGTTAGTTCTGATCGGTGAAACGGTGTAGATTTGTGCCAAAGGACCTAAATGCAGGGAATGGGGTGGTCTGTCCGAAATTGTAAGTAGACAGTGTTACTCGCAGGGTTCCAAAGGGTAAATATACAAATTTTGGTCCAGATAGGTGAAACGGTGTAGATTTGTGAAAAAGGGTCTAAATGCAGGGAGTGGGGTGGTCTGTCTGAAATTTTAAGTGGCTATAGTTACTCGCAAAGTTCCAAAGGGTAAGTATAGAAATTTTGGTTCAGATCGGTGAAACAGGGTAGATTTGTGCCAAAGGGCCTAAATGCAGGGAGTGGGGTGGTCTGTCCGAAATTTTAAGTGGACAGTGTTACTCGCCGGGTTCCAAAGGGTAAATATACAAATTTTGGTTGAGATCGGTGAAACGGTGTAGATTTGGGCCAAAGGGCCTAAATGCAGGGAATGGAGTGGTCTGTCCGCATTTTCAAGCAGACAATGTTACTCGCAGGATTCCAAAGGGTACGCATATAAATTTTGGTTCAGATCGGTGAAACGGTGTAGATTTGTGCCAAAGGGCCTAAATGCAGGGAATGGAGTGGTCTGTCCGCAATTTCAAGCTGATAGTGTTACTCGCAGGGTACCAAAGTGTGGGAATACGAATTTTGGTTCTGATCGGTGAAACACAGTAGATTTGGACCAAAGGGCCTAAATGCAGGGAATGGGGTGGTCTGTCCGAAATTTTAAGTGAACAGTGTTGCCCGCAGGGTTCCATAGGGTAAGTAAACAAATTTTGGTTCAGATCGGTGAAACGGTGTAGATTTTATCAAAAGGGCCTAAATGCAGGGAATAGGGTGGTCTGTCCGAAATTTAAAGTTGACAGGGTTATCCGCAAGGTTCCAAAGGGTAAGTATACTAATTTTGGTTCAGATCGGTGAAACGGTGTAGATTTGTATACATAACAGACAAACAGACAAACAGACAGACAAACTTTGTGCTTTATATATATAGATTCATAAAATTCAAATCAGGAAGTTCTACGCAGAGTTGAAAAAAGACCAGAACTGATCAACATCATTAAGCGTCGTAAACTACAGTACCTTGGTCTCATTATGAGGAATCAAAAACGGTATGAGCTCCTTCAACTTATATACAAGGTAAGGAAAGAGATCGCCCGGCAGAAGGAGAATTTCCAGGGACACGTAACTTAATGTAACGGGTAACGTAACGAAACTCCAGGTGTAACAGAATCATTCGGTTACATGGTTTCGTTCGGTACTGTAGTAACGTTATAGTCTCTTCGTTACATGTGCACGGTACAAATTGGAACTCTATTCCCATACGGTGCACGATGGAGTAACGTTACTCATTTCGTTCCATGCACCATTCGGTACAGTTGTAACGTTACTGCCTCTTCCGTACATGGGCACGGTACAGATTGGAACCCTACTGCCATGCGGTACACGGCGGAGTAACGTTACTCATTTTGTTCCGCGCACCATTCGGTACACTTGTAACATTATGACCTCTGCCTTGCATCGATACGTTACAGAATGGAACTCTAGGTTTGTACCGGAGTAACGCTCCTTTCTGTTACACGCAAGTGTAAGTACATGAACGCTGTTGTTATTTCGTGATATTATTGAAGTTCGGATGGAAGTCTTGTGTAGGAAAATTGAAGGGAACGTTGAAACCAGGGCTAGATAACTTAACCGTAACGTAACGTAATTAGGTAATGCACCGGAAAACTCCATGATTGCATTTAGGTAAATGCGTTACAGAACGAATTACTTCGTTTCGACAAGAATACCGTATTTATCATATACTATCACAATAACGTTAAATTCAGTAACCGAATTGAAGAACGCTATTATTCCGGTCCCTACCAATAACGTTATTGGGTGGGTGGCTCACATGGTGAATAACTGAATAACGTTATAGGCATCATTTCGTTATTAGTTCAACCTGATGTCGAAGAACGAAATTTAATGAACTACTGACAATAACGTTATTCAAAAGGCGGGTAAAGGAAGTTCCTCATAAAAACGTTATTCACCTATTTTCATTATTTGCCATAACCAATCTTTAAGGGACGAAATTGTAAGAGCTACCGACGATAACGTTGTTAAAAAGACGGCTGAAATTGAGTTCTACAAATTAATGTTATTCCCATTTCTTGTTTATTATTAATCAGATCCAATCTATATGGAAATAAATTGTACATATTCCGTCAAGAACGTTATTAAGGAAACAGCTCGAACAGACGGCCATTGTTAGTAAATGTGATGTAGAAGGATCGACGTTGTGTGGGATTAGTCACATTATACAAAGAAGGGTTAGGCCTATATGAAATATTTTAGCACATTGCAATAATAGAGGAGGTGCCTTTTCCCATATGGTACTAATTATATTTTTGTGAACCAAAATTACCTTTGTTGAGAAGAAAAACGAACCACGGAGTCGCAATAGCTTCTAGAGACATTTCATCATAAACGTACCTATATAACCTCTAGAAAACATAGGAATGGAATTTGTAACAAATAGAAACGTCCTAAGTCCATCAGAAACGTTTCAATTGATTTGTCTCGAATTTAAATCGATAAGTTCAACTTAAAGTTGGTCTGTCTACCACGCAGTCCACTTGGTGGCGCAGTAACAAGCATTCTTGGCTATTATCCCTGAGGTCCAGTCTCCCACTTATACTCTACTAACTTAAAGCCACGGCCGCCTCCTTCCCAATCCTAACTTTCATAACAGACACCACAATAACACAGGCTAACAGAAATATTATTTATTTATTTATTTATTTATTTATTTATTTATTTATTTATTTATTTATTTATTTATTTATTTCTTCACACACCCTAGTGCACGGTGGTAAATGACCACAACGCCCAAGACGTTACAATGAAACAACAACAACAACAACATGTCTACCATGTAGCACCATACCATTTGTCCATCAATATTTCTATGTTCGGCGTCTCCTATTGCTGCTTATTGACATAGTAAATTTCGTGTGGCCTTCCGGAAGGCCGAGTTCGTCTAATTGACACCCGTGGATGAATTGATAATGACTCCAACCTTACGTGCCTCGATACTGTGCTGTTCAGTACCTCTCCTTATAGACATACCGCTTGTATTGTACTGCGGGCATTCGCCATCAGAGTACAGATGGTACATTTCTAGCTCGACAACCTTAGAACCTGGTCCAACAAAAGCTCTGAAGAATTGTTCCGAATTGCCACAGATAAAGCCAGAAAAGCCATGCCGATCGCCAGCGACCGAAACGGACAGGCACGCTAAGAAGAAGAATACAGTATAGCTTCTGCAGACAACATGTAGGCCAGATTGTGTGGTGTCATTTGTGTTGATGAGAATGCCTTTTTGTTAGAATGCAAACACATTTGCCATTGCTAGCACAAATGTTTGTAGATATCCGTATTGATAGATGAATTCAAAATTTAAATTCATTCATTCATTCATTTATTTGCAATGGGGGGAGTGTCACCCGGTGGCAAATTGGATATACATAACAAATAAATAATTATACATAACAATTCAATAACAATTATACAACAATTAAACTGGAGTATTCACACAAATAGTCAGTCTTTTCTTAAACACACCTATATTTTTGGGAAAAGGCTCTAAGACTGCGGCAGGTAGAGAGTTCCAGTTATCAATGGCACGGTTTACAAAAGAATATTTACCATAATTTGTTCGCTGTGGTCGGCCCTTAACTTTGAAAGGATGATCGCTCCTACCCATGTAAGTGGGCTTTCCCAATCGTTTGCTAAGCTCACCCCATGCTGGTTGATTTGTATACGTGCTGTACATAGCGCAGAGTCTAGATTTCATCCCCCTAGCCTCCAGTGATTCCCACCCAAGTTTCTTTAACATACGGCTCACACTGCTCCTGGGATTAAAGTCACTGAGCACAAATCAAGCGGCCTTTCTTTGTACCATTTCCAACTCATTGATGAGCCCGACTTGATATGGATCACAAACCACCGAGGCATATTCCAGAATAGGTCTTACAAGTGACAAATAGCCTAATTCTTTAGCAGAGGTACTACTTCCTTTTAATACCCTCATTACAAAGTGCAGGGATTTGTAAGCTTTAGAAACTACACATCCTATATGACTACTCCATTTCATATCATTCCTTACGTGAACGCCCAAATATTTGCAAGAATCTTCTTCTACAAGTATTTCGGAGCCAATGTTATATTGAAAATCCTGCCTCCGCACTTTCCCTATTTTTAAGAGACTACATTTTCTTGTGTTTATTTTTATTTTATTTTCAATCGCCCACTTATAGACTAGGTTCAGGTCCTCTTGAAGCACTGCATTGTCTTGTGAGTCATGTATCTTTCGATATATTACACAATCATCCGCAAACAATCGACAGTCACTGCGAATCCCATTTGGTAAGTCATTTATAATCGCCAAAAATAACAAAGTTCCGATTACGCTGCCCTGAGGGATACCCGACGTTACGGTAATTTCATCCGAGAATATGCCTTCGACTTTCACTTTCTGTGAACGACCCGTCAAAAATTCTTGGATCCATAAAATTACTCTTCTATCAATCTTCGTCGAAGCTAATTTATGGAGTAGCATGTCATGCGGCACGACATCAAATGCCTTCGCAAAATCTATAACCACGGCGTCGACTGAAACTCCATGGTCTAACGATTCGCTAATGTCTTGAAAAAGTGATAGCATCTGACTCTCGCATGAGTAACCTTTCCGAAATCCATGTTGCCTATCATTAAACCATGATAATGTTTCCCACTGTTCCCTCAAGTAGTCGCAAATGAGATGCTCCATCTGTTTACAAACGATGGACGTAAGGCTAACCAGCCTGTAGTTGCCCAATTCAAGTCTGCTCCCTCCCTTAAATATTGGGACTACCGTAGCTCTTTTCCAGTCATCTGGGATTTGCGCATTGTTTATGGACACATTAAACATCACCTCCAAGTATCGTGCCACGGCCCTACTTCCTAGTTTAAGTACTTCACAAACAATATTATCAGGACCCTTTGATACATTGAAACGTAGTTTTTGTATTAGCTTTACAATTGCTGACTGGTTTATTTGGAACAGGGGAGCCCCTGATTCGTCGTTAAGGTCCAACACACAGCTATTAGATTTATTGAACACACTACCGTAAAAGACATTTAAATAATTAGCAATGGCCTGTTTCTCAGTAATTAATTTACCGTCATCGGACATTATCATCGACAAATTATTTGAATTTCCCTTTCTTCTCCTAACATAACCGTAAAATTTTTTCCACCCATCACCTCCCGAACCAAGTAAACCTTGCATATAATTGTCATGAGCAGCCCTCTTTTTTAAAACGAGCTCTCTTGATAAGGACTTAAATTTCAACATATACTTGTCACTATCATGTCTTTTATTGTATAATTTCCTAATTTTCCGTTTAAGACTCCTGATTTCCCGTGTGTAATACTCAGGATCTTGGTTTTGTTTCAGTAATTTAAATGGATCAAATTTATCAATAGCGCTATTTAAAATTTTCAAAACGTTAGTCCACAGGATATTAATGTGATTTCCTTCCGATGCCCATCCTACAAATAGCTCATTCAAATACCCCTGAAATTTGCCCTGATCCGCCCTGCGATACTGGAATATGATCTTATTATTCAGAGTCTAATTTTGTAATGTCACTGTATCTAATATTTAATTCTACCCCAGAATGGTCACTAATTCCTGGTACTTTCAGACAGTTAATATACAGCTCTACAGGCCTTACGAGATAAGCATCTAAGGTATTATTGCCTCTAGTTGGGAAGTCAACTACTTGGGAAAGTCCCCCTTTCCTTAAGAATTTGTTTGCAGCGCTCTGAGCTTGACCACAGCTAGTTGACTCACCAGACCAGTCTACTTTGGGGAGGTTTAAATCTCCGGCAATTATTATGCTCTTTTTCATAGCATTACACGTACAAGTTTCATCATACAGTGTGTCGAGAAGCGAAAAGTTATCTTTCGGTACTCTATACACCCCTATCACCTGAAGAGTGAATTTATTCCCTTTATCCGAAATTTGTACACATAACATTTCATGATCCGTATCAGCCCACTTTAAGAAATTAGCTATATTTTTGCGCACACAAATAAATAGCCCACCACCTCGCTTCCCCCGATCCCTTCTGTACATTTCGTAGGTCTCTTGAATTATTTCGCTACTATTTATGTCCTCATATAACCAAGATTCAGTTGCAATGACAATGTCCGGAGAATACGTCTCTACAAGATTCCAAAATTCAATTAATTTATTTCCTAAACTCTGACAATTAACCTGCAGTAATCTTAGAGTCTTACCTCCGCAGCAAATATCTCGAAATAGCTCCTTCTGTTCCCATCGGCTGGCAACCTCTGGACCTGCTCCTCCTCACAAAAGCCGGCACGAACCGATGACCCTGTCATGTAGGCTCCCTAGGTTAAAAGCGCCCCGTCGATTTAGATGCAGCCCGTCTCGGGCGAAGTCACGGCCACCAATCCAGTAGTCCGCTTCTACGTACACTAATCCCAGTTGTGCACATACCCAGTCCAATCGGTCATTTACCGTCTTAACTCGCCTTAACGGAACATCTCCCCGCCGAACAATGCCACTGATTATAATTTTTGCATTTCTAAACTTGCTTTTAGCTTTTCTGCCTAGTTCGTAGAGCTCCCCCATGATGTAATCAGCTGTAGCCCTCTTCTTCAAATCGTTCGTCCCAACATGTAGCAACAACACTTTAACTTTGTCACAGTCATCTACATTTGATTGTTCCACTTGTTGGGCAAGCTGGTCAATTTTAATCCCCGGATAACACCGCACTTTCGCACCTGATTTCCTCGAGATATTCGCACTCCATCGTATCATTGAATCACCCATTATGATAACGTCATCCTCAGTTTGCTCCTGCACGCCCTCTTCCTCACTGATCCCAGTAGAAAGCCGTTCAGTCACATCCTTCACCGTTTCTTCTGATTCACGAAGCTTTGCTCTAAGATCCTGTATCATTTGATCCCTTGCTTTGATTTGCACCTTCAAACAGTCCGGCGTATCACATACTTTACAAAACCAATTTCCGACATACAATCCTCCTTCTTAACCTTAATACAGCCGAAGTGAAACCTTTTCTCACATAGACCACACTCAACACCGTTCTTCAATGTTTTACTGCACGTCGAACACTTTAAAGCTGCCACTGGATCATTTGCCTGATTCACATTTGGAGTAACAGGCCCTGGATTCACTTCCACTCCACCAATAACTAGCAATGCAGCTATCACTAGGGATATGAACCACAAGTTGCTAGATCCCGTACGCACACACAAACACCGGAAATCCCGACTACCCTTCGCATACCACAGTCCGATCCTCGCCCGATAACACTCCAGAGAACAACCCATTTCAGCACACCTGAGAGCTCGGGAAAAACACGACCTTTCACTTTGACTGCCAACTGATAACTCGATGATACGCCAATCGATACTTACTCAAATATATCGATTATATATTGCGCATGTTTCGACCTGACATTGAGGTCTTCTGCAGCTCAATCTCTTATATAAATAAAAATCCTCTCGGCACGCCGGAAGGCGGAGGTAGATTTCACAGGGCAAACTAGGGGATTGGCTATAATAGGCAAAATATGCAGGTTTTCGTAGGAGGATCAGACCTCATTGATTGCAAGAAAGTATTTTACATTTGGAGGTTAAAAATCAACTTTTTTTCGTTTTTGTATGCATATTTTTATCATTTTATTGTCTATGGGGATGGTAACCTTCTTGTCATTCGGGGTTCATTTTTATACTTCTGATCACACTGTCCTTATGCAAGGTTTGGAACTGATGTGTAACTATCTGACAGTCTGTTACTTCTTATCGCAAAATTTTATCTCCCGCAGAGATTTTTGTTGGTTCCTCAGTTTAGGGGCTGCGACAACGTGGTAATGTAACCCCGGGTGTGTAGAATCTGATAAACGGTGTTAATTTTGATGACTGTTTTAGTGTGAAATTCAGGTAAGGTCTGCAGACGGTCAATTTTAAGTAGTAGTTCCTAATTTTGTACCATATCCTAACGTGAACGACACCTAGCTGTGAACATAACTACTAGATGCCACCGCAACCAGCAACTTGCAACGAACGTTGGAACTTCTCCTCCAAAGGAAAGAATGCTGAGGGTTTTTTAGCGCTCTTAGAAAATCCGACGACTTTGGCCGGCTTTGAACCAGCGACCTTGGGCATATAAGTTCAGCATGCTACCAGTTAGCCACTTCCCACAGTCAGATGGAAAAATGAATGTGATCTCGTGCAATGGCGTTGTCTTGGCAACCTCTGATAGCTCATCCCTCATCA
The DNA here is from genome assembly GCA_946902985.2 of Meconema thalassinum. Taxonomy (NCBI): domain Eukaryota; kingdom Metazoa; phylum Arthropoda; class Insecta; order Orthoptera; family Tettigoniidae; genus Meconema; species Meconema thalassinum. The sequence continues at coordinate 2,053,907,834 of OX336388.2, read as the reverse complement.
ATTTAGAAGCGTTGTCACGGTAACCTCTGATGGCACTTGGCATGTTCTTTAATTCCGAAATCATTTTTCTCATCCCTTGGCGTAATGGTAGGTCAGATCAAAAATTATTTCAGACAAAGTTTTAGGTAATTATTAGGGGAATATTTTCCATTATGTACGGGTTTGATATTGTGCCTATTAAGAGAGATATGATTAAAGTTTCCCGAAAAAAACACTTTTTTCCACCCCTTTGGTCAATGGTTGGTGCTATCAAAAAACCTATTTGACATAAATTTTTGGCACTTATCCGACAAATATTATGAACTTTGAATTGATTCGATATTTCACGTATTAAGAGAGTTATAGCGACATTTCACTTTTTCGAAAAAAAAAGCCCCCCCCCATTTTCACCCCCTTTAACCGATTTTGCCCATTAACGAACTCGACCGATTTTTAAGGGGTTACATATTATGTAAAACATTAAAGTGATTGGTGCAAAATTACGGCAGTTATCGTGTCCACAACAAACTGATATATATGCATATATATACACACACATATATATAAACTTTTGAACTGACGGTGTTTTGGGGGATGTGAAACACGAAGATATGTCGAAATTTTCCGGAAGTCGAAACATGGCACCCATTGCAATAGTTAGCTTTCTGATGAAATCTACCTAAAATAGGCTACATAATTTAAAATACTACCATCAACGACACCTAGCTGTGAACTTGGCTACTAGATGCCACCGGAACCATCAACTCGCAATGAACGTTGGAACTTCCCCTCCGAAGGAAAGCATACTCAGGGTTTTTTGGCGCTCTTAGTAAATCCGACGACTTCAGCCGGGTTTGAACCCGCGACCTTGGACATAGAAGTTCAGCATGCTACCAGTTCCGATACCGAAGTCGCTTCCCACAGACATATGAAAACAGAATGTGATCTCGTGCAGTGGCGTTGTCATAGCAACTGCTGATGGCTCAACCCGTATCAATTAAAAGTAAAGTTGTCATGGCAACCACTCTTGGCACTTGGAATTTTCTTATAATTTAAATCATTTTGCTCACTCCGTGGCGTAATGGTGGGTCATATCGAAAATTCTTTCAGACAAAAGTTTTAGGTAATTATTGGAGGAATATTGTCCATTTTGTACGGTTTTGATATTGTGCCTATTAAGAGAGATATGATTAATGTTTCCCGAAAAACCCACTTTTTTCCACCCCTTTGGTCAATGGTTGGTGCTATCAAAAAACTTATTTGACATAAATTTTTGGCACATATACGACACATATTATGAACTTTAAATGGATTCGATATTTCACGTATTAAGAGAGTTATAGCGAAATTTCACTTTTTCGAAAAAAAGCCCCCCATTTTCACCCCCTTCGACCGATTTTGCCCATTAACGAACTTGACCGAGATTTTATAGGGATACATGTTATGTAAAAAATTCAAAGTGATTGGTGCACAATTACGGCATTTATCGTGTCCACAAGAAACTGATATATATATATATATACATAAATTATATATAAACTTTTAAACTGACGGTGGTTTTGGGGTCTGGGGGATGTGAAACGCGAAGATATGTCGAAATTTTCCGGAAATCGAAACATGGTACCCATTGCAATAGTTAGCTTTCTAATGAAATCTACCTAAAATACTGCCGTCAACGACACCTAGCTGTGAACTTGGCTAAAGGATGCCACCTCAATCAGCAACTCGCAACGAACGTTGGAACTTCCCCTCCGAAGGAAAGCAAACTCAGGTTTTTAGCGCTCTTAGTAAATCCGACGACTTCAGCCGGGTTTGAACCCGCGACCTTGGGCATAGAAGTTCAGCATGCTACCAGTTCCGATACCGAAGTCGCTTCCCACTGACATATGAAAACTGAATGTGATCTCGTGCAGTGGCGTTGTCATAGCAACTGCTGATGGTCATCCCTTATCAATTAAAAGTAAAGTTGTCATGGCAACCTCTCTTGGCACTTGGCATTTTCTTATAATTTAAATCATTTTGTTCACCCCGTGGCGTAATGGTGGGTCATATCAAAAATTCTTTCAGACAAAAGTTTTAGGTAATTATTGGAGGAATATTGTCCATTTTGTGCGGTTTTGATATTGTGCCTATTAACAGAGATATGATTAATGTTTCCCGAAAAACCCACTTTTTCCCACCCCTTTGGTCAATGGTTGGTGCTATCAAAAAACTTATTTGACATAAATTTTTGGCACTTATCCGACACATATTATGATCTTTGAAGGGATTCGATATTTCATGTATTAAGAGAGTTATAGCGATATTTCACTTTTTCGAAAAAAAAGCCCCCCATTTTTACCCCCTTTGACCGATTTTGCCCATTAACGAACTCGACCGAGATTTTATAGGGATACATATTATGTAAAAAATTCAAAGTGATTGGTGCAAAATTACGGCAGTTATCGTGTCCATATATATATATATATATATAGATAGATAGATAGATAGATACATATATACATAAATTATATATAAACTTTTGAACTGACGGTGGTTTTGGGGTCTGGGGGATGTGAAACGCGAAGATATGTCGAAATTTTCCGGAAGTCGAAACATGGGACCCATTGCAATAGTTAGCTTTCTAAAGAAATCTACCTAAAACAAGTGTCCTGACTGACTGACTGACTGACTGACTGACTCATCATCGCCCAGCCAAAACTATTAAAGTTAGAAACATGAAATTTTGGGGATATGTTCGTGGTAAGTCAAAAACGCGCACTAAGAAAGGATTTTTGGATATTCAGGTTCTAAAGGTGTCTTAAGGGGGTACACATGCATTTCATTGAATAGCAATATCTCCGGCTTGGTTTCATTGAGGGACGTGATACTCGGCATATAAACGTATCATTAAAAATATGAAGACACGTGTCTGAGGGTTTTTCGATGTGGTGTATATTATGAGGTGAAAGGGGTGAAAAGTGGGGGTTGAAGGGTTCCTAACGGAGCGTGTATCTCTTAAACGACATAGGCGAGGAGTTTGAAACTCAGCGGAAAAAAATCAGCTTAAAAAATAAGTAAATAGGTGTTTGACCGTTTTTTCATAAATCGAATTTAAGGGGCCCATGGGGAGGGGTGAAATTCTGAAAAAAGAAAATTGAAAGATACAAAGTCCTGACTCACTCATCATCGCCCAGCCTAAATTATTGAAGTTAGAAACAAGACATTTTGGGGATATGATCATTATATGTACAAACCGTCCACTAAGGGAGGTTTTTCGTATATTCAGGTTCTAAAGGGGTGTTAAGGGGCTAAAACCTGCATTTCATTGAATAACAATAACTCCGGATTGGTTTCATTTGTGGATGTGATACTCGGCATATAAACTGATCATTAAAAATAAGAAGACACGAGTCTGAGGGTTTTTCAATGTGGTGTATATTATGAGGTGAAAGGGGTGAAAAGTGGGGGTTGAAGGATTCCTAACGGAGCGTGTATCTCCTAAACGACATAGGCGAGGAGTTTGAACTCAGCGGAAAAACATCAGCCTAAAAGATAAGTAAATAGGTGTTGACCGTTATTCTTTACATAAATCCAATTTGAGGGGCCCATGGGAAGGGGTGAAATTCTGGGGGGGGGGGGGGACAGGAAAGAAAGTGTCCTAACTGATTGACTGACTCACTCACTCTTCAATCTCAGGGAGTGAAAGCTGCTTAAAAATAAGTAAATAAGTGTTCGACAGTTTCTTTTTCATAAATCAAATTTAAGGGGTTCATGGGGAGGGGTGAAATTCTGGAGAAAAAGAAATGAAAGAAAATGTCCTGACTCACTCACTCACTCACTCACTCATCATCGCCCAGCCAAAATTAATGAAGTTAGAAACATGACATTTTGGGGATATGTTCGTTGCATGTCAAAACCGTACACTAAGGGAGGATTTTCGGATATTCAGGTTCTAGAGGGGTCTTAAGGGGGTTGAACCTGCATTTTATTAATTAACAATATATCACTAGTGGTTTCATATGTGGATGTGATACTCGGCACATAAACTAATCATTAAAAATAAGCACACATGTGTCTAAGGGTTTTTCGATGTGGTGTAAATTATAAGGTGAAAGGGGTGAAAAGTGGGGGTTGAAGGTTTCCTAACGGAGCGTGTATCTCTTAAAAGACATAGGTGAGAAGTTTGAAACTCAGCGGAAAAAATCAGCTTAAAAATTAAGTAAATCGGTGTTCGAAAGTTTTTTCATAAATTCAACTTAAGGGGCCGATGGTGTGGGGTGAAATTCTGGGGGGAAAAGGAGAGAAAGTGTCCTAACTGACTGACTATCTCACTCACTCATCAAACTCAGGGGAAAAAGACAGCTTAAAAAATAAGTTAATAGGTGTTCGAGCGTTTCTTCATAAATTCAATTTAAGGGGCCCATGGGGAGGGGTAAAATTCTGATAAAAATAATTGAAAGAAAATGACCTGATTGACCCACTCACTCATCATCGCCCAGCCAAAATTATAGAAGTTAGAAACATGAAATTTTGGGGATATGTTCATTGTATGTCGAAAACGTCCACTAAGGAAAGATTTTTGGATATTCAGGTTCTAAATGGGTGTTAAGGGGGTAAACCTGCATTTCATTGAATAACAATATCTCACGAGTGGTTTCATTTGGGGATGTGATACTTGGCATATAAACCAATCATTAAAAATAAGCTGACACATGTCTAATGATTTTTCGATGTAGTGTATATTAAGAGTAAAGGGGTGAAAAGTGGGGGTTGAAGGATTCCTAACGGAGCGTGCATCTCCTAAACGACATAGGCGATGAGTTTGAAACTCAGAGGAAAACAATCAGCTTAATAATAATAAATAAATAAATAAATACATACATACATAAATAAATAATTTAATAAATAGGTGTTCGACCGTATTTTCATAAATCCAATTTAAGGGGCTCATGGGGAGGGGTGAAATTCTGGAAGAAAAACGTCCACTAAGGAAGGAATTTTGGATATTCACTCTCATCGACCAACCAAAACTATTAAAGTTAGAAGAATGATATTTTGGGATTATGTTTGTTGTGCGTCGAAAAGTCTACTAAGGAGGGATATTTGGATATTCAAGTTCTAAAGGGGTGTGAACGGTGTTAAACCTGGATTTCATTGAAGAACAATATGACACGACTATGACGCGAGCGAAGCCGCGGGTACCTGCTAGTCTATATATATAAAAATCAATGTAACGTGATAGTTTGTCTGTGGGTATGTCTGTGGGTATGTCTCCTATGCGTTCATATACCATTCATCCGATTGCGATGAAACTTGGGTGAGATGTTGAGTACACTCCAAGGAAGGTTTCTGACTTAGTAAATCAATTTCACAATATGTAGCGCACGCGTAGATTCAACAAATGAGTGACGATGCGCGAAGCGTTTCAAACAAGTCCCGTATGTGTTCATAAACCATTCGTCCGATAGCGATGAAACTTGGGTGAGATGTTGTATACACTTACGTGAAGGTTTCAAAATTAGTGAATACATTTCACAGTAGATAGCGCACGAGTAGATTCAACAAATGAGCGACGACACGCAAAGTATTTCAAAAAAGTCCCGTATGCATTCATATACCATTCGTCCGATAGCTATGAAGCTTGCGTAAAATGTTGTGTACACTTCAGGGAAATTTTCTGGCTTAGTAAATCCACTTTACAATAGGCAGCGCACGAGTAGATTCAACAAATGAGCTACGACGCGCGAAGCATTTCAACAAAGTCACGTATGCGTTCATATACCATTCGTCCGATAGCGATGAAACTAGGCTGAGATGTGTGCACTCCAGGGAAGGTTTCTGGCTTAGTAAATCCCTTTAAAAATAGGAAGAGCAGGAGCAGAATCAACAAATGAGCGACGACGCGCGAAGTTTTTCAACAAAGTCCCATATATGGTCATATATCATTCATCCGATAGCGATGAAACTTGGGTGAGCTGTTGTGTACACTCCAGGGAAGGTTTCTGGCTTAGTACATCCATTTTACAATAGGTAGCGCAGCAGTAGATTCAACAAATGAGCGATGACACGCGAAGCGTTTCAACAAAGTCCCGTATAAGGTCATATACTATTCGTCTGACAGTGATAAATGTTTGGTGAATTGTTGTGTACACTCCAGGAAATGTTTCTGGCTTAGTTAATCCATTTTACAATACGAAGCGCACGCTTAGATTCAACAAATGAGTGACTACGCGCGAAGCGTTTCGACAACGTCCCGTATACGTTCACATACCATTCATCCGATTGCGATGAAACTTGGGTGAGATGTTGTGTACACTCCAGGGAAGGTTTCTGGCTGAGTACATCCATATTGCAATAAGTAGCGCAAGAGTAGAATCAACAAATGAGCGACGACACGCGAAGCGTTTCAACCATGTCCCGTATGCATTCATATACCATTCGTCCGATAACTATGAAACTTGGGTGAGATGTTGTGTACACTTCATGGAAGGTTTCTGGCTAAGTAAATCCACTATACAACAGACAGCGCACAAGTAGATTCAACAAATGAGGGACGACGCGCGAAGCGTTTCAACAAAGTCCCATATAAGGTCATATTCCATTCTGCCGTTAGCGGTGAAACTTGTGTGAAATATGGTGGACACTCCAAGGAAGGTTTCTGGCTTAGTAAATACATTTCACAGTAGGTAGCACACGAGTAGATTCGACAAATGAACGACGACACGCGGAGCGTTTCAATACAGTCCCCTATGTCTTCATATCCCATTAGTCCGATAGCGATGAAACTTGGGTGAGATGTTGTGGACACTTACGTGACGGTTTCTAACTTAGTAAATACATTTTACAGTAGGTAGCGCACGAGTAGATTCAACAAATGAGTGACGGGGCACTAATCGTTTAAACAAAATCCGGTATGCGTTCATATACTATTCATCCGATTGCGATGAAACATTGATCAGTTATTGTGTACACGCCAGGGAAGGGTTACGACTTAGTAAATCCATTTCACAATAAGTAGCGCAAGAGTAGATGCAACAAATGGGTGCCGACGCGCGAAGCGTTTCAACAAAAAACCCTATTGGGTACATATAACCTTCTTCGATTGCGATGAAACCTTGATGAGTTATTGTGTACACGCCAGGGAAGGGCTTCGACTTAGTAATACATTTCTCAATAGGTAGCGCACGAGTAGATTCAACAGATGAGTGACAGCGCACGAATCGTTTAAACAAAACCCCGTATACGTGCATATACCATTCATCCGATTGCGATGAAACATTGATGAGTTATTGTGTACACGCCAGGGAAGGGTTTCAACTTAATAAATCCATTTCACAATTGGTAGCGCACGAGTATATGCAACAAATGGGTGACGACGCGCGAAGCGTTTCTACAAAATCCCCTATGCGTTCATATAACCTTCTTCGATTGTGATGAAACCTTGATGAGTTATTGTGTACACGCCAGGGTAGGGTTTCGACTTAGCAAATTCATTTCTCAATAGGTAGCGAACGAGTAGAATCAACAAATAGGTGGCAGCGCACGAATCGTTCAAACAAAATCCCGTATACGTTCATATACCATTCATCCGATTGCGATGAAACTTTTGAAAGTTGTTGTGCACGCTCCCACGATTGATTCTAAATTAGAAAATCCATTTTACGATAGCATAGGGGCAGTTAACGGAAATTGAAAAACATGTTGTGTATCCAAAAGCACTTCAAAAAACAGAATTTCAACGCCAACACTTTCTTTGATTGGCATTGCAACGCATGCCGGGTACAGCTTGTTAAGAATAAAATCAATTAAGAATAAAAGTAAAATACTAGAGATGTACTTAAGTCTAAGGTTTGTTTGATATGAAAAATGTTTATGAGATAACATGTAATTAAAAGAATGAAATCCTCCCTATATTATTCTGCTAAGGACCCATTCCGATTTTGTACCGAAAATAAGGTCCTGTTAACACCAACCTACACATATGTGGTACCTACAGGTTCTGCATAACCCCATGTGTGCCCGAAACACACTCACTTCCTCTGTAAATGCCTAACAATTAAATAAATACCTTAAAAATGTACATTTACAATGGGAGCACTATAACCTGGCGATCCTGCCACTAGAGCACAGGGAAGCGCGGCGATGGCAGACATCTGGCGGGAGCACGGCGTACTGTTAGGCGAGCCTGCCGCTAGAGCGCAGGGCAGCGCAGCGGCGGCAGCCATCTGGTGGGAGCACGGCGTACTGCTAGCTGAGGAGTCTCTCAGCAGATGGCTCCGGTGTGATCTCGCCAAGACTTTCTCTAGGGCTCAATCCTTTGCAAATGTAAAAATTGCTGTAGAAGAAACTCCCGAGCAAATAATAACCGATGAATTTGTTGTAACATCGAATATTGTCTACAAAGAGGTGCTGTGACAAATACAAAACACTGTTCTACATAATTCTTTGTGTTCTTCTCATGTACGTATGCCGTTTAACAATAATAAATACATTTCTTCAATATTTAAAACTTCCTTCTCCCACATTCTTCCCTACTACCCCATAAAGCTACATTCACGTTGCAAAAGCTCGCACAGGCCCACTAGTAAAATAATAAAAGAGGATACCCTTACAGTGTAATCATCATCATCATCTTCATTTCCCCTTTTCCAGTTGACACTGGGTGGGGGCAAATATGGTTCCTCTCCACTTTCTTCTGTCGTTCGCCCATTCCTCTTCCGACACAGTGTTCCAATCCAGGTTCCGTTTTCTAATACTATTCTCCACCGAGTCCATCCAACGCATTCTGTGTCTTCCTCGTCCTCTCTTCCCTGTCATACGTCGTTCCAGTGCTCGTCTTGGTAGCCTTACTTCATTCATCCGTTTGACGTGTCCAAACCATCTCAATCTGTTTTGCTCCTGTTTATCTCTTAGTTTCTGTACTCCCAGTTCATTCCGTACATCTTCATTTCTCACTCTGTCCCTCCTCGTTTTCTGGACCATGCCTCTCAGGAATATGGTTCAGCCTTACAGTGTAATATTAGTTGTAAATTGATAAAATATAATATAGTGCATATTTTGGTGGGTAATTAATAGTCCTGGACCATAAATGCTGCATGCCGTAGGAGAATCAAAGCCTTCGAGATTACGTGTTATCGAAGAATGCTACGAATATCGTGGGTAGCATGAAGAACAAATGAATCTATTCTGAAGGAGCTAAGGATTGCTCCTCAAGCACGCTTACTCCCAAATATCCAAAGGCAAATGTTGAATGTTTCGGCCTTGTCATCCGGCGAGACGGCATTAGGAAGTGTATCATCCAGGGTAAAGTTGGCGGAAAATGGCTGAGGGGGGGTGCCCTGAACTGGTACAGAGAGTGTATTTTGTATCTGACGGAGACCCTCGCTTGCCCACTCGCCCGCGCTGCGAGCCTGTCTCCCGCCCCGCACTTTTCCGTTATGCGGCGCCTGCGCAGCACTGAGTCATGGAGTATAGGAATTTGTACTTACCTAGTTCACAGCTGGTGTCGAAAATGTTCGCCATTCACTGCTACACATCGCTGGCACTTTTCTATGAAACGTGCATTTACTTTCTGAAGTTCCTCAGCACCGATTGACTGTATTTCAGCTGTAATATAGTCTTTAAGCTGTCTGTTTGAACTTTTTTGCTAGATCTTTTATTGTATTGACGCTAGGCAGGGGTCTTTTTGGAAATTTCTGACGGAATTTCCGTCTTGTTTTCGCACAAGATTTCCTGTACTTTATGAAGGTATTATATATATACCCACGTTCACGTAATGAAAATCGCATTGGAACTGCACACTGAGCACTAAACACGTGAACAATTGACTAAACTGAACCTCACACTGTTAAAGCTCTCAGCAGACTGCAAAGGAGGGAAACTTGTGGCGCCAAGAAGCGGATTATGGCCAAGTGCTCGGCGGGAGACAGGCTCGCGCCGCGGGTGAGCGGGCGAGCGAGGGTCTCCGTCAGATACAAAATACACTCTCTGTACCATAACCAGATAAAGAATCTGACTAATCTGCCACTTCAGAAATTAATGCACACAGCAGAAGGCCGCGGTGTATGGCGGGGTATTGCTAACAGATTTGCGTGAAGGGTCACGACGTTCGAAATCGAACTACGACCAAGAAGAAAAGAAGAACATATTTTAACTTCGAATTATTCGAATAATTGAAGGGTTCATTCCAATAACCAGACATCTCCAAAAATTGACTTTATGAGATAAATACATATTCCTCTCCAAGGCCAGATCTACGTATTGATATTATTTGTGTCTCCAAAAAGCAGATAGGTCGGGTTATATACGGGTGTGAAATATTGGGGATTCTACAAAAATAAGACAATTCCAATTATTTTCCAATCCATTTCCAATTCATTTTCAAGATAATTAATTACCTGGAATGTTTGGCAATCAATAGTGATTTGTACTTGGTAAGGATTTCTTCTACTTTATTAGGAATATTCTACAATTCTACCCAAAAATACTCTACTCCTCCACATAATTCGGTCTTCAGCATCTTCCTCGGTTAAGCCTCTGGTAGCCATGCTTCTCTTTACATCATCCATACATTGTTCTATTGGTTTACCCCGTTTCCGTTTGCCTTCATCTTGCCAATGTAAGGATTTACATAATAAATAATCGGATTTGAGAATTAATAAATGTAAAACAAAAATATTGGAATGCAGCCGAAATAAATCTGAAACCTCTATGTACAGTACATCAAATTGGCAGGTGAAAAGCTGAAGGAAGTAGGCGACTTCTGTTACTTAGGAAGCAAAATAACTAGTGATGGGCGAGCAAAGAGGGCATAAAATGTAGGTTGGCTCAGGCAAGGAAATCATTTCTAAAAAAAGGATTCTGTTGACTTCGAATATAGATTTAGGTATTTGGAAGTCATTTTTGAAGGCCTTTCTCTGGAGCGTGGTGCTCTATGGAAGTGAAACTTAGAATATTGGTGCAGCAGAAAAGAGGAGAATTGAAGCGTTTGAAATGTGGTTTTACAGGAGACTGATGAAGATCAGATGGGTAGATAAGGTTACAAACGAAGCGATATTAAGACGAGTGGGAGAGGACAGATGTTTCTGGCGACTGCTAATGAAGAGAAGAGATAGGCTGGTAGGACACAAACTAAGACATCCAGGAATAGCAAGCTTAGTTATGGAAGGAAGGGTCGAGGACAAGAACTGTAGGGGTAGACCAAGGTTAGAATATGTTAAACAGATTGCCTCGGATGTAGGGTGTGGTAGCTATGTAGAGATGAAACGATTAACTCAGGACAGGGAGGCATGGAGAGCTGCATCCAACCAGTCAAAAGACTGAAGACTCCAACAACAACATTTAAAAATAAAAATATTTTCATTTTTTGTATTCAACTAAGAATTCGGCAAAAACTAGACTAGTCCGACGTTTCTTTTTAATGTTTTCTCAACTAACCTCATAAAAATATATATTTCCCTTATGTGCAATGTATAGCTGTAAAACAATAGTGAGACAATAATAGATCTAAAAGCACATTCAGGACTGGTTTTCTTTCTGAACAATTTAATTATTGGACATGTCTGTTTCTTGGAATGAACCCTTCAATTGATTCGATGTATTCGAACATTTCAATATTCGAATTATTTGAATTTACAAATATCTCCGGATTTGCTGCAGCTGCCCTCGCGACCGTGGTTCACGGTTTAATGAGCACTGTTACGCCGCGGGACTCACATGTATTAACCAAGAAGGAAACGAGGTCCACCTTAGTGAGGGGCAAGCAAGAAGATCACAGCGCCATCATGTCCCCGTTAATGCATATACAGGGATTATTATTTTCACGACAGCCCGAATACCAAATGGGGTTTGTGTTGTGTACATCAAATACAAGTTACAATGATGTTAAAGAGAAAGTTCAAATGCCTGGTGCAGCCTGAGATCATCGTAATTCCGGAAATCCAAAGGCCCCAGTTTCGAGTTCCAGTCCTACCAGGTTCTTTGGTTAACATCTTGTACTTGTACTTGACCTAATATAGCTGAAAAACCTCGTTTGATATAGACTGGAGAATTTATCCTCGTTCTAAATCATGCAGGGGTGACATTTTGAGAGGAGATTGATAGAAGCAACCACGCACATGGGCCAAATATTGGGTTAGCTAGAATTAAGTTCATGGTGTGGGAATATGAGCCCAAGATTAGGTTTGTAAAAATATAGTGTTGTTCACCTTTATGGCACATTTTCCATTTAACATTTGTAGCTGAAGAGATGTAGGTGGCGTTAGACCTATCTAGATGTCTTGCTCCGATCACTCATAACACCATTTTTTCGGTTACAGGATTTTTGTAAAACTTTACATGCATAAATATATGCCATCTGGACAAACAAGTAGTGATTTCTTTTTGAATGTTGTAGGAACAGCGTTAACTTTTATTATCCTGAACGAGGAGATTCTGGAAATGAGTTTTAAATTGAAAATTGTTTTTACATTTTAATGCTCCGTTATAGTGCAAACATGGTGTTCTAAAGCTCGTTTAAATTCGGTCAGGTGGAGGGAAATGTTTGTAGCGTTACAACAAGTGTCCCAATCATATGTCTTCCCCACCAAAAATAGAGTCACCTATTGAAGGATCTTTGTCCTTATCTCCCTTCAAGGTTGCGAGATTGAATCCTGGCGCAGTCAGTTGGCATTTGAGGGTGTGTAAATTCGAGGGAGCCGTGTCAGTAGAGTTACTTGCACGTTTAAGGCCCCCTTCATGTCAAAATGCTGGCACTCGGGGTCTCAAAAGCAGCAGTAGTTAAAAGCGGCGTAAAAATAACAATTATTATTATCTCCCTTGAGTGGTCACCTCCTGTGGTCTCGGAGTACGTAAAGATACTCGGGTCCTGTGTTCAAGTCCCGGCTCAACCATGAAATTTAATGATGATCTGAGGGTTGGAACGGATTATATTAAGCTTCATAAGGCAAAACTGGAAAGAGATTGATTCAAACCTCATCTCAGCTATCCTAGAAGTAGTTCTCCGTTGTTTCCCACTGCTTCTCCAGGCATACGTTGGGATGATTCCTAACATAAGACCATAGCCGTCACCTCAATCGGACAATACACCACAGCCATCACAAAGAGATATGATATCAGACATATTCCAAACACACTCAAGTACACGGGGCTACATGTCCACAATGTCGCAAAGCCCCTAAATGAATCAATAACAACAACATTACTTTATCCCCATGATGTAGATCTGAGACAAAGTGGATTTGATTTCCAACGGAGTCACCCTATAAATGGCTTTCCTGCTGCTACTTGGGGCATATGTTTCTTGCCCTCCTTCCCAATCCTGGTTTCAAATAGAAATGCACACAATACTATAGACACAACAATAAGATATAATATCAGGAAAAGTTTACTCATGCCCGAGTACACCGGGAGAAATAAAAACAAACAAAAGCCCGTGGCACTACTGCCACGAAGGGCCTAGGCCTACCAAGCGACCGCTGCCCAGCCATTTGACCTGCAGATTGCTTGCCACGGTGGGTGAGTGGTTATCGTGTCGGACTACCAACCCCAAGCTTGCAGGTTCGCTCCTGGACATGGTAAGTGATTTTTTTAAGGTGACAAAAATCACGGCACGCATGTCATACGTTGTTGGCAAGTTGAAGAACCCATTTGAAATCAGTAGGCCGTGTTCATAATGGCAAAATTAATCTCAGAATGTTCCGCCAACACAAAAAAGATCCTCCTTTCTCTAAGCGCTATAGTGTCAAAGAGCTTAGATATCTAACTTCCTTGACTTTCATAGCGCTCCAAGGAACAACAAAATTTGACATGCAAGCTGCCCTCTGGGCGTCAAGTAACAAAGATTGCCCTGGCACCCGAGGAAAATCAGAAAACTGCAGATTATTAGGTAACGCGTGGTCAGCGCTTCGGCTCCCTACAGCCGTTAATCTTGGTCTCCGTGACTGGGCGCTGCATCACTATCAGACAACTACTCAATTGTCCACACTAGGCTGAGTACAACTTGTTATTTGTAACTCTTCAGTCAGTCAACACGAATTTTCTCAATGTATATAATATGTAAAGAACACTCCTGGAAGAAAATTACATGATTAGTTTATGATCACTATTATAGAGGGGCAATTTTAGGATTACGTGTTTCGACCTTCAGGTGGTCATCATCAGATCATGATCATGGTGTTGAGGTTTACATTAACACTACTTACTTACTCTTACTCTCCTGGCTCCACAAACCGCAGTCGGTTCTTGGCCTCGTCAAGTAGTCGCCTCCACCTCGTTCTGTCCTATGCATCTTCCTCTCGCGCTCCTAGTAGCTGGATGTCCTTGGTTACCTGGTCTCTCAATCTCATTTTTGGTTTGCCTATAGGTCATCGTCCGTCTGGCTTTTTCTCTCACACTTCTCGCAGACTAGATCCCTCTTCACTTCTATAGACGTGGCCAGCCCATCTCAGCCTTCTTGTCTTAGCTTCCGCAACAACATCGGGCCCTGTATATGACATTAGTTCCTTGTTCTTTCTCCTTCGCCACTTGCCTGCTTCACAAATTAATCCGAAATTCCTTCTGAGGAATTTATTTAAAAAAACATGTTTCTTTCTCTCTGTGCATTTGCATAATCTCCATGTTTCTGCACCACTGGCGTAATTATAGTTTTATATTTTTACGAATGCTAGACAGTTCCGTCGCCCGCGCGTTACTCAGGCCGCCCCAGGCTATTCCAGACCGTGTGTTACCAGCGCCTTACGCAACAGGGCTGTAAGAACAAAAGGGCACAGTCTAGAACCTACGCAGCCCACCCAGAAATGGAACTTTCAGAAACCGTGAACCCTGGTCCGCTCTCGAAGCATCCATTGAGTCATCAGCTCCAATATATAAGAGCGACCCTGGCCGGTGACCACGAACTGTGTTCAGAGCGAGTGCGTGCTTTTACCTGTGCGACAGTATCGAGGCAAAGTGCCGTGTGGATTACGAAACCCAGTGAGATTGTTTCCGAGCCTGCAGAGCAATGTGTAGCAGACTCGTTAGTAACAGTAGTTTGTGTACTCAAGGAAGTGTGCAGGTATTTCAGTGAGTGACAGACTGTGGCTGGGCACGGGTCTACCTAATTAGTGAACGGTCAACTGCTCGATAAAGTGAAAGGAGTGAGTGTTCTCCATAAAGAGGAAGCCTCAGTGAGACAGCTAATGGTTTCTGTGTGTTTTATTGTGTCGTGTATCTTTCTTGACCTGCAGTAAAGCTATATATCTTTAAAGGACCAAACTGTGTTGTGATTTTAACCACTGTAATCCAATTAACGAACGTGCTACTAGGGCTAACACGTAACAATATATTCGTATTTTGGTCCCTCTTGATAACAATTTGGATGTGAGTAGTTTGTCAACTGAATATGCAGTTTCAATCCTAACGACAAATCTAACCACAGAAGAACATTTGTAGTGTGTTTTGGTGTTTGCAGGACATGCTTGCAGTGCATTAGTACCATACGGGGTGCAAACAGAGGAATTAATGTCGACCTTCCTGGTAACAGCTCTAGTTGGGTTGCATAAAGCAATATTATTAGGGGCAGCTGATTCACCTGGTACATATTAATCGTGTGACATAGCAAGACAAACGCACAAACACCAGCATTCTCGAAGAAGCACATACTACCAGTGTTGAAGCCATGCTTTTAAAACGTCAGCTGCGATGGACAGGACTCGTAATCCGCATGCCCAATAATCGCATTCTCAAGCAAGTGTTTTGCTCTGAACTGAGGGCAAGCGCTGTGTGGGAGGTCCAAGGAAGCGATTCAAAGACGTACTAAAGGCTAATATGCAACAGTGCCATATTGATATCAACAACTGGGAGACCTTAGCTCTTGATCGCTCATCCTGGAGATCAATTGTTCGTCGTGGTGCGATACTTTTTGAAGAAAACCGCCGACGTATGATAGAAGATCGGAGGCAGCGCAGAAAGAACAGAGTGTTCATTAGAAGAAAGGGAATGAATGCGGATGTCTCACCTGGACCTGATACTACCTGTCATCACTGCGGGAAACTGTGTCCCTCCCGCATTGGGCTTTTTAGTCACCTCCGGACTCATCGATGAAGAGTCATTCAGCATTGGAAGGCCAACCTACTCGAGACGAGTGTTTGCTATCATTAATCCACATATTGGTAGACATAGATCAATAGCCTGAGAAGGGACACTTTTGAGCTTGAATGCTCGGAACCGCAAGTTTAGAATAACACTCGATCATAACAAAAACAGTGGTGTGGGTCATTTCCATGCAAAACGATTCATTCTACCACAAGTGACATTTTAATAGAGACGCACAAATTAGCAAGATATTAATACAGGGTCATCGAAAAATAATGCCAATATTTCAAAAAATTGTAGCACCGAAACCCTTTATGTTAAACGTGTAATTCTTTCACTGAACGCCAGCTGGTTAAAGTAAGTTTTGTTTTGGAGGGGACGTGACCTTGCCATGCGCACACTAGATGCGCAGTAACCAAGGTCTGCCGGAGGCGCGCGCGCCAATGACTGCACCGCCCGACAAACTGCACCTAATTACAAAGCTGTAATTTGGTGGTTTAATTAGTTTAAGGGAACAGGGACTGTAGAGAAAAAATCTAGGCCAGGCCGACCACCAACATCAGCATTGAACGCACGCTTTCCCAATGGCTGGATTGGTACGAGCAATCATTTCAGGAGTAACTGTCAAGATGGCGGCAGAAATTCGCTCGGGCAGGTGCTCCATATCCCGATTTTTTTCTGCATACACAATGTTTTTAATGTACCTCCAGAAAAAATAATCCAAAGGGGCTAAGTCAGGACTTCATTGGTGCGCGTGCCCCCGGCCGACCTTGGCTACTGCGCATCTAGTGTGTGCATAGCAAGGTCACGTCCCCTCCAAAACAAAACTTACTTTAACCAGCTGGCGATCAGTGAAAGAATTACACGTTTAACATAAAGGGTTTCGGTGCTATAATTGTTTGAAATGTTGGCATTATTTTTCGACGACCCTGTTCATTAGGAGGTCAAGTATACGTAATTCAATGGCGGCAGTGTATCATTTCCCGGTCAATGCATGTGAGATTTTCTAAGTGAAATGCCATGTCCTGTGGTTCGGATTCCACGTAAAAAGGAGGTCCCGTGGCTCATGATCTCGAGATTAACGGTCACGTTAAACTACAAGCTTCCTTCCGTATCATTACACATGTAACCAACAATGCTCAAACCCCTCTGCTTAGAGTAATTATAACAGCACAAACCACACATATCATACACACCTGATAGTGCGTACAGTATATTAGTCCTCACAGTGCATATGTGGGATTTCGATGAGGTGGATAAAACAAAGTGGGAGGGAGCAGTATGCACTCCTCACTTGAGCCACGTTTCTACATTACAAATCACTTTCACATTCAAACAGTACAATGCCAACAGCCACACTAATTACATTTTGAAATGATGATAAGGGTATGTCAATATCAATGACAACTACACTGACCACTACAGCACAAGGCGTGCACTTTTAGATGGTAGTTTCCACCATCTTTGCCCTGTGCTGGGCTTCCATTAAACTGAGCAATGCCGAGCAGCCCCTGGGATCATAGGCAACTGGCGACTCTTTCCATTTGCAGTAGCTGCCCCTGGGATGTTATGTGACACGCAACTCCATCCAACCTAACGAGAATAATAATACTGTATAATCTGTGAGACCATGGATAAGGGAATTAGTTTCTTTATATCTTTTATGCATAAAATACTTAAAGATTTGATACGTTAACAGCGGAGCAGTCGTGGATCAGTTATACAGGTATATCTGGAACAAACAGGTAAGTTATTACATTGGCTACGAGTAAATCAGAGAAGGGTAACCCTTTGCTATTAATGTGGAGCAGCGTATTTTGTGGCCCGTTGTTGTTGACGATGATTCATTTAAGGTAATCATCAACACTACTGAAGACATTTCATTATAAATTATTTTATTTTCTTGAAATTGATATCACTGATTCCAAGAATATAGCCTAAACTAGTGGATTTTTGCCAAAAAAAAAGAAAAATTAAATAAATTTGGGGGGTCTTTTTCAAAGATTAATCACAAAAATAACGTGCATTTTTAGGACGCAATATCTTCGCTCTTTTTCAACTTAATCGAGTCATTGTTGTTACAAATTGATCTGCTGTATGGTCAGCAGAATCGATTTTGTATCATTGATTGAGGCAAATATATTAGCTTTGTTTTACAATTTACGTTATTTTGAATGAAAAATTAAATTAATTGTGGGGGGTGCGACCCCTAATTTCAATTTAACAGCTTCATTCTGCTTTGAAACATAGCTGTATTATTTGTCTATATTTTACTTTTTAAATGAAACTAATATCTGCATTATAAGTGGACATTTTAACTGCCCAAGTCAAGACAAACAAATATTGAAGAAAAAAAATGAGAGAAATCGTAACTTAAAATTGAGGTACACATTTAGAGTAAAGAGTCTTACTTTTCAACTCCTAAAAACTGCCTTTTTCTTTGGATTTTAGGTCAATTTTCTGCATTCTGCGACCCGTGAGTATCTCCTACATTGTTTTAGTTCTGGAGTAGACTGTTTCAAAGCCAGATTAATGTGTGCTTTATCTGCTGCACCTATGCGTCAAAGTGTCAGCTGCTGAAAAGCGTGCACACCGATCATTAAAGTGAAACTAAATGAGCAAGACAACAATAAAACTAGTATAAACTATATATTTCTGCAAACTAGAGAGGACATACTATCGAATGAGACAATTAGAAAAATCGAAAATTTTCTTGAAAATGACTAATGGAAGGGTCGATGAATACCTTAAGCGCCTTGCGACATTGTAGTTATGTATCCCAAAGTACTTGGAGGAGTGTGGAAGTTGTCTGATACCCTATGTTGTTGTGAGGACTGTATTAGTGTGTGTATTTGTAATTCAGGTGAGGATTGGGAAGTAGGTGGCCGTGGCCTTAATTTAGAAACCGTCCCGGCATTCGCCTGGAGTGGAAGTGGGAACCCACGGAAAACCACATCCCGGATGCCTGAAGTTGGAATAAAACCCGTCTCTTCTCAGTTTGTCTCACGTGGTTGAGTGTTCCCCGTACCAGCCCTCGGACCAGATTCAAATATCTTGACAGGTCCTAGAACCGAACCCGGACCTCCGCGGAGACGGCTAATTGCGCTGACCATTACGTAACGACATATGTTAAATATGGCATGACTACATAAATTTCATAATGTATTTTGTTGTTGCTTCACCTGTCGTGATTTAGCCCCGTGTATTTGGGTGTGTGTGTAGATATAATTTGTCTGATAACGTATGGTTGGTTGGTTGGTTCCTCAGTTTAGGGGCTGCGACAACGCGGTTATGTAGCCCAGTGTACTTTGGGTGTGTGTAGAATCTGTCTGATAACCGGTGTTAATTGTGATGACTGTATTAGTGTGTGTATCTGTTTTTTAATGTAAGTACAGACTGCAACTTAGAATTTTTCAAATAGTTCCTACTTTTGCCGCCAAGCGCCACCGTCAACGACTACTAGGCCAAGTTCAGTACTTAGCTACTAGACGCCACCGGAGTTGGCTCTTGGCAACGAACGTAGAAACCTAAGAGCGTTGTATACATTCTTAACCTATCCAATTTAGCTTCACACAGGTGTAATTGGTGGAAGGTTCTTTAACATGCCATAAATCTATGACATGGGACCGCCGGCTTTACTTCCCCTCCGAAGGAAGGCATACTGAGGGATTTTTAACGCTCTTAAAAATCCGACGGCTTCGGCCGGGTTTGAACCCGCTATCTTGGGCATATTATTATTGAATATGCAAAAACAATACAGGAACCCTATTTTACCAGAGGTACATTAGGGTTATAGATTAAAAACAAAGCAAATACAAATATTACTGACATAGTTTACAAAAAAAATTGTTGATGAAAGTGATAAATTGTCCTAAACAGCACTGCCTCTTGAAAATATGGTACAGCGGTTTTGAAAGTTCCAGGTTACAGCTATAAAGGTGGCATTGTAAATTGTATCTTTCCTTTTCAAAAACAGGACACTCAAATACAAGGTGACACACCGATTGAGGCAATCCACATAAACATGAATAGTCGTCTGTTGCTATTTTAAAACGTTCAAAATAAGACTTGATTTTTCCATGACCAGTTAAAAATTGTGTGAGGACAAAGTTTGGCACTAATAATTTTGATAACAGTCGATTTTGTACTTCCGGGAAGAATATTTCTCTTGTTACAGACCCTTTCAGGCTACATGTCCATGCGATATTCCATTCGTTTAATATGTATTTCCTTATCTGGCTTTTAACGTAACATATAGGAGACTTACTATATGTTATTTCACGATGTGTCGTAGCCGCTGATTATGCTAATTGGTCTGCTCTTTCATTACCAGCCAATCCAGTGTGTCCCCTTATCCACGATGTGCATATATGTGAGCACTCCTGAGCTGTTGCCCTGATGTAGACAGCTATTGGGTTAGAATTATATTTGTCATTTATAGAATGCAATGTGGATTGTGAATCACTGAAAATCCTCACTCTTTTATTGTTAGCTTTAACCCATTCTATTGCACACTTTAAGGCCCTAAGTTCTGCCTGGAAAATTGAACAACTGGGAGAGAGCTTATACTGAGCTGAAAATATTTCAGTATCATTCTCATAAACGACAAAGGCACAGCCAACACTGTCATTTGGGCATAGAAGCTCAGCATGCTACCGACTACGCCACCGAAGCCGCTTCTGATAACGTATGTCACTGCATTTGTAATTCAGGTGGGGATTGGGAAAGAGATAGCCGTGGCCTGTGGTTGGGCACCATCCCGGCATTTGCCTGGATTTGAAGTGAAAAACAACGGAAAACCACATCCAGGATGGCAAAGGTGGGAATCGAACATGGACCTCCAGGGCGGTAGCCTAGAATGCTAACCGCTACAAAATGTCCACGTTCCATAACTGTCACTCATTTGAATCCAGAACTACAACTTGGCAACTAGATAGACTCGAATAATAAACTAAATTGCAAAAGTAACCAAGATCAAGGTCGCGAGTGATATTGAAATTTTAATTTGATAACTCAAGATAATAATAACCAACTTTTATGAAACTTGAAACATAATACTCCAAAAGCCACAGGTTTATAAGCTTCATGATGCAAGTTTCCAGGCGAGCATAATAATTAAAGCCTAATTCACGTTTGAAAGCCATTGTCTGGAGCGTGGTACTCTATGGAAGTGAAACTTGGACTGATGGAGCAGCAGAAAAGAGCAGAAGAGAGGAGTTTGAAATGCGGTGTTACAGGAGAATGAAGAAGATAAGATAGGTAGATAGAGTTACAAATGAAGAGGTATTAAGACGAGTGGGAGAGGAGAGATGTTTTGGAGGCTGCTAGTGAAGAGATGAGATAGGTTGGTAGGAC
This sequence comes from Meconema thalassinum, assembly GCA_946902985.2. Taxonomy (NCBI): domain Eukaryota; kingdom Metazoa; phylum Arthropoda; class Insecta; order Orthoptera; family Tettigoniidae; genus Meconema; species Meconema thalassinum. The sequence goes on along the minus strand of OX336388.2, from coordinate 2,053,886,447 downwards.
ACATACTAAGACACCCAGGAACAGCAAACTTAGTTATGGAAGGAAGGGTCGAGGACAAGAACTGTAGGGGTGGACCAAGGTTAGAATATGTTAAACAGATTGCCTCGGATGTAGGGTGTGGTAGCTATGTAGAGATGAAATGATTAACTCATGACAGGGAGGAATGGAGAGCTGCATCAAACCAGTAAATAGACTGTGACGACTCAAACGACACATACTAATCAAATATTAGCATCGAGAATGCAGGATGCAATATTGATCTATGAACTTGTTTCTTACACTTGTTGGTGTAGAATAGATTAGATTTATTTTGTGTGGCAAGATTAGAACCATTAGGCCCTCTATTCCTCTAACCATTAATACATTATAAGCAAGACAAGTATGAGTAGCAAGTTTATCAGATTGAATATTATGCAAGGCCACCATATTGACTATGAATTATGAAATATGGCATAATAAAGTTATCGTATGTGTCTTCACGTTACATTTGCAACCGCAAGACAACAGCATCCATTATTCAATGCTGATCACGAGGATTTAAATTTTTGTTTGTGCATTAAACTGAGATAATCTGACATATGAGATAGATATTGTTACTACACGTTTGAGGAAAAAGGTGTAAACTTGTGCCAGCGAATAAAATGGACCACTGACTCGATTGTGAGTAATGAAATCCGTACTGGACATAACATCAACATTTGATGGTGCCAAAATACAGAAAATCGATTCTGATTATATGCCACGCTCTGTAACGAAAGCAGTATAGTTACAGTGCCATCCTACCAAAATAAACAGGGATTATGGATAAAAATTAAGGAGCTGATGACCAAGAAGTCCCAAGCCCTTTAATTGAGTTAACAACAATCATTAGATTGGAGTGTCTTAGGACAAGTCATACAAGTTTCTGTGTCAAGGAATGTTTGTGGTAAGAAAATTACTATCTCAGAAGAGATATCTGCAAGAACTGGAGTTACTGACAAACTGGAGTGATGATCGTGTGGCCTCCTGAGAGGCCGAGTACAAGTCTTTCTAGCTAACGCCCATGGGCGACCTTCGCGCCGTAATGAAGATGAAGTTATGATGAAGACGTCTCATACACCCAGTCCCCGAGTCACGGGAATTAACCCCAGGAAGTTAAAATCCCTGATCTTCTTCTTTCTCTCCTCAACCTGGCGGTTGGAGGGTAGCATGAATGTCTTCATCCAAAGGTCTTCTATCCTGAGTCCGCTGTTTGATCAAGTGGTACGGACATCTTCCTCCGATGTCATCAAAGAACTTTGCTCTTGGTCGTCCTCTTCCTGCCTTGCCTTCCATTTTCTCTTCAAACAGTGTGATGCTCCATGATGAATGCCGGAGTAGGTGGCCTATCCAATTATTTCTTCCTTTTTTTGATTGTTTCTGTCAGATTGATGGTTTTATCTGCTCTTCTTAGAACTTCTTCATTAGTTAGCCTTAGGGTCCAAGGTATCCGTAGCATTCGTCGCCAGCACCACATTTCAAATGCACATAATCATTTCTTGTCGGCCTTCAATAGTGTCCAGGTTTCGCAACCATAGGTCGCAATGCTCCAAATGTAGCTTTTATTGAAATGTTTTCTGACTTGTAGGGATATGACTTTGGATGTCAGGAGACTTCTCTTCTTGTTGAAAGCTTCTTTAACCTGGGCTATTCGAGAGCGAATATCCTTTTCAAATCTCCCATCAGAAGTAATAATGCTTCCCAAGGACTTGAAAAGATTTTCTTGAGCCAATCTTTCTCCTTCCAACCATACATTACTGTTTTGACTACCATCTCGACTACATTTCATTATCTTGGTACTAACATTTTTAGCCTACTTTTCACATTTTGCAAAAATGAGGAAAAAGTAGTCTTATGAGATCGGGCAAATGTGTGTCTGTCTGTCTGTCTGTCTGTCTGTCTGTCCTTCTGTCTGTCTGGCTGTGTGTGTGTGTGTCCCTATCAACTCCTAAACGGCTGGAGCAATCAAAACAAAATTTGGTAGGAGTAAAGGTCTATACCCGAATATCTCACGGCCATATTTGAAAATGATGTCAGTGCTACCAACTGCTAAAAAATCGCAATTGAAATTTGAGCTCCATGTTGGATATCTTGGAAGGTATGAATGGGAGCTATTTCAAAATTTGGCATACGTATAGATAATAATATTGCAGTTTAATTTCCAGGAGGCCATACATCGCTGTGCTGCCAAAATGATTATAAGCCTGCTGATTGGTCCAATTTTTAAATGCACATAACTTCTACACTATCAATTGGAATTCAACCAAATTTCGTATGTTGTATGCATACATAACCAGATATGACTGAGCGTATTCTTAAGACCCACCAGGGCTGCCAACTGTTAATAAATGCCCCTAATTTATTGTATCCAAATACCAATATATCAGAAAGTATGCAAGCCAATAGCTCTAAACTTTGCACACGTATAGTACCTGGCATTCTAGATGCATTTGGACTAACTAATATACGTCAGTGCTGCCAACATGATTCTAAGCCTGCTGATAGGTCCAATTTTAAAATGCATGTAACTTCTATACTAACTAATGGATTTCATTCAAAATTGGCACAACAATAGATCATATTATTTCAGATTATTTCTGACCAATACATGCATGACATTGTTGCCAACATGATTTTACGCACGCTGTTAGATCCAATGTTTAACTGCATGTAACGTCCATGCTATTCATTGGACTTCAACCAAATTTTGTATTCTGTACCTTAAGAGATGGAACTAAGAATATATTCAGTCATCAGGGCTGCCAACTGTAGTGCTCTATTAGGCTACATTATGCAAGGTATACAGTATTTCGAAATAATTAGAAATTTCGATATTAGCAACTTAATTTCTTCATTATTCTAGATAGGTTCATATACTGTAGAATAATCATTGGCATGAAAAGTAGGCTCTTTAGTTCGTCACGGAACTTCTTGTTATTTGTATTGATTGGTGGATCATTTTAATTAATTAATGAGTAAACAATGCGGCTGTGTACTGAATATTTATGTTTACCTGAATGTTATCGCCAAGAAAATCTTAGAAATATTTTCTCATTTCAGTTGTATTGACTGATTTAAGAAACGAAAAGTAGGTTTTTAATTAATTTCACGGCGGCTTGTTTTATTTGTATAAATAAATAAACACAGTATTCCATTTCCCTTGGAGACTTGTATCATGTTTCTGCCTCGTCTAGCGAAAAATGTGAACATTTAGTCCTGCGTACTCTGCTATTTTTAGCACATGACTGGTGATATTTAAAAAAAGCGTGTTGGTGGGTAGAACAGCATTTAATGCCGCAAAATACTGATCACACTAAATTCAAATCAAACATTCAACTATTTGGTCGTGTAATATACATGAGATACAAGCCATGTGGCTTTCCACAGTTGTGTCAGTCCCACTCATGGCTGTGATTATATGGAAGCTTTGAGGTATGAGTGGTACCTTCAGGGCACAACCAGAGCCCGTGTGCAGTGTGAAAGGCTCTACTTATAGGGTCAGTGCTTTGTTTTGACTCAGTAGGAAAGCAACGACAAACTATTTCACTCTTTACGTTGCCAATACGCCTCATTATAGTGCTGCCTCGAGGTTTTTGTGGGTACCTACCAACCTAATCTATGGTGGTACTTTTTGAGGATCCAACCAGCCTCTGGTCTGACTACCTAACAGGCAAGCCATACAGATGAAGATTGTAACCTATCTTCGTCACAACAGTAATAGTGGTATATCGTGATAGCTCAATGGATGAAAAACGATGACTAAACGGATTCTGGTTCGATTACTGGTTGTTCCAAGTCATCATAACTCAGTTACTGAACTGGGGGTTGTCTATTTGGCGCCTCAATGCTTTTTGAATTTATTTTTCATTATTTTCTTTACTTTATTTTCCATTTTCTTTTTGATGTATAACATCTTTCCACTCGGTAGCTGGACAATTTTGTGGGAGTGTTTTTGGAAAAGGGACGGAAGTGGATGGGACGGAAGTGCATGGGACGGAAACAATGAGCGCGCGTGATGGCGGAGATCGGTACAACGAAGTACTGTAGGCCATGTGGCTATGGGGAATGTATATCGCATACAGTTTATTTCAAGGTTTGGAGACCCAATTTAAGATATTATTACAGTAAATCATCTTCAAGTTGTCGTTCTTTGGTGTGAAAATATTCATTTTATCATATTTGCTGAAAACAATTACGACATATTAAATCTTCATACTTTTGCTGTATTCTTATTTAATGTAAGCACTTGATGTACTGTCGGCCATATGGCTATGTGGAATCTATATCGCATCAACAAACACTCCAAACAACGTAGGAATTCAGTATATTAACGCCGACTACTAACAATAATTGAAACTTCGTTGGTCTAAACATATCACTGGAAGAAACACATTTAATATACCTTCCGCACACCCAATTTTAATCGCGCCTATACTTGGCAGTGCGCTGATCGGCAAAACGAGGCCATTTTCAATAACATCGCTGGCATGGGTTCACTAACTGGCCGCTATAGAGCGCAGCTCGCATCAAGTAGGCAGTGGATTGCTTCCGCCATGGCAAATAACAATAATTATGATTTATTACGGTCAGGATTTGGCACTGGAGTTTTACAAGTAGTTATTTCAATGACCAACAGAGTTCACTGTCAACAAGGGACACACATAGTAGGATAACATATCACATGTTACACATCATATGCGACTACTGTAAGGCTCGTATAATTTTTTTCTCGTCAACTTACTGTCTGTTTTCTGACATGCAGACATCATAAACACCCAGTACCCAAATTAACCAGATGAGATTAAACTCACCCTTTTCCCGGTTTGGAATCGAATTCAGGCCAAAACCAAACAAACAAAAGCTAACCAATTATTATCGTGTTGGAAGCCATTCCTCAGTGTCTTAGTAATCAATATGTAATGCTTTTCAGTTGGTTAAACTCGATTGTAGCGAATTGTAATGGGTGGTTCCCTAGTCCTGAAAAAATGTACATGAGATTAATAAATACACTTGGATGACCAGTTTTGATCGTCAAGTGATCATCGTCAGATCCAGTACAATTAGGCTTTCAAATCTAGGCTATATCTTCAAGTATGGGTGTACAATGGGTACACTTATTTAGTCGCAGTATTAGTTCAACTAATACAAAGGGTCAATATTTGTTAATTATATGTGATTAGTTCAGTGCAGGCAGTGACTAGAGTCGCATACCACTCAAGCAGCTAAGTTTGGTAGGTTGGTTCCTTAGTTTAGTGGCAGCGACAACACGGTCATGTAGCCCCGTGTACTTTGGGTGTGTGTAGAATCTGTCTGATAACCGGTATTAATTGTGATTACTGTATTAGTGTGTGTTATCTGTTCTTAATTCAAGTACTGCAGACGATAAGTTCAAGTAGTTCGTACTTTCGCTACCAAATGCTACCGTCCACGACACCTAGCTGTGAACTTGGCTACTACTAGATGCCATCGCAGCCAGCGTCTGGTGACGAACGTTGGAACTAAGAGCATTAATCAAACCCAACCAACAAATTTAGCTTTATACAAGTTTAGCTAGTGGAAGATTCTTTTACATGCCATAAATCTATGACATTGGCCCACCGTCTTTGAGGGATCTTTACAGCTAAGTGGTGAAAAACTGAAATACAACCCTTTCCCGAAATACCTAGGTGTCACGCTGGACCGAACTCTGAGCTACAAAGAACACCTCACCAAGCTCTCTCACAAAATTTCCACCAGAAATAACATCCTGCACAAGCTTTGCGGTAGTTCATGGGGAGCCACGGCGGACTGCTTAAGATTAACGGGTATCAGTCGAGTCTATTCTGCAGCGGAATACTGTGCTCCAGTATGGTTGGAAAGTGCACATGTGCATAAAGTGGATACCAAGCTGAATGATACTATGCGTTGCATAACCGGCACCATAAAATCAACCCCTCGCCACTGGCTACCAGTACTCAGCCACATTCCACCACCTCACCTGAGGAGGAAGGAAGCTCTGATCAGAGAAGCAAAGAAGATCTATGCTTCTCCCTCATTACCAATACACCAGGAATTCTGCCACCCACCACCGAAGCGACTTCATTCGAGGAGACCAACCAGTTTATTGGCCGACCAACTTCTGGCAAATCGATTCAACCTAAACCAATGCTGGCAGGACGAATGGTCAAACTCAACGTCTGGAACTAGTGCCCAGGAGATCAACCCAACGGTGAAAATACAAGGATTTGACCTTCCTAGAAAATTATGGTGTCGCCTCAATAGACTGAGAACCAGGCACGGCCGTTGCAATTACCTATGCCATAAGTGGGGTTGGATAGATTCCCCATTGTGTCAATGCAATGAGGAGGAACAGACCATGGACCATATCATCCAGCGCTGCCCTCTACATGCCTACTCCGGGAGCCCTAGTGATCTGTTTCATCTTCAAGAATGTACTGTGGAATGGCTCCAAAACTTGAACTTGGATTTGTGATTTGTTTTTATGTAATTCACCATACGATTAAATAAATAACAGCTAAGTATACAATCCACTCTAACGTGACCATTTAACAACAATCTCACTAAGCAAGCAAATTTAAAGATCAATCACTACTTTTAGTATCTTAACAAAAAATATCACATATAACTAAGAAATTGACTATTTGTATTAGTTTAACAGCACAAATCTGACTTCCTGAGATTGAAATCGAAGCCAGGTATTAATACACTAAGGACGCTGGGAGTAAACGTTCACAGCATAAGCCCCAAGTATGTCAGTGTTACACAGTTTCTGGAGCTGTTTTGTTATTACGATAACCTATATATTTCACACCGCTCCGAGTAATCCCCCTTGGTCCTGACGACACTCACTTGGCACCGGATTCTAATTCCTCTCTCGTTACCGTGGGGAAATATATACTACATTCGGATTATCCTCTCACCGGGTTTGGTGCTAAATGACATGTCTCAACACTGCCAGTACATTTACGTGTTTTACCCACAATATTGCAATCAATGGGTTGTTTACTGAAACAGCATAACAGAGTGCATATCCACGCACAGTATACCCTTCAGCAATGATTGTGTATTTGTTATTACACAATACGCGCTAGAATTTCAAATAATAATAATAGCATCAGCTTGCCACGGTGGGCGAGTGGTTAACGTGTCGGACTACCAACCCCAAGCATGCAGGTTCGCCCCTGGCCACGGTAAGTGATTTTTGAAAGGCGACAAAAATCACCACATGGATGTCATACGTTGTTGGCATGTTAAAGAACCCATTTGAATTCAGTAGCCGTGTTCAATGGCAAAATTAATCTCGGGATTTTCCGCCAACACAAAGTTCCTCCGTTCTCTACTAGAAAGCGCTGTAGTGTCAAGGAGCTTAGATATCTAACCTCCTTGACTTTCATAGCGTTCTAAGGAACGACGAAATTCGACATGCAAGCTGCCCTCTGGGTGTCAATTAACAAAGCTTGCACCTGAGACCATACGATATTATTATTGCTACTATTATTATTATTATTATTAAAACATCGTATGGCCTCGGGTGCAAGCTTTGTTATTTGACACCCAAAGGGTAGCTTGCATGTCGAATTTCGTTGTTCCTTGAAGCACTATGAAAGTCAAGGAGGTTAGATATCTACGCTCCTTGAACACAATAGCGCTTTCTAGTAGAGAAATGAGGAACTTTGTGTTGGCGGAAACTCCCGAGATTAATTTTGCCATTATGAACACGGGCTACTGAATTCAAATGGGTTATTTGACATGCCAACATCGTATGACATGGTGTCATAATTTTTGCCACCTTAAAAAATCACTTACCACGGGCAGGAGTGAACCTGCGAGATTGGGGTTAGTAGACCGACACGTTTTGCCGAATTTAAAATGTATTTCAATTGATTCAGTTTCTTTAATGTCTCTCAGATTGCCACGATGTAGAATGGAACCAGGTTATACACGATTATTGTAGGAGAACGGTCACACTTAAATAGATAATGAAATAGGAAAAGATACCATATGTCAATGAAATGTAATATTTGAGTACACTGTACCGGTTCCGGTTATATTATAACCTTGTTCAGAAGACAATATACGATACGATGAAGTTGCCATATTATATACATAAAATTTCATAAAAAGTATGAGTTCAAAACAAAATTCCAAAACGTTATCTAAAAAGATTAACAAGCAGTTCCGTGGAGATCTACACAGCCTATATTCATATATCCTACTCATGTTAATTGCCACTATCAACATACAACATTTCAGTTGATAGACTGTGATAGACTCGTAGATATTGAGAACCGTCTAAATATTTCAGGTGGTTCGCAGGTTGGATTTTTATTTATGTACTATTACATGAAGATTATTGTGTACGTGTGATATTCAAACTTCAATCGCATGATTAGAACACAAGAAGTAAAAACGAGATATTAAAATTTCGCACAGCTGCCATCTTGTGGTTATGAAAACAATTGAAATAAATAAGATGCCAGTGGATTAATATTTGTAAAAGCATCTAACGTGCAAAGTTTCACTGCACTCGGATGGTTAAATCGCGAGAAACGTCCATTTAAATATGTATACTTCGCGTCGCCTCCATGTTGGATTTGTGCTAACCAGGTTACTGCAAGTCCTATAGGTGAACTTATGTTCATAGCCACTATGAACATAAAAAAATCAGTTTAATTGCTGTAAAAGATTCGTAGATATTGAGAACCGTCTAAATATTTCGGATGCTCGCCATTTTGGATTGTTATATGTATAGGCCATAGAGTTACGTACCACTAAAGGAAAATTATTGTGTAGGTTCATTATTCAAACTTTCATTTCGATTGCATGATTACGACACAAGAAGTAAAAACTTAATTTTAAAATTTTGCAGAGCCGCCATCTTGAGGTTATGTAAACAATTGAACTTAATTAGATGCCAGTGCATTACAATATGTATATTCATTTACTGTAACACATTTCACTGCGCTCAGAGAGTTAAATCACGAGAAAACTCTATTAAAATATTTCAACTTCACTTGGCCGCCATGTTCGTTTTGTACTTTAGAGTGTTATGAAAGTTATACAGATAAACTTGTACCAGTGGCTTTTATCATCGTACAAAATTTCAGGGTGATATCTGTAATAGTTTCGGAGATATAGAGTGCCGGTGAAATATTTCACACAGCCGCCATTTTGAGGTTATGTAAACAATTGAACTAAATTAGATGCCAGTGCATTACATTGTGTATAAACATTTGCTGTACCAAGTTTCATTACATTTGGATGATTAAATCGCGAGAAGAGTCTATTAAAATTCTCAAATTCGCTTGGCCGCCATGTTGGTTTTGTTGTTAGCAGGTTTTTAAAAGTCTCATAGGTGAACTTCTAGTAGTGCTCTTTATCACCGTACACAATTTAAGGGTGATATCGATAATACTTTCGGAGATACTGAATGCTGGTGAAATATTTCGCACAGCCGCCATGTTGGATTGGTGAGAGACAATAAAATTCGAAGTGCACGGTCGGGATCGGCCAGAATGGTGCTATGATCATACCGCGTTTCATTGAAATCGCTCCAGCCATTTAGAAGTTATGAGGGCGGACACACACCATCACACACACTCACACACACAGACACACGGACAAAAGGTGATCTCATAAGCCTATTTTTCCATAAAATAAAAGTAAGCTAAAAATATAGAAAAGATTAAAAATCGGATCTGTTACAACTTTCTTTAAGTAAATGATGAAAGAACAAATTGTTCAAATTGTGGAGATGTCAATAATATGGAGCTGGTTTAGTGGTTCGTTGAAATACTGTGTTGTAGTAGTCTTTGGTTATGCTAGGTTTGTTTGTTTTATCTTAAAGGTTTTTTATATGATATACGTAAGTAAAAATGTATGTACACGTGTGTACAATTTAGAGAACACAATGTAGTAATAAGTCAATGAAACAAACACAAAATGAACAAGCTCTAGAAACTTTTATTTGCAATGTTCAATTCCTCAGTAGAACGTATCACTTGGGCTGTCACTACAGCACTACAACACAGGTGAAGCGTAATTAGTTTAGTGTAAATGTAAACCTCAACACAGTGATCAGGATCTGATGATGACCACTTGAGGAAACGCGTAATACTAAATTACCCCATTCAATAGTGATAATTAACTAATGCATGTAATTGTTTCCAGGAGTGTATTTTCATATGTACGAAGGTGGATCCAAAATTTAGTTGCACTAACGCTCTGCAGCAGCGCGCTGTGTGTCGCAAAGGTGGGCACAGCGGAGAAAAGGACAGACACTGCCCACACGTCTGTTAGGCAGGTCGCTGTGGTGTCTCGTCTTGTATGGTGTGAATAGCGGCCAAATGCAATGGCGCGTCGACTGGACGTTCACTCCAAATATGAGGTGCGTGCGACAATCCGATTTCTATGGGCCAAAAGGAAGAATTACACGGACATCCATCGTGAAATTAGTGCTGTGTATGGAGAGAGGGCCTTTTCCCGGCCAGGGATCGTAAAGTGGTGTCAGCAATTCGAAGCCGGACGCACGGATATCACGGACGAATATCGCGAGGGCAGGCCCGCAAAGTCCAGGATCCGTGCAAATGTCAACAGTGTGAATGCGATCATCAGACAGAACAGTGGTCGACGTTTCCTGACTGATGAGGAGGTGAAGGCCGCTGTCTCCGTGTTGTTGCAGAATGCTTGAGGAACTTTCTAAGTATCCGGCATCGACAAGTTGGTTGTGCGTTCGCAGAAATTTTTGGAGTCTTTTGGAAACTATGTGGAAAAGTGTCGTTACAATGTATGTCGTTATAGGCGTGTTGCTGTTGTATACGTGGTGTAATAAATGGTCATAACTACGAAGTGCAACTTATTTTTTGATCTGCCCTCGTACAGCATATCTTCTACCCCGCCTATTCATTGGACACAATCGTGTTAACCAACTGAAGAGCTACAAATGACAAATATATTAGTGTTTGTACTTGTCATTGATATGAGGATAAGGAAGGAGGTGGCCGTGGCCTTAGGTTAGTAGCCATCCCAGCATTCTCCTGGAGTAGAAGTGGGTAAAACACGGAAAACCACCTCCAAGATGGCTGAGGTGTAAATCGAGCCTACTTCTCCTCATGAGGTTGACTGTATCCCGATCCAGCCCTCATACCAGAATTAAATTCCTTGGCAGAGACGGGATTCGAACCCGGGCCCACACGGTGTCAGCCAAGAGTGCTAGCCTCTACGCAACAAGGCGGACTACATCGCTTCGTGAAGGAGTGATGGCTCGTAGCTTAGCCTAGAGCGTTCAGGCACGCACCATGGCTGCAAGTGTCAGTGGAAGTCTGGAGATTTAGGGTTGGCCATCATGAGTATAGTTAGTTAGTTATTGATGTTTTAAGGGACGGAATTACAAGGTCATCTGCCCCCCATCATGAGTATGGATTTTCCACACTCCCTCCAGTTAATTGCCGAGATGGTACCTTATTCAATCCTTAGGACACCGACCTCAATAGTTACAATTAAACCCACTATTACGGCCACGACAGAAACACAGGTTATTAATCGCACACATAAGTACACGGGGCCGATGACCAAGATATCCCACTCACCTCAAAACAATCAACAACAAATGTATGATCATTTATAGCAGTGTTCCGCAGACTCCATGCTGTCAACTCAAAGAAATAATGAATATTGGACCACGTCTGAGGTGCTGAATGCCGCAGTAGCCGATCGTTAAAGCAGGCGGTGTGGTTTCATTGATCACATGTTTAATGAGTGCTATTGTCTCCGTTCAGCACTCAGTGTTCTAGAGTGCACCCGTCTCTGGCGATTCTAAAATATACATGTGCTCATTGACTAAATCAATGTTTTCAGTGGTGTAGTGTCTAGCATTCTTGGCTGTCGTCCAGAAGGACAGGTTCGATTCCGGACTCTAGTTAGTTATTGTTGTTTTAAGGGGTGGAACTACGAGTTCATCTGCCCCTTTTAACACAAGCTAAATAATAGAAATTGGTCGTCTGCAGTCCTTACCTGAATTACAGATAACACACACTAATACAGTCATAAAATTAACACCGGCGTCTTCAGTGACGTGGCTGGTAGCATGCTGAGCTTGTATGCCCAAGACTGAGGGTTGAAGAGCGTTAAAAATCCCTCAGTATGCCTTCCTCCAAAGGGGAAGTAAAGCCGGCAGACCCATGTCATAGATTTATGGCATGAAAAAGAACCTTCCACTAACTACACTTGTGAAAGCTAAAAATTGTAGGTTAGTTTGATAACGCTCTATTAGTTCCAACGTTCGCCTCCAGGTGCTGACTGTGATGGCATTTAGTATCCACGTCCACAGCTAGGTGTCGTGAACGGTAGCATTTGGTAGCAAAAGAAGGAACTACTTGAAAAAATTAATCGTCTGCAGTCCTACCTCAATCACAGATAACACAAACTAATACAGCCATCACATTTAACACCGGTTATCAGACAAATTCTACACACACCCAAAGTACACGGGGCTACATGGCCGCATTGTCGCAGCACCTAAACTAAGGAACAAAACAACCAGAAATTTGGAATTTTGAGGTGAACACCTAAATGTGAAAACACCGAAAATAAATAAAACAAAAAAATAAATATAAGTAAAACTAATACTGTAAGTATAATTATAAACAAGAAATTACGGAAAACAAAAAAATCAGAATTCAAAAAAGAACAAAGTCTTTGAGCCAATGATCACTTGTAAATCTATAACGCTGGCCCCAATCCACTCTCACTTATAAAGTGGATGACGAGATCAGCAGCCACTACGTCATCGGCTAATATAAGTTCGAGTGTCATCTGCAAACCAAGGTTTCTTCGTAAGTCAGCAAGATCCACACACTCGGTTAAAATGTAGGCCACGGTGAAAACGGTTCCACAGGTACAAAGTGTGTGGGGGCGGGGGTCCCTTCTCATTAAGTACGAGTGGGTGGATCTTGCATGACCAGATATTTTCCAAGTCCGTGAAGAAACAACCCAGAAAGTTCTTGTCTTGTTTTATCTACAGGTATGGATATCATTATCATTTCAGCCACATGTACATCAGGTTTATAAATGATTGTTTTTCTACAGAAATCTTCTTTGAGAAATCCTTTACTAATTGGTGAAAACTGCGTCAAAATCCATCCAGTGGTTCTTGAGATTACCCGTTACATCCAAGAATCGGGCACTATATTTTATTATTGATTTAAGCCCACTAAGGAGTGCTTATGACCTCCGTGGCTTAGGCGGCAGCACGCCGGCCTCTCACCGCTGGGTCCTTGGTTCAAATCCCGGTCACTAAATGTGAGATCTGTGCTGGACAAAACGGAGGCAGACAGGGTTTTCTCCGGGTGCTCCGGTTTTCCCTGTCAAAATTTCATTCCAGCAACACTCTCCACTATCATTTCATTTCATCTGTCATTCATTTAATCATTGCCCCAGAGGAGTGCGTCAGGCCTCGGCAGCCGGCAGAGTCCATATCCTCGCCGCTAGATGGGGGCTTCATTCATTCCATTCCTGACCCGGTCGGAGACTGGAAGCAGGCTGTGGATTTTTCAAGGAGTGCTTATGACTATTTCTTTATAAACGCTCGCTTCCGTTCCCAATACCTCTTTAGCCCTGCCAATAGTTTTTGCTTCATTTCCTGTGAAAGCGGTTTAAGCAATTTAACAACCGTTGGTAGGGGCGTCCACGAATTAACCATGTGACAACATTTGGGGCAGTCAGAGTGGTCAGTATCAGAAATATCAGCGGAAGCTAATTCTTTTTTTTTTACTTCATTGAGCCACAAGCTTCCAGTCTTGTGAGAAGATCTTCTTTGTAAACCTGCCGTTGTCCATTCTCAGAAGGTGCACGTAAACCATCAGCCGCCTACGTCGCATGCTATTCTTATACTATCTAGAGACCTTGCCACGGTGGGTGAGTAGATAGCGTGTCGGTCTACTAACCCCAAGATTGCAGGTTCGCTCCTGGCCGTGGTAAGGGCTTTTTGAAAGGCGGCAAAAATAACAACACACATGTCATGCGATGTTGGCATGTGAAAGAACCCATTTGAATTCAGTAGGACGTGTTCATAATGGCAAAATTAATCTCGGGAGTTTCCGCCAACACAAAGTTCCTCATTTCTCTACTAGAAAGCGCTATAGTGTTCAAGGAGCTTAGATATCTAATCTCCTTGACTTTCATAGTGATTCAAGGAACAATGAAATTCGACATGCAAGCTACCCTCTGGGTGTCATATTACAAAGCATGCACCCGGCTCCCAAGGCCATACGGTATTATTATTTTTATTACTATCTAGAGACTAAAATAAAATAACATGGAGATCCTTACAAATTATTTTATTAAATAGAGGTTCTAAATATCTAAATACAATTTTCAAAGACACTCTGGAGATGCTGTTTCCAAGCTGGTCATTGGAGCCGTGATGGATGGTTGTGAAGCTCACGATATCATAGTATATGGAATCATGTACTAATAATAATAATATCGTATGGCCTCGGGTGCCGGGTGCAAACTTTGTTATTTGACACCCAGAGAGTAGCTTGCATGTCGAATTTCGTTGTTCCTTGAAGCACTATGAAAGTCAAGGAGAGTCTGGCTGCGTGGCTCAGGGGTAACGTTCTCGCTTGCTGAGCCCAAGGTTGCAGGTTCGAAACCTGGCGCAGTCAGCTGGCATTTGAGGGTGCGCAAATGCGAGGAAGCCGTGTCAGTACATTTACTGGCACGTTAAAGATCCCCTTCGGGGCAAAATTCCGACACCCCGGCGTCACTAAAAGCCAGTGTAGTTAAAAGGGACGTAAAACCAATAACATTATTATTAAAGTCAAGGAGGTTAGATATCTAAGCTCCTTGAACACTTATAACGCTTTCTAGTAGAGAAATGAGGAACTTTGTGTTGGCGGGAACTCCCTAGATTAACTTTGCCATTATGAATACGGCCTACTGAATTCAAATGGGTTCTTTGTCATGCCAACATCGTATGACATGCGAGTCGTAATTTTTGCCGCCTTTCACAAATCACTTACCACGGCCAGGAGTGAACCTGCAAGATTGGGGGTTAGTAGACCGACACGTTAACCACTCACCCACCGTGGCAAGCATCATGTACTAACATCTATAATATATAATACGCTAAAGTGTACGTCTCACAAAACTCAAGCTCCTACACCAGAGGGAGTTAGAAGGTGTGGTTTGTACCAAAATCTTCCAAATCGTCTCAATAGTAGAGGAAAAATCTTGCATTTCTTGAAAAGTCAACGGAAATATATTTATTTGTTTATAAAGTGCTTTTAAACAAATAAACAAGACGATAGCCCCTTGCAGAACTGTGTCGCGTACAGCCACCTAGCACTAGAGCCGGGCGGGTAGTCTGTACACAAGGGGCGCACACAACCCATTATCGAGAGTTCTCGCACGGGTCCGCTAGTTTGAATATAATTTGTATTGATTGACGGTGTATTTTAATTAATTATCTATTATTCATTACGGCGTATTATTACATCTTCCTAAATCGGTAATTGCTTTTGCTTTTTGCTGAATGAGATGTGAGTTCTGAAAGTCGAACTTATATCACTTCGCAGCCTGTGTATTCTTGGAACGTTTCTTCGATTGGATTTTCTTGTCTCTAACTCACTTTTAAAGTTTGGTTGACTTTCCTCATTTCAGTCCAGCTCAGCGGCTTACAGCGCATTGAAATTGTATTTGAGTTCACCGGAAACACAGGAAAGATTTCTTTGGCCTCGAGCCAGCTATATTATCTCCGCGGGGGATCTGTCTGAAGAGAGTGAAGTGGAGCTCCGGTTCAAAGATATTTACGGGGAAGGTATGGTGTCCGCATGCTGACACCAGAGGCGTACAAATCTCTGTTTTGACCTGACCCATTCTTGCCTGTACAGCAGGCAGGAAGGCTGGTGGCGAGCAAGGGAAATCCATGTAGGTTTTTCGAGTTCAAGTACAGTATAAACCTCGATACGTACGTGTCTAGGGGAACATTTTAATAGAGTCGATAACGTGAGGACGTTGATGTTTGTTCGTTTGTTTGATGTTTTGGCTTGATTTTTCGCCATATTGGTCAGCTGAATGAGGTTTCAAACAGTGCGTCGCGTTCAAGTGCGAATTGTGATGGTGAGTTACTTCTTCTTCTTCTACCTTATCCAATACGGACGTTGGCTACCACCATGGCTAACACCTTCTTATCCTGTGCAATCCTGAAGAGTTCCGTGGAAGACAGCCCATACCACGTTCTTAAATTATCCATCCAAGTTATTCGTCTCCTTCCCGGTCCACGCTGACCTTCAATTTTACCCTGAAGTATAACTTGGAGCAGACGGTATTTTGGATTCCTCATCATGTGTCCCAAGTATTCCAATTTCCCTCTTCTTAATTGTGTTTAACAGCTCAGGTTGGCTGCTCACAGGCTGAAGAACCTCGGCATTACTCACATGTTCTGTCCACGAGATTTTAAGAATCCGCCGGTATATCCACATTTCAAAAGTTCGAATCTTCTTTTCTGTATCTACGGAGAAGGTCCAAGCTTCAACACCATAAAGAAGGGTGGAGACAACATAACACTTCACAATTCTTTTCTTAAGCGTCATACTGAGATCTCGACAGCATAGTAGTTGTTTCATTGTCATAAAGATGGGTCTAGCCTTCTCTGTACGGCATCTTATTTCAACCGAAGGATCCCAATTCTCATTAATATTCTGTCCTAAATAAACCAATCTCTTGACTCGCTCAATCTGATGTCCATCGACTAAAAGGACTTGTGACAATGCTGGTTTTCGCAATATCATATATTTTGTTTTCTTAATGTTGACGTCAAGGCCATATTGTTTACTCTTTTGATACACCATAGTAACAATCTCTTTAAGTCCTTCGAAACTATTTGCAATCAATACAGTATCATCTGAGTTACTAATGTTCATAAATTAAATTGAAAAGCTGCACTGTACTCCTCTAAAGCCGTTGTGAGACAAGACCATTGGCCGTTACTCGGGTAGATGGACTAAAGCAATATTCTTTAGTAGGATAGAGTCCAGGGGTACAAAAAGTGGGGGGCGCAAAGAGTGATAAAAGGGGAAGCCGGCTCATATTGAAATATTTGAATTTCATATTCTGTAACAAATAATGGCTATCAATGAACCTATCATAGACAGGAAGCTCCCAACACTATGCATGACTTATAAACTCGTACTTTTTCTGTCTTACTTCACAAGAACTGACCAGAAGATCTTGAGAAATGGAAAGGTGTAGAGCAACATTTCCCACACAGCCCCCTTTTACCCGCGACCCGCAGCGATATCACCTTACCAAACTCTTAACAACCATTAATGACAATAAGCCGCTTGTCAATGTGACCGCCAATTTCCTACAAGAATAGATTATTCTATTTTCACTCGAATTCATCCAAGCCTTTGCAGTCAGTCAGGTGAATTATAATACGCGTTCAGTGGAAGTGGTTAACCCGATTTACAATAAACTGATACAAATAACGCCATTACCCATGGATAAGTGGCTAATTAGCAGTGGTAAAGAGAAACCCCATCAAAGTGATAGTGCTTGTCCTCCTTCCGAGAGAAGAGTAAGTAGACAACCTACCCGTGTTAAGAGAACCGGGACGTGTGACAGGCTAAAAAATGTTAATTCTTTTTTTAGCTTAAAGAAATCTCCCATCTTTCTTGAAGAATTTGGTGTATCAATTATTGTGCTCAAGTGATATTTGATGCAATAAAATTAGGTTTAATCACAATGTTTTAAGGCTATACTGTAACTACTAGCCAAACATTCTTTTTGTGTTTTCCGTAAGTCATATTTTTTGAAATTTCATGTACCATTTTCTCAGGAACTATCTGATAAATATATTTGAAACTTGGTAGTCTTTAATACACTATATAGATCTAATAGTGGAAGTGAATTTATTCTGGTATCTTGATTGGTTCGTGGTGCCCAGCTTGAAAACACTGACAATTTTACAGAGAACTTCAGTTTTCAAATAGGATGTAAAAAAATCCTCAACTCCTGTAAAGAATAGGACAATACTTCTACTTCAGTAGCTCAAAAATGGTTTAAATATTATGCATGCAAAGTTTGTTGGGCCTGGTTTGAGTATTTGCTGAGAAAAAGGGACATGAGATAAGGGAATTTTTAACAATTTATAGTTTTAAGATTGTTTTTGTAATGCTCTCTCTGACACTAAATATTTAACATATAAGCTTAAAATTCTAACAAAATAATGATGAATGCACTCTGAAAATACCAAAAGAATATTCATGAAAATATCTATTGTAGTTTCTGTGATTTGTAACTAAACATTGCAAGCTACATTTTGCTGTCCATTCACACTTCCTGGTTCCCTTAAACACGTGAGACAATTCCTAGGAGTAATACACATTTTTGCATCACATTGTCCGCAATATTCAAAAACGGTAGTGCCATTACAGAATCTTCTCAAGAAAAACTCCAGATGGGCCTGGAATGATGAATGCGCCGTAGCATTTGATGACGCTAAGAAAATGCTTGTTGATAGCATTACATTGGAATATCCAGACTATTCACGGAACTTCATATTGGAAACTGACGCTTCTAGTATTGGAATCAGCGCAATATTACTTCAAGAAGATGATATTCAGCAGAGACACTATATCGCATTTATCAGCAGGAGGCTTAGCCCTCATGAAACCAGTTACTACGCCACAGAACTGGAACCTTTAGCCATTGTTTATGCTTTAGAGCATTGGAGAAAACTGTTATGGGGACAGAGAATTCTCGTCCGAATCATCACGCTTTAACCTTCATCATGAGAACAAGACTGGTGAGCGATCGAATTATGCGCTGGACGCTGGTCCTCCAGCAATTCGATTTGATAATAATACACCGGCCCGGGAAGGACAATTGCCTTGCTGACACCGTTAGTCGTAACCCAGATCCGGTGATACTTGCCATTGACGTCGAGGGAGATTGCGAACTACATTTGCAACGACTTCAACATCTACCAGAAGGTCAAAGACGAGAAGAAGAGTTATGGAGGATTATCAGATACCTAGAAAACCGTATGGATGTACAGGATATTGATTATGCCGAAACAGCAGTTATAGCCCAGGATTACTTATTATTCCGAAGATCCAGATCATACCCAGCATCGAGCTGGGATTCCAAGACGTTATCAAGAAACGGTAATTAAGATGATCCACCTATCAATTGGATATGGAAGTATGGATAAGACCATAGCAACAACCCTAGAAACATTCACGTGGAAAGGATTAGGAACCTCAGTAAGAAAGTGTTAACGTGCTTGCGACGCATGCCAGCGGAACAAGTACACGTCACACTTATTACGAGAGACACCTAGGCCAATTATACCTACTCAGCCTAGAGACAGCTATATGCTCAGGATTTGTTTGACCAAATTCCAAAAGCTTGACGGGGCAATAGATATGGTGTTGTCACGATCGATGTTTTCACGAAGCACACCATGTTACATCCAGTGAATCCGGAGGCAGGAAAACCACAGTTCCTGTTGACTGACCACGGATCACAGTTTACATCAGCTGAATTCGCAGGTGATATGCGCGAACTTCAAATAGGACATTTATTATCATCCATTAGGCATCCCGAGAGCAATCCTGTGGAATGTGCAATGGCTACTCTTTCAATATTTTGCAGCCTTTACTGTCAGGAAGAACATTGGCTGTGGACTGAAGTATTCGTTCTTATAGCCAGATGTGTCAATTCAACAAAACATGAAAGTATAGGCCAAATTCCGTGCATACTTCATTTGAATCAAGCACCAGTACGTATTTGGGAACACATTATTGTAACACCACCCAGTCTACAACCATCTCATGCTAGTCGCATTGTTGCTGCAAGGGAAATGTTGAATCATCAAGCTGAAAAACGTCTACGCAGAACGCATAACAAGAGGTTTAGACAACCACACAACGTGGGAGATTTAGTATTAATTCGAAGACCTGGAATATCTAACCCAATGGACCGTATATATGGGAAATTTCTGCCCTTATATTATGGCGCTAATCAAGTAATTGAAGTGATGAATAAAGGAAGTTATGTGATAGGTGATTTGAACACAGGAGAGCGTTTGGGAACCTACAACGCCACAAACCTCAAGAAATATCACCGTAACTGAACTGGATGTTCAAGCAAATAAAAATGCAATCCTTACATTGAATAACAAGACTGACACTGTGTTCTTACAATCCCAGTGTTATAAAATTGTTTGTAATATTTTTGTACCTGAATTCATCATCATCATCATCATTTCCCCTTATCCAGCTCCCGCCGGGTCGGGGTATTTATGGCACTTCTCCACTTTCCTCTTTCCTTCCACCATTCTTCTTCCACGATCTTGTTCCAGTCCAGATTTATTTTTCTTACGTTGTTCTTCACTAAATCGATCCACCTTGTTCTAGGTCTTCCTCTTGCTCTCTTACCCTTGAACTTTACCTCCAGCATCTGTCTTGTTATTCCATTTTCCTCCATCTTCTTTACTTGTCAAAACCACCTTAGTTTATTCGTCTCAATTCTCTCATTTAGTTTTCCCATCCCAACTTCCTTCCTAACATCTTCATTCCTCACTCTGTCTTTCCTTGTCTTTCCTATCAAACTTCTTAGTAATTTCATTTCACTGGCTTGGATTCTACTCTCTTGCCTGCTTGTCAGGGTCCAAGTCTCAGCTGCATAAGTTAATATGAGTACATAGTACACTTTATACATTACCTCCTTGCTTTTCCTTGGTACTTCCTTATCCCAAACAAGTTTTCTCACACTTTGATAGAATGCATTGCTCTGCTGTACTCTCCTGCCAATATCCATGTCCAACCTACCAGTTTGCATCAATTCACTTCCTAGGTATTTGAACGTGTCATCAATTTCCAAACCCTGACTTACAATTTTCACAGTGCCCTTTCCTTGTCTTTCCCCTCTTGTCATCACCATGGTCTTGCTTTTCTCTATACTGATTTTCAGGCCGTACTTCTGAATATTTTCGTTCAGTGCATCTAGTTGTTTTTGCACTTCTTCGGTGATCCTTCCCCAGACCACAATATCATCTGCAAATAACAGTAACTTCATTTCTTTATGTTCATATGCTTCATTTGTTTCCATTACAATTTCATCCATTACCATTATGAACAAAAGAGGTGACAGCACACTCCCCTGCCTTAGTCCAGTCTTGTTCCTAAACCAATCTGTCTTTCCAACTGGGGTCAGTACCCTGCTAACACAGTTGTTGTATATTGCTTGCACCATTTCCAACATTTCTCTTCCCAGTCTCTTCTTAACCATGGTTTCCCATACCTCCTCTCTGGGGACACTATCATATGCCTTTTCTAGATCTATGAAAGTCATAACCAAATCCTCTCCATATTCCCAGTTTTTTCCATCACCTGCCTGAAGCTAAAGATTGGGTCCACTGTGGATATTCCACTCCTGAAGCCATACTGTTCCTCTTGCAACTCTCCTTCCACCTTTCGTCTCATTCTTCTTTCTAATATCCTTTCCAGTATTTTTACTATCTGTGATATGAGGGTGATCTCTCTATAGTTATCACACACCTTCTTGTCCCCCTTCTTAAACACTGGTATTATTAGCCCTTTCTCCCAGTCTTCTGGTACACATTTACGTTTCCACACACACTTTAGCAGTCGATTCAACCATTGCAAACCAACAAGTCCAGCAGCCTTTATCATTTCTACACTGACTTCATCCACCCCTGTTGCTTTTCCCTTCTTCATTTTCTGTACTGCTAATTCCACCTCCAGCATTGTTATGTCATCTTCTGTTGTAGAGTCGTCAGGCTGTGTCACTTCCACCTCACCTGTACAATTGTTCACATTTAATAGCTTATCGAAATGCTCCTTCCATCGTCCCTTTATCTCTTCTGAGTGTGTTAACAAATCTCCATCTTCCTTTTTCACCAGCTTTGTAGGAACTCTTTCTTTCCTCTTACTTCTTAGAAGTCCATGCAGCATCCTTTCACTGCCACTTACATCTGTTTCCATTCTTCGTGTAAATTCTTCCCAACTTTTCTTCTTTTCTTCTCCTACCACTTTTTTACGCCTCCGTTTGCTGTCATGATACTTCCTTTTGCTTCCTTCTGTTTGATTTCGATTCCATTCTTTCCATGCAGACTTCTTTTCTTTCACTGCTTTCCTCACTGCCTCATTCCACCACGGTGTCTCCTTCTCTTTCACTCTTGTTGACGGCCTACCACAAGCACTCTCTGCTGCACCAGCAAATGCCTTTTTAAAGAGGGACCAATCCTCTTCTTCGTTTCCCACTTCAATAACTGGGATTTGTTGCTTCAATCTCTCCTGAAAATCTTCCTGTACAGTTTTGTCTTTCAATTTCCATACTTTTATTTTACTTTATATGATCTCCTTTAGGTTTTACAATTTTCCCCACATAAAATTTGCCACCACAGCTCTATGGTCCCCATCAAATGCTTCTCCTGGTAAAGCTGTCACATCTATCAACTTTCTGCGATTAGTCCTTTCCACCAGAAAGTAGTCAATTAATGATTTTGTTCTTCTATCACCCCACCCATACCTTGTAATTTTCCTGCTGTTTTTCTTCCGAAACCATGAATTACCCACTATCAGTCCATTCCTTTCACAAAAGTTTACAAGTTCCTCTCCTTCCCGGTTCTTTTTCCCATATCCATATGGTCCAATGACTTCTTCCTTTCCATGACTCTCGTTTCCGACTTATGCATTCATATCTCCCATGATCACCATTTTTGCATCTGAAATTACTCTTTCTACATCCACCAGGAATACTTCAATATCTTCTTCTCTATTTCCAGTCTGTGGTGCATACACTTGTATGAAGTCCATCACGTCATTTTTCATCTTCATTCTAATTTTCATTATTCTGTCATTCACACACTCTACCTCTTCAACATACTCCTCCAGTTGTTATGAGGTTATCAGTCCCACGCCATTTTTGCCTCTTGGCCACCACTCCAGTATAATGTATATCCTTTCCTCAATTTCTTCCTTCCTTTACCTTTCCATTTCACTTCACTCAGCCCCAACATTCCAACATTCTCCCTCTCCATGAAGTCTACCACCTCCTCCACCTTGCCTGTCAGGGTCATGACATTCATGATTCCCACTTTGAATTGTATGATTATAATGTAATGGTAAACCTGATTGTCATAATTAGCTTTGCTCAGTTATTTTTCTAACGGACGCTTATCGCCGTAGCATAGTTTCAGACAGGATTAGTTAGGATAGGTAAAGTTAAATGTAAATACGCGTGTGGTACCAGTATAACTTAGATTTGCAGTCATGTTTCGACTTTTCTTATCGTGATGTTCCCGTCTGGAATCATCACTGATCTTTTGTATCTTCAATAAGTTTGCTTTTTGTACCACATTCCAAGCTTTGTTATTGCTTTATTTATGTAAGTAGAACTTTTCGATAGGGGTAATTTAACATCATTAGGATTTTTTTATTAGCTATGCGGATTAGCCGATTTAAACCCTCCGATAATAGGATAGGGGTTTGTTTGATCAATAAACCATTCCTGTCGAATTTTACATAAGCCTGGATGTTTTCATTTCTAGATTTTGCCTTTTTAAGGGTGTAATTCCTTGGGTATTTTATGACATTTTACCGTTTGGGACCTGATTCTACGGGAAGTTAGACCTCGTACTGACTAGCCTCAGAAGAAGTGCATCCGATCCTCTCAGGTCATGTGTTTGATGGATGGGATTATCTGGGACACCACATTATGGTTGGTGGTGACAAGATAATCTCCTCTGTCGGGCACAATATACAACTATATTATTATTTGCTTATCAGAAACAAACATATTTTATATTTTATTATATTATCCTTGCGGCCGTCCCCGTGGTGTTGGGGTAGAACGCCTGCCTCTCACCCAGAGGCCCCGGGTTCGATCCCCGGCTCCGTCAGGGATTTTAAAACTGACGTGAGGGTTGGAACGGGGTGCACTCAGCCTCGTGAGGACTATTGAGTAGCTGTCTGACAGTGAGACAGTGCTCCGGTCACGAAAACCAAGATTAACGGCCGAGGGGACCCGACGCGCTGACCACGCGTCACCCCAATATCTGCAGGCCAATTGGCTGGGCAGCGGTCGCTTGGTAGGCCTAGGCCCTTCAAGGGCTGTAGTGCCACGGGGTTAGTTATATTATCCTTGCCCAGACCTTGGTCAGCTCCAATTCTTTTTCTGTTCCTTGATGAAGATCGCTTTCTGTACAGCCCCCCAGGGTCTCACATCTAGTGGGGCATGGGTTGATGACCACGGGACCCCATCTGAGTCCAGTATCGCTCCACTTACTAGTGCTGGGCTCCTCTCCGTCTTTCTTCCTGTCGACCTCTCTTGGTCAACTCTTGTTCTCTTCCAACACCGACGGTGTTAGGTTATCTGAGGCCTAAGGAGTCTCTTCCTTTCCCGCCTTAATTGGCCGTTGTCTCAACTTTCCTGATACCTTCCTTCTGCGAGAGGTCAGCCTTCTTTTCCTTTTCATGATATCTCCTGCCTTCTGCTCAAGGCCCTCATAGAGGCACTTCTGGTGCACCATGGATATTGCTACAGCCTCAGGGGCTCACGGTTGGTGAGTTCGGGAATTGGCGATCCCAGGGGATTCCTGAGCTGGGTCCATCTTTTTCCCCTTTTCCACTGACTTTGGGGCGAGCCCTCTCCTCTTTCCCTTTCCTATCTGCCTTTCATGGCTCTCCTTCTTTCCAAGTCCCTCAATCCTCATTCTTCGAGGGTTGAGGGCATTTCATTTCTTCCTGTCCTTTATTTGCCTTATCCTTTATTTGTTTACCATTTCTTCTTCTAGTATGTAAGTCTGTAATTAGTATTAGGTATAGTTTTCATTCTCATCTCATCTTTCACTATCACCCAATCCATTAGGGGCCGATAATCTAGATGTTAGGCCTCTTAAAACCATAATTATCATCATCATCTTCTGTACAGGAGACTGGACATAGTCGACATTGAAGCATATGTTGAACAGTCTGGTCTTCTCCACAGTCACAATGAATATCATCTTGATCAGTGTAGCCTCTTCTCGCCAAATTAGCCTTTGATCTGCCAACTCCAGATGTCAGTCAATTCAGGGATTTCCAAGTCGTCCATTCCTCGTCATATCCAGGAGATCAGGATACAGAGATTCTTTTCCAACCTGGGGGGCTTCGGTGGCGTACTTGGTAGCATGCTGAATTGCTGTGCCGAAGATAGCGAGTTCAAACCCGGCCGAAGTCGACGGATCCTTCCACAGACTAAACTTGTGTGAAGTTAAATTGTTAGGTTAGATTTCGTCGGAACGCTCTATCAAAGTTCCAACGTTCACCACTAGGTATTATTGATATCTGGTAGCGAAAGTTGTAACTACTTGAAATTGACACTCTAAGGGTGTCCGCTGGAAGCAGCTATAGACTCAGGCGAGACAAACATGTCCTCGGACACTCCCGGCACTAAAAGCCATATGATTAATAAATAAATAATCCAACCTGGGGGAAGACAACCTAACTGTTTCAGCCGTGGTTCTAAGTTCCTTCGTTGTTCTAAGGAAACTCTTTCCTGCCTTCAGTCGTAGTTACATCTGATAGTCTGTATAGGCATGACTGAAGAAATGGCATCAAAACTTTACATGACAACGATGTCAAAGCCCCTAAAAGAATCAACAACAACAACAATGTTCTGTATCCATGTATCTCCTTCGATGAGCCAGGTTGTGAGCAATATTCTGGAGTCTCTTTCCTTCCTTGCTCCAGATCAGAGGAAGCATAACAAAACAGTTGAAGTAAGTTCCAACTGAAGAAATAATTTATCGTTTATTTAAGTCTCTTCCCCCTCCCCTTTCATTCACAGTGGATCTTTCGTTGAGTTGGAGACAGTCGATACTGATTTTTATCGTCACTCGCGCAGCTGCGATCTCCATTGAAATGCATCTAGGTCGTCTCTCTTGCTCTCAATGGCACTCTGTCTTCACGCCTCGTCAATCTACATCTGATTTATCGCGCATACCAACACCAGCGCACCGTGCAGTATAGCCAGACTCGTTAAGTTGCGAACACGACTGCATGGAAGAGCCGGAAATCGATGGTTGATTTTGCAGAATTTATATCTTTATTGGATATTCTTGTCCCATGATTTTGTTGTTTATTTACTGAAGTGGCCATCATGAGGGTGGTTTTCCATTGGGTATCCCACTTAATCTCTAGATAGCAATTGCCGGGATGACACCATGGGCACCAATTTCAGTCCTAGGGGCAGATGACCCCGTATTCCGCACCTTAAAACATCAATAACTTACTAACTAATCTCAGTCCAGAGCCTGGATATTACAGTATCTACAATCTGGTACTATTAACACCACAAAAACACAGATTGTTAGAAAATTAAACGGGGATGATCATCAAGATATCCCAAGCCTCCAAAATGAGTCGTTGATTCCTTTTAGGGTCATTGCGACATCGCGGTCATATACCCCCGTGTACTTGTGTGTGTGGAATATGAGTGGTATCCTGTGTTATTGTAATGGCTCTACTAATATATCTATTTGAAGATCGGTGGGGGGGGGGGGGAATTGGGAAGGAGGAGGTCGTGGCCTTTATTAAGGAACCATCCCAGAATTTTCTTGGAGTTGAAGTGGGGAAACCACTTTTAGGATGGCTGAGGATGGATCTGAACCCACCTTTTCTGGTTTAATTGTGATCTCTGGGCTGGAACTGTATACACTCAATTTTGTGAGGCAAAACTGAGAAGATATGAGGTTCAAATCCCATCTCAGCCATCCTGGAAGTAGTTTTCCGTGGTTTCCGATTTCCACTCCAGGCAAATATCGGGATGGTTCCTAACTTAAAGCTACGGACACTACCTTCTTAATCCTCACCTAAATTACAAACACACATGCACTAATACAGACATTAACACAGGTTGTCAGACAACTTCTACTCACACCCAAGTACATGGGGCCCTCGAATGAATAAAACATCAACCATTGTCTTAAAATATCCCAGACTCTGCGATGATAGCGGCTTCAGTGGCGTAGTTGGTAGCATCTGAGCTTCTATCCCCAAGATCGCGGGTTCAAACCTGGCTGAAGTCGTCGGAGTTTTAAGAGCGTTAAAAATCACCCAGTATGTCTTCCCTTCGAGGGGAAGTAATGCTGGCGGGCACATGTCATCGATTTATGGCATGTTAATGAACCTTCCAATAACTATAATTGTGTGAAGCTAAATGTGTAGGTTAGATTTGATTAACGCTCTATTAGGATCCAACGTTCGTCGCCAGGTACCGGTTGCGGTGGTGTCTAGTAGTCAAGTTCACAGCTAGGTGTCGTTAACGGTAGCATTTGGTAGCAAAAGAAGGAACTACTTGAAATTGATCGTCTGCAGTCCTAGCCTGAATGACAGATAACACACACTAATACAACCAACACAATTACCACCGGTTATCAGACAGATACCGGGTGAGTTAGCCGTGGTCGATACGGCATGACTAATGACAGTCGCTCACATCCGGGAGGCGAGGAGGTTCGAATCCCCCCGCCGGCAACCTTGAAGATGGTCTTCTGTGGTTTCCCATCTTTCTTCCAGGCAAATGCCGGGGTTGGTCCCTAACTATAGGCCACAGCCGCTACCTTCCAACTCCTCGCCCTTCCCTTCCAACTTTCCTCCCCAACGGTACTTGTAGCTCACCCATTGGGTGTCCGTCTCGAAGCAGTTGCAAAACTGGCGAGCCGAACATGTCCTCAGACACTCCCGGAACTAAAAGCCATACGCTAAAAAAACAGACAGATTCTCCACACACCCAAAGTACACGGGGCTACACGACCGCTTTGTCGCAGCCCCTAAACTGAGGAATCAACCAACCGACTCTGGGATGATATATTATGTGGTTAGTTTGAGAAAGATAGGGCTACAACGCTCTAACCACAAAGTGCCAGATCCTTTCCTTACACTCTCCCAGGGACTCACGACTACTGGGACGTGGGTTGGCGACCACGGCACCCCAGCTGAGCGCAGTATTACTTCCACTAGCTTATGCCGGACTCCTCTCTGTAATTTTACCTGTCGACCTCCCTTGGTCATGTCATGTTCTCTTCCGACCCCGACGGTATTAGGGTATCTGAAGCTTAGGGAGACTTTCAGTTCCCCGCCTTAATTGGCCCTTGTCTCATTTGTCCTGCTTCCCTCATTCTTCTTGAGGACAGACCTCTTTCTTTTTATGTTATCTCGTGCCTTCTGCCCAAGGCCCCAAAGGAGGCAGGATGTGTGTAGCCCCACCACTTCCTCAAGGGCTCGCGACTGGTGAGTTCAGAAGTTGGCAACCCCGAGAGGTTTCTAAGCTGGGTTCGCTTTTTTCTATCTGCCGTTCAGGGCTCTTCTTCTTTCCAAGTTCCTCACCCCTCATTCTTCGATGGTTGAGGGCATTTCTCTTCTCCCTGTCTTTTATTTACCTTATTCCTTCCATTATTTTTTGTTCTTTCTTCTTCCAGCCCGTAAGTTAATTTTAAGTTCTAGTTACTTTTAGTTCTAGAGCTCATTTCATCATCATTTTTTATTTTTACCCAAACCATTAGGGGCTGATTACCTCAATGTTAGGCCTCTTAATACATCATAAACCGTATCATATTTCCTCAAACATTGGCTATTTGTTTCACGTTCCCCCGAATACTTCACCTGTGGGATTCCATATTTTCAATGCGATTGAGAGAGGTCATCTCGGTAGCCACGGAGAGGTGCCTGAATTCACTCGGCACCTAATTTTAACAGGTGGTTTTTAAGATTGATTTCACGGTACAACTATTGTATCAATAACGGTGGCGACTATGTGGAGAAATACCTAAACGTCTGTCTTTTGTTATGATGTTTAATTATCATGATGTATACTGTATTTAAGAAAATTATTTGACTACATTTAGTATAGTGCGTATAGTTGGTGATTATAATTATTACGATTCACAGTTAGAATCTCGTTGTAGGCTTGTTTTATAAGCGTTTGTGAACTACGTTTGAGTATTTTGCTCGTGTATACAGTTAGAACAACACAACATAATAAATAAAATAATATTGGAACATGTACTTGAATTCCATTACATGTGTGGCTATTTACATCTGAACGCTGACGTTGGTTTCACAGGTGTTACGCTTTTGCGTGTATATTTTGACTAAATTGATGATTTTTACTCTCGGTGAGTTGAATATTTTGGTTTCAGGGTTTGCCTGACTGATATTTCAAATATAATGTTTTGAAGCCATTCATTTCAATATTTCCTGTACAAAAGGTGAGTCGTAACTCTTCAGTCAGTCAATACGAAATTACCTAATGACTAAGTGGGGATACAATGTATACAATATATAACTATTAATAATACATGTAACTTTTTCCATGAATGTTATTTACGTATTTACTATTTATATATTGTACGTTATTTTTGTACCCAAATGAAGTACATCAAGAACCCGCAGATGAATCAGCTTGGTGTTCTTGGGCGAAACCCCACACAAGACACGGCATAAACCTAGAAAAATTGCTGAGTTTTACATTGTAGTTGTTAGGTCCACCTTCTCATCTTAATCTCCTTGTAGTTTTATGCACTTTTGCCATCAATGTGTCAGTATCTCCAGACCTTCCTGAAACCA
Source organism: Meconema thalassinum (assembly GCA_946902985.2). Taxonomy (NCBI): domain Eukaryota; kingdom Metazoa; phylum Arthropoda; class Insecta; order Orthoptera; family Tettigoniidae; genus Meconema; species Meconema thalassinum. The sequence goes on along the minus strand of OX336388.2, from coordinate 2,053,856,787 downwards.
TTTTTTCGGAGTGCTGCGTACCCATACCTTGACAGCTGTGTCCAGTTCTACAAAATCCGCAAAACAGCGACCAAGCAATGGAAGCATAGAGGCAGTCCACCACTAAAGAAATGCTAAACAGTGCCTTCATTTGGCAAGCGAAAGGCGACAGTGTTCTGGGACACAAAGGCATCATTCTCATTGACTGGCTGGAATTGGGGGCCACGATTATCAGTTCAGTATATGTGGCAACCCTTAAGCGCTTACGTCGAACCATTCAAACTAAGTGGCCAGGAAAATGGGCTAAAGGTGTGCTTCTGCAACATGACAATGCCCCTCGTCACACAAGCCGAGAGACCACCACTGGCATTGATCAAATGGGATTCACGGTGCTGCCGGAGCCACCATACTCTCCCGACTTGGCACCAAGTGATTATCACCCGTTCGGGAAAATGAATAAACCTCTGGACACAACTGTCAAGGCATGGGTACGCCTCACTCCGAAAAAAATGGTTTCAGGAAGGTCTGGAGAGACTGACACATCGATGGCAAAAGTGCATAAAGTTATAAGGAGATAATGTTGAGACGTTGGACGTAACAATTGCTGTGTAATGTATTTCATTTGGGCAGAAGATAATTTAGTGTAAAACAATATAGTATGCCCCTCGTACATATTATACCCCCGTCCAGTCATTGGGCAAATTGGTGTTAACGGTTCCTAGAGCTGGACTGGATTTGCATTAGAAGTGGCTCTCTACTTGCAGATCTCCCCGAGACGTTTAATAACGCACAGAGCAGATGCTGCGCTCTGGGGGCGAGACGAAAGGCGCCTGCAATTCCAAAGTCGTAAATAAGTGAGAGAACCTTGCTACTTGGCGGCCGCTCCCTTGGGGTCTGTCCCTCTTGTTTATTAAAACACCCCAGTACTTTTGTTCGAGTGTCAAGATACTCGTACACACAGCGAACAACAGATGGGCGGGTATTACAATCATGATGTAATGTTCATTCAGTCACTGTTACTTTTATGACAGTTCACACCATGGTGCAGTGTCTAGCATTCCAAGCTGTCACCCCTTAGATCCAGGTTTGATCCCCGGCTCAAGAAGTTTAATTCTGTTCTGAGGGCTAGAACGGGGTACACTAAACCTCAGGTGGCTTCGGTGGCGTAGTCGGTAGCATGCTGAGCTTCTATGCCCAAGATAGCGGGTTCGAACCTGGCCGAAGCCGTCGGATTTTTTAAGAGCGTTACAAATCCCTCAGTATGCCTTCCTTCGGAGGGGAAGTAGAGCCGGCGGTCCCATGTCATAGATTTATGGCATGTTAAAGAACTTTCCACTAATTACACCTGTGTGAAACTAAATTGTATAGGTTAAGAATGTAAACAACGCTCTTAGGTTGCTACGTTCGTTGCCAAGAGCCGATTGCGGTGGCGTCTAGTAGCTAAGTTCTGAACTAGGCCTAGTAGTCGTTGACGGTGGCGTTTGGCGACAAAAGTAGGAACTATTTGAAAAATTCAAAGTTGCAGTCCTTACTTGAATTAAAAAACAGATACACACACTAATACAGTCATCACAATTAACACCGGTTATCAGACATATTCTACACACACCCAAAGTACACGGGGCTACATGACCGCGTTGTCGCAGCCCCTAAACTAAGGAACCAACCAACCAACCACTAAGCCTCGTGAGGTAAAACTGAAAAGAGATGGGTTCGATTTCAACTTTAGTCATCTTGGAACAACTGGTTTTCCTTCGTTACCCACTTCTACTATAAGCGAATTTCGAGATGGTTTCTAACTTAAGGCCACGGCCGCTTCCTTCCCAATCCTTACCTGAATCACAAATACACATACTACAATAGACACCATAATAACACAGGTTATCAGACAACAACACTCACCCAAGTACGTGGAGTTAAATGGCCACAATGCCAAAGCCCCTCAAATGAACGCTCCTATACCCAGTTCATGTTGTTTCCGATCACCGCGTATTAAGCAGGGGGAACTGTTGTTGTTGTTGTTGTTGATTCATTGAAGGCGCTTGGTTATCAGCCCCGTGTAGTTGGGTATGCGTTGTTTATTTATTTAGCGTATGGCTTTTAGTGCCGGGAGTGCCCGAAGACATGTTCGGCCGGCCAGAGGCTGTAGCTGCTTCAAACGGACACCAATTGGGAGAGCTACAAGTTCCGTTCAATTTCAAGTCGTTCCAACTTTCACTACCAGATGTCACTGACACCAAGTGGTGAACGTTGGAACGTTGATATAGCATTACAACGAAATCTAACCTAGAAATTTAGCTTCACACAAGTGTAGTTAGTGGAAGGTTCTTTTACATGCCATAAATCTATGACTTGGACCGCCGGCTTTACTTCCCCTCCGAAGGAAGGCATACTGAAGGATTATAACGTTCTTAAAAAATCCGACGACTTCGACCGAGTTTGAACCCGCGATCTTGGGCACAGCAGTTCAGCATGCTACGAACTACGCCACCGAAGCCGGCGTATGGGTATATGTTGAAATTGTCGGATAACCTGTATTTATGTGCTGACTGTCATAGCGTGTGTAACTCTATAAGGGACAGGGATGTGGTAAGCGTCCCGGATCTTGAAGTAAGGTACTATCGTGGCATTTTCCGGGAGGGAGTATGGGAAAACCAGGGGGAAAACCACATTCAGGATAGCCGGTCAGCGCCAGGATTCAAACCTGCGATCTCCGGACTTGCTGCAGCTGCGGTCACGGTCGTGGTGCAGGATATAACGAGCACGGTTACGCGGGACCTTGGGGGATCTGAAAGTTCCCTCAACATTATCTTACTTACTTACTGGTTGGCGCTACAGTCTCTGAAGAACCTTGGCCTCCTTTATCACCTGCCTCCATTAATCTCTATCTTCCGCCTTCCTTCTCCAGCTCCTGATTCCCAGACTCCTAAGGTCGTCTTCCTCGTCATGTATCCACCGACTCCTGGGTCTTCCATGTCGCTAATATTAGATCCGCTTTCCTTCTCATTACCCTTTTCCTTGCTAACTTCGAACTAAATATTACCTTTTCCAATAGAGTACTTAATCACAATAGGTTTCCCAAATATCTTGGTGTTACCTTGGATCGGACTTTATCCTTCAAGCAACATCTTTTGAACTTGTCGAAGAAACTGAAAACCCGAAACAATATTATTCAAAAGCTAACTGGTACTACTTGGGGATCTGCTGCGAATATCCTGCGCTCTTCAGCCTTAGCACTGGTTTTCTCTACTGCCGACTATTGTGCTCCAGTGTGGCTTAATAGCCCGTATACGAAGTATATTGACCCACAATTGAATACCAGCATGCGTCTTATATCTGGCACCATCAGACCAACTCCAGTCCACTGGCTCCCACTGTTGTCTGGTATAATGCCACCTGACTTAAGAAGATCCAGTGTTCTTGTTCGAGAGTACAACAAGTTCTGCAAGAATCCTCTGCTACCTGTTTTAGGCGACATACCAGCTCTTAGTCTCCAAAGATTGAAATCACGGGCATCCACCTCTTTGTGATGCTGCTCTGAAGACATCCACCAACTTCGATGCTTTGTAGGAATGGAAAGGCCGCTGGAATAACTCCACTGACTTGCCCCTACATAACATCTTCAGAGGGGAAAAAATTGCTAAGGGATTCCAACTACCGCGTGCAACTTGGTCCAGACTGAACAGGATCAGGACAGGTCATGGAAGGTGCAGGGATTCCCTCTATAAGTGGAACTTTGTACCATCTCCAGAATGTGATTGTGGAGCCCCTCGCCAGACCATTCCCCAAATTTTAAGCGAGTGTCAACTACGGGCTTATCCAGGTAGATTGGAAGACTTTCTATCACCAACAGCGGAGGCACTTCAGTGGGTTCAAAAGTTGGACATTCAGCTATAAGGGATAACACTGATGCCTGAAGTGAATCAATGTTTTTTTTTTGTTATTGTGTATATATTGTATATATTATGTATATAATTTCCTTGCCATACGCTAATAATAACCCTTTTCCTTTGCCGGTTCGTCGTCGGGTGATAAGCATTCCGAGGCACTTGTAAGGTATCCGTAACATATTTTTTTACATGGTAGGGTTGTTATGCCTACGCCCAACCCCCAACCTGGAGGACCATGGTATCCCTCTTAGTCTGACCCATCACCTTTGACCTGTCTGGCATGGGTGGCCGTACCAGGAGCTTACGCTCCCCTCGGCATTGCTAGCAGGATCATTTGGGCTCACATTGTAGCAGATTTGCTTAGGCTGGGATGACAAGTGAAACGGTATTTACTTTGCTCCACGTTGAGCGTACAAATGTAGCAGGTTTGGTAGCCCTATGTTGGTAGCGACAAATGTAACGGTTTGGCTGCCCCAAACTGTTGGGTGATAAATGTAACTGTTTACCTTTGCCTAAGCTATGTTGTTTTAATGGGCGCCAAGACCTCAATGCAATGTTGAAATCTAAATTTGTATTTAACAACGTCTAGCTCTGGTAGAACACCTTCAAGAATCTATTCACTCAGATCGTGGTATGATTTGATCATTAACCCAACAAACAATTGTATGAGGAGAAGGAATTGGTCTATATCTAATGCTACCTACTGAAAGCAAAGATTGCATTGTAAAAGAAATGAATTTATTATATAAAACAAGAATAGCAAAGTTAATAATAATGATAAGTATAAAATTTAAATTGGAGCGTTGTGATTTGAATATTACCGATAGAAAATTACGTGAAAACGGAGTCTGATAAATTATTGATTTTACTCTTATTTCCAAGCTATGAAGTTACTGAAATATGAAATATAAAACAAAGAGAAATGAGAGATTGCGTATTTCTGCGTCATTCGCGCTTACCGCTGGAAATTGCCGAAACATTTCCCTCGTACTGGTTGATGCCGTGAGCTTCCCACAGTCTCCTGGACGTCTCCAACTCCGTCGATATTTGATGATATTCTGGTAGATTAGATAATTCTATGGTCCTTACATCGGACCCAAACACTCGTACAACCACACTGGTTAGGTTTTACAAAAGTTAGTCCTCCACTCCACGGAACATCGGAGCGACTCCCGCGTGAACCATACTCGGCAAGTTCTACACTGATAGTCCTCGTTCCACGGAACACTGGAGCCACTCGCACGCGCACCCATACTCGTCAAGTATTTCAAAGATTGTCCTCGTTCCACGGCGCGTCGAACGATATATGCACCCGACGCATCCCCACTCTTCATCCGACTTCTAGCTTGCGTGGTCTCCACAGATTGGCTGCACCCCGCTACTTCCCCTCCTCTAGTTCATTACACTCGGCGGGAGGGAGAAGTCGTTTTCCGTTCCATACATTCGCCTTTTCGTGACGCTGCGACCCAGGATTGCGTCATGCTTCCCGACAAGATTAAGCGTGTACTTGAATTCCCAGTGAGTCACGTCTCTCGATATACCCTAACTGACGAAAACTCCGTAAAATTCCGCAATCACATAATTTTCTATGATATTGTCGTTCGTAATAATTTGCTTGATAGCGTTTTCTAAGACATAGAAAATCTATCTGAATGCTAATAATTTTTATAAAATGCTCCGAAAATACCTTAATAATAATAATAATAATAAATAAATAATAATAATAAATTAACATGAAAAATTCTCCTGGCTGAACAATTTGCCGCGTAAATAAATATAGAACGGCTTCCTACTGACTTATGCCAGTTGCATAAAAACCCCTCGAAAAACACGTTACATATTCGCCTCGGATCATCGGATGATTTACCGTGACGACGGTCCATTATCCGGTTATCCCAGACACGTTAATAAACCCCATCCAAAATACTTATTACATAAATGAGATCACCCTAAATTACAGATATATACACTCATAATTTTTCTTCACGCACTTTGCGTCAAAGTTTGTTGTCACTATGGTTTGCACTTTGCAACCAGTCCAATGTTTTACATATAGAATAGTGTTCCACGGATATTTCCGCCTCTCAAATTTCTCTATGTTGGAGAAATAGACATAATTAATGTGTGAGCACTATGTATTTATGATGTCATATCACACGCATTGAAGGTGTTCTGATATATTTATATCTCCATAGAACTTCCTAATTTCACTGGAGGTTCCTTCCTTATGGTGAAATTTAATCTCACTTATCACTGAGCACACGATCACACTATTGTGGCAGCGCCTCGTGACCATAATACTTAATCTCTCTTTAAAGTAGATTAAATTAATATTGACTTCTGAAAAAAAAAACAGTAAATGCGCATTACATATAACACCAAATATTTCTGTGCCGTAATCGCCCTGTCTTGTTAAGTTCCCGTAGACCATATTCTACTTAATACTAGTTCTCAACACAGACCAGTTCTCCTCACACAAATAATACCTTTGTACAAATTACCTAAATTACACACTTACAAATCTTACATGGCGAGGCCGTAAACAGAAATCACGTGTGCTGATATGTATGAGTTTCGTGAAGGACTGTCTCGCATTCTGATGGCCCATCTTTTGCCTCGTGGACGCCTTAAGCAAAAATACCCTGTCCAAGCGCTCACCCATCTCTAGGAGGCAAATGGGAATTCACCAGCGCTACCAAATTCTGGCCTTGGTGTATCGAGACATTTTAGTGCTCAAGAGCATCCGACAATCCCGTCATATTTCCCTGTACCTTAAAAACTCTCATTTACTTACATACTACCCCCCTGTGTGACTTCTGATACGCCTGCCTGGAAGACCATCTCCTCCCACGCACCAAATACCACACTTACTCATTTGATAGGCTGGCTCGCCAGCTAAACACACTCGCTTTATGACACATATTTTCGTAGACTATGTATATTATACGTCCCGTATAATCTGTCTCCCTCACTATTCTCCAGCACATATGCTGTTTTTCCAATACGTTTGGAAACTATAAATGGGCCCTCGTAGAGATAAAAGAACTTGGACATGACTTTCTCTAGCTTATTTGACTGTTTCGGCACTCTAAGTAAGACTCTGTCTCCCGGCTCGAATAGGTCAAATTTAATTTCTTTTTGTTGGCGAATTCTCTTTTGTGCTGACTTAGATAAATTCTGTTTCGCCAACTGGACAATGTAATCCATCCCCGGTTGCTTACCCTCATTTAATCCCAACACCCTCGCTAGTTCATTTTGTGGTCTTTTTCCGAAGTGAACTTCGTATGGCGTCAATTTCGTGCTCTCATGCTGGACAGAATTCAGCCAAGTCTCGACCTTGGGAAGATGTCCAACCCAGGCCGCATGCTTGTCATGCACTAGAGTCCGAAAAAGACGAGCCACTTCCCTTAATGGACGCTCTGCAGAATTACCCTGAGGGTACCTTACAGAGGAATGAACGTGTGTTATACCAGCTTCCTGCATACTGGTTCTCCATTTCTTTGCAGTAAACTGTGGTCCACTGTCAGATAGTATCCTGAGAGGAATGCCAAACTCAGGTACATACTTATTAATGATCAGACGGCTACACGCTAGTCCCGTGGCTTTCCTTAGCGGATATAGCTTGACATACTTACTAAAAGCGTCAATAACTATAAAAATGTACTCGTAGCCGTACTGTCCTTTAACGATCGGGCCAAATAAATCCACACACAGTAGTTCGCCGGGACTACTGGTGAGAACTGCAGATCTCTCCCGCACTAAATATTTAACTGGATATTTACTCCTTTGACAGGTGTCACACTTAGCTAAAATCCTCCTAACGTCCCTTCCCATTTTACTCCAAATGAAGTCACGACCAATTTCATAGAAGACCTTGGCAGCACCAAAGTGTCCTAATTCCCTATGAATGAACCAAATTAGCTCCTCCCGCAAAGTGGCAGGAACACATATTGCCCACCGATTATTCCTACATTTCCTTGCAAGAAGCCCATCCTGCATCTTGTACGTGAACCGTCCTACTTTCACATACTCTTCTTCACCTATTTCCAACCTAGCCAGTGGCTCCTTTAACTTAACGTCATCACGTTGCTCCACTAGCATATTTCTCAGTGTCTGTAACGATGCCCTGTTGCTACTGTCCACACATGCACATATTAAAATACCGTCCTCTGCTTTAACCACAGGATAATCCCTACATAAATTAGTGTCCCTTGATAGCATGTCTGCAAGAATGTTATCTTTACCTTTAATATATTTTACTGTGAATTCGTATTCCTGCAGAGCAAGAATCCACCTACTAACTCTGTTAGAACTGAGTTTACAAGTTCTCATATACAGTAATGCATGGTGATCTGTATGGATCTCAAATTTCCTCCCTACTAAGTACATTCTAAATTTCCCTAAACTGAAAACAATACCTAAAATCTCTCACTCAGTAATCGTGTATCTTTTCTCTGCTGCTGTCAGTCCTCGCGAGGCTAAAGATACAATGCACAGATTACCCTCATCATCTCTCTGACATAATACTCCAGCAATGCCTATATGTGAAGCATCTGTCATAACCACATATTCCTTATCTTTTAACGGATATTTCAGCACTACAGCTTTCTCAAAACCTTCCTTCAGCGCTCTAAAAGCCTGATCATGCTTGGACTCCCATCTCCACCGAGTCCCACTTTTAAGCAATTCCCTGAATGGTTCTACCAACCCAGAGTATTTAAGAACGTACCTCCTGAAAAAGTTGCAAATTCCCAGGTAAGTTTTTAACTGTTTAACATTCTGTGGCACCTCTGCGTTATGTATCTTATTAACCCTACTTTCTTCTGGTGTCACACCTCTACTCGACACTCTATGACCTAAAAATGTCACTTCTGACTGACAGAATGACGACTTAGACAGCTTCAAAGTGAACCCTGCCTGATCAAACTTCTGAAAAATTATATCTAAATGACGTAGATGCACCTCAAAACTGCGTGAACTAATTACCATATCATCTATGTAAATGGTTACAAACTCTCCTGTGTCATCCCCTAATGCGATGTTTGAAGCCCTAATTAAAGCTGCTGAACTACTCATTAACCCATAAGGTGTTCTACAAAATTGATAAAGGTTATATTTATGACTAAAAGCTGTAAATGGTCTATCTTCGTACATAAGTGGCACTTGCCAAAAACTGGAACTCAAATCTACACAAGTGAAATACTTCTTCCCCTCAAATGTTTGCATTAATTCCTCTATTGACATAGATTTCAGCTGATCTGAACTAATTCTACTGTTAACCAAACGAGCGTCTAAACAAATACGAACCGTGCCGTCGGTCTTGGGTACCGTGATCAAGGAATTAACATATGGACTGTTAGAGTGCTCAATAATCCCATCTTCAAGCATCTGGTTAATTTGTGCCTCAACTGCACTCTGATAAGCGAAAGGTACAGGATATCTATGTCCTGTGAATACTGACCTATCAATAACGTTCAATGAATGGGTATAGCAATTGGCCATACCAATGCGATCCTCAAACACTCTCCTATTACACCATAACACATCATAGAGCCGAACACATTGTTCCACCTCTATATTTCCCTGAAATGCAGCATCACGTAACGAGTCCTCTAGACTTCCGTTCGTAATCACACTGCCCACAAAACATGGAGAACCCCGCTCTACGGCTGGCGATATCTCATTTAAAGTACAAATCACACCTACAATACTACTCCTCTGAATATGGTCATTGAACGTTACTTCTACTTCAGAATCTCCCCATTTAAATTTCAAACTCCCTACATCATAACATAAGTTACCAGACACTCTACTTAGCCACTCTGAACCCAAGATAACACTGAATACTAAATTTGGAATTACAAGGCAAATCTGCTTCTCTACATGATTATTAATTTTAATGTCTACTAAAACTTGCTTAGAAATTACTTTAGACCTCTTCCCAACAGCTGTGATAACAAAAGTGCTTTTAATTGGCATCTCCTCAAAATTTACTCCAGTTCCTTTAATTTTATCATAAAATGCACTACTTATGCAACTCTTCATACAACCACTATCAATTAAAACATCTGTGTTCGCCTTGGACACGTTAAATTTAACTATGGGGCTCTTACTAACCACTTCCTGAATAATACCTTCATCATTTAGTTCCTGTAATAATTCATTTCTTACATATAGGTCATAGGGTTCCTGTATAATTGTATGGACAGGGCATGCTATAGACTGAGATTCTGACCTTAATTCGCAGCCTGGTTCGCGTTTAAAGAACCGCTACAGCTGGCCGTAGTACTACTAACTACTAAACTGGTCTGGTTGTTCTGGGCTGTGTTGTCATTGTTTGGCTGTATATTACTACCACTAGGCTGTCCTCTTCCTTGACCCCTATTCTGGTTGTAATTATTGTCATTATAATTTCTCCCTTGATTTCCCCTGAAATCATTGTTTCTCCCTTGATTTCCCCTGTAATCATTGTTCCTCCCTTGATTTCCCCTGAAATCATAGTTCCTCCCTTGATACTGATTACCATAGCCATTTCCTCTGTTCTGATTTAGCTGATTATTGTTATTTCTATTTTGAGCGTTGGCCCCTTCGGCACCGTTCCCTTGAACTTCTTGATGCCTGGCTTCATTAGGTCTATTATTATTATTACCCTGGTTCCTATTAAAATTGTCCACATAACCCCCTCTCCCTAGTGCATCAAATGTGCTTAACAAATTTTCTACTTGTGATATAGTCTTTACATTCTGGATACAAGCAGCCTCCTTGATCCTATAGGGAAAGTGCCTAAGTAGCAACCTCACCACATCACTTTCCTCCTTCAAGCCATCCAGATATTTACACACTAATACCTGCCCTAAAAAGTATTCGGTCATGGTGGAGCTTCCTTTAGGGTTATATTTACCACACACTACTCCCTCACGATGCTGCGACTGAATAACCTCATTCCAGAACTTTTCACAGAATTTCATTTTAAAATCAATGATATCAGTAAACTTGTCTCTGTAGACAGCAAACCAATTCCTCGTTTCCCCCACAAACACTTGTTCTAAAATTTCAACTACCTGGCACCACTCAATACTACCATTTTCCAACCTCTCCCCGAATTTATTTTCTATAGTATTCATGAACTCCATTGAGCACCCTTGTCGATTGCTGAACTTCCCCAATTCTACCTCCCTGTGTGTGCTATTCACAAAAACTGGCCTATTCTGACTATTTTCTTGCCTGATCCTAGCTTTTAATTTTAACTCTAATTCTGCGATTTTCTCCTCAGCCTTCCTCTCAATACTGTTTACTGTTAATTTAATGTTTCCTTCTGATTCTTCTACTTTATCATATAGCTTTGCTTGTTTCTCCTCAATCTTGCTAATGCTCTCTCTATTACTCTCTCTTAAATCATTTACTTCTGCAACTATTTGTGAGTGGACTTTCTCAATTCTACCCCCCAGCTGTTCCTTAACCTCTTTAGTAGCTACCTGAATTTTGTCAATTTCTCCCCCCAATTGCTTTTTGACCTGCTGTGTTTCCAGTTGCACTAGTTCTTTTAAATTTTCAGCCTGTGTACTGATTCTAATTTCCAACTCCTCCTGTACTTTTCCTAATTTTCTGTCTACATCTGCAATAATCTCTTTAGCCTTTTCTTCCATCACCCCCCTGATCTCACCTCTAATCAGTTCGAATTTGTCACTCATTTCCCTACTGTTTTGTTCTAATTTAGCATTTAAAGTTTCAGTACTCTCTCTATTTTCTTTACTGTTTTGTTCTAATCTGGCGTTTAAAGTTTCATTACTCTCTCTATTTTCCCTACTGTTTTGTTCTAATTTAGCATTTAAGGCATCTGTACTTTCTTTATTTTCCCTACTGTTTTGTTCTAATCTGGCGTTTAAGGCATCTGTACTTTCTTTATTTTCCCTACTGTTTTGTTCTAATCTTGCATTATTCTGTTCTAACTTTGCATTTAAGGCATCACTACTAACTTTGTTCTGATACATAAACTCGAGAAGTAAAGTTTTTAATTCTGGTTGGCCGCCTACACTCCCTGTTTCAGTATCGGGATTTACCTCCGCTACCCCGGTACTACCATCACTCGACATACTGCTCGTATCATCACTCTCCCGTTGATGACCACTACGTAACCTCATCTGTCTTTCTTTCTCATCCCCCATAATGATATACACTGATACAGACAAATAACCCCCAAAATACAGGCACAGCAATATATACCCTTCTCCTTCCACAAATGTTATTAGGTTTTCAACCCCAAGTTGTCGGCGACAATTGTAGCAGGTTTGCTTAGGCTGGGATGACAAGTGAAACGGTATTTACTTTGCTCCACGTTGAGCGTACAAATGTAGCAGGTTTGCTAGCCCTATGTTGGTAGCGACAAATGTAACGGTTTGGCTGCCCCAAACTGTTGGGTGATAAATGTAACTGTTTACCTTTGCCTAAGCTATGTTGTTTTAATGGGCGCCAAGACCTCAATGCAATGTTGAAATCTAAATTTGTATTTAACAACGTCTAGCTCTGGTAGAACACCTTCAAGAATCTATTCACTCAGATCGTGGTATGATTTGATCATTAACCCAACAAACAATTGTATCAGGAGAAGGAATTGGTCTATATCTAATGCTACCTACTGAAAGCAAAGATTGCATTGTAAAAGAAATGAATTTATTATATAAAACAAGAATAGCAAAATTAATAATAATGATAAGTATAAAATTTAAATTTGAGCGTTGTGATTTGAATATTACCGATAGAAAATTACGTGAAAACGGAGTCTGATAAATTATTGATTTTACTCTTATTCCCAAGCTATGAAGTTACTGAAATGTGAAATATAAAACAAAGAGAAATGAGAGATTGCGTATTTCTGCGTCATTCGCGCTTACCGCTGGAAATTGCCGAAACATTTCCCTCGTACTGGTTGATGCCGTGAGCTTCCCACAGTCTCCTGGACGTCTCTATCTCCGTCGATATTTGATGATATTCTGGTAGATTAGATAATTCTATGGTCCGTACATCGGACCCAAACACTCGTACAACCACACTGGTTAGGTTTTACAAAAGTTAGTCCTCCACTCCACGGAACATCGGAGCGACTCCCGCGTGAACCATACTCGGCAAGTTCTACACTGATAGTCCTCGTTCCACGGAACACTGGAGCCACTCGCACGCGCACCCATACTCGTCAAGTATTTCACAGATTGTCCTCGTTCCACGGCGCGTCGAACGATATATGCACCCGACGCATCCCCACTCTTCATCCGACTTCTAGCTTGCGTGGTCTCCACAGATTGGCTGCACCCCGCTACTTCCCCTCCTCTAGTTCATTACACTCGGCGGGAGGGAGAAGTCGTTTTCCGTTCCATACATTCGCCTTTTCGTGACGCTGCGACCCAGGATTGCGTCATGCTTCCCGACAAGATTAAGCGTGTACTTGAATTCCCAGTGAGTCACGTCTCTCGATATACCCTAACTGACGAAAACTCCGTAAAATTCCGCAATCACATAATTTTCTATGATATTGTCGTTCGTAATAATTTGCTTGATAGCGTTTTCTAAGACATAGAAAATCTATCTGAATGCTAATAATTTTTATAAAATGCTCCGAAAATACCTTAATAATAATTATAATAAATTAATAATAATAATAAATTAACATGAAAAATTCTCCTGGCTGAACAATTTGCCGCGTGAATAAATATAGAACGGCTTCCTACTGACTTATGCCCCTCGAAAAACACGTTACATCATGTCCCCAAATTACGTCAAGATGAGGATACCACCGTGAGGGCTCAACATTATCCCTTCCCTCCATATATTTTACTTCTTTAGTCCTTGAAGTGCAATTCAAAACGTATGCGTTGCCAGTCAATAAATCTATCAATGAAATAGAGCTTGGGTTTAGTTCCGTTACCCAGTTGCTGCAGCACCGTGTAGAACATTTGGGAAGCAATCAAGTGGCACATTTCAACGAGCAGTATATTTCAACTTGTGTAAGCTGTTGTCCTCGACTGTTCATTACTCACACCAACCCGGATTTGCTTGAAATGAAATGGAAAAGTCCCGAGCGGTGTAACTCCGAGCGTGACAGATATCAGGTGATAAGCCGACTGGGACTGCGCTGCCGTGCGCCACGTTGGTCGTTTATCATCCCTCTTCAACGTGTGAATTGAATATCGTTCGGGTTCAAGTGCTGCCTTCTATTTTACAAGTTGTCAAACAGAACGAAATATGAAGGGAAAATTTTGTACGTACCCTGTCTGTTGGTTGCAGGTGTCGATGTTCCAAAGGAGGGTGACATAACTACTTACTACAAACAGTGGGCAGAAAGCAAGATTGGGACATAGTGGCTTAACAGATCTGGGAATCGAACCCACGAGTTTTTGGACTAGTGTCCCAATACCTAATCCGCGACCACAGAATGCATTAAAATGGAACAGACTAAACCGTTTATTACAATCTATGGGAGACGTCTTTGTAGACTTCGTAGATTTTGTAGATTTTTAAATCGCTGAATACGTTAAGAAATTACTTTGTTTTTTTAAGCAAATGTGAATTTCGTGGCCAAAAAGAACATCTTAGATTTATAAAATTCAGCCTAACACAAAACATGCACGCTCTTCCTTTGGCCCATCTGGGTAGCCTTTTCAAACAATCATTCTAACACGTGTATTTTACTTCTTAGAAATGTATTTCCTGATGTTTGTTTTTCTCGCCGAAATAGTTTCAGGGACACACGAACTCTTGCAAAACCTTTCAGTCCCAATTTTCACATCCAAAAACACAACAATTCGAAATATCCTTTAATATATGTCTCCTTCATTTTATCCAGACACCCAGCCATTCTCACAACAAAGGCTCTACACGATGTTGGCTTCAACATGTACAACTCATGGAAACAACAGTGGCTAGAAAGTTTCCCCACAATTCTTGACAAAAAAAAACTCCAGGAGGCGATGAACCACGCTCAGTTTGGTCCACTTTGAATCGCATCCGTACGAGCCATGGTAGATGTACTGATGCCCTCTTCAAATGGAGGAAAATAGAATCCCCAAGATGTGACTGAGGAGCTGAAATCCAATCTGTTTGCCACATAGTGATGGAGGGCACCAAGAGAGCCTATATTGGAGAATTCCGTGACTTTCTGAACGCTACACCAGCTCTTCATTACATAAGTCATATAGACTTATTTTTGTAGTGCTCTGTTCTCCATTTTATATTACGATGATGTCATTTATATTTTACTGATATGTATATGCCATACGATAAATAGTTACACCCTCTGTCTGACAAGTTCGGTGAATGGGTCTATATTACGAATGCATTGATGGCTTAACTGAAACAGCCGTTACTATCCTTCGAAGTAATCCCCGTGGATGGTTATGCACTTCTTAGAACGGCTGTACAAGTCCTGGCATAGTCTTCCTGAGGGATAGCCTTCAGTTGGATCGTCAAATTACGTTGGATGACCGAAATGTCCGAAAACCTCTGGCCCTTCTAGGCTTTTCGGCGACCCTGGACCTCGATACTCCATACTTGGACGCTTGCTTTCGAGGTCGTACCTCAGGCACCAGGACTCGTTACCCGTGACGATGGTTTTCAGGTCCATTCCATTCCGCGGAACATTCACCCTTCTCACTGCCACCCGTCGAACAGGTGTGCACGTTAGGTTGCATAAATTCACCCTTCTCACTGCCGCCCGTCTATCAGGTGTGTAAGGGAAGTTGCATAAATTCACGCTTCTCACTGCCACCCGTCGAACAGGTGTGTAAGGGAAGTTGCATAAATTCACGCTTCTCTCTTGCTTTCAATTTAGAGCTTTGACGACCCAAACTGAAGGCTATTCCTAAAGACTACTATGCTAGGAGTTTCCAGGACTTGTTCAGTCGTTCTCAGAAAGAAGTGCGTAACCATCCACGGGGATTACTTCAAAGGATAGTAACGGCTGTTTCAGGTAAGCCAACCATCCGTTCGTAATACAAACCCATTCACCGAACTTTTCAGACAGAGGGTGTAAATAATGTCTTGTAGTTTGATTGTAATTCATGTTTATTGCTCTACGCTAAGTAAATATATCATAAAGGTGGGTTGGACTGGTGACCAGCCATAAAGAAGAATGTAAGTGAACAGCAAAGAGGTTCTGCACTTGTACCGGTGATATACCACGTTATGCCATTACGTCTCACCAAAGCGCAGGTAAATAGCTGAGGTGTCTGCTTGTATATTATGGGGGCAGGGACATAGTTGATGGCAGGGCTTTGCTCTCAGAAGACACAGAGTGGCGCTCTCTCGGGACTCGGCATAAGTCACACACACCAACTGTCACAGCTTACAGGAGAGCATTCAGTGCCACAAACAAGTTCCGAGTGCAACCACCATGGTCTAGATGTTTCTCGCCCAGGGAGTTCGGGTTCGAGCCTCTGACGATGTAAATCAAGATGTGAGTTTTGGAATGGGATGCCTCCCGTGAGAGCAACAGACCAGCTATCCATCGTGAACTTTGTCACGTGTCAGTAGCTCAATGATCTAGCAATCAAGAGTTGTTAGACCACCTCGTGGTGTAGCGGCTAGCATTCTTGGCTGTCGTACCGGAGGTCCGTGTTCAATTCCCAGCTCTGCACAGAAATCTGTTTCAGGTGTGAGGGCTGGAGTGGGGTCCAGTCAGCCTCGTGAGGCAAAACTGAGAAGAGGTGGGTTCGATTCCCACCTCAGCCCTCCTGGAAGTGGTATTACGTAGTTTCCCACTTATCCTCCAGTAAAATGTCGGGATGGTACCTAACTTAAGGCCACGGCCGCTTCCTACCCAAAATCCAACCACCATTACAAATACACGCACTAGTATGGACATCACAGTGACACAAGTTATCAGACAAATTCTACACACAACCAAGTACACGGGGCTACATGACCACGGTGTCACAAAACCTTTAAATTAGTCAACGACGAAACAAACAAAAAAGAGTTGTTTCCTCCACGGTTTCTTCTTTCTTTTCTCTGTTTAGGATGAAGTCGTATCCGAGCTATTAATTGTGTAGTCTTATGGTGCCCTGAGACAGACAGGACCCTGCGTTAAGATTGTAAATACCATTCCTGACTTTGACGAAATAGCAGACCGCAACCAGATAATTATGGCGTGCACAAGGTTCCAACGACAACAATCACGGCTTTAAGAAATCCTCCTAAAACTCAGTTTTCGCTATATCCCCTCCAGGGTCGTACGCGACGTGAATCTGAGCCCTTGGCTTCGTCAAGGGAATACTAACCTGGTGTCCCGAGCCGGAGTTTGCGTGTGGTAGGGTGGCCAATTCCTTTCCACTCCTCCTGCCCCAGCATCCGACAGGTTCCTATTTCAAATCATGAGGCAGGGAGACCCCTACAAGACCATACCAAGACTTTTGAATTATTGGCAGAGCCGAGGATTGAACCCGAAACCTCGGGGCTGACAGACAACAATGCTAGTCAGTGCGCCAAGAGTTGGTAGAATAGCCTTGTCCAATCGATATCGAACTTGAAGTGAACTATTACGGATGTAGCACTATCCAGAGTGCACCATAAGTGGTGGGGCTACACACATCCTGCCTCCTACGGGGCCTTGGGCAGAAGGCACGATATAACATAAAAAGGAAAAGAAAGAAGTCTGTCCTCTCGAAGAATGAGGGAGTCAGGGCAAATGAGACAAGGGGCAATTAAGGCGAAAAACTGAAATACTGCCTAGGCTTCGGATACCCTAATAATAAGGGAGGTCGATGGGGAAAATGACAGAGAGGAGTCCAGCACAAGCAAGTGGAAGCAATACCGGACTCATCTGGGGTCCCGTGGTCGCCAACCCACGTCCCAGTAGTGGTGAGCCCCAGGGAGAGGGTAAGGAAAGGATCTGGCACTTGGTGGTTAGAGCGTTGTAGCCCTTTTTTTTTCTCGCAAGTTTAATCTTCCCTTCCCACCGTGTTCAATATGGCATATTACATCTTGGAAATTCACTTGAACGTTTTTCACGCGTCGTGTGGAAGTGAACTTATCTCTGTTAGGTTCCAGTGACTTGCAGCAGAGAGTGCGGTCATATAATATCGTCTTGTACGAGTTGTACGCCCAGGAGTCGAGTGCTGGATCGATGTTCAGTTCACCGCCACAGATGCAATATTGTGTGCTGGTCCCCAAGGATTCTCATCCGCTACATACCATGCAGTCGTATTACTTTCTTCAGCACTCCACCGAGCAGCAACGCTTCTCAACGAATTGATAATACATAGAAAGCGAAAACATTAACCATACTGGATAATGGAAATCTTTCTGAATTGATACGATGAATTCTGTAATTCAGACAATTAGGTTGGTTGATTCCTTAGTGTTGGTGTTGCGACAACGCGGTCGTAGCCCCGTGTACTTTGGGTGTGTGTAGAATCTGGCTGGTAACCGATGTTAATTGTGATGGCTGTGTTAGTGTGTGTTATCTGTTTTAATTCAAGTAAGGACTGCAGACAATAATTTCAAGTAGTTCCTACTTTTGCCACCAAATGCTACCGTCCACGACACCTAGCTTGCGAACATGGCTACTAGATGGCATTGCATTCAGCACCTGGCGGAGAATGTTGGAACTAATAGAGCGTTATCAATCTAACCTACACATTTTGGCTTCACACGAGTGTAGTTAGTGGAAGGTTCTTTTTCATGCCATAAATCTATTATATGAGACCGGCGGCTTTACTTCCCCTCCGAAAGAAGGGATACTGAGGGATTTTTAACACTCTTAAAAATTCCGACGTCTTCGGCCGGGTTTGAACCCACGACCTTAGGCACAGAAGCTCAGCATGCTACCCACTATGCCACCGAAGCCGCCTAGACAATTAGGACTCAATTATGTTCTTCATGAACCATTCCCGGCCTTACCAATGTACATATTTATATTAACATATTTGTCGCATGGCAATTCCTGAATGAGGAAAGCTAATTGTTTGTATTTTCTAGCAATAAACTAGTTCATTTGTGTTTGTGTTTGATTATCAGACACCGTATGAATGACCTGTTCAACCGATTCTGAATAACTTGAGCTCGATGTCGCAAATTCTGTGTATTAAATGGTACCGTTTCTGTTTGTTTCAGAACCTGAAGAACCAGATCATGACAACGAACTTGTGGGTGGAACAGGTGAGTACAGCGTAATATTCCTCAGGAGGGTGTACATAGTTAAATTTCATTTTGGTCTTTCAAGCAACGTTCTTGTGGAAATTAACAGAATATGGCTCGTGATTGTTATCTTCAGGGACATTTGAGACTGTTTTTCCTTCCAGCGTCCAGTCTAGTCTGCAAGCTACTGTTTGCGAACAAGTTACCTCCATAATGCCCAATAAGCAGTTAGCACTGCGGCCTCCTCTGCTTCTACACCTTTCACTTTGAAATCATTCATCAATACCTCTGCTTCTCTTACCCTCTACAGCCGAGCTCATTAGCCTCTTAGGTAATCTCTCGTCCCCCATTCTTATCTCATGGCCCCACCATCTCAGTCGGCTCATATGAACAGCTTCATTCTAACTTAGCGGCTTCGGTGGCGTAGTTGGTAGCATGCTGAACTGCTGTGCCCAATATTGTGGGTTCAAACCCGGTCGAAGTCGTCGGATTTTTTAAGAGCGTTAAAATACTTCAATATGCCCTCCTTCGGAGGGGAAGTAAAGCCGGCGGTCCCATGTCATAGATTTATGGCATGTAAAAGATCCTTCCACAGACTAAACTTGTGTGAAGCAAAATTGTTAGGTTAGATTTCGTCAGAACGCTCTATCAAAGTTCCAACGTTCACCACTAGGTATCATTCATATCTGGTGGCGAAAGTAGGAACTACTTGAAATTGAACGGAACTTATAGCTCACACTAAGGGTGTCCGCTGGAAGCATCTACAGACTCAGGCAAGCCGAACATGTCATCGGACACTCCCGGCACTATAAGCCATACGTTAAATGATAAATAACCTTCTTGCCATTGCTCCCATCTATTTATCCCAGCAATCATTCGTGCAACCCTCATGTCAGGTGCTTCTAGTTGGTGTAGTCACGTTCGTGAACTATGGGCAACTGCTGGGTGGCCTGGTAAGTGGTCCAGACAGACGGAATACTAGTTACTATGGAATAAGAGCGGACATCTTGGACATATTCTGAGTCGTGGCCCTCCTTGTGGTCAGGTGGCTAGGACTACCCAAACTCACTTGTTTCTTCCCTGAGGTGAAACTCATAGGGCCCCGTGCATGTAAGTCTAGCAACCTGCTTCACTTGTACCTTCTAAACTTGCTATAAATGCTATGAGGAAGCCTCGGACCTATGGGAGTGATAGTGTCCCACGCCCATCGGACCGATCAGGGAATCCTTGGAAAGGAACTGGCAGATATTAACTTACAATTCCATACAGTGCCCAGTCTACTGAAGGCTACTGAAAATAAATGAAATGGCCATCCCATTGTGTTGCAGTAGTACCTATGGCCTTTTATGCAGTGATTTTCATCATCCAGGTTACTTGGAGGAGGATGTGTACCGGAAGAGAAAAGGTGTTGTCATCTGTTTTTGAGAGTATAGAAGAGGCAGGTAAGGTCATATTATCTTAGCCATGGAAGTTGATAGTTTGACTTATTTCTTCAGACAATTAAAACTCGCCTGCACAGAATGGACCACCACAGGCTGCCATAAGATCTTCAAGGTAGCCAAGAAGGGTTAAACCACTGGGTCGTTGTGCATCAACAAATTAAGAAGGATCTATCTGAGCTTAATATTCAGCAAGACACAATAAATGACAGGAGTCGCTACAGCCTGACAGTTGAAACCAGGCCTTCCCTCACATGCATCACAGACATCGCGTCCATGAAATGGTCCGAGGAACGTAAGATAGAGTTCAGCAAGAAAATCAAAGAATACTGGTCCAATAGAAAGGCTCAAAATTTCAGCACAAAAGCAGCCGCTATATAATCCACCTAAAACACCAGAAATGTCAGACAACAGTTAAAGCACAAGCACCGCGGCCCATAGGTGACCTAAACGACCGAAGGAGAAAGATTACGTAAGCATCACTGAGAAATGGCTTCGTATTTCAATAACTTGTTGGAGAAAATGTGATGAATACTGCATTTCAAAAAGAACAAGAAGTTCCGTGACGAACTAAAGAGCCTACTTTTCATGGCAATGATTATTCTACAGTGTATGAACCTATCTAGAATAATGACGAAATTAAGTTGCTAATGTCGAATATTCTGATACATACAGTATATTGATATGATCAGCAAAGTGGGAATTTTATCGAGTTGTGAACGTCTGCAGGGTTCGATGTTACATTATGTTAACACATTTTAAAATTACGTTTATGGTTTTTTCCATCTTCTGCTGAGACATAACGATTTTGTTGTCCGGATGCTCGCGAGCACGCCACACACAGTTGGCCATGGGAAAAAATGGTTTTGTCTAAATGTACACGTGCTACTGTTAAGTGTGTGTCATTGCGCTTTGTTAAAGAAATTGCGAATATTGTATGAAGAGGGAACTGCACTCTTGCACACTGGAATGGCAAATCTATCGGAATATGGGGAATTAAAAGTATTCTTACTTAAGCTATTATGGATGTAATTTGGCCATACTAATTGATGATTTGAACGTAAACATATCCCTATTAATAGACCTATAGTTAAATATCGCTCACCTTGGCCGCTGATGTACATTATGCAGTCTCTTCCAGTATTACATCCCAGGGATTGAAATTCTCCAACGACCCTTTTGCCCCACATGCCTCTCTAAGTAAGTAAAATTCCTGATTGTTGTTGTTTGAGTCGTCAGTTTTTTAACTGGTTTGATGCAGCCCTCCATGTATACCTCTCCTGAGCTAATCGTTTCATTTCTACATAGCTACCACAACCCTACATCCGAGGCAATCTGTTTAACCCTGGTTTACCGCTACAGTTCTAGTCCGCGACCCTCCCATCCATAACTACTGTCGACCAAACTATTATGTGCACTCGAGTTTGAAGTTTGTTTGTGAATTAACCGATAGACCTATATAAAATCCAATAACATCATCATTTTCGTCGTTCTATTTTACATTAGATCATGTAGGTTTGGAATTTTTAGCCTATTTTCAATTTTGAAAAAATAGGCTTATGAGATCACCTTTTGTCCGTGTGTGTGTGCGTGTGCGTGTGTGTGTGTGTGTGTGTGTGTGTGTGTGTGTGTGAGGTGTGTGTGTGTCCCCCCCTAATAAAATCTAAACGGCTGGAGCGATTTCAGTGAAACTCGGTAAATTTATAGCACAATTCCCGGCGACCTTGACCGTGCCCTTCAAATTTTGTTACGTCTCACTAATCCAACATGTCGGCTGTGCGAAATATTTCACTAGCATTCAATATCTCCGAAACTATTACCGATATCGCCCTGAAATTGTGTACGGTGATAAAGGGCACTACTAGAAGTTCACCTATGAGACTTTCAAAAACCTGGTGACTACAAAACCAACATGGCGGTCAAGCGAAGTTGAGACTTTTAAATAGACTTTTCTCGCAATTTAAATATTCAAACGTAATGAAACTTGGTACAGCAAATGTTTATACACATTGCAATGCACTGGAGTCTAATTTAGTTCAATTATTAGCATAACCTCAAAATGGCGGCTGTGCGAAATATTTTTCACTGACATTCTATATCTCCGAAACTATTACAGATATCACCCTGCAATTTTGTACGGTGATAAAGGGTACTGATACAAGTACATCTATGTATAATTCATAAACCTGTAAAGTACAAAACGAACATGGCGACCAAGCGAATTTGAAATATTTTAATAGACTTTTCTCGTGAGTTAACTCTCTGAGCGCAGTGAAATGTGGTACAGTAAATGATTTTGCAGATTGTAATGTACTGCCATCTAATTTAATTCAATTGTTTACATAACCTCAAGATGGCGGCTGTGCGAAATTTTAAAATTAAGTTTTCATTTCTTGTGTCGTAATCATGCGATCGAAGTGAAAGTTTAAATAATGAACCTAGGCAATAAGTGTCCTTGAATGGTACATAACTCTATGGCCTATACATATAACAATCCTAAATGGCGAGCTTCCAAAATATTTAGACGGTTCTCAATATCTATGAATATTTTACAGCAACCAAACTGAAATTTTTATGTTCATAGAGACTATGAACATATGTTCACCTATAGGACTTTCAGTAACCTGGTGAGCACGAATCCAACATGGCGGCGACGCGAAGTATAAATATTTAAATGGACGTTTCTCGCGAATTAACTATCCGAGTGCCGTGAAACGTTGCACGTTAAATGCTTACACGAATGCTGATCCACTGGCATCTAATTTATTTCAATTGTTTGCATAATCACAAGATGGCTGCTGTGCGTAATTTTAAAATCTTGTTTTTACTTCTTGTGTTCTAATCATGCGATTGAAGTTTGAATACCACACGTACACAATAATCTTAATATAATAGTACAAAAATAAAAATCCAACCTGGCGACCATCTGAAATATTTAGACGGTCCTCAATATCTACGAATCTGTTACAGCAATTAAACTGAAATTTTGTATGTTGATAGAGGCAATTAACATGAGCAGGATATATGAAAATAGGCTGTATAGTTCTACACGGAACTACTTGTTAATTTATATTTTAATATTTTTTATCACAGTTGGAACACAAGAAGTGCCCGTTTTTAAGCGTTTTTCAACCATGCGTCACATTTAAGAATTATTATCTCACAAACACGTCAGCAGATCGAATCCAAATTTTAACACAATATACACTGGAATGTTGTATAACAGGTTTATTAATTTTAAAATTTTGTGTATCCAAGAAACAAAGTTGTTATTATTTTTGTAAGGTAACTTTTCCTCGGCTCGGGGTGGTTTGAAAATGTAGTTCTTGGTCGCGTTGTAATCCTTATACATCAAAACGGTATGCTGTATGATTGTGAAATACGTAAATTAATTCACTTATTTTATATCGGTTTGTATTTGTACGGAGAATTAAGACATGGTTCACCAGTTAGCCGCTCCGGTGAAAGCAGTACATCATTGCCAAGATGGGCTACATCACGCGTCATGGCGCGTCTCGCTCGGAAGTGATGGGCTCCATATCAGCAACGCTGTATAGCATTTCCCGGAGCGGCTAGCTGGTGAACCATGTCTTAATTCTCCTTTCAAATACAAACCGATATAAAATAAGTGAATTAATTTACCTATTTCACAGTCATACATAATAACTTTTTGATGTATAAGGATTACAACGCAACCAAGAACTACATTTTCCAAAGACCCCGAGCCGAGAAAGAGTTACCTTACAAAAATGATAACAACATTCGTTCTTGAACACACGAAATTTTGAAATTAATAAACCAGTTATACAACATTCCAATGTATATTGTGTTAAAATTTGGATTCGATCTGATGACGGGTTTGTGACATAATAATTCTTAAATATGACGCATGGTTGAAACACGCTTAAAAACGGGCACTTTTTGTGTTTCAACTGCGATAAAAAATATTAAAATATAAATTAAAAATTCCAAACCTACATGAACTAACGTAAAATCGAACGACGAAAATGATGATGTCATTGGATTTTATGAAGGTCTATTGGTTACTTCACAAACAACCTTCAAACTCGAGTGCACATAATATTTTGGTCGACAGTAAGCTTGCTATTCCTGGGTGTCATAATATGTGTCCTACCCTCCTATCTATTCTCTTCATTAGCAGTCGCCAGAAACATCTCTCCACTCCCACTCGTCTTAATATCTCTTCATTTGTTACCCTATCTACCGATCTGATCATCATTCTCCTGTATCACCACATTTCAAAAGCTTCAATTCTCCTCTTTTCTGCTGCACCATTAGTCCATTAGTACAACTCAGCAACTTTTCTAGGTTTAAGCCGTGCCTTGTGCGGGGATTCAATGGCCGTGAAAGACAAAATAACAACTTTATTGAAATAAGTTTGCCCAATTCCTCAGTAAGAGTAATTAAGAAACAATAATATTTAACGTGACAGCCGGTAGAATACGACACATTCGACTGTGAATATACGTTGCAGATCATGGTTAAGAACGAAAAAGAACAGATCAAAATTGGCAAACGAAAATATTCAGTTAAGAAAAAACAAATTTATAAAGAAAATGAAAGCATACCGTGCAAAATAAAAAGTATCGAGTAAACTTCTGAAATCTCGCTTACAACAACCAGCTGAAAGAGTATAAAATCAGACTCAAAATCACGATCGTATCCGAGCCCCAAAAGCAACCTCTAATATAAAATATATCTCATTTTACGCGTATCAATGCGAGGAGCAACGTTCGTGGTTAGAAGTGGGAACCGAACCCAGCGTTTTAAGGCCCTAAAACGAACGGTTTTCGCGTTATTGCCAGAAAACTATCCCCGGTCTGCGAAATTTCAGCGGTTACCATAGTAACGTTGATCTGTTTCTCAGAGGGAACACAGTTATTTGGGAATATCTCCGAAACCGATCATATTGTGCCAATTTTGAATGAAATCCATTAGTTAGTATAGAAGTTACATGCATTTTAAAATTGGACCTATCAGCAGGCTTAGAATCATGTTGGCAGCACTGACGTATATTACTTACTCCAAATTCATCTAGAATGCCAGGTACTATACGTGTGCAAAGTTTAGAGCTATTGCCTTGCATACTTTCTGATACTGTATATTGATATTAGGGTAACAATAATAGGGACAGCACATATTAACAGTTGGCAGCCCTGGTTGCTCTTAAGACTACGCATAATCATATCTGTTATGGTACACATAGCACATACGAAATTTGGTTGAAATTCAAATGATAGTAACTTATGGAAGTTACATGTATTTAAAGTTGGACCTGTCAGCAGGATTAGAATCATGTTGGTAGCACTGACGTATATAAGTTACTCCAAATTAATAAAGAATGTCAGGTACTATACGTGTGCATAGTTTAAAGTTGTCGGCTTGCATACTTTCTGATATATTGGTATTTGGATAAAATAAATTAGGAGCATTTATTAACAGTTGGCAGCCCTGGTGGGTCTTAAAGATACGCTCAGTCATATCTGGTTATGTACACATACAACATACGAAATTTGCTTGAATTCCAATTGATAGTGTAGAAGTTATATGCATTTAAAAATTGGACCAATCAGCAGGCTTATAATCATTTTGGCAACACTGCCATGTATGGCCTCCTGGAAATTAAACTGCAATATTACTATCTATACTTGTGCCAATTTTGAAATAGCTCCCATTCATACCTTCCGTGATATCCAACATGGAGCTCAAATTTCAATTGCGATTTTTTAGCAATTGGTAGCACTGACATCATTTTCAAATATGGCCGTGAGATATTCGGGTATAGATCTTTACTCCTACCAAATTTTGTTTCGATTGCTCCAGCCGTTTAGGAGTTGATAGGGGGGAACCCACACACAGCCAGACAGACAGACAGAAGGACAGACAGACAGACACACATTTGCCCGATTTCATAAGTCTACTTTTTCCTCATTTTTGCAAAATGTGAAAAGTAGGCTAAAATCCAAGGTGACCACCTTGAGGTGTAACAGCTATCATTCTCGGCTCTGCCAAGAAATTGAACACTGGTCTGAGGACTGGAACGGGCTACCCTCAGCCCCTTGGGGCAAAAGTGAGAAGTCGTGAGTTCAATTTCTAGATATCAGGCGATGACGCGTGACCCTGACCGTTTTTGTATAAAAGCAAGCTGGAGCAGGCTTAGTTAGCTCAATTCATCACAAGCACTTGGCGAACAAGTTGCGTCTACGCTGAGCCAAGGCACATGGTTGCCGCCTCTACGAAGAAGTACTTTTCAAATCGTGATAGTCACGAGAAGTGCTGCGCAAACGAGTTGGAACTTAGTAAGTTTCTGGTGAGGAGAATCACTGAGGTGATTGTTTTTCGACAGACATTGGTGGAAATATTTAGCCATCCTGCAATTGGTTTTCCATGATTTTCTACTTCTACCTTAGGAAATTGCCGGGATGGTCCTAACTTAACTCTACTTTGTTTATGATCCATTGTGCCCAACTCTAGGAATGGGTATTCCAAGTTTCAGACACCTAGATATCAAGGGAAAGGCAGTAGCCGCTTTTGAAAGTTCAGATATTTGAATATCGCGCTACATTGCTTCTCGAAGCCTTTCGAAGGAAATTACCGATAGTTGGATGGTAAATGACGTAGCGAGTCATAGCAGAGGTGGAGACTATTTATTGATTAAATAGTTAACTATGGAGCAGAGACTTGAGACTGGGATCAGATTACTGGCACGGCCAAATAAAAGAGAATGCAATTAATATCAAGCAAATCGGACCAGGGATTCAAGAGATATGAGGATTTCTAGATATCAGGCGATGACGCGTGACCCTGACCGTTTTTGTATAAAAGCAAGCTGGAGCAGGCTTAGTTAGCTCAATTCATCACAAGCACTTGGCGAACAAGTTGCGTCTACGCTGAGCCAAGGCACATGGTTGCCGCCTCTACGAAGAAGTACTTTTCAAATCGTGATAGTCACGAGAAGTGCTGCGCAAACGAGTTGGAACTTAGTAAGTTTCTGGTGAGGAGAATCACTGAGGTGATTGTTTTTCGACAGACATTGGTGGAAATATTTATATTTCCAAAAGGACATATGCTAGACTCTGTCTAGAAAATAGTATTTGTCACAGTCCAATAGTAAATTAATACTTGGATGTTTAAATCCATTTAAAGTCAGTTTTCATATTTTGTAACTATTTAACCACTTCGATCCGTCAGTACATTGAAGAATAGTCTATAACGGTGGCGTTCATTAGTCTACCCAAGGGAAACTGCAGGTTGTCTAGCGCATGGCAGATGGTGATTTTAATAAACCATGCCCAGGGAACGATCTTCAGAACAGCCGTTAATTGCTTAGACTGTCAACGTTTTTCTTGTACTGATGAGATTACAGTGTGTTATGTTACAACTGACACATTTAAGAAGAGATCGCTTAGATCTGACCCTTTTCAAACAAACTGTTATGGCTTTGTTAGAAGCCCATATTAAAATGGAACCACAGTCATTTAAAACGTCGAAGGATACCACCACTATGTCTGACTAGACGATTTGTGGGTCTACAATGGCGGCCGATACAAGGATTACACGTGCTTGTCCGATAGGGCATATCTACGGATAAATCTGGTATAGACCAGGTTTACTACACTTCAAGACCATCAAGAAATGTAAGCCACATTTGAATTATATTATGCTTAGCTAATTGGAACAAACTATTTTTTTTCTGCAGATGACCAACACATTCTTTTCGTCGTATTTAAAGCTTGTAATGATTTACGCAAGACTTGTTAGATTTATTCTGAGCATTTTCAGCACTCAGAACAGTTTAGGATCGATGACCGAGCATTTTGAGCATTTATTTAAATTTTTCATATTTTTGGGAAATCACGGTAATCAGCCGATGTAACTGTAAAAGTTAAATTTATTTTTGGTGAGGAATGGATATTTTTTCCATATTCGAAGGTTCGAACATGTGGATTCTCACATAATGAGATGATAATTAAACATATTTGAAATAATAATAATAATAATAATAATCCACTAATAATAATAATAATTTTCATAATTTTTCTAAATAATTCTTGGATATTATATTTTATAATAATCATATGTATTGAGAAAGAGCCTATGAAGTAGTTGAAACATTTCTAGTATGGAACAGGAGATTTTCCGAAGGAGAGTGGTTAGCGCAAGCCCGCATTCAACCTACATTTCAGTTCTGGTTGAACAGTTGATATTTGCAATGAGCAAAGTATATGTTTCATATAACACGGAGAGGCATGAAACGGGAAGCAATTGATATTTGTATCAAATAGGATATTTTTGTATTTATATAAAATCATGACGTAAATACACTTCGAAAGTGAAATGAAGCTTTTCATAAGTATGGTAAATTCACGGGTTGAACTGAATGGTAAAATAAAATAAACTTGTAAGTTTATTAATCTTCCAGTGTTGATAACAAGCAGAGGCTTGATTTATTGTATAAATTTTGGGAAGATAATTTATGTGTGTGGAGTAGTTGTAATGCCATTCCCAGGTGCGCAGGTTTAAGTCGCAGGAATGAAGGTTTTTTCGAGCATCAATCAAATAGCAGGTTCGATGGCTCAGGTTTATAGTAGGAGTATTGGAGCCACACATTTCGTCGTATGAATAACCCGAAGGTTATTTCTTTGAAACCATCAGTTCTTATTTCAACCTCGTTTACGAATTCCATTTAGACTTTGATTTTGCTAGAACCCGGATTTGTCATGATAGTAGTTTATTCTTCTTCAGAGGAAGACCTTTGCCGTTGTTGTTGTTGTTATAATATTGTGTTCTTACACAAATAGTAGAATGGGCCACTGCCAATTTAAAATAATTCTTTAACCACGAATAATTTGAAGGATATTTTCAAATCCTAGTGCCATGAACTAAATGAATTCATTATAAAACTACAATTCTAATTTTCGCATTCTGTCGAAGAATTGCAAGTTGTGAAAGTTGCTAGAAATGGCCATAAATATAAATATTTTTATAATATTGTTCCCAAGTGGAAAATCTAATAGTTGAATGGTTCAACCATTTGTTGATCAAGTTAATGATTCAGAAATCATACATTTTGTTTGGAACTTGAAGTTCATAATCGAGTCACTTCTCGAAATGTTTAATGTCAGAAGAACAATTAATTGTTGTTGTGCTTCGCACAGTTCTTCAATGCTATGCTCAATGGTCAAATATTTTTCAGATGTTGTTAATATGTGTTAATAATTTGTGTTGCTACGATGATAATAATAGTTTCAACGATATATTTTTGAAAACTGGAAAACAAATGAAAGTCTAAGAAATTCTATAAACATTTATTCTACGAGTGTAAATATCTTGTAAATAGTCAAACAGTGATCTACGTTATTTCCAGTATGAACAATTAATTTTGAGCTGGAATAATATTAATAATTTTGGAACACAGTCCACAGGACTAACAATCGGACTTGTGTTTTCAAAAAGATTGTCAAATGTGTTTGGAAGATTCTGTATATTGTGTGTAAATAAGAGTGTGGATCGCCACACGTGGATGATGCTGCTTTGAGCATTATTCTTGCAGTCAGATTTTAACTTTAAATAAACTGAGATAATTTTACCAGATGTGTTTCACCCAATTAAATCTCCTTCTATCCTTATTGTTGCATTGAGCCAAAAATCAGCAAAGCATTTTTATAAATTTGATGCCGTTTTTGCGATTTGCTTTAACCCATCTGGCGCTCCGGGATATTTTGATTCTCGTGCTGACTGATTATTGGTAAAATGCATATGTGGTCGTGCGGACTCCGGTCTAAACGGGCACACCATGTCTGCACAAAAATGGAAGATTTCATTCATTTCACAGAAAATTTGATGCGCCTGGAACATTTTGAAAATATAGTATAACTGACTGAAGATGGAAGACTAGATTTGGAAATTAGCAGAAGAATACAACTCGGGAGTGCTTTCTACCGACAGATACGGGGACTAGTATGGAACAAGGATATACCAATTAAGGCTAAAGAAGTTATGTACAAAGCATATTATGTTCCTATAATGACATATGCAGCAGAAACTTGGACAATGACTAAGAGGGATGAGATCAGAGTACAAGCAGCTGAGATGAGATTCCTGAGAAGTATGGTCCAGAAAACGAAGAGGGACAGAGTGAGAAATGAAGATATACGGAAAGAACTGGGAGTACAGAAACTAAATGACAAACTGGAGCAAAACAGATTGAGATGGTTTGGACATGTCAAACGGATGAATGAAGTAAGGCTACCAAGACGAGCACTGGAACGACGGATGACAGGGAAGAGAGGATGAGGAAGACCTAGAATGCGTTGGATGGACTCAGTGGAGAATAGTATTAGAAAACGGAACCCGGATTGGAACACTGTGTCGGAAGAGGAATGGTGGAACGACAGAACAAAGTGGAGAGGAACCATATTTTCCCCCACCCAGGGTCAACTGGAAAAGGGGAAATGAAGATGATGATGATGATGATTAGTATAAGAATAGGTAGTATTTAAAATTGGCTGCCAAGACCCTTGGAAACAGAGGTGGGGGATCCGATAATTTCGTCTGGCAACTCCTTCCTCCTCAAGAGAAAAGAAAAGAAAAGAAAACATATTTATGATTCTTGACAGATGCTTGACAAAATCTCAGTATCAATGTCCCTGAACTTCACTTTCAACTGCTAGCAGTCTCAACAGACACTAAGGAATGGAGATTCGTCGTATTTCTACAATCTTAAAATGCCACTGATTAAAGTCACACTCGAACCTACAGCGGTACCTCTTGGCGAGGAAGCTGCCTGCAATATGCCTCGTATCACATGCAATAGCATCTAGCTAAACTAGAGGTATGGCTCATCAGCTGTTCGCTTATCTCATTGCCTGATTGATTATCCTGCAGTCTAACTCCGGTATAACTTGTGAAATGCGAGGTTCAATTTGAGAGTTTAATTACGAAGGTCAAGCGAATTAACGTACACTTGTATAATTTTCCGGGTATGGTGACTTTATTTCATTAGCCTACTTTTCACATTTTGCAAAAATGAGGAAAAAGTAGACTTATGAGATCGATCCGGGAAAATGTGTGTGTGTCTGTCTGTCTATCCTTCTGTCTGTCTGGCTGTTTTTGTGTCCCCCCCCCCCCCCCCTATCAAATCCTCAACGGCTGCAGCAATCGAAACCAAATTTAGTATGAGTAAAGATGTATACCGGAATATTTCAAGCCCATATTTGAAAATGATGACAGTGCTACCAACAGCTGAAAAAACGCACTAGAAATTTGAGCTCCATGTTGGATATCATGGGAGGTATGCATCGGAGCTATTCCAAAATTGGCACACGTGTAGATAATACTATTTCAGTTTAATTTCCAGGAAGCTATACATGACAGTGTTGCCAAAATAATTGTAAGCCTTCTGATAGGTCCAATTTTTAAATGCATATAACTTCTACACTATTAATTGGATTTAAACCAAATTTTGTATGTAATATGTGTACATAAACAAATATGACCGAGTGTATTCTTAAGAGCCACCAGGGCTGCCAACTGTTAATAATTGCTATCTCTGTTTTATTCATCCAAATACCAATATATCTGAAAGTATGCAAGCCGACAGCTTTAAACTATGCACACGTATAGTACCTGACATGTTAGGTTAATTTGGAGTAACTTATATACTTCAGTTCTAACAACATGATTCTAAGCCTGCTGATAGGACCGATTTTTAAATACATGTAACTTCTATACTGTCAGTTAGATTTCAACCAAATTTCGTCTGTACTGTGTGTAACATAACAGATATGTCTATAAGTATTCTTAAGAGCAATCAGGGCTGCCAACTGTTAATAAATGCTGTCTATATTTTTTTACCCTAATATCAATATATCAGAAAGTATGCAAGCCAACAGCTCTATACTTTTCACACGTATAGCACCTGACGCTCTAGATTAATTTGGAGTAATTAAGATAAGTCAGTGCTGCCAACATGATTTTATGCTTGCTGATAGGTCCAATTTTAAAATACATGTAATTTCTATACTAACAAATGGATTTCATCCAAAATTGGCACAACGAGATATCATAATATTTCGGATTATTTCTAACCAGCACACGGATTACATTGTTGCCAACATGCTTTTACGCTTGCTGATAGATCCAATGTCTAACTGCATGTAACGTCCATTGGACTTCAACCAAATTTTGCATTCTGTACCATAAGAGATGGAACTAAGAATATATTCAGTCACCAGGGCTGCCAACTGTAGTGATCTATTAGGCCACATTATACTAGGAATATTTAGAACTAATTAGACATTTCGATATTACCAACTTCATTTCGTCATTATTCTAGATAAGTTCATATACTGTAGAATAATCATTGGCATGAAAAGTAGGCTCTTTAGTTCGTCACGGAACTTCTTGTTTTTAGCTGTGATCGAAATGATGGTCTGAATATAAAATTCCAAGCGAGTGCTTACTGAGGGGGAATTAGGCGAGGTAGTGGGGCACGTGCTCTAAGTATCAGTGTCAGCTGCTGCTAATAAACTCGCTTCAATGCGTGAGCTCTCACAGCCACTAGATAATAACGGTGGCGTAAACCGTATGCCAAGTCTGCTCGTAAACTATCGAAAGTGGCTGACAACTGGCTGTGAAAAATAGTTATTCGTTTCAGTATAACGAATAATCATTCTTATAAAACATATTCACGGAAGGCTCTGAAGACAATACTAACGTTCTGATGGCCTTGATGTTGAGTCCCTAAAATCGCTACATTCATTTTGCCACCCCCGCAATCTCACCCTCTACTGATATACACATCAATCCTGTATGTAACACAGGGAGTTCAGTGCAATTGGAAGAGTCGATATCATTGAAAACCGCATAGAGTTTAATAACTAGCGATCAAATATGAATTAACAGTAATATGATGACTCCATTCGATAGTCGATCCAGCTGGTGATACCGATTACATTACAGTATTGGCTTATCCCTGATCTAATACACTAATTATCAATACAGTATATTACGAGAATTAAAACTTTCAGTCAAACACGTACTCTGAAAGAAACCTGCAGGTTGATAACAGGTTGCTTAAATCCTACCCCAACTGATAAGCTACACACCTGGCTGGAATAGCACCTCCTTGTGTACGCAGAGAGGTGGCTGCCAACAGGGAGAGGCTGAGAGTGGAAGAGAACAACTCCCACTTTGCATGGATATAATCCTCCTCAGCAACGCCTGGGGTCCCGAAAGAGCTTCCTGAAGACATCTGAGATGCTTACCGTCTCACCGGAGAAGGCAAAGCTGGATTTATGGAATAAGACGACCCCTCACCCCTGCGGTTGCATGCCAGTAGCTGAAGAAATACCACCCGGACACAACGAAAGCTGGTTGGTATGGAAGTCCCTGAACAGGTTGCGATAAGGAGTTGGAAGATCCCGAGACAATCCGTGGAGATAGGGCCTCAGTACAGGTGACACGTCTTGCGAATGTGGACAAGAACAAACCACAAGACACATGCTTCATCTTGTGCAGAGGAAGATCTCCTGCCAGCCACTCCGAGCACCTTGGATGTTGCTCAGCATTGGGCACAAGCTATATAAACAATTTTACCCCTATATGTATAGCAACTGTACATTTGTATGTTTTCGACACGATAAATAAATAAATAAACGTACTTTTAATTAGAGTAGTGCCGGTTTGGGGCGCATTGTGACCTTCCTCAGCAGAGCAGATCTCAGATAAATCAAGTCAGTAGCAAGTCTTAAACTTAAAAATCTTCTAAACAAAGGTTGTTATAAAAATTATATCTAACAAGAAGTTCCGTGACGAACTAAAGAGCCTACTTTTCTTAAAATTTAAGATTCATGCCAATAATTAATCTATATGGATCTATCTAGAATAATGACGAAATTAAGTTGGTAATATCGAAATTTCTAATTAGTTCGAAATACTGTATACCTGGCATAATGTAGCCTAATAGAGAACTACAGTTGGCAGCCCGGGTGACTGAATATATTCTTAGTTCCATCTCTTAAGGTACAGAATACAAAATTTGGTTGAAGTCCAATGGATAGCATGGACGTTACATGCAGTTAAACATTGGATCTAACAGCGCGCGCAAAATCATGTTGGCAACAATGACATACATGTATTGGTCAGAAATAATCTGAAATAATATGATCTATGGTTGTGTCAAATCCATTAGTTAGTATAGAAGTTACATGTATTTTAAAATTGGACCTATCAGCAGGCTTAGAATCATGTTGGCAGTACTGACGTATATTAGTTAATCCAAATTAATCTAGAATGCCAGGTACTATACGTGTGCAAAGTTTAGAACTATTGGCTTGCATACCTTCTGATATATTGATATTAGGGTAACAAAAATAGAGACAGTATTTATTAACAGTTGGCAGTCCTGGTTACTCTTAAGAATCGGCATAGACATATCGGTTGTGGTACACATAGCACACACGAAATTTGGTTGAAATCCAAATGATAGTATAGAAGTTACATGTATTTAAAGTTGGACCTCTCAGCAGGCTTAGAATCATGTTGGTAGCACTGACTTATATAAGTTACTCCAAATTAATATAGAATGTCAGGTACTATACGTGTGCATAGTTTAAAGCTGTCGGCGTGCATACTTTCTGATATATTGGTATTTGGATAAAATAAATTGAGAGCATTTTTTAACAGTTGGCATCCCTGGTGGATCTTAAGAATACGGTCAGTCATATCTGTTTACGTACACATAGCACATACGAAATTTGGTTGAAATCCAATTGATAGTGTAGAATTTATATGCATTTAAATTTGGACCTATCAGCAGGCTTATAATCATTTTGGCAACACTGCGATGTATGGCCTCCTGGGAATTAAACTGCAATATTATTATCTATACCTGTGCCAATTTTGAAATAGCTCCCATTCATACCTTTCAAGATATCCAATGTGGAGCTCAAATTTCAATTGCGATTTTTCAGCAGTTGGTAGCACTGACATCATTTTCAAATATGGCCGTGAGATATTCAGGTATATATCTTTACTCCTACCAAATTTTGTTTCGATTGCTGCAGCCGTTTAGGAGTTGATAAGGGGGGGTACACACACACAGCCAGACAGACAGACAGACAGACAGACAGAAGGACAGACAGACAGACTTAAGGACAGACAGACAGACACCCATTTGCCCGATCTCATAAGTCTACTTTTTCCTCATTTTTGCAAAATGTGAAAAGTATGCTAAAAATACGAGTAGTCTAAAAGTTCGTGGGCATTCAGCCCCGTATACTTGGGTGAAAACAGTTCAGCGTGTGGTCGATTTCACAGTACATGTCTGCAAGGAAACCTAAAAGTTTTATCATTTCAAATGATCTTGTCGACTTCGTCGTTGTGCTGGGGTCTAACGTTATGCGTTACGGTTACGGCGTGTATGACGTCATCATGTTGTTCAGTGAATATGCCCCGAGTCTGAGTTTACTGCTGGGTCTGCCGTTATGCGATACGGAGACGGCGAGTGCGTGACGTCAAACAGGAAATCAGGGTGACTCCTAAAGAAGTGTGCAAGATGTCAGACAGGAATACAGGGTGACTCCTAAAGAGATGTACACGGTGTCAGATAAGAATACAGGGTGACTCCTAAAGAGGTGTACACGATGTCAGACAGGAATACAGGGTGACTCCTAAACAAGTGTACAAGATGTCACACAAGAATACAGGGTGACTCCTAAAGAGATATACAAGGCGTCAGATAAGAATACAGGGTGACTCCTAAAGAGGTGTACACGATGTCAGACAGGAATACAGGGTGACTCCTAAACAAGTGTACAAGATGTCACACAAGAATACAGGGTGACTCCTAAAGAGATATACAAGACGTCAGATAAGAATATAGGGTGACTCCTAAAGAGGTGTACAAGATGCCACACAAGAATACAGGGTGACTTCTAAAGAGATATACAAGATGCCAGATAAGAATACAGGGTGGCTCTTAAAGAGGTGTACAAGACGGCAGAGTAAA
This sequence comes from Meconema thalassinum, assembly GCA_946902985.2. Lineage (NCBI taxonomy): Eukaryota > Metazoa > Arthropoda > Insecta > Orthoptera > Tettigoniidae > Meconema > Meconema thalassinum. The sequence goes on along the minus strand of OX336388.2, from coordinate 2,053,820,320 downwards.
ATACAGGGTGACACTTAACGAGGTGTAGAGTATGTTAGATTCAATTCAAATACAGGGTGACCCTTAAAGAGGTTTGCAGGATATCAGATTCAAATAATGGATGACCCTTAAGAAGTTGTAAAAGATGTCAGACTCAAATACAGGGTGACCCTGCTAGTTAATAAATAAATTTGAAATAGTACCCCTAGCGCCAAAAAATAACCTAGTAACTGCTACTGTATTCACCTGAACCTTTTCTAAGAAGTAGGTAATTCTGGATTCATATAAATAAATAAGAAAAAAAGGAAATAAATAAATAAATAGATAACTAAATTAATTGAACCCTATTTATTATTTTAATTAATTAATAACAGATAGATAAATTAGTTTTTAATAATTAAATATATAAATAAACAAAATAAATAAATAAATAAATAAATAAATAAATGAATAAATAAATTGGCTATATATAAGGTGCGTTCAAAAAGTAACGAGCCGGAGGCTGGAATGCGCAAACCGGTGACGACATCGGCTAATCGTGGCGTGTGTAACGAGGTGTGGTTCCGACCAGAGCGTGGAAGGTCACAACCCGTCGCTAGAGGGCACGCGTGCACGTCACGTGACGATACAAAGCGAGCAGCAGCATGCATCAATCGCCCAACGCTGCCAGTCGCATTGCAAACAGTGACATGGAGGCGTCAAACGAAGAGCAAGGGTCAAGGCGTGGGACAAACGTTTCAGGGAAGAACGGGTGTCGTTAGCCGATGATGTCCGGTCTGGGGAACCCCCCTGCATTACCAATGACAACGTCCAGCTGGTTGATGCACTCATTACCCAGGACCGCCGAGTGACAGTGAACGCCATAGCCGCCGTGGTCGCTCCACGACAATGCACGACCTCATACGGCCAACACAGTCACGTCGGTTCTCGGCCACCCTCCATACAGTCCAGACCTCTCTCCCTGTGATTACACCATGTTTGGTCCCCTGAAAAGGGCTCTGCGGGGCCAACGATTCACCTCCAGTTGTACGTGCGGAACTGGTTCACATCCCAGCCCAGGGAATTTTATGAGACAGCCATTCACCGCCTCGTGTCACAGTGGGACAAGTGCCTCAACAGCCAGGGCCAGTACTTCTAACATACAGGTACTGGTTTCCGAAATTATGTCTCTGGCTCGTTACTTTTTGAACGAACCGTATATATAAATAAACAAAATAAATAAATAAATAAATAAATAAATAAATAAATAAATAAATAGGCCATATAAATTCAAGTCGCTGGACAAAATCTAGTCAAGACAAAATGCTTCAGTTACCTTGGATCTCGTCTGCAGAGTGATGGCAATTTCAGTGAAGAAGTAAGGGCCAGGATAAACGCAACCTGGTTGCGGTGGAAGGAAGAAAGAAGGAAGATTGTAGTTTTACGTGACCGTTAATCTCGAGATTATGAGCCACGGGACCTCCTTTTTACGTGGAATCCGAACCATAGGACATGGCATTTCGCTTTGGAAATCTCACATGCATTGACCGGGAATCGAAGCGGGTCTGCCGTGGTGAGAGGCCAACAGCTTGACCGCTGTGAACCACGCCCCCCCCCCCCTCTCCTCCCCCGTGGTGGAAGGAGGTCTCGACCATCCGACAAAATTTCAGAACGTCATCTACACGCCATGGAAATAAGAATGCTCCGTTGGAAAATGGGCATCTCCCTTATTGACCATGTCACAAACGACACAATTCGGTTGAAAATGGGTGTCGCCCCAATTGTGGACAAAATGAGAGAGAAACGGCTCCGATGGTATGGCCATGCCCTGCGTGCAGCGCCTGATACTGTTACTAACTCTGTCTTTTATTTGAGGTTGAAGGCCTACGTCCCAGAGGAGACTGAAGCAGCGTTGGCAAGATCCAATAAATGGTGACTTAAAAAATACCGGCCTAAATCCAGCTGACGCACGAAACCGGACAAAATGGAGGTCAATGACCAAAAAAGCGGACCCTGCACCAGCGGGACAACGCTAGGAAGAAGAAGATAAATTAATTATTAAAATTAATATCACACTCTTCACAAAATAGGAGAAGTGTGCGAAATGTTTCATTAAGTGTATAAATACATTCATGTAATTTATTTCAGGCACTAAGAAATTAATTGTTAATCCTCGTCTAATCTAATTGGGTACAGCCATGTTGACCGACTGAGAGGCTTCTACTAATACTTTTACGTTCGACGATATCGAAATGTAAATATTATATGTCAGAAAACTGTATCATAATGAGGGTCATTATAGTACTATTCTTCATTATGAGACAGTTTCTCCAGCCAATCAGAGCTCATTCATTGACCAATTAGGTAAGGATAGCTTCGCGCATGCGCTTAAAATTCAACATGTCGGACACGAATTACATGATTTGAAAGTTCAAATTGGATTTCGGATCAACCATTGTAGTTACAAACACAAAGACAAAGGCAAAATCAGCACGAGCCTTTACGGTACCGTAACAAGAAAATACTATGACAAATGCAAGAAATTTATGAATCTACGTCCATAAGATAGCAACACAGCATCCTTTTACATAAATTACCGACATGGAAAGTACACCGTCCCATATGTTCGCGTAAATAAACTGGCGAATATGAGACAAGAAATAGCACTGTACCTTAATAACCCCATCTCCAATTTCTACACAGCGCATTGCTTTCAAACGACTTCGGTGACAATAATAGTGAATGCTAGTTCTGATCGGCACTAGACATCATGCAGGCTGTAAACGATAGCATTGCCAAGAAAAGTAAATGGTCTCTGCTTTCGAAATTCTTTGACCCACGCATGCGGTCTGTTCAGTCAGCAAACTACCTGCTCTGTTCACTAACTGAAGTTACTGAATCCCACATATACAGGGTGTCTATAAAAGAACTCCGGGGTTTTGAGGCAAAATATTATAATGAAGTAAAAAGGTTATATTAATGTTAAATACATGATTGGAAAGGTTGCGTTTTCAAGTTTTTTTAACAATGTAATAAAGTTCAATATGAGCCCCGTTAGTGGCAGGCACACATCGTAACGGTATTCCACCTCTTACCATGTCCTGGCCAGCATGTCTGGGGGGACGCTTGCCACGCAATTGATTATTCGTTCCCTGAGATGGCCAACATCATGAATTTTCTCCGCATACACAAGATTATTGATATGCCCCCAGAAGAAAAAGAAAACGGAGTGATATCAGGGCTCCTTGGAGGCCATGGAATAGGTCCTTCCCTTCCAATCCATCTGTTGCCGAGTCGAGCGTCAAGTGCCTCACGCACACGCAAACTGAAGTGTGGCGGTGCCACATCTTGTTGGAAGTGGACTAAACACTTCTCCGCCTCAATGTTATCTAACTGAGGAAAAACATATTCCTCTAACATGTCACAATAGACATCACCATTGATATTTCTTTCAATAAAAATGAAGGGACCTATTACTCTATCATGCATAAGACCACACCAAACATTCACTTTTGGCGTGCCACGTTCATACTCTATCAACTCTTGGGGCGGCTCTGATCCCCAAATTCTGCAATTATGTCTGTTTACAGACCCGTTCACATGAAAAGTCGCTTCATCACTAAAAATAACATTAGAAAAATCGCTATTTTGATCGATTTCGTTTAGCATAGAAACAGAAAAGTCTAATCTCTTAATCTTGTCTGCCGGTTTAAAGTGGTGTAACAGTTGAATTTTGTAAGCAGATAAACGAAGTCTTTTATGAACTACCTTATGAACTGTTGATCTTGGTAACGCCAACTCCAGACTGCGTCTTGTCAATGATTTCTTAGGGCTTCGAAGGCATGAAGCTTGGATTCTGTCCACATTCTCTTGTGACACACGCGGCCTACCCGGCGACTTTTCTTTAAACACTTCCTGTTTGTTTGAAAGCACAACAATTCGCGAATGGTTTTATCCGTAGGCGGGTCAACACCATAATTACACGTCGAATGTTTCTTTGTACCGTAACAACAGAATTAGTTTCTATTCGACAAATAACGCATTGAGCCTTTTGTTGCGGCGTCGCCAAAGCGCGGCAATCCAGACAACACTGACTGCCACTACGTTGTTTCAAGGTCAACGCTCCGCAGCGCTGCCAACTGTTGATGAAAACATTCCCTATTGTTATAAGTAAAACTTGATGAGCTACTCGTTTCAGAGAAATTAACTACATTTTGCTATCTTCTACAGTTATTAAGATATGATTTTTTTAAACCCCGGAGTTCTTTTATAGAAACCCTGTAGATGAGTATTTATGTTCAAACATATAATAAAGTTATAATTATCGTCGAACATAAACATTCGTATGCTACTCGCCTGTAATGGTAATTTATTTATTTAATCGTATGGTGCGTACAACAAAGAATTCATAAGTCCAGGTCCAAGTTCTTCAACCACACAACAGCCCTATCAGAAAGATGAACAGGTCGCTGGGGCTTCCGGAGTAGGTTGCCCTAGTGCAGGATGGCATGGTCCATGGTCTGCTCCTCTTCACTGCATTCGCACATTTGAGAATCCATCCAGCCCCACTAATGGCGCAAGAAATTACAGCGCTCATGCCCAGTTCTCAGTCTGTTGAAGCGACACCATAGTTTTCTTGGGAGTTCAAATCCAATCATTTTCCGAGTTGAATTTATCTCATGAGCAGTAGTGCCAGATGGTGTAATTTGACCACTCTTCCTGCCAGGTCCGGTTTAGGTTGAAATTGTTCCTCAAGAGTCGGCCGGCCAATACACTTGCTGGTCTCCTAGATCGAAGTCGTTGTGGCGATGGGTAACAAAATTCCTGGTGAACTGGTAATGAGGGAGATAACCGGATCTTCTTTGCTTCTCTCAGCAGAGCTTCCTTTCTCCTCAGGTGGGGTAGTGAGATATGGCTAAGAACGGGTAACCAGTACCAGTTATGCAGCGCATGGTTTCATTCAACTTAGTATCCACTTTATGCACATGTGCACTTTCCAGCCATACAGGGGCACAGTATTCCGCTGCAGAGTAGACAAGACTAATGCCCGTCAATCGTAAGCAGTCAGCCCAGGCGCCCCATGAACTACCACAAAGCTTGTGTAGGATGTTATTCCTTGTAATGGTAATTAAGACACTCGTATGGAAATTATAAAAGTCGCTACGCTCGTTTTATAAACATATTCGTGTCTTAATTATTGCCATTATAGGCTCGTTGCATAATGGACTATTCACCATTATCTCAGATTGATTTGTGGCCGTGACGTTGGGCGGTGCCTAGTAATAGTGTTCAAGGCACAGCCAGTGCATGTGGATATTGTGATAGATATCAGGCCTTGTGTCAGTATTGCTTTACTGGCTCAGTGAGGAAAGCAATGCTATACTACCTCACTCTTCATCTTTAAGGAGCCGATGACCTCACTGCTCCACGCCTTAAAACAACAATTACTAACTAACTTACTGACTAACTGATGTTTCATTACAGCACTGCCTTGGGTTATTGGAGTTCGTTGGTGCTGTTTTATTGTGACATCGTTCAGCCCGTGTACTTGTATGTGTGTGTTTGGAATCTGTCTAATATTTAAAACGCCATTACAACATACACGAAAAATCCTATATTTTTCTTCTCTCCCCACGAATATCCGAGATTCTGTCGTAGCTAACATGAATAATACAGCGTTTCCTTTCTTTGCATAACGTTCTATTTCCTTGTAACACGGAATCAGACAAAAATGCTGTACTTTTTCACAATGCCGCCTTAGTAACACAATGTGATGTTTGCATTTAATCGGCTACGAACCAACAAGGAGCACTCGACGAAATTCAGTCAAATCGATTCTTTCTTGAAGCACCTCCACTTGTATGAAAATAGGTCCGTCAATTGTGCGAGCACAGTTGACTTTGTTTGACGACCACTTCTCTGGGATACTGTTATTTTTAACGCGATGGCGAGCTTTAGGAAAATCCCATCGCTTCGCTTCCATAGCCCCGAGTTATTTCCTTCCGTTTCCACAGAAAGATTTCTCTTCTACCCCGGCTTTAAAACTTCTTTTATTGCCGTACTCCTATATATCACAATTCTAAAAGTATTCTACACGAGATTTGTAAATCTGAGCTGATAACTATGACGTTTATACCTTATTTAGATAATTGCGCTATAATACATTATTGCTTTAGGTTGTTTAGGGACTTGACGACATCGTGGTCATGTAGTCCCGTTTACTTTGGTGTGTATAGAAATTGTCTGATAACCTTGGTCACTGTAATGTCTTTACTAGTGTGTGTACTTGTAATTGAGGTAGGATTTGGATAGAAAGCGGCCGTGGCCATAGATTAGGTACTATCGTGGATTTATCTGGAGTCGAAGTGGGAAACCATGGAAAACCACTTCCAGAATGGCAGAGGTATGAATTGAACCCTCCTCTTCTCAATTTTTCCTCATGAGGCTGAATTTACCCTGTTCCAGCGCTCAGACCAGAATTGATTTTCTTGTCAGAGCCAGCCTCCGTGGTGACAGCCAAGAATGCTAGCCACTACGCAACGAGGCGGACTCCTTCAAATGAAGTAGCTACCATAGAGGCTGTATATCTCTCCGAAGTGAAGAGTTGAGAGCCTAGAATCTTGTTCAAGTGAGAGTGACTTGGTTCAAGGCCTAGGCCGTTCACACAATAGCCTCTTAACATACTGAAGGAGATGCACTGCACCAGCTGCGGTGTGATGTTCGGTCTTGCAATTGGCCATCCATTCGCTAATCTTACCTACCCTCAATCTCTTCGGTCTATACAGAAGCGTTTAAAGCATAAATCTACTGGAGAAAACTACAAATGTGTATCTGACTTGCTTAGAGTCTATAGTATCAAAAAGAGCACATAGCCTATTGCAAACCGAAAGGGAAGGTGGGGATTTTAAACTGCAATAAATGGAAAGTGCAAAAATTGACTCTTTTTAGTCATTAACTCAGCGGGGAAAAACTCCGATTTTTTTATGAATTCTTCTTTGTAATATTTTTCCAAGGCTTGCATTGAAGGACCCTACCCATGTTCTCTTTGGACAACAAAAATCGTAACCCTGTCCTACCCCAATTTTGAACTGTGAAGTTTTCTTCATGAAGGAATATATATTTTTTGTTATTTCGTAATACCTAAATATTACTGTAAATTGTGAACCGTTTCAGCTACAGTATTTCACATTTGACCAAAATGTTCTATTTTTAACGTAGTTTTTGCCATATTAAAGGAAAGGTGAAATAGTAACAAGTTTAAGACCGGAAGCACATTCATTGATTTTTAGGAGTGATCTTAAACTTTTTTCTGGCACTGTACATCAGGCGTTCATAACCCGGTGCTCGCGAGCACCACGGTGTTCTGTAAATGAAACATTGCGCCCTCGTCATACGAGTCAGAAAGTGCTCGCGAGCACCCGCTCACCTGAGATCAATCTTCAATTCCAATTCGGTTGGACAAACCGGAATAATAGTGTTTTCATTGGACATCCCCATTTTATGAGTAACATGAAAGATGCTGATTTCACTCGACTGTCTGCACGTAAATGTATATTACCTGCATAAGTCTTTCAAGCAGATGCAGCATGCCTGGTGAGCGGTGAATCCGTAACTATTTCAGCACGACTGAGGGAGCGAGATAGGAAAAATAAATAGAGTCGTATGCTTGTTACATTATTATTATTATTATTATTATTATTATTATTATTATTATTATTATTTAATCGATTGTTCCCCTTTAGGAGTGCGATTGAACTTGAATACATAATTTCCTCTTCTGGAGTTTTCCCGCTTCTCTTCCCAAAATCTCTTCATCCTCTCAGAATGCTCCTTCTTCCACTCAGCTGTCCATTTTCTTGCCGGCTGTCGTGATGCTCGATGCTCAAACTTAACATTTTTTTATTTTATTCCGGCACACGGTGCTGTCCTCGAGATTGTCTATGTTGACCTGTTGTAGGCCCCTCCGGACCTCTATCAGCCACTCCGTGCCACACTTACTCTGTGTTATTATTATTATTATTATTATTATTTTTTTTTTCCACACATTACAGGCCTATTAGACCAGGCGAAGCAATCATGACTTTTTGTTCTTCCTGTCTTTCCAGAACTCTTTCATTCGTGCACTAAATGCCCTCTTCCTTTCTTCGGTCCACTTTGGTCTTTGGGCTGTAGGTGCAGCTCTCTCTGACAACACTTCCCACTTGCATACGTTGTCTATGACGTCTTCTGGGTCGACCTGTGCTTTTACTAGATCATTTTGACTTGCATCATCCAGGGTGTAGTAATCTTGAGCCGCTGTATGTATCTAAGAATTTTGTTGGTGAGTCTGGTTTGTGGGAGTCTGCTGATGTGGCCGTGAAATATTAGTCGCCCATTATTATTATTATTATTAGTAGTAGTAGTGGTAGTAGTATTACAATAGTTATTGTTATTACTTGCATTATTTATTTATTTATTTTACACGTTATAGGCCTATTAGATCACGCGAAGCAATCATAACTACTTATTTTTCCTGTTTTTCCAGCACTCATTCAAATCCTCTGGCGTGTCTGCCAAAATGACGATGTCATCAGCAAATCTCAGAGTTGAAATTATTTCTCCTTGAATCTTCACTCCCACTTTACATTTTTCTCCAATTTCCTTAATTGCTTGTTCAATGTAAAGATTGTAAACAATGCAACTACTGTAATAATCGCATGTATCAGGTGACGGATGCAATAAATATTACTCTCGTCCCAATCTCTGTCTATCCGATTTGGAACAGAGGGTATTCTATTATAGTTTGTACAGGCAATACTGAAAAGATGGTTGTATTCAGAGTCCAAGGTTTGCAAGGAGGTTTATAAATATTTAGAATTTCAATATTGGCTATCTTCATACTGGAGGCAAACATAATGTCATCAGTGTTTGAGCTTATTATTCCAACTTCCTCAATATCGTTCATCACAAAGACAGCAGTGCCATAACTCTTTTGGAACGTAGCAGAGATTAAGGCGTAGCCAGGAACCTTGCATCTGATGTGAAGCTGACTTAGATCTTCACAATGAGTCTCTTGCAATAGGACGACATCCACCTGATATTCCTTTAGTGTTTTAGTCAGATATTCACTCTTGCACCTACTTGCTCCTTCAATGTTAAGTTGAACAAGTAGTTCCGTGAATAACTAAATAGCCTATTTTCATATATCCTACTAATATCGATTGCCTTTATCAACATACATATTGTTAGTTTGATTGCTGTAATAGATTCGTTGATATTGAGAACCGTCTAAATATTTTGGATGGTCACCATGTTGGATTTTTATATTATAGGCCTTAGATGTATGTACTATTACATGAAGATTATTGTGTAGGTGTTTTATTCAAACTTCAATCGCATGATTAGGACACAAGAAATAAAAGCGGGATTTTAAAATTTCGCTCTGCCGCCATCTTGTGGTTATGAAAATAATTTAAATGAATTAGATGGCAGTCGATTAATATTTGAATAAGCATATACCCTATCAAGTTTCACTGCGATAGGATGGTTAAAACGCAAGAAACGTCCATTTGAATATTCAAATTTCGCGTCGCTGCCATGTTGGATTTGTAGACCATAGAGTTATGTACTATTAGGTGATGATTATTGTGTACGTTCATTATGCAAATGTTGATTTGGATTGCATGATTAGAACACAAGAAATAAAATCTTAATTTTCGAAATTCGCACAGCCGCCATCTTGAGGTTATATAAACAATTACACTAAAATAGATACCAGAACATTACAATGTGTATATACATTTGCTGTACCAAGTTTCATTGCGTTTGGATCATTAAATCGCGAGAAAAGTCTATTTAAAACTTTCAACTTTGCGTGGCCACCATGTTCGTTTTGTAGTCTCATAGATGAACTTTCAATAGTGCCCTTTATCTCCGTACAAAATTTCATGGTGATACCGGTAATAGTTTCAGAGATATAGAATGCCGGTGAAATATTTCGCACAGCCGCCATCTTGAGGTTATGTAAACAATTGAACGAAGTTAGATGTCGGTGCATTACAATGTGTATAAACATATACTGTACCAAGTTTCATTGCGTTTGGTTGGTTAAATCGCGAGAAACGACTATTTAAATGTCGCAACTTCGCTTGGCCGCCATGTTGGTTTTGTAGTTACCAGTTTTTCAAAAGTCACATAGGTGAAGTTCTAGTAGTTCCCTTTATCACCGTACAAAATTCCATGGTGATATCGGTAATAGTTTCGGAGATATTGAATGCTGGTGAAATATTTCGCACTTAACAAAATTTAAAGGGCACGGCCGGGGTCGCCGGAAATAGTGCTATGAACTTACCGAATTTCATTGAAATTGCACCAGCCGTTTAGAAGTTATTAGGGGGGGGGGCACACAAAATCCATCACACATACCATCACACACACACGCACACGGGGCTACATGACCGCGTTGTCGCAGCCTCTAAACTTAAGAACCAACCAACACACACACACGCACACACAGACAGACACACGGGCAAAAGTGAACTCATAAGCCTATTTCTTCATAAATGAAAATAGGCTAAAAATCCGTATGGAAAGATGAAAATCTCTCCCTGCCAAGCTCTGACAAGAGCTGAAAAACTTGGACGTCACTAAATCGACTAAGAACCCGACATGGTAGATGCCAGTATTGGAGGCATAAGTGGAAGATGATCGACAGTCCAGCCTGCGATTGCAGTGAAGTACCACAGGCGGTTTATCACATTGCCATGGAATGCCCAATAAGGAGGTTCAGTGGGACGATACAAGAAATTCATGAGGCTACAGATGAAGCAGTGAATTGGTTCAACTTGTTGGACATCCATTTGTAATGCTTGTATCTTCTTCCCTGTCAGAACTTATGTACATTTTGTATATACTAGCAATTAAGTTTTTCACCTTATTTGTAACATATGTATCCTTTATGCCATCTCTATATATATAAAAATGAAAGTTTGTCTGGTTTTTTTCTGAATTTCCACGGAAGTTTGAGTTATTAACGCGTTTCAGACTGGTTTATGACGGTTGCGCGCAAAAACAAAATTTTTGTCTGTCTGTCTGTCTGTCTGTCTGTCTGTCAGTCTATCTGTCTGTCTGTGTACAACTTTGCACGCGCATCACTTGAGAACGGCTGAGTGGATGAACGTAAAATTTGGTACAGAAGCCCATCAGAGGCACGAAAGTAATCATTGATGTAACTCTTCTCCATACCTCTAATAAAAGAGGGCCTACCCCCTTAAAATGCATGCTGAAATTGGCGTAGAAAACGAGACAAAGCTCATTTTCAGCGTCTCAATGTGAGAAACAAAACATTTTAAGGTCCTAAAACCAACAGTTTTTGAGATATACCCAACAAACTAATTTCATTTATTAAGCTATTGAAGGAATGCAAGCCGGTTACCATGGCAACACACTCTCAGAAGTCCATCTATTTCTGTAAGACGCAATGCCATCCCATTAATTGCATTACTGTGAACGTTCGCAAACGGCTTTAAGGTTATCACGGAACCAACTTAAGCTGTAAAATTCATCAATACGTATATAATGCGCTTAAGGGGGTCAAGGTGTTCTCTTGAATTTTTCACGTGATTTACACGGACGGGTGTGGTACTAAAGGTCTGTTATACCCCTATCCCTATATTATTAAATTATTAATATGATTATTATTTTATTATGGCGTACAAGGACGAGAAAAACTCATTTTCAGCCCCTCAGTGGCTACTACGTTTTAAGGCTCTAAAACTATGTTTCTGAAATATTCCCAGAAAAATAATTTAATTTAATAAACTAATAAAGACCACCTCGTGGCGCAGTGGCTAGCATTGTTGGCTGTCACCCCCCGAGGTACCGGGTTCGATCCCCGGCTCTGCCAAGAATTTAAAAGTCTTGGTATGGTATGGTCTGGTACGGGGTCTCCCCTGCCTCGTGATGAAAAATGGGAACTTGCCGGATGCTATGGTAGGAGGAGGAGTGGATAGGAACTGGCCACCCTACCACATGCTAACTCCGGCTCGGGATGCCTGGTTAGTGATCCCTTGACTTAGTCAAGGGCTCTTATTCAGGTCGCCTACGTCCCTAGAGGGGATATTGCACTCTCTTATTTTATAAACTAATAAATAGATGACGAGTACAGAAGAAGACCAAATCAGGACCTATGTAGATATACTGAGAAAATCACAGATGTGGCCAGGAAGAGACGTCTGGCTTCCTATGGACATGTCTCATGGATGAACCCAACAAGACTAACCAACCGGCTTCTCAACTACTGGGGGCAGAGAAAGAGCGTGACACCGTCGCTAACAGTAGTTAACAAGGATATCCAAGAACTGAAGATAATGAAAAGTGATATTAGCAGCCGATCGCATCTCAGAAAGATACTTAAACACAATAATTTTCAGGACAGACCATCATGTAAGAAAACCGGCATCATCTGGACAAAAGAGAGGAAGGAGAAACATAGCCAGAAAATGCGCGAATATTTGGCAAACATCAAGTCCCTCGCCAGGCTGAAAAGAAGAACATCTTGGTCCTTAGCTGGCCCATCCGAAAAAAGAATAAGAACAAGAAGAAACTAAGGAAGTAATGCAAGCCGGTAACCTTGACAACAGTGTCACAAGAGGTGACATCCAACTATCCATCTATTTCTGTAAGAAGCAATGCCACTCTACTTATTAAATTTCTGTTAGTTTGCAAATGGCTATAAGGTTATCGTGGAATCAAACATAGACTGTAAAATTCAACAATGCGGTTAAGGGGGTCAAGGGGTACCCTAGAATTTTTACACGTGACTTACACGTGCGATATGTTGTACATAAGGTCTATTATATCTCCAAACAGCAACATTATTTTCAAAAAATTCCTGATTTGGAATAGTGTTTTTTGCAGTTTTTGGGAATTTGGGCCATGGAGACTAAAAATCCCGAATTTTCATGCACCACAAGCCTTTATAAATTATTAAAGGGTTCTTCCTGGGGATGAGGACTTTCCATAACGGTGAGGATCAGTTTTAATTTGACATATTATACCCTTGGAAAATAGCATGTAGACAAGATTCAAAATTTCGGGGTCGTAATGGATTCTTGTGAATGTGATTTAGAGATTTATGCTATCAACATAACTTCCAGGGTTCATAAGGTTAACTAATTATTACAAAGCCAAGAAAAAAACAGGACCTACCAACAAATGAAAATTTAATAACTGAATCAAACATAAAACACTTAACAATAAACCACCCTTATATTGTTCACTCGCACGTGAACAGATCTGACACTGACCAGCCTGACGTACCATGATAACACGGCATGACAGCTGTCAAACAAGCGTTGTGACTGCAATGTCACTTAAATCAAAGTAACAAAAGAAAACGGATCACAAGATCCAAAAATAACAAACAAATAAAATAGTACAAGAATTTAATATTTATGAGCGACACGCGTTTTAAGACTAGTTTAAGTAATGAGCACTATGACGGGCGCCCGTTTTCGACCAAAACAGTCGGTTCAGGAACGAACTCCGTACTGCGAAGGACGAATTACGGAAATGTGGGAACAACAATTACATATCTATATACACTACTGACATGCTCTAACCTTATATTACCACAACCAAATACACGTGTGTATTATTTAAAATAAGGGCTGCGGAATTACCGTCTTATACCACAAACACTAGGAAAGCATATCATGACATGAACAAGTTTGGCCGGTCGCCAAATTATATTTATAATGAATACAATGAATGGCCTTGAAAATAAGAGCCAACAACAACAAAATACAAATTTTAATTTTCACGCCAGAAAATTTGGCGTTTTAAAAACAATGAACAAATAAGTCATAGTCATGATAAAAGAAACCTTGGATCGACAACATGGCAACTCCCCAAATTAAACCAAATAAAATAACCTTAACTCATTAGGCTTTAAAGCAAACATTACGTGTCATAACCGAGCTTGAGACAGCCGGGTCTGTTATGACATATCTGAGTAAGTGGCTGATTTCTTCCCCAAACGTAGTAATTAGTGCCACGCTAAATATAGATTCTGGCCCATAGCCAGCGTCCAGCAACCTTTGTTAAACGCGTACAAACAAAATATCACATTATCTCAAAAAATCATCTCAGGGATTTTTAAGAACACATCTCCAGGTCAAACTTACCCCCAAGGGTAACTAATTTGCCGGAATGATGTCGCAATCAAGGACAGGCTTTACCTTTCCTCATCATCACTTACACCCAAAAACACGTGGCACTTTCTCGAAGATCTCGTCGCAGCATGTATCAGCACACCCCTCAGATAAATGACACACAACATGTCCAAATGACAATAAAGAATTAATAACTGGAATCAGAATTAGCCCGAGTTATCAAAGCAACTAAAACACTAATTTTCCCCCCACGTCTAGCTTTAGTTTTACACATCATTAATTCAGTCCATTTATCATTGTCGTTCCTAGGTTCTCATTCATGGCTACATTTTTTTATTGATACGTTAATCATATGCGGTCATTTCGCTATAAGAATTACGTATACATAAGGACAACATTTAAGTTACAAAATTTACTGTACAACATAATTGTCACGCAATGCCAAAAATTACTACACGCATGTCAGTTAAGAAATCAAACCCTAAAATTTATATTAAACCACACAAATAAAATCTGTACAAAGTTCCACACATCTCTCGCGATTCCCCTCGTCCAAAATCAATAAATCAATTTTTTAATACTCATCACTTAAACCGCTTTCCAGAGGCCTTCCGCCTCGTCATTTCCCACCATTAGGTCGTTAGCCCATAACACTGATGGTAATGGAGGATGAAACTTGTTGTCTTCTTTCCATGGTCGTCATCTTGCTGCTGTTAAAAACACAATTAAATTAAAGTTTTAAAACTGTTCTATCTGCTTTATGAGTATTTTATTTCCTCATATTGTCCTATGCAGAATCGTAGACTTTCCCTATTCTATGGCTAATTGCCATCTCACAATTTATGAAATTTATAACTTCGTTGTCGACACACAACTAGAATTTTAAAACCATACCGTCTTAAGGACGTCTTAAATTGACTGTCGAAGAATAATTAGGAGTGCCCCAGTTCATCTCAGACATTTGTATATATACAGAAAGCCTAAAGTTCCAATGGTGGGAGAAACAGCTCCTCAATATTTTAAATAATGGGCCTATAATTATGTGTGACCTCTCAAAAATCTTGTAATTTCTCACAGGTCGCGAATCTGCCGCCGAACACGCAAACCGATCGCTAGATCTTTTTATGTCCGATTGGCGCGCAAAACACACTGATGCTATGTTCTGGCGTCCTGTTTTCTTATTGGTCAGATAAGTTGGCGTCGGAGTTCTGACCTTACAAATCCCGCCCTTATTTTGACGTCACGACACTTGTCCTCTCTCTCACTCCTTGCCTTGGACCCATCATCGTGGCCTGTCGATGGTCACGTACGCCTCAGCGTCATACCTGATTTTCTCAGAAGAATAAGAATAGCATTGGTTGTCAAACTGTCGGTAGTTTCCAGCCAGCACGTAGCCCGTCTTACTAAGTCCAGATTGCTTGCTACATCAATTTTTACTCAAATAACCAGCATATCATGTATTTAGTATTTCCAGCGTTTTTAATAATATGAAGCATTATTATTGGACACAATGATAAGGGTTCAATATATTGCGTTTTGTCTACGAGGTTTTCAATATTATTTTCACGTCAGGATGTACACGTTAGGTGAATCTAGTTTGAGAGCACATTTTAACTAATCATATTTTTGTCGACAAACGGGTTCATCGTAAAGATGATTTTGTTTGATACTGTGTGGTTGATATATCTTTATGTTTATGTACGCCTATAATTCAAGTTCGGGTGCTTGGAGCATCGTAAAATTAGGTATTGTAACCATGAGGCAATACACCAATCATTTAGAAAATGCTTCAACGTACTTCTCATAGAAGGGTGGGTATAAGGAACAACTTTTCAAAATACATGCTGAAATAGGCGAAAAATAAAAATTACCCTAGAAGGACGACCAAAGCATATGTTGCGCTTCTCAATGTGTGACACAAAACTAGGGAGTCTATAAAGGGTCTCCGAAAACGACATTTTACGACCCTTAAATTAACAGTGTCTGCGATATACCCAGAAAACTAACTTCGTTCTGATAAACTTATGAAGGAATGACAAGCCCCTAATCATTGGAACAGTATCTCAATTGATAACATCTGGTTATTAATACCGAAGACCGTTCGAAGAGCGGGTACTTCTGCTAGTACCAGGAGAACTGCGTATGTTTAGGAGTTCTCCTGACCACATACACAATTTGCCTAACAGTGGTGGCCGAATGGTGGGATATCCTACAGGGGCGTCTTCACTCTCGTTTACGGGTCGGCGGCAAACTTCTATGAAGAAGGTATCCAAAAACTTGTGCCACGCTATGACAAATGCCTGCAAAAGTTTGGCAGTTATGTGGAAAAGTAGTTGAAGAGGTGTAGAATGTTGTGCAATAAATATTTTTCCTGTATCTGTACACAATTTAATTTTATTACCAAACGGAGCTTACTTTCTGGACGTGCCTCGTATATACATGTATACTGAAAAAATTGCTTCAAAACTTCAAAACTTCTTCTTCCTGTAAGCACTACTCACTGCAATACAGGAATTAGGGATTTGTTTCAAATTTGTATTGCTGCCCATGCTCACTCCAGGATAATATCTTATTTCAAGTCCTAGGGTCACTTAGCTTACAGTCACACACACATAAGTCCGCCTCTTTGCCTAGGGTGGGTTGACACCGAGGAGGCCCGGGTTAGATTCCCAGCTCTGCCAAGGAATTTAATTCTGGTCTGAGGGCTGGAACGGGGTACATTCAGCCTTGTTAGGCAAAATTGAGAGGAGGTGGGTTTGATTCCCACCTCAGCCATTCTAGACTCCAGGAAAATGCTGGGATGGTTGCTAACTTAAGGCCATGGCCACCTCGTTCCCAATCCTATCCATGATTTACAAACACACACACTAGTACAGCCAGCACAATAGCACAAGTTATCACACAAATTCCACACTCATCCAAATACATGGGGCTGTATGACTACGATTTTGTAGCTCCTAAAATAAGCAAGAACAACAGTAATAATATGTCCAAAGACCTTAAATGAAATTACCGTACTGCAAACAACAGCAAAGTGGCTTCAGTGGCGTAGTTGGTAGCATGCTGAGCTTCTATGCCCAAGGTCACGGGTTCACACCCGGCCGAAGTCATCGGACTCTATAAGAGCGTTAAAAATCCCTCAGAATGCCTTCCTTCGGAGAGGAAGTAAAGCCGGCGGTCCCATGTCATAGATTTATGGCATGTAAAAGAACCTTCCACAAATTACACTTGTATGAAGCTAAATTATAGGTTAGATTTGACTAAGTCTCTTAGGTTCCAAAGTGTGTCCCCAGACGCTGACTGCGATGGCATCTAGTAAGCAGGTTCAGAACTAGTTGTCGTTGACGGTGGCGTTTGGTAGTTAAAGTGGGAACTAATTGAAAATTGAATGTCTACAGTCCTTACTTGAATTAAAAACAGTTAATACACACTAATACAGCCATCACAATTAACATAATTATCAGACAGATTCTACACACACCCAAAGTACACGGGGCTACATGACCGCGTTGTCGTAGCCCCAACCAACCAACCAACAGCAAGAACGTGAGTGATGCACGTAGCGCGGGTTGCATTAGGTACGGAGGTTTTAAACCACACGAGGTGAGAAATGCGACTGTGATAGCGTCCATATATCAGGACCTTATCTCTCTAATCCTCGTTCCTCAGTCTTCCTTGGGACCAAGCAGTCTCGCGGCTCTGTCGGCCACAAAGAAAGTGATTACTGCATTCGCGTGGCTGCAGCACGATAATGGCAGCCAATTTTCTTCTTTAGTCAAGTCGCAGCGCAGTGCAAGGTTTAATGAGAAGACTTTTTCCATGCTTGTCAATTCTTATTTTAATTTCCCTCTCTATATTGTTAAGGATGATGCTGATGATGATAATTGTTGTTTTGCGGGACCTAACATATAGGTTATCGGTCCCTTATCGTCTGGGTGATATCGAAATTAACAATGAAATGGAAACCAGAACGGAATTTTAGTTAGACTGAGAATACTTTCAAAATGGAACTCAGAATGAAACGACTCACAAAATGTAGAGTGGAAATACTTACAAAAGGTAATTTAGAAGGAAAATACTCACAAAATGTAGAGTGGAAATACTTACAAAAGGTAATTTAGAAGGAAAATGCTCACAAAATGTAGAGTGGAAATACTTACAAAAGGTAATTTAGAAGGAAAATACTCACAAAATGTAGAGTGGAAATACTTACAAAAGGTAATTTAGAAGGAAAATACTCACAAAATGTAGAGTGGAAATACTTACAAAATGTAATTTAGAAGGAGAATAATCACGAAAGAATTAGATTGAAAAATACGCACAAAATGTAGTTTAGGTTCAAAATACTTACAAAATGCAATTGAAATTGAAAATACTTGCAAAATGTAAGTTAGATTAAAAATACGGTACTCATGTGAATTGACGATACTTACAAAATGCAATTTAGACTGAAAATACTTACAAAATGTCATTTAGATTCAAAATACTCACAAAATGCAATTGAGAATAAAAATCCTTGCAAAATGCCCATCCTACAAAACGCAATTTAGATTGAAAATACTTGCAAAATACGGTTAAGATTGAAAATACAAAATGCAATTGAAATTTAGAAAACTCACAAAAAAGGTCCCCCAACCATCAAAGACTTACTACAAAGCAATTTAGATTGTCAATCCTTACAAAATGCAATTGAGGTTAAAATACTCGCAATTTAGATTGAACATACTTACAAATGCAACTTAGATTGAAAATACCTACAAAATGTAGTGTAGAGTCAAAATATTCACAGTGGGATTTAGATACACGGGCAGCCAATTCACAAAAACAGTGTGGGAATCTTAAAGCGAAAAGGAAATATGATGAAAAGAAAAAGAAGGCTGGTCCCTAGAAGAATGAGGGATCAGGAAAAATGAGAGAAGGGCTAATGAAGGCGGGAAAGTGAAAGACTCCCTTGGCCTCCGATACCCTAATACCGTCAGGGTCGGAAAAGAACAAGAGTTGACCAAGGGAGGTCGAGAGGGACGATAACAGAGAGGAGCCTGGCTCTCGTAAGTGGAAGCAATGCCGGACTCAGCTGGGGTCCCGTGGTTGCCAACCCGCGTTTCACAAGTTGTGAGCCCCTGTGGAGGGGGGTGGTATTGTTAAGGAATGATATGTTCTAACCCAGGTAAGTGTAGTCCTCACCATCCCCAATGGTTCCCCGTCAATGCAGATCGGTTCTTCTGTCACATTTGCCATCAGCTTCGCTTTCCTCGGATTCAAGGTTCGGCCAGTTTCTTTTCTGATCTTGTATAATTATTATTCTCATCTGTTCTAAGTCCGATGGGGATTTTACCATCAGTATGATGTCGTCTGCAAACCACAAATATGTCAGCATAACCCGTCTACAATAGCCTATATTGATCCCGTAATTTTCCATTTCAGTTTCAGAACTGATTTGCTTGAGGTATGTGACAAGTTTTTTGTTCTTTCCCAAGAACTTGTTCATCTTTACGCTGCAGTTCCTCTTCCTCTCTTCCGACCAGATGTTTTTGGCTTTTCTACTTTGCTTTCCTAGAATCCCTTGAATTTACCAATCGTAGCACGAAACAACGCTCTATTCCAGATCTGTTATAGACTGACCCCAACTTCCTTCATGCCATTTCTTGCTTCATCCGTCCATTTTGTAGTTGCTTTTATCTTGGTGATGTAGTTGAAGATTTTCTTCGTTAGTCGACTCTCGCTCATAAAACTTTATTCTTCTCTTACGTATGGTACTGTACCCGATATCCGGATAGTAGGCTGTCAGATATTCGCCCCCCTCAATCGGATTGCCAATAATCAAACGCACCGGCACAGCTACATCAATGAAAATGGCACTGACAGATTGGTTCGAGTCTCTCCTCCAATAGCGTAGCTTCTTCCTTAGCACAATACCTTGTTTCCTGCGACTGCGTCGTAAATCTAAGATCTTTCTCGAACAAAATCATGACGTCACCAAGAATCTCAGCTCAATCAGCCTACTTGTATGAAATCTACGTCATCCGTGCCTACGTCATGAATATCCACGTCATAACTATGACATTCATAACTTTACTCATATTTGCCAATACAGCCATCGTGGTCTCAATATAATTCAAATTACGGGGGCATTCTCCCTTCACCACGTTTTAAAAACAGTTGCAAATTGTTTTTAAACTCTGTGTTATAAATATCTCAATTCACTTGAACACGAAATTGAATTATTATTGGCTTACTCTTGGATAATATTTCTTCAAGTTCCCAGCATTGAACTTGCCATAAACGAGATTATTCTCATCATCGTAAAGTTCATAACAGTTGTTTCCATAGGCATTCATAATTCTGAACGGACCCATGAATACTATTCCAAACTTGGGATAGATTTTCTTACCCACGTCAGCCTTGACAGGTCTGCGTAGTAATACCAGATTTCCAATTTCTAAGGGAGCACCAAAACGTTTTCCAGCTACTCTTTTCAGTCGTTTTTGTGCTGCTTTCTGGAGTTGTTCTTTCGCTCTGTCTATTCTCTGCTGCCTTCCTAAGTCGGGATCTCTAGGAACGTGGTTAAAAAGATTATCCCACGGCCTTTCCGGGTTTCTTCCTAGATGAAGTTTCATTGGCACCTCTCCTGTGCTCTCCTGCACTGTAGAATTTAGACATTCCTCAATAAGGGGTACAAATCTCACCCAACCAGAATGATCATTCGGACAGAAAATTCGACAGAATTTCGAAAATTCAGCCATATATCTTTCCGAAGAATTCGATTCTGGATATCGCACGCTTGAAAGTATGTGCTTAATACCAAGCCTTTCCATATCTGCAGCAAATTCTAAGGACGTAAACTGAGCTCCATGATCCGAAAGTAAATATTCTGGTTTACCAGCTTTTGGAAATACAGCATGTTCCAGTCTGCTTACAACGTTCCTCGTGTTAGCTTTTTGCATGGGACTCATTGTTACAAATTTTGAGAAGACATCCACGGTAACCAACAGATACTGATTACCCTGATATCCCTTCGGACAAGGACCAAATATGTCTGTCGCCATGAGTTCATTCGGTTTAGAGGGAATCATAGCCTTAGGTTTTCCTTTTAATAGAGCGGAAGCATACTTTGCTCTTTGACATTTATCACATGAACGAATGACATTAGCAATGCTGGAACGCATGTTAGTCCAAATAAACCTCTCTTTAAGAGTCTCAAGAGTTTTATCTAAACCCGCATGTCCAGTTGCGTGATGAGCTACCCACACTAAATTGACAACAAGTTTAGGTGGCACGACTATTCGAAGCTTTGTATGCGCAGAGTCAGCATACTTACATACGATGTCTCCACTCAAGACAAAGTGTCGTGAATCTCTCTGTGTAGCTGCATAGTCAACATCAGTATTGTCCATGTAACCCTTAAGAAACCTGTACATTTTCCTGATTGGAGCGTGTCTCTTCTGTGACACACCGATTCGGGCTAACCTCCTAACGGTCTCTTGATCTTGCTGCTCCAATTGTACATGGTGTATCTGCACATTTTTGATAGGGTTACGTGATAAAGCATCAGCCAGTAAGTTATCTTTCCCAGGCTGATGGATGATAGTGACGTTAAACTGTTGGGTGAACAAAGCCCAACGTGTCAATCTATCACTAGACATGTCAGTTTGCAGCATAAACTGAAGTGCTTTGTGATCTGTAATAATGATAACCTTGTGTCCCAGCAGCATTTTCTTCCACGCTCTTAATGAATCGTTTAATCAGTGCCTCTGCAAATTCGTCAAAATTGCTGAAAGTGTACCGAAATGCTCTAAACCATTCGAGGGGTCCTCCAGCTAGAAATCTTTCTACGATTCTCATCTCTCTCTCTCTAGGAATGTGGGCTTCTATGAAATAGTCTTTAAGATTCCTGATATATTCGATCGGTGTGAGACTATCAGTGTTGCTAAATTTTTGAGGTTTGTCTTCAAAATTCCGGATGACTGTCACATTTCTCGGATATGAATCCATATAATTCCTCCCACTATCACGATACTTCCATTCGGGTTCAATATTCCGATCCTCTTCTTCTTCCCTGAATCTGGATATACGTTCCTCAGGACTAATATCTCTCTCTTCTGTATTAAGGTTACCTCTTCTCACGTAATTTCTCTCCTCTTCACCAGTCAATCCTTCGGTATCCTTGTCTGTGATTTCCGTGATGACTTTCCTAATCAACTCTTCCTTATAGGTTTCCATCATGCTAGCTTCTCCTAGTTTCAAATTCTGCAGTTTGCTCGTAGTTTCATTAACATCAGAGACAACCTTATGAATCTGTTCCTCTAACGCAGTTTTTAATGCTTGCACGTCCTGACCTATTTGAGTTCTATCCTCTACCTGCTTTTCGGATAGCGAATCCATCCTTACATTCAAGTCTTTCCTAATCTGAACTACTTCGTTATTAATGTCTACTTGTGTACTGGCAAGTTTTCTTTCAATTCGTTCCTGAATCTGATCTACATGTTCCCCACTTGACCTGTTCCATTCATCTTTCCACACCGTTACATTTGCAGTTAACATTTCTGCAATATCTACTTCGATGTCTTCCTTAAGTAAACGATTGTGATCTAATACTTGGGTTCTCATGACCTCTACATCGTATTTTAAACCAGCTAAAGAAGCCGTTGTCCTAACAGACTCGTCAACTAACCGAGTTGTTAATGCACTAATGTTACGAGTACAAAGTGTTTTTGAAGTTTCAATTTCCTCCCTAACTTTGTTAACATCAGTCTGAACTTTAGCAATGTCTACAAAAACAGTATTGACTTCTACTTGTATTTTATTGATATCGCTTTGCATATCGTTAACATCTGAATGAATATTATTGATGTCTACTTGAACATTTGACACATCAGTTCGAACATTACTAACCTCTCTTTGAACTTCTTCTACTTTGTCTTGTACAGTAGCAACATCATTCCTAACAACAATTACTTCAGCTCTAGCACATGAAATATCACCCCGGACATTAGCAACATCAAGATTCAACATAGTAAGATCTTTCTGTACCTTAGACACATCATTTTTAACATCAGACACATCTTTATGCACATTGGACACGTCTGTGCGCATGTCAGTTACAGCATTCTCGATTCCCTGGGTATTGATCTGTAAACGCGACACATTATTTTCTAGGTTTGCAGAACTGGTCTGAAGAACTTTCAAACTTTCATCCATTCTACTAGCATTCTGCTCCATTCTAGCAGACATATTACTAGCATTCTCCTCCATCATCTGCTTCATACTGCTATTCATGCTAGCTTTCATCTCCTCCAACATAATTCTCAGACTCTCGTCTGCCATTTCAATAATATTTCAATAATAAACTGCTTTAGGGACATACTCAAACAGAGCAAAATAACAACATCTGAGCAACATTTTTCACCATATATAAAATTTGAGCAATTTTCTGTCTTAAATCTAACTTATAATTACCTTATAATTAACCTTCGTAGACACTTCATGTTGAAATAAACTCAAGCACATGTTCAAGTTTCTTTGGTTCATTTTAAAATATCCTATCACAAATAATTTACATTTATAATCCAAATAGTTTAATTTTATCTTTAATATGACTATACATGTCATAAGCCGGTCAAATAAAATAAGATTCCAGATCATAGGCGATTTTTCTAAGTTTCCAGCCTATTTAACCTCTTTCAAGTCGTATAAGATCTGATCTTTTCTGAGTGTAATTTTCCTAATACAACACAACATTTATTCCTATATTATCACACTCTCAAATTCTACAATTGGCCAAGACATCTAACAAAGAATCAACCTCTTTATTTGAGTCTTCACAATCCCTCTGACATCGATAACTTGGTAATCCAATGTTATTCGAACACTCCACAAAAATTGCGGTGTCAATTCTACTGCAATAACTTGGTAATCCAATGTTTTGCTGATCGTGCCAATCGAGACAATCGAGCCCCACACGTTGATTGCGCCAATCCTACTGTACCCGATATCCGGATAGTAGGCTGTCAGATATCCGCCCCCCTCAATCGGATTGCCAATAATTAAACGCACCGGCACAGCTACATCAATGAAAATGGCACTGACAGATACTATCGAGATTAGAGCACAATAGTTAACAAGAAAATTATTGTGGAACACACCAAAATATACGGGGGTTCATACTTACCTTTACTTACCTCTTAAATTTATCTCGGGGACTGGGTTGTCAACTGGATCACTTAAAAGTATGCCCACACAATAACCTCCACCATGATATTTAAAATGAACCAGAACGAAGACGAGAAACTTTAAACTGCACAATAATTTATTTCACATAAAGAATGATTTAACAAAAATAAACAACAAAATCAACGTGGCAATCAGAAGCCATCGACCACATAACCATGTCCTCCTGTAGGACCTGTATTCTCTACATATAATGTTTCAGCTTTCTCAAGCTCATAGCAACGTAAAAAAAATAATGCACATGGAATGGAAACGGGATTTGGGATGAGACACATATATCAATTGTTTTGCGTGTTTATATACTTCACATTTTATTTATAGCCACAAGGCTATTATGGAACGTCCTTGGCCTCTGTAACACAGTTGTCCGGGCCAGCTGCAATGCACCTGTATCGTCAAAGTGGACTCCCGTTCGTTCAACCCTAGCATAAGCGTGTTACCTCAGAGCTTGGCTCTCCTTTTCAAATACGTAAATGTTCACATCTCAACTGAAATATTATCACGCAAATGTCAAATGCTTCATTCAAACACCAGTGGATTACTCCAACAATCCCAAATCATGATTATTTGTTCAAACCACTTGCTTAACTTGCGTTGTTTAGAGTATAAAAAAAACAAAACTCTAAATGTTAATAACATAAGTTCATTAATTATTTATAACAATAATAAATTGTTTATAACAATGTCAAATGACCATTGAAAATTTTATACACGCCTGTATTAATCACTATCATTTTAAATTATTATCAAAGATATTTACAAAATTATTTTACAATGTTATATTGTTTATATTATTTATACAAGGAATACATTAAACCACACGTTTATCCGGTTGATAATTACTCAAATCGTGGTGATATAATCGACCAATGAAGGTTAGTTATATTTAACTGTCAAATTCAGGTTAATTAAGGTTTAATAATAATTATTAATATTTGTGACGGTAACCTCCATTCAAAATCTTTATCTCAAATTATTTAACACTCTTGTGAATTTTAACAGTATCTTCCTATGAATAATCTTCAAAGAACAAGAACAATACAATCAGCGGGAAAATACTTCGCTCAAGACGCCCAAAATTACACAACAATTGGCCCAAAATTCATCATATATCTTCATATATATGGCATAAAAATCTTCCAAACTACACACAAAAACCTCCACTTATTAATTCATCAACTTCATTAATTATTGTGGGAACCTCCTTCATTATTCAAGGGCATTACTCGACAGCGACTTTTACACGTCCACTGAACTAACGATTATACATCCATTGTTCCTCATTAAAAATTCTTATATTCATCAATTGTAATAATGACTGTTATTATTTAACCTTCGTGGGTTTCATTCATGAATCGATATGAAGTAAAAATTTGCCAATCACATATAAATTTAATAGCGAATACGATTAGACACTCCTGCCTGGTCTATCAAAATTAAGATTAACATCTTCAAAGTAACGCAGTATAAAAATACTATCTTCAATCAGAGTCCATCTAAACTGCAAAATAGTCGAATAGAATACAATTAGACTGTGGAATGCAAACATTATTATTCCAATCTAAAATTGAGAAAAACTCCTATCAAATGTTCATTACTATAGTGTATTCAATAAATCGTAATCAAAGTTCATATTTCATAAAATTGTCTATAATGCAATGATAAATGTCTATGTTGCAATCATGTTCATAAGACGACTAGTATTTCAAAGATCGTCGATATCGAAATAGATTTTAACGCTCTAAAATCATTTAATTATTCTTCTTTCTTGAGGATGACAGAAAATTGGTCAAAGTAATTTACTGAATAGAATTACTTTAATAAAATGACACGCTGTCTGAATTCAAATCTGCCATAGCAAATCGTTAACTTTACAGTCAAATCGTGACTACAAAAAATATGCAAATTACTGAAAGAATCTAAATCATCAGTCTCAACTGATCCAAAATTATCAAGTATGCCAATGACATAGCAACGTCTCAAAAATCGAAGAAAAAGGCATAAATCATCGAAGTGTACTGAGTACAGAAATATCAATCAAGAAAATGGGGCAAAATATAGGACAGAAAATATGGGAAAATGGTTGCTCAGATATCGCTACAAGACTCAAATAATACAAGAAACGTTCACGACTACCTTATCTGTTGATTGAAGTTCTAGGGGAAAGTTTTCAAAGAAAACTGCTGTTGGTTCCATTTCACCAGCGTGAAGATGTGCTCCGTCCTCGAACCTGGAATCAGCGTCCTCGGAGAATCGAACTGCTTCCTTCTCCGGAATTGCACTGCTCCGTGGATACGAAAAACATCCTTCTGGCAAAACTCTTCTTTGTGCGCCGGGACAACCCTGGTCTCTCTTGAAAGTTCCCTGAAGTTCTTGCAGGAATTCGCCATGAAGTTTATTGTAGTTATTTCCGCAGAAATATTCATAGTTGTGGAGTATGAAAATATTTCCACTGTTATCTGGTATAATTCAGCGATGGATTCACGATGCATGAGTGTAGTTGGAGGTTCACTACATGCTCGCTTTTGTAGAAAGACGATTAACGAAGTTCCATGCTGTTACCTTACTCCAACGATATATGTCCCAATTGCATTAAAGCCTTAGCCTTCCATCTCAACTACTGTTATAATCATTGAAAGCACTGCAAGATTATAATGTTCCATAGTCGAATGTATCGTTGTAATACCAAACGTATTCTCCAATATCACTGTTGCACTCCACGTGTCAGCCGTAGTGTATAATGTGGAATTTTAAAAGTGTTTCTCATGTGGCGAGAAAATCACTTTTGTTGGCAGCCTTAAAGTTCCAATATCTTTCGAAGTATAACTGTGAAATTGTTCAAATCTTCTACACACCTCAATGTTATACTGCCCAATAGAATTATAATACAGGCTGAAGTTAGCGCTTGATATCTTGACTGGTGGAAATGTTAATGTGAGCGTTTCAACTTCACCTAGTTTTGAGCAGCGTAAAATGGAACTGCTCCGAGTTCGTTCGATGCGCCGGGCTTTAACCACGCTAAAGACAACTTACTTCACTGAATCACTTGAACATAACTATATATCACCAGAAATATATATGCGATCTGAGATATGAGATCTGAGAGCTCCTCTCTCCTGTGCACGACCTTTTATCAACTTCTTAAGGGGCGTATCCATCCCTTCCATAGCCTGTTGCTGCGTCATTGCTGGAAGTTTTAACTTTGGCTATACTTGACGGATTTTCAAACTTCAAAAACTCAAAATTAATTTCTTCAAAATTACAAATCAATGCCATAACTGAAAATAGATTTCCACAAATCTGCATGCCAAAAGTAATCAAATATCGTAGTTTCAGCAATCTCCGTCTTCCTTCCAAACTATCGTTCATTGGTTCGAGTCTCTCCTCCAATAGCGTAGCTTCTTCCTTAGCACAATACCTTGTTTCCTGCGACTGAGTCGTAAATCTAAGATCTTTCTCGAACAAAATCATGACGTCACCAAGAATCTCAGCTCAATCAGCCTACTTGTATGAAATCTACGTCATCCGTGCCTACGTCATGAATATCCACGTCATAACTATGACATTCATAACTTTACTCATATTTGCCAATACAGCCATCGTGGTCTCAATATAATTCAAATTACGGGGGCAGTACCTGTCAGGGCTAGATTTGTGACGGTACGCACCGGTACGCCCTACCGAAACCTTTGATCCGGGGAAAAGTCGAATCAAAATTAGATTGCCATTTTGTCCACTGATTCATTTTTAAAGGTGCTCAGAAAAGCGTAAAAAATATCGTTTTTAGAACTCTATATTTCAATGTCCCATAAAGCCCCCACCCACGACCACCCGGTAGTCCACAGTACCGGAACCTCTTTTATAACAAATCAAGCACTGGTACCTGTGATTTTTTTTATGCCTGTCTGTATGAATCTTCGTTTCTCCTCTTCCGCCATGTACCATCGCTTCTTTTTTTTGGGTCCTAATATCTTCCTCAAGAATTTTCTTTCTTTCTTTCTTTCTTTCTTTCTTTCTTTCTTTCTTCTCTATCTCCTCCATTTCCCCTTTCTTGTTAAATATCAGATATTCTGAACTATAGAGTACCTTTGGCCTGACAACTATGGTATAGTGCCTTATGTTTGCCCTGTAAGATATATTATTATTATTATTATTATTATCATTTTTAGCCTATTTTCAATTTTGAAAAATAGGCTTATGAGATCACCTTTGTCCGTGTGTGCGTGTGTGTGTGTGTGTGTGTGTGTGTGTGTGTGTGAGAGGTGTGTGTGTGTGAGGTGTGTGTGTGTGTCCCTAATAAATTCTAAACGGCTGGAGCAATTTCAATGAAACTCAGTAAGTTCATAGCACTATTCCGGGCGACCTCGATCGTGCCCTTCAAATTTTGTTAAATCTCACCAATCCAACATGGTGGATGTGCGAAATATTTTACCAGCATTCAATATCTCCGAAACTATTACCGATATCACCCTGGAATTTATTACGGTGATAAAGGGAACTACTAGAAGTTCACCTATGTAACTTTTGTAAACCTGGTAACTACAAAAACAACATGGCTGCCACGCGAATTTGCTACTTTTAAATAGATTTTTCTCGCGATTTAACCAACCAAACGCAATAAAACTTGGTACAGTATATATTTATACGCATTGCAATGCACCGACATCTAATTTGGTTCAATTGTTTACATAAGCACAAGATGGCGCATGAGCGAAATATTTCACCGGCATTCAATATCTCTGAAACTATTAGCTGTATCACCCTGAAATTTTGTACGGAGATAAAGGGCACTACTGGAAGTTCATTTATAACACTCTCAAAAAGCGGTTAACTGCAAAACAAACATGGCGGCCAAGCGAATTTGAAAATTTTAAATAGACCTTTCTCGCGATTTAATGTTCCAAACGCAATGAAATCGGTACAAGAAATGTTTATACATATTGTAATGCACTGGTATCTAATTTGGTTCAATTGTTTACATAACCTCAAGATAGCGGCTGTGCGAATTTAAAAATTAAGTTTTTATTTCTTGTGTCGTAATCAAGCGATCGAAGTGAAAGTTTGAATAATGAACCTACGCAATAATTTTCCTTTAATGGTACATGACTCTATGGCCTATACATTTAACAATCCAACATGGCGACCATCCGAAATATTCAGATAAATCTGAAAATCTACGAATCTATTGTAGCAATCAAACTGAATTTTTTTATGTTCATAGGGGCTATGAACATAAGTTGACCTATAGGACTTTAAATACCCAGGTGATCACAAATCCAACATGGCGGCGACGCGAAGTATAAACATTCACATGGATGTTTCTCGCAACTTAACCATCCTAGTGCAGTGAAACTTGGTACAGTAAATCCTGATACGAATGTTAATCCACTGGCATCTAATTTATTTCAATTATTTCCAAAACCACAAGATGGCAGCTGGGCGAAATTTTAAAATCTCCTTGTTACTTCTTGTGTCCTAATCATGCGAGTGAAGTTTGAATGCTACACGTACACAATAATCTACATGTAACATTGCATAACTCTAGGACCTGCATATATAAAATCCAACATGACGACCATCCGAAATATTTAGTCGGTACTCAATATCTACGAATCTATTACAGCAATCGAACTGAAATTTTGTATGTTGATAATGGCAGTTAATATAATTAGGATATATGAAAATAGGCTGTATAGTTGTTCACGGAACTACTACTTATTATTATTATTATTATTGTTATTATTATTATTATTTAAACCACGTCCCCACCTTCATCATTTGCCTCCAGTCCTCCAAATACCAATGGCTCTCTCGTTTTAGTGGCCAATCAACCCAGATGTTAGGTCCCTTAAACTAACAATTATCATCATCATCATCATCATCATCATCATCATCCTCATATTTTTCCACTTATTGTGTACGATGTTTGGCCTCTGGATAGGGAGGCAGAACTTTCTATTTGTGCGTTCCGAATAATGAAACGAAATATTTTACTTCCAGTACAATGCACTAAGAAATACAAATGCTTTGTCCTCCTGCAGCATAATGGCTGTGCAGACAATGGCTACCTCCTTCGTCTCTGTAAGTAGACCACAGTCTTGGCTCTCATTACTTTAGTCATGCTCAAATATCAAATGCTGTTCACAGGTTACAGAATAGAACTCATCTTGTAAAGTTTTGAAGCCCTTCTCTCAGTGTTACAACTGTCAGTTGTAACCCTTCAGTTGGTCAACACGAATTTGCCCCATGACTGGGCGGTGTACATTGTATCTCTACTTAGTATAAAACAAAGTCCCGCTTTTTTGGATGTCACGGATAATCTCGAGAACCACTGGATGGATTTTGATGCGGTTTTCACAATTCTGTAAAGGATATCTCGAGGAAGGTTTCTGTGGAAAATAATTTATTTATGATCAAAGGAAGCCAAGCGGTAACGATTTCAGTGAAAAAGTCGAAAGAAAACCTGGCGTCCGTGCGCTTTTAGGTAGATTTCATAAGAAAGCTAACTATTGCAATGGGTCCCATGTTTCGAATTCCGGAAAATTTCGACATATCTTCGCGTTTCACATCCCCCAGACCCCAAAACCACCGTCAGTTCAAAAGTTTATATATAATTTATGTATGTATTGTACCCAACTGTCATCATGTGGAACATGTGTTCGTATCCCAGCTAACTCACGGTCTTTCGAGGTATGGGGCGTTCCTGCCCACCATACGACCACATGCTCAGGATTTGAGTCTACCAGGTAACTACTCTACATGAAATACA
The DNA here is from genome assembly GCA_946902985.2 of Meconema thalassinum. NCBI lineage: Eukaryota > Metazoa > Arthropoda > Insecta > Orthoptera > Tettigoniidae > Meconema > Meconema thalassinum. The sequence goes on along the minus strand of OX336388.2, from coordinate 2,053,789,213 downwards.
CAACATATTCCTAAAATAAAACATTTACTGGTGTAAAATCATGGCTATACAACAAATACAAATAAAGGACAAATTATATTTAATTCCCACAAATAAAAATAGGGTTATTTTTGTGAGTCTCTTCTTCATTATTGCAATACTGCACTCAAATCTATTTCTAGCATCCTATCATTGATTCTTTCAGACTTCCATGGGTTTCCATAGTGTTCATCATGTGACACAATTTTATTTAACTGGAGTATCATACCACAAAAGTCACATATTACATCAAAATGACATTAATAAAACATTACTCCGTTTCTTATGGCATTTACTTTGATTAGCATAAGTTCATTATTTTATGTCTTAATTAACAAATATTTGTTGTGTCGTGTGAATCATTCTCCTTCTTTCCATCACTATGAAACGCTTTAAAAAGTGGTACATTTCCCTTCCAAAATAAACATGGATAGAATTATTTATAGTTTCACCATACAACGATTTTCTGGGTCTTGTCGGAATTATTATCGTTTCAAATGTGTCATGTTCATAGAAATCACATACCCGTCTGCATAAATTAGCGTGAACTGGCAAAATTGAATTCTAAAAGGATGCCTAACAATTTATTTGGTTCAGTGTTCCTCTTCAGAGAATAACTGGGCCAAATATTATCCGATTTCTTTGATTCAACAACGTATGTGTGTTGCAACACATCTTTTAATTCAATTGGCATCATCATTACACTCATATCTTAATTGCATATTGAAATATCGAGATTCTTCAGTGTCCTACTGTGACCATAATTTAAAGGACTGGCAGACCGACGTTCCCTTTCCCCAGCAGGCAATAAAATTAGTTTCGGCAAGCTGCACAAGATGGCCGCTCGACTCAGTGGGACAACCCACTTCTCTCATCTGCTGTCAAGGTCAAGTTTGTTTACAATTGCATTACAGCAGGGATACGCTAAGTGTTGTTCCTAAGTAATTGAGTCATTTAATTATTTAACACCTATCATTAGAGTGTATTGGGCTCAACTGGCTCCTTATTAACATTCATGGCTGGGAATGGATTCCTGTGATAGCCTTGCCGTTCTATGGTGAATACTAGTGGCTTTTGGACGCGCATCATAATGAGAACACAGGATTCTCACCAGCAGCTGTCACAATTATAACATGTGGAAATCTGCGTTTCCTGAATGACGAATATGATTCTTACCTCTCAGGGTAGATCATTTACACACATGCTCACGGAGTCTCAACGGACATCACTCGTGGCCATAATTCATGCAAGCGTTGGATACAGACAGGCTCTGTCCAATTCGCTGCGAATAATAGAGTATGCACAAGGGCGATACTACTCGTAGATTAGCCAACTTCTCACCTAACGCGCAAGCTATATTAGTTTGGTCCCCGCAATTATTTATTTACGTAAATCACTGGATTCTACGTTAATTCTGCACGCTTATATGCAGCTCAAACAATACTTCACATAGATGACTCAATTATTAAGGCACCCGCGTTCTCTCTGTAATAACACTTAAGCCAAAGCTTTAAATAGCTCCTAATAACAATGTATAAATTTACTGGCTTACTTTACTTTAATGGTCCTCAAATATAATCCTAAGGATTGACCATATCAAATATTCATTCAACACATCATTGACACTGAAAAACTCTCGTATCTCGTTATATTCCACGTTACTTTCTTACTGTTTACCAAAATACAGTATCTTTATATTAGGCATGACACATTTTGAACGTTATTTAGGCCAAAAATGCCTATTACTTTACTGTTGCCGACCCCAGATTATTATTATTATTATCATTTAACGTTATCGTTACATTCATCACTATTTTCGGCCAGAATGGCCCTAAACAAATCACCTTCCAAGCCATATTCTATTCAAGACGAGTGGTGAAAACTCGTTCAATAAGTGACTGTTACATCTTAGTCTCAAAGTGATGCATCGTTGTATGGTGAACTATTTAGTTATAACAACATTGTAAATTGGTACTCACTTTTTATTTTCGCTGGATGATGCCAGCCTTTCAGCTTCAGGCCTACCATGACGCTTGATTTAAGCCATCATGTTATATTTTTCACAACACTTAATTTCACACATTTCCCACATGATAAACATACTCTTATCAGTGGCCTCTTTCACATTTACACAATGCATATTAATCCCTGTACACATGAACACTTTTAAATCACTATTACACAATTTATGTACACTTATTCACTATTTCACAGGTTGATCTTTACTCGGACCGTTCCTACGCCTGATCTCAGAGATGCGATGCAATTACGCCAACCGCTGGTCTCCGTGAAAGTTTAACAGCGTTTACGGACGTTCGATCCTCGTCACCTGCAATATCGTTCAGCTCACTGTCACGATTAAGTGGCGATGTTTCCCAAGCTCCCATCATTGTAGTGATCCTGATGATAATGTCATATACAATTCTGACAATACCTCCCGGTATATGTAATGTTCAAAAACATTATAAGTTCCTCTTTCGCTGTGGCGAATTTATATTTGCGTCAGATAATAGATATATATCTGTATTAAATCACTTTCGACGCACTTCATGATTACTTATGAAGCTGTACGACTTGTTTCATTGTTCTTCAACGGCTGGGCGTTGATACTTTAACATTTCGCGCGCTTACTGGCAGCGTATTAGTTACGTGTATACTTGAGAACAGACTGAAGACAACAAGACAATTGCCTTGGTCTGCACTGCTCCCTCCTTATAAAGGTTTCTCGTAAAAACTAGTCCACCGGACATGTGGCTGCGACTCCTTCCTTGAAATAATACCTTTTCAGCCGAAATGACATATACACCTTGTTTATTTAGGTGTGGAGGTTTCATAAACGTTCGCGTGCCGGCGATCGCTTCGGCCAATTAATTACAATTAATTGCCTTAGTCCAGCGCGTCAGGACGCCATCAGGGTGATTCCCCCTAGCTGGTCAACAAATCACTCCTCTCGAGCGTAGGCTCGGTAGTAACGCGTTCATTTGGAGATATAGGCTTTAATTTAGGTGTAAAATCATTCCTAAATTATCTCTCCTAAAATATATTCACCTGGGTGTACATTTCACTCCATTTTAATGCTCCACTTGGCTGTAATTAATTAATTTCCGTGGGCATTCATCCCTACCCTAGGTTCCATCGCTGTCAAGCGGTGAATACCCGGGTCATTAATTTTGAGCTGTCTCCTCGCTCCAGACGAAAGTAGGTCCTTTGGCGCCTTCGGTCTCCACCCATTTTCCAACTGCAATTAATAAAACGTCAACTGGCCTGCCCTCGTTCCTGTAGGCTTCGAAAACGTATATTTGCTTGCATTTGCTTACAATTCTTTACCTTAAAACTGCTATGATATTCACATACTGGCCGTGAAATCATGCTACATTATTATATGTCATTATTTAACACATTGCTCTTCGGGTTCCCTAAAACTGTTCCTCCTCATAGATCAATGGTTCGATTCTAGTTAGAGTCATGTGCCTGGTCTTCTCAGATAGGACCTGAGTTCGATGCCATTCTGCCGTGACCAGTTGGGCACATCTTTCCCCTGCTAAGCTCGGAAAATTCATTTCACAAGTGAATTTTTCGGGCCTTTCAGATGGCATTGACCCCATGCAGTATTTACTTTAAGCGGTCAGTGCTCTCGGCAATGGGCTGTCTAGTTCCCCATTCCACTCTGTCTGCCGTCTCATACTCTCGTTCTGCCTTCTCAGTTGTTCATTCATATCCTCTAGCTCCGTAGCAGCCTCCCTCAACTGGTCATAAAGTTCCTTCAGTTGACAGCTGCATTCTCCCCTCGTATCCCTTGGGTCTGCGAGCTGGTCGCTTCGCTCCGTTTCTTCCTGGGCCTGCAAGCTTTTCTCCAGAGTCTTTCCGTGCATACGTAATGACTCCCCGTCCACTTGGGTGTGCATTGCTTGCTCTTCCCTCGTATCACAATCCTCTGGTGGACTATACAACTTCAAATTAGCGGCATTTACAACAACCTCTCTACCTGTTGCTTCGTCTTTGATCCGGTATGCACTATTTTGCAAGTCCCTTATAATCAGGTAGGGTCCGTGGTAGCTATGCTGAATTTTTTTATATTTCCTGCTCTCTGGATCTGAACTAGCGGGTTTTTTCAATAAGATGTATTCCCCCACGAGTAATGGTCTATGGTAGCGTTTCCTCCTGTTTCTCCGCTGCCGTCTGTCTGCTTGTTTCTTGAGATACTCGAATGTTCTCTGGATCCTCAACTCACGTCCAGGTTGTGCATCGATGGGTGTCCGAATGGCATTATTCCATGGCCTCTCTGGTCTTCTATCAAGATGTAGGCTCACTGGCACCTCTCCTGTCGCTTCGTGCACGGTATTGTTGATACAATATTCAATAATCTCAAGTACGTCAATCCATTTCCAATTCTCAGTAGAGCAGTATATCTTCATGTACTTTTGCAGTTCCCTCATTACTCTTTCGGCAGAATTAGACTCCGGGTGTCGAACTGTGGACAAAATCTGTCTTATCCCCAGATTTTCCAACTCCCTGCGAAATTCCACGCTGGTAAACCAGCTCCCATGATCAGATAAGATGTTCTCCAGCTGCCCTAATATAGGAATGATTCTTTCCTTCAGCCTCTTAAGTACCTGTTTGGTACTGTCTGAATTGGACACAGGACTACCATTTTCGAAAACACGTCTAGTGCAACTAGAATGTGTCTATTTCCTCTTCTAGCTCTAGGAAGGCGCCCAAAGTTGTCCAGTGCCAGAAGCTGACATGGCTTCTCTGGTAAGAGTGGTATAGGTTTTTGCATCATTAAGTACGAGTTAGGCTTTACTCGTTGGCAAATATCACATGTCCTGATTGTATTCCTGCCTGTATCTCGACGTTTTGGCCAAATAAATGCTTCTTTAAGCAGGGCAACAGACTTATCTACACCGGGGTGACCAAAAGCTCGGTGTGCTAACCATACTAGCCTCCTCTGCAGTGCTGGTGGTACAACGATCCTGGGTCTGGTGTGGTCTGAGTCGCTCCATTTATGTAACATCTGGTTAAACCATAGATACTCCGTTGATAGTGCTTCGGCTTCCACATACATCGGGGTTCCTCTATCCAGCTTTCCCTCGAAGTAATGAATCATCAACCGTATCCAGGGATCTTCACGTTGAAAAACGGTGATGCTCCTCAGATCATCTAAGGTCTTCTGATCTCTATCTTCTATCTCGATAGCTAGAACTTCTTCTTCATCAGCTGTCGGGTATCTGCTTAGCAAGTCAGGTATGATATTGTCCTTCCCCGGGCAATACTCGATTTCCACTTGAAATTGCTGTATGTACAGGGACCACCTCGTCAGTCTTTGACTCGACAAGTCAGTTTTCAACAGGAACGTTAGGGCTTTATGGTCTGTCCTTAATATAATTCTAAAGCCATAAACTAGCTTTCGCCAATACTGTAGGGCATACAGTATCGCGAGTAATTCGATCTCCGTGACCGTATAATTCTTCTCATCAGGTTTCAACCTTCTACTTATGAATGCAATGTAAGTTTTCTCCTCTGGCCTGTCCACATTTTCCTGATATAACATTGCTCCAATACCTATGAATGATGCGTCAGTCTGGATAATAAATTTCTGAGTGCAGTCAGGATATTTTACATAATCTAACAGCATCTGTTTAGATTTCACGAAGGCTTCCTCGCATTGTTCCGTCCAGCGCCATCTTCCTCCTTTCTTAAGTAAGTCTTGGAGTGGTGCTACGGTCTCGGTATACTTTGGGCAATGGTTTGAAAAGAATCCAATAACGCCTAGATATTGCCTGACGTTCTTTACCTTCGTTGGTCTCGGGAAATGTTTAATAACTTCCAGTTTTCCCGGATTAGGTCTGACTCCTTGTGCATCTATTACGTGGCCTAGAAATTTAACTTCTCTCTGACCAAAGTTAGACTTCTTTATATTGACCTTAAAGTTAGCCTGACTTAGGTCATACAACAACTTGCGTAGATCTCTGACGTGTTCTTCGACTGTTTCAGATGTCAGTAGTATATCATCTACGTAGCATATGGTTGTGGCTTTTACTTCTTCAGACAGGTTCCGATCTAGCGCTCGTATCAACGCTGAACCTGCTGTTTTCAATCCAAATGGAAGACGCACGTAAGAATATGTGTGCTGGTCAAATAAAAACCCAGTTAATAAGCTTGTTTTCTCCTCCAAAGCAAGATGGTGAAAACTTGCCGTCAGGTCAAGATTTGAGAACACAGTCTTTCCTTTGAACCTCCTGAGTACCTCCTTAATGGGCGGCACATGGTCAAATTCCGGTATGACCTTGGAATTCAAAATTTCGTAGGTCCAGGCATATCCTCACACTTCCGTCCTGTTTAGGTACAACTACCAGTGGGCTGACATAAGGTGTGGCTGTCTTCACAATGACGCCTGCCTCTAGCATTTCCTGTATTGCTTCTTTGACCTTTAAATAATGTTTCTCAGCTACAGGATACGGCTTCTGTTTGAATGGTGTCCAATCGCTGACTTGGAACGCATATTGGAAATTCTTGATCCGGCCAGGTCTCGAATCGAAGACTCCTTTATACTCAAACAGCAGTTCCCTTAGCATTTGCTTATGTTCTGGACCAAATTTAGCTTCCTCAATCTTCTCTTCCAGGCATTCTTCAAATTTTGGTTCGAGGTCCTTTCAATGTCTGCGGCCAGTGTTGCCAACTCTTCCTCGATGTCTTCTGTTGTCAATACTGCATCCCCAGTCATATCTCCGTATGTACGCCACACGTACTCTTCTGGTCTTGTTTCATTGTGCTTTAATGAGAGTTCTAACTCTTCCTTTCCCTCACTTGCGCGAAACATAACAATGTCTTGCGAGAGATCTATAATAACTTTATATTCTCTTATGAAATCCATACCAACAATGAGGTTAAACGGCAGCTTATTCACAAGTAGGAAGCTCTGTGAGAATGTAGAGTTCCCTATCTGCAAATCTAAAAATACTTGGTATTTGCATATCATAACTTTATCTGGTATCACACCTTTTATTTTCACGCTTGAAATGGGTATTTTCAAGACGTGAATTTTACTTTGGATTTCATTATATAATGCCTGCGTTATCAAGCACACTGTTGAACCTGTATCAATGAGACTTCTTATCTTCATGCCTGCAATGTTTACAATAATAATGGGTAGTTCCCTTCTCACATTGACCGTCCCTTCATCTAGGTCTTCGATAAGCTCCTCAGGTTTGGCAATCCAGTTAACAACATTCACTGTATTCCATCCTGAACTTATCTCTCTTTGGTCATTTAATTTTGGTGTTTTTTTTTAATTGCTCCATTCTTTGTGGAGTTTTTATGCCTGTCTTCATACTGCTGAAGTTCCAGACTCTTGCACCGTCATCATTTTTATAGATGTCAGGTGACCTTCTATTCCTAATCGCTTCATCCCAATGAACTCGCGATTGTCTCTGGTCATCTCCGCGCTCTTCCATGTATCTTAAAGATGCGTGATAGCGTTCTTCCGCCTCTTCATCGAACCCGCGACTCTGTTCCTGGGATCTCCATCCTTGGTTGTTCCCATTTCGGCCGTAATTCCTTCTGTTATCAGGCTGCTGGTCTCTCGTACCGCGCTGATTCCAGTTTTTCCTTCCTCTGTTTCCACGGTTCGATCCTCCTCGATATGCTGGCCTCCAATTTTGGTTTTCGCGTCCTTCGCGTTGCCAGTCTAATTTTTCCGTTTCGGTGCTCGTAGATTTGCTTTTTGTCTGCACCTTAGTCGGTTCAGTCGGTGTAGTCGTCATGTTGACTTGTTCCATGTTCCGACTTTGCCTTGGGTGCTGCACTGTGGTGAGATCGAGTTGTCTCAGCACCTCCTCCATATCGATCGCAGTTTTGGCGTTTGCTGAGATTAATAGACGTTGTACTTCATACGGTAGCTGCTTGGCTATCGCTATGCACAAATCTGACTCACTAATCCCTTCATCAAGTTCACGAAAACGGCACAATTGACTCACAAAGAATTCTCCGTACTTCGTCGGATTACTAGTACTATAACGCCTGGAATACAAGTCCAATCTGAGGTTCTGTTGTATACTTGCGTTCCAGTACCTGCTTAAAAATGCTTGGCGAAATTCGTCAACGGTGTCGAACGTGTACCGAAAACTCCTAAACCATAAGGCACACTCGCCCTCAGTTAGTTTTTCAATCGCTCTCAACCTTCGCTCTGGCGGTACCTTCGCGTCATTCAAGTACTCGGAAACTTCTTTAAGCCAGTACTTGGGTGTCATGTTAGAATTACTCCCAGAATATTTCTTTGGTTTCTCATCATTAGCCCTTACAACAGTGACTATTTGATTTTGAATAGCATTTTCATGCGGTGTTGACATGGCAATTGGCATACCAGGTGCGGTATACGGGCTGTCACTTGGCATGGCTGCATTCTTTGGAGTGGGCTGTATTTCTATCTCTGCCCATTTATTCCTCCTATTCTCGTCTATACTTCCTTCGCTAGACCTAGGATTCCGCAACATGGATTCCTCCTGCGCGATTATTCTAGTCTCTATTTGGCTGTGTCTATTTTCTGCCCTTTCCAAACGAGCTAATACCTCTCGTTCTATTTTCTCTAGGCGATCTAGGTTTCTTTCTGCCATAGAAAATACCTTTTCCTTATCATCCTTAAGGTTTTCCTTCAGGTGGGTAATTTCCCCCGCTAGACTTTCTCTTACCTCGGCAAGAGTCTTATCGCTGGCTTCATTCTTCAAGCCTTCTTGAAGTTCTAATTCTTCTCGTAAGCCTGTAACTTCCTTTTGAATGTGACCCTGCATATGAGAGATTTCAGTCCATATTTTCGTGATTTCTCCCTGGTCCTCATCCTGTCTTTTATGAATAACTGCTAGGTCGCTCTGAGTTTGTTCCAACTCTTTCTGAACCTTCCCGACCTGCCTCTTCATATTTGACATTATCTCCTTATTCTCTTGATCAGAAGTTTTTATTTCCTGGATTTCCTTGCATTGGTCAAGGATATTCTGATCCTGTTTTCTTAGGGGTTCGTCTACCGCCTTGGCGTAAACTGCCATTCGCGTATTCCATTTTACGTCGCTATCCTCGAGCCTTTGATCCACGGTCTGAGTGAACGTATTAAATTGCTCTAGTTGACGTTTAGTATTAGCTTCATTCTGACTCTGAATGTCTTTAAGCTCCATGGACATACTGCTTAAGCTATCGTTAATCTCACGCTGTGACTCTCTGCACGCTTGCAGATTATTCTCTAGTTTTAGCACTACAGACTCAAAGCGTTTATCGTTATCATCTTGCATCTCTGAGACCACGCTAACAATATTAGTTCGATTATTCTCTAATTGAATATTTACTTCACGCTGCACAGACTCTTTAACGTCGTCCATTTTCTTATTAACCTCTATTAGGTTTGACTCTAACTGCGTGTTTATTTCAGCTTGATTGGCATCCAATCTAGCCGTTATTTCACCTTTAAATGCCTTAGATTCTTCCTTTCTTTTAGCATTAGCATCATCAAAATGTTCCCTTAACTCAGCGACACACCTGAGTACGTCTTCCGATCCAGCCATCCTGTATTTCTTAATTTGAGATTCAGGTAGGCCGCAGCTGAACATGCTGGCGCGTTTTATTGGAAAGAAAAGGATTCCGATCCCGCGACAACAACAACAACATATTACAAAGTGCCAAAAACCACCTATGGAATGGGTATAGACCCACGTACCCGTCTGACAACAGTGTCTGACGTCTGAGTATCATCTAGACAGACTCACTCGCTCAAACAAAGTTTGAGGAAAAATACTATTATTAGGGTTTTCCCCATGAAAACCATGCTATTATTATGGGGTTTTCTGAATCCCATAAGCCATCCACGTCCTGGGCGCCATGATAAATTAATGGGATTGAGTGGACATGCTATGTTTTCCATGGCCAGTTTGCGCAATGCCAAAATCGCTCATATTGCACTGATGCAGGCGGTTCCATAATGAATTAATACCGCCCCACGCTGCTTGGGCCATGATAATGAAGAGGGTTTTGTATGTCACCTATGCTGTGACAAGTTACATTTACATTTAAGCATGTTATATGGAGGATTATCAACATTTATTTGACGAGATGGCTTGTTAACAAATGGAACGCGGCCTTTTCCTATTATATCCTAATTTCTATGCTGTACTTGCTTCTACCATTAATATCTTGGCCGACTTTTAGTAGTACCTGCGACTCAATCCTAGTACAGAGACATATCCCCCATGTACCCAACTGTTATCATGTGGAACATGTGTTCGTATCCCAGCTAACTCACGGTCTTTCGAGGTATGGGGCGTTCCTGCCCACCATACGACCACATGCTCAGGATTTGAGTCTACCAGGTAACTACTCTACATGAAATACACAATATATTCCTAAAATAAAGCATTTACTGGTATAAAATCACGGCTATACAACAAATACAAATAAAGGACAAATTATATTTAATTCCCACAAATAAAAATAGGGTTATTTTTGCGAGTCTCTTCTTCATTATTGCATTACTGCACTCAAATCTATTTCTAGCATCCTATCATTGATACTTTCAGACTTCCATGGGTTTCCATAGTGTTCATCATGTGACACAATTTTATTTAACTGGAGTATCATACCACAAAAGTCACATATCACATCAAAATGACATTAATAAAACATTACTCCGTTTCTTATGGCATTTACTTTGATTAGCATAAATTCATTATTTTATGTCTTAATTAACAAATATTTGTTGTGTCGTGTGAATCATTCTCCTTCTTTCCATCACTATGAAACGCTTTAAAAAGTGGTACATTTCCCTTCCAAAATAAACATGGATAGAATTATTTATAGTTTCACCATACAACGATTTTCTGGGTCTTGTCAGAATTATTATCGTTACAAATGTGTCATGTTCATAGAAATCACATACCCGTCTGCATAAATTAGCGTAAACTGGCAAAAATGCATTCTAAAAGGATGCCTAACAATTTATTTGGTTCAGTGTTCCTCTTCAGAGAATAACTGGGCCAAATATTATCCGATTTCTTCGATTCAACAACGTATGTGTGTTGCAACACATCTTTTAATTCAATTGGCATCATCATTACACTCATATCTTAATTGCATATTGAAATATCGAGATTCTTCAGTGTCCTACTGTGACCATAATTTAAAGGACTGGCAGACCGACGTTCCCTTTCCCCAGCAGGCAATAAAATTAGTTCCGGCAAGCTGCACAAGATGGCCGCTCGACTCAGTGGGACAACCCACTTCTCTCATCTGCTGTCAAGGTCAAGTTTGTTTACAATTGCATTACAGCAGGGATACGCTAAGTGTTGTTCCTAAGTAATTGAGTCATTTAATTATTTAACACCTATCATTAGAGTGTATTGGGCTCAACTGGCTCCTTATTAACATTCATGGCTGGGAATGGATTCCTGTGATAGCCTTGCCATTCTATGGTGAATACTAGTGGCTTTTGGACGCGCATCATAATGAGAACACAGGATTCTCACCATCAGCTGTCACAATTATAACATGAGGAAATCTGCGTTTCCTGAACGACGAATATGATTCTTACCTCTCAGGGTAGATCATTTACACACATGCTCACGGAGTCTCAACGGACATCACTCGTGGCCATAATTCATGCAAGCGTTGGATACAGACAGGCTCTGTCCAATTCGCTGCGAATAATAGAGTATGCACAAGGGCGATACTACTCGTAGATTAGCCAACTTCTCACCTAACGCGCAAGCTATATTAGTTTGGTCCCCGCAATTATTTATTTACGTAAATCACTGGATTCTACGTTAATTCTGCACGCTTATATGCGGCTCAAACAATACTTCACATAGATGACTCAATTATTAAGGCACCCGCGTTCTCTCTGTAATAACACTTAAGCCAAAGCTTTAAATATCTCCTAATAACAATGTATAAATTTACTGGCTTACTTTACTTTAATGGTCCTCAAATATAATCCTAAGGATTGACCATATCAAATATTCATTCAACACATCATTGACACTGAAAAACTCTCGTATCTCGTTATATTCCACGTTACTTTCTTACTGTTTACCAAAATACAGTATCTTTATATTAGGCATGACACATTTTGAACGTTATTTAGGCCAAAAATGCCTATTACTTTACTGTTGCCAACCCCAGATTATTATTATTATTATTATCATTTAACGTTATTGTTACATTCATCACTATTTTTGGCCTGAATTGCCCTAAACAAATCACCTTCCAAGCCATATTCTATTCAAGACGAGTGGTGAAAACTCGTTCAATAAGTGACTGTTACATCTTAGTCTCAAAGTGATGCATCGTTGTATGGTGAACTATTTAGTTATAACAACATTGTAAATTGGTACTCACTTTTTATTTTCGCTGGATGATGCCAGCCTTTCAGCTTCAGGCCTACCATGACGCTTGATTGAAGCCATCATATTATATTTTTCACAACACTTAATTTCACACATTTCCCACATGATAAACATACTCTTATCAGTGGCCTCTTTCACATTTACACAATGCATATTAATCACTGTACACATGAACACTTTTAAATCACTATTACATAATTTATGTACACTTATTCACTATTTCACAGGTTGATCCTTACTCGGACTCTTCCTACGCCTGATCTCAGAGATGCGATGCAATTACGCCAACCGCTGGTCTCCGTGAAAGTTTAACAGCGTTTACGGACGTTCGATCCTCGTCACCTGCAATATCGTTCAGCTCACTGTCACGATTAAGTGGCGATGTTTCCCAAGCTCCCATCATTGTAGTGATCCTGATGATAATGTCATATACAATTCTGACAATACCTCCCGGTATATGTAATGTTCAAAAACATTATAAGTTCCTCTTTCGCTGTGGCGAATTTATATTTGCGTCAGATAATAGATATATATCTGTATTAAATCACTTTCGACGCACTTCATGATTACTTATGAAGCTGTACGACTTGTTTCATTGTTCTTCAACGGCTGGGCGTTGATACTTTAACATTTCGCGCGCTTACTGGCAGCGTATTAGTTACGTGTATACTTGAGAACAGACTGAAGACAACAAGACAACTGCCTTGGTCTGCACTGCTCCCTCCTTATAAAGGTTTCTCGTAAAAACTAGTCCACCGGACATGTGGCTGCGACTCCTTCCTTGAAATAATACCTTTTCAGCCGAAATGACATATACACCTTGTTTATTTAGGTGTGGAGGTTTCATATACGTTCGCGTGCCGGCGATCGCTTCGGCCAATTAATTACAATTAATTGCCTTAGTCCAGCGCGTCAGGACGCCATCAGGGTGATTCCCCCTTGACTGGTCAACAAATCACTCCTCTCGAGCGTAGGCTCGGTAGTAACGCGTTCATTTGGAGATATAGGCTTTAATTTAGGTGTAAAATCATTCCTAAATTATCTCTCCTAAAATATATTCACCTGGGTGTACATTTCACTCCATTTTAATGCTCCACTTGGCTGTAATTAATTAATTTCCGTGGGCATTCATCCCTACCCTAGGTTCCATCGTTGTCAAGCGGTGAATACCCGGGTCATTAATTTTGAGCTGTCTACTCGCTCCAGACGAAAGTAGGTCCCTTGGCGCCTTCGGTCTCCACCCATTTTCCAACTGCAATTAATAAAACGTCAACTGGCCTGCCCTCGTTCCTGTAGGCTTCGAAAACGTATATTTGCTTGCATTTGCTTACAATTCTTTACCTTAAAACTGCTATGATAGTCACATACTGGCCGTGAAATCATGCTACATTATTATATGTCATTATTTAACACATTGCTCTTCGGGTTCCCTAAAACTGTTCCTCCTCAGAGATCAATGGTTCGATTCTAGTTAGAGTCATGTGCCTGGTCTTCTCAGATAGGACCTGAGTTCGATGCCATTCTGCCGGGACCAGTTGGGCACAGTATATATGTATATGAGTTTCTTGTGGACACGATAACTGCCGTAATTGTGCACCAATCACTTTGAATTTTTTACCGAATATGTATACCTATAAAATCTTGGTCGAGTTCGTTACTGGGCTAAATCGGTCGAGGGGGGTGAAAATGGGGGGCTTTTTTCGAAAAAGTGAAATATTGATATAACTCTCTCAATATGTGAAATATCGATCCGTTCAACGTTCATACTATGTGTTGGACAAAGCCCAAAAATTTATGTTTGAAGATTTTTTTATAGCACCAACCATTGACCAAAGGGGTGGGAAAAAGTGTTTTTTTCGGGAAACATTAATCATATCTCTCTTAATAGGCACGATATCAAAACCGTACAACATGGACAATATTCCCCTAATAATTACCAAAATCTTTTGTCTGAAATAATTTTTGATATGACCCACCATTACGCCAAGGGACGAGAAAAATGATTTCGGAATTATAAGAAAATGCCAAGAGCTATCAGTGGTTGCCATGGCAACACTACTAAATTGACGAGGCATGAGCCATCAGACGTTGCCATGACAACGCACTTGCACGAGATCAGATTCAGTATTTCCATCTGACTAAGTGGTTGGTTGGTTGGTTGGTTCTTAAGTTTAGGGGCTGCGACAACGCGGTCATGTAGCCCCGTGTACTTTGGGTGTGTGTAGAATCTGTCTGATAACCGGTGTTAATTGTTATGACTGTATTAGTGTGTGTTATCTGTCTGTTAATTTAAGTACTGCAATTAACAATTTTTCAGATAGTTCCTACTTTTGCCGCCAAGCGCCACTGTCAATGACCACGAGGCCAAGTTCAGAACTGAGCTACTAGACGACGCCACAGTCGGCTCTTGGCACGAACATAGAAACCTAAGAGCGTTGTATACATTCTTAACCTATCCAATTTAGCTTCACACAGGTGCAATTAGTGGAAGGAACTTTAACATGCCATAAATCTATGACATGGGACCGCCGGCTTTACTTCCCCTCCGAAGGAAGGCATACTGAGGGTTTTTTAACGCTCTTAAAAATCCGACGGCTTCGCCGGGTTTGAACCCGTTATCTTGGGCATAGAAGCTCAGCATGCTACCGACTACGCCACCGAAGCCGCCTGACAAAGTGGGAAGCGGCTTCGGTGACGTAACTGGTAGCATGCTGAACTTCTATGCCCAATGTCGCGGTTTCAAAGCCGGCCGAAGTCGTCGGATTTTCTAAGAGCGCTAGAATCCCTCAGTATGCTTTCCTTTGGAGGGGATATTCCAACGTTCGTTGCGAGTTGCTGGTTGGGGTGGCATCTAGTAGCCAAGTTCACGCTAGGTGTCGTTGACGGTAGTACCTGGTAGCAACATTAGGAACTACTGCATGAAATTGACCGTCTGCAGTCCTTACCAGAATTAAGACTAATACAGCCATTACAATTCACACCGTGTATCAGACAGATTCTACACTCACCCAAAGTACACGGGGTTTGATGAACGCGTTGTCGCAGCCCCTAAACTGAGGAACCAACCAGAGGTAGATTTCATTAGAAAGCTAACTATTGCAATGGGTACCATGTTTCGACTTCCGGAAAATTTCGACATATCTTCGCGTTTCACATCCCCCAGACCCCAAAACCACCGTCAGTTCAAAAGTTATATATAATTTATGTATGTATATTGAACCCTTTACCCTATGTTGGTTAAATGATTCTACTTTTTATTTCTTTAATTAATAAATATTTCAACCAGCATCATGAAAGTAGCCAGACAGTGATGAGGAAATTTCAAGCATTTGTTGGAGACAGTAGGGACATACCTGCAACAGTTTAACAAAAGGCTAAATACTTGAGCTATGAAAAGAAATAGCAGAGCGATGTATCACAGGGACAGGTGTGGCTACCTCAATTTTAGAAGCGACGCGCGGTGAGACATGGTTCTGGTATGTTCATTGTGTTATTCGCGCCTAGAAGAAATATGATGCAGTAAAGTGAATGGCTGATGAAGAAAATAGACACTCCCAAGACGCCAAGATCTACTAGAAACCGCCAAATTATTAAAAATGGAGAACCAATGAGAAGAGAATGCCTACTTGCGCGCCAACTCCGGCTGGGGTACGCGGCGGCTAGCATTCACGCGGGAAATCGCCTAGACAAAATCTCTACGATCGATTCTAGGATTAATGGGCATATTCTTGACCTGTGCAATATTACGAGTTCAGTGATATTTATTTCATTCCTGTATCACAATTACTTCGAGAAATTTTTACATAAAATCCCCCTCCATCTAGACCCAAGGGCCAGTTCATTTATAAGTGTGTCGAAGAGCCAAGACATTGACTTTTATTTCTGTGTGTCGAGGACACAAGAACTACTTTTATTTGGTGCGTCTACGGACGTAGACTTTATTATTATTCTGTGCGTCTACGGACGTAGATTATTATTATTCTGTTCGTCTGAGGACGTAGACTTTTATTCCGTGTGTCGAGGACACAAGACTTTTATTTGGTGCGTCTACGGACGTAGACTTGTATTTTTGTGTGTCGAGGACACAAGATATTCATTGTAAAGTGTTAAATTCAGTGATAGATAGTCATAGTACTATAGTTATAGGGGCAGTAGCGTCGATAATTCGCCAGCGAACAGTGACAGGGAATTTAGTACCTGAACAAGCGAATTTAGTAGTCAGACATAAAGTGTATAATAACCTAATTTTTGTATCAGCGCAAGGATGACACCGATGAATGCAGAGGAAGTTTGGAATTCTCAACACTCCGTGCAGATGACTGATATGAGATAAAGAATCATCCAGTTGGGGAATGGCGTCTGATGTTCTTTGACGGGTGACTACAAAAAGAGATGAGTACAAAATAATATTTTATTATTTGTTAAATTAACTTATTGTTTATGGGACATATTTTTGTAAATACTTTGCTTGTGTGATTAATGTAGTATATTTAGTTTTGATCTGACACACTTTTGTTTGGAAGCAGCTCGCACAATTGTAGTTTTTGGAAGGTTCTTTTCTTTGTGTTTTGTTAACTAACGTATCTATGCGAACGGCCGTGTTCGCCTATGTTACGAAATGCGGTTAAAAACGTCTCTCGGAGATATGTCGTGTTTCAGAAGTAGGACTGAATTAATATAATTATATAGTAGATTGGAGGGTAATTAAAATTTTGTTGAGATTTATTATTGATCAGATTCAGTGTGATTATTGCCTTTGGAGCAATGTAGTTTGTGACGAAGAGTATTCAGCTCTATCGTAAGTTTTAAATATTGTGTTAAATGTTTGCGAGCTCTAATTCAGCAGACCCGTGTGAAAGGCGTTATGTCAGTCCCAGATGTGTGTATTGTGAATATATTTTTGTGGTATTACAAGCGGGAATTTCAGCAGAGACTGATTTCTGTCAGCTTGGTACCAGATTCATATTGTATCCTTGCGAGGACAATTATGGATATGTGATTATTGTCTGACCATATGTTGAGTTGGAGGAGATGTTAGTTGCTGTTGATTCCTTGAGATAACAGTCCAGCTGGTCGGCTATTTATATACACTGGAAGGGGGACATGACTGGTATTATGGAAAGGGTGAGTTGTTGTCACAAGGGCTGGCTGAGTTTCGCAAGCAAGCTCATCATTAGTGGAGTGCACGTCTGGCTCCCAATTACTTGAAAATAAATATAAATGTGAGAAACTGATCAATGGTAAAAATTGTTTAGATAAATGGGAGTTGCCTACGAAACACGATAACCTTCGAAGCGTTTCCTTAACATGCAATTTTGTTAATATAAAGTAATCTTACCCACTCAGGTTGTTTGTTGTTGTTGGTTTATTCTATGTTTATTTTCCATGTCAGTGACCCGTGAGTCACGTGCGGCGCTGTGTTTCCTTGTTGTTGAGTATCTGGCCATTGTGGCAGCTCATTTGGTTAAGTGTGTCACCACACTAATAAGGGTCTCGGAGAGATGCCTGTAAATAGTAAAGTTGTAATATGTGTGTCAGAGTTAGATTTAAGGATTTTTATTAATGTTATGCCCATAGCCATAAAAGTTGATTTACGAGATGATTGTTCGTGAGCACCGTGGCTGTTAACCCGTTGTGAACGAATGATCATCCAAGTACTCATTTCTCGTAGATAGTCACCACGCGAACATAAATTCACATGCAAGGTAGTGGAATTAGGATCCACATTTTATTAGAAAAGGGGAGATCTGTCTGACTCCTCAAAGTGATAAATATTCCTGTCAGGGGAAAATTCAGGGAGGATTTTGTTTATTATTGTTTGTTTTATTCTTTTATGCACAAATTAGTTATTAAATCTTGTTATTATCTTACGTTTTGTCTCCTTACTTTCTTAATTATAGTTTTTATCCTATAACCCTTGCCTCAGAAAAGCACGTTGTTTGGCGGACGTAAACACCACACTATGAACTGAACGCGACCCCTTGATCTAAGATTCTTGCATAAAACACTGCTATTCTGAAGGGTTCATAGGTGAAAACTGGCGGCCAACGGTGGGGCTATTCACTGTGGTGTAACGGGGAGATTACACATGTCAATAGTGGCGTATTTGAGTAAAACTGGCATGCCGCAAGTGCAGGCAGATATGACAGTATTTAATCACCGGGAAGTGATATTTTATTAAAAGTAGTTGAGGCGAAGTGGATACCGCCAAATGTGTGAAAAATTAATTAAAATCAGGAGTTTGCAAAGTAAAATACGGTTCACGTTGTTGTCTTTTAAATTAAAGTAAAATTAAGATGTGATACCGGGCGCCCAATGATAAAGTTAAAACTAGATTTGTGTAGAAAGTCAAACTCATGGAAATATTAGGAGGCTGTAGCCTAAAATGACAATTAATACTTTGTTAATTAGTCAGTGTTAATATCAGATCAGGATAACTGTTTAATGACTAAATATGTGCTTGGGGTTAAAATTAAATTGAGTAAAACTAGAACTACTCAGAGATGCAATCAACTAATGGGATTTAAGGTAAAAATAAATGAACTGAGTAGGATAAAGAAATTAAATGTGCATTGGATTTATGTGCGTGTCAAAGGGCATTGGCGTATGCCATTTCCCATATGTCTCATATAAATTGTAAAACATGGCAACGGTGGCGCAGATCCAGGAGATCATTGAAAGTGCAGCGAGGAGAACGTAGGAATTGTTGGATACTAAACTAGCTGAACAAAGTGAATCGTTGAACACTAAATTATCAGAACAGAGTCAATCTATAAACACTAGTATGTTAGAGCAAAGTGAAGCGTTGAATACAAAATTATCTGAACAAATTAACACTAGTATGTTAGAGCAAAGTGAGTCGCTAAATACGAAAATGTCAGAACAAAGTGAATCGCTAAATACTAAACTGTCAGAACAAAGTGAATCGCTAAATACTAAACTGTTAGAACAAAGTGAATCATTGCGGACACAGTTAAATAACAGTAGAATTGAGCAAAATGAATATCAGGCGGAACAAGCTAGGTTATTAAAGAGTGAAATTAATGACACTATAAATTCACAGTTAGAGGCGCAAAATAATAAAAACACGAACCAATTAGCTTTGTTAACCGCAGAGATGAAAGAGCACACAAACCAACAGATGATATTACTGGCCCTTGATGTAAGCAAAAATAATGAGAAACAATTAGAGCAGATTGAAAAAATGGAGAGTATTTTTGATAAAAAAACTTAGCATTCTCGATGAAACGGTGTTAGCTAAATTAGAGCAGATTGAAATAGCATTCACAATGAATGCAGGCGAGGTCAAAATAGCTCAGGATAAGTTGGAAGGTCGATTCAAGGAGATGGAGAAAAGTGGCAGGGTCATTCAACAACAAATATCAGCAGTAGATGAGAACATATCAGGCATAATTGAAGATATGGACCGTCTCGAGATAAAATCAGCGGAACAGTGGAAAAGCCTAGAAACGGAACAAGAACAATTTAAGAGTACATTAGACGAAAGGCTAAGCCAGATAGAAAATAATCAGGATGAAAATAAGAGCCAGATAGAAGAAAAAATAAGCACGATTAAAGAACAGATCAGGAAAGATTGGAAGAAAATGAATATTGATTCTAGAGAGGAAAGATCCACCATTCTTAAAACAGTAGGCGAAAACCACACGCGTATTCAAGCTTTGGAGCAAGAGGTAAAAAATAAACTTAAAGAGCAGACAGACAGGATCATTAAAGCCGAACTCCGCTCATTAGAACAATCGTCTATATTTAAAACGGGAGCATTGAAAGACAAGCAGGATGACTCACATAGTTCCCAACCCAGCATAGCTGGAAGTCAGACTCAAGCAGAGAGCCCATTAACAACAAACACGGAAGGATTTCGCAAGAACGTAGATCGGAGCTCGACACCACAGGACGGTCATCAGCCCACTCAACTTATTCAAGTAATTCGCTCAAATGACTACAAGCCGCAGAAATACACAGAAAATTCAGGGGTAACACCTAAGGCCTTTATCAAAGAGATTGAAGACCATTTCAATGACACTGGGGTACCTGAAGCACGTAGATTGAGAATGATGGAGAGATTTTTATCAGGAATTGTTCTCACCTGGTTTTTAAGTTTCAAATATACATTTGGAACCATGTCAGACTTTAATTTAGCGTTTCTGCGCAAATACTGGTCTCCCGCCATACAACAGAGTTTAAGAATGGAGATTTACTCTAGAAAATACCAAACTACCCAGCAGACGAAATACTCAGATTTCTTTAACATGCAAATGCTAAAATTTCGCGACCTAGATTACCCATTAAACGAAGCAGATTTGGTGATGACAATAGCAAGGCAAATGCCAGTTAATGTACAGCAAGTACTAGTCGCAGCAAACGTTAGTACGGCCCTACACGCAGAGCAGATATTACGGCAAATAGATGAGACCACATCTCATAGTCATTTTAGAGGAGGAAGACAGCTGGAATTAGTCAACACTACAGAGGTCGTAAAAACAAAACAAGGAAATACTAAAACGCAGGGTACTAATACAAGCACCTCCACACCTAGGCGAAACCAGGAAGAAGGGGAAAACAGACCATATCAGCGTAACGAAAATCACTACAACAATAGATACCAGGGCAACAATAGATACCAACAGAGAGGATATCAACAATGGCGTGATAATCGAAGGAATGACAGGCCTTATGGAAGATACGGTGATTACAATGCCAATCAAAGATGGAAAGGAAGGAGAGATCAAAATCAAGGAGATCAACGTAACTATCGAGATGACTGGGATGATAGGCACGCTCAATCACAAAATTACTTAGAGGAGTTACACGCTAATCAAGGTGGAGAACTAGGAAGATGGGAAAAGGCCATTGGGAACAGAAAGAACCCAGATACACATACTGAGGAAGCTGGAAGTCTACTGAGACAAGAGGAATATCAAGGACATGAGCGACAGAAGGATGATGGGAGTCGAAATGGAGCTAAAAAAAATGTTAATTTTGGATCAAGGAGACAGTCTCCAGACACAACAGTCGGAAGTTGAAGATGGATGGATAGTAGCGAACATACAAGAATGGATTGCTTTACCAGAAGACTGCCTGGAGGAGACGGTGAAACCACGGAACGATGAAATTAGGCAATTACCCATTATTTACGCAAGGATTGGTGGAATTAATATAAGATGTTTATTGGATACAGGGTCACAGATCAGTCTAGTATCGGAGGCCTTGGTTCGAGAGTTGGGACGGACTCAGAATATTCCTGTAATTCCGGTACCACAGCTCAAAGTGAGGGGTGTTATTCCTGAACGCACCGTTACTTGTAAACGTCAGGCATACTTAGAGCTGAACATATTGGAACACACTTTTGGGCAAACATTCATTATCATGGCAAAGATGAATTTCAATATAATTCTTGGTGCAAATTTCATTTGTGACTATCAAGCAGTGATAGATTTACACAAGAATACAGTCAGTTTTAGAGAATATGACCAGCTGAAATACGTGGGATTGCATATGGATGAAATCACTACCGGAAGAGATGTAAATTCTTGGGCATTGGAAGCAATATCAGAAGAGACGGAAGAGGAGGTACGAAAGGCGGAAGATAACATCGTAGAAAGGGCTGTTGTGGAACTAGATGAGGAGATAGAATCCCAGGAGATATGGTCTTTATTAACAGAAGGAAGTAACAGCGATGCACAATTTGAAGAGTTACTACAGGAGCGGCTCAATGACATTCAACTTGGGGGTGAACACAGAAAAGAGTTGGAAGAGATTTTAAGGAAGCACAAAACAGTATTTGATACAGTACCTGGAAAAATTTTAAATTTCAAGTACTCTATGCAAGTCGAGGACTGGTCACCTTTCAAAAGCAGATTGTACCCAATTCCTGAAAAATATCGTGGGCAAGTTAAAATCATTATAGATGAGATGTTAGAAGCTGGAGTGATAAGGAAGACACCTACACCTTATCTAAATGCGATTTTGGCAGTCACAAAACCAAATGGATCTATTAGACTTTGTTTAGATGCCAGAAATCTCAACATGAGACTCATTTTTCCTGAGTATGACAGAGCGCCAATTATCAGGGACGTATTAAAAGGCTTTAAAAACAAGAGCATTTATTCATCAGTCGATCTGACGAGCTCGTTCCACCATCTTGAGTTGGATGAGAAGTCACAGCTTCTAACTGGTTTCTTATTCGATAACCAGACATATTGTTTCGTCAGAATGCCTATTGGAGTCAAAACAGCGGGCTGTGCTTTAATCCGAGCACTGGACCGGAACCTAACCGAGGAAGTAAAGGAGATGACGGTGCGATACATTGACGACATTCTGTTGGCATCCGACAACATTGAAACTCACATGAAAAATTTAGATAAAGTATTGGGCAACTTGAACGCATCGAATTTCAAAGTAAACCTGAAGAAATCGCATTTCTTCAAGAGCGAGATCTTATATTTGGGTCACGTCATTGACAAGGAGGGAGTGAAGCCAAACCCAGCTAAGATTGAAGCGATAAAAAATTTCCCTACACCAACGAGAGTCAAGCACATTCGGGCTTTCTTAGGCGTAACGGGATTCTTTAAAGAAAACTGTCCAGGTTATACAGAGACTGTAGCCCCAATGCAGGAAATGTTAAAGAAAAATAACAAATGGTCATGGAACGCGGAATGTGAGAAGGCATTCCAAGCAACGAAACAGCTATTGGAAAACTGCATTAAATTAGGCTATCCAGATTTCAAGCACAAATTTATAATCCAAGCGGATGCTTCACTAATTGGGATAGGTGCTATGCTCTACCAAGAGGAACCAGCTAACCTGCAGCACAAAACATATTTGGCATTTGTCAGCCGAAAATTGCGTAAGCACGAGCGAAATTATACTGTAACCGAGCTAGAATTGTTGGCCATCCTTCATGCGCTCCAACAATGGAAACGAATAATCTATGGTTACCCGATTGTTGTCAGAACTGACCACAAGGCACTAACATTCTTGTTTAAGACGTCTATGGCAAGCGAACGTGTGACACGTTGGTCTATATACATTCAGCAGTTCAGCATTGAAATTGAACATTGTCCAGGGAAGATGAACGTGATACCGGATGCACTCAGCAGGAACCCAGAGCCTGATAATGAAGAAACAGCGATGGTACAACACTTGGAGTTAACACCGAAGGACCGGGAATTCTTGGAGGAGTTACGTGAGATACAGCGAGAACAGGAAGCGGAACCATGGATGATGCTATTAATTAAATACTTCAAAAAGCAACTACCTACAGGAACACCTGCATTTCGAGAAGCGAAAGCCAAAGAAGGAAGATATGTTTATGTCAACAATTTGCTGCACAAATGGGTAGATAATGACCACACCAAGTTACGCATATTAGTACCTGCATCGTTACAACGAGGATTGACATGGCATACGCACGAAAGTTACGGTCACGTGGGCTTAGACAAGTGCGAAGCAACAATAGGAGAGACATTTACATGGCCACGTATGAGAACAACAATATGTGACGTTATTACAACTTGTGACCCGTGTCAGAGAACAAAGCCAAATAATTATTTACTGAGGCAATATCCTAGACCACTGCTACCTCAGAAACCATGTGAGCTACTGGCGGTGGACTGTCTTGGTCCAATTCCGAAGGGAAGGAGAGGCTGCCGTCATTTGCTAGTGTGCATTGATGTATTTTCTAAGTTTGTAGTACTATGCCCTATTCAGAAAACAACATCGAAGCAGGTACTCAGTCGCATTCGTAATAGAGTTATTTCAACCCTTGGAAAACCAGAGTTTATATTATCAGATCACGGCAGTTATTTCACAAGCGCCGAATTCAAGAAAGGAATGGAAGACATGGGTATAAAACATGTTTTAAGCAGTATCCGACATGCCCAAGCAAATCCAAGCGAGAGAGTAATTAAATGTCTAACTGCATATTTGAGAATCTTCATTCCGAACGAACACCACAAATGGGTCGATAAAATTAAGGACGTAGAGACATGCATGAATTCTACCAGGCACGAGTCAACAGGACAAATCCCTATGGTCCTACACAAGAACGAGTATCCAGTAAGAACGTGGAAAAGCATCATTAACTGTCCACAAGATCCCATGATAGCACCAGACCTGAGAATTGAAAGAACGAGAGCATACATGAGAAAACAAGCAGACCGCAGATTACGGCGAGTAAGAAATAAGAGGTTCCACGGTGATCTTGAAGTCAACCAGCTCGTTTTGGTAAAACGACCTGCTACATCGGACCCAGAAAAGAAAATCTTTAGTAAATTCTGCGAGAAATTCATAGGACCCTATTCTATCGTAAGAAACCTTGGAAATAATGCTTACAGAGTGAAAGAATTGAGCACAGGAACAATGTCAGTTTACAACGCTGCCAACCTAAAAAAATATCGTCGAAGTGAACCATGGTAGCGCCGATATAATGACGCTGTTTGAATATACGGACGTCCTACTATCAACAAAGTCAACGGGGAGCAGTTGAGTACGGCACGTGGTGAAAGAGGAAGTAGAGCTGTTGTTGACAAACATCAACGAGACGAGCAAGGTGTTGCCGCAGGCATCCGAGCGTCACGCAAGATTGGAAGGGGGAAATACAAGCAGGATATGAAAACGAGTAAATGCCATTGAAGACAGGAGCGACTAGACCAAGTAAGAAAAAGGGGTGATTCTGGAAATAAAACAAATTGGCCTACGGAAGTATTGTAAAATTGTCGACTTTATTCCTAAGTTCGAAATTTTGTGAGTGGGAGAGTTGTGAACCCTTTACCCTATGTTGGTTAAATGATTCTACTTTTTATTTCTTTAATTAATAAATATGTCAACCAGCATCATGAAAGTAGCCAGACAGTGATGAGGAAATTTCAAGCATTTGTTGGAGACAGTAGGGACATACCTGCAACAGTTTAACAAAAGGCTAAATACTTGAGCTATGAAAAGAAATAGCAGAGCGATGTATCACAGGGACAGGTGTGGCTACCTCAATTTTAGAAGCGACGCGCGGTGAGACATGGTTCTGGTATGTTCTTTGTGTTATTCGCGCCTAGAAGAAATATGATGCAGTAACGTGAATGGCTGATGAAGAAAATATACACTCCCAAGACGCCAAGATCTACTAGAAACCGCCAAATTATTAAAAATGGAGAACCAATGAGAAGAGAATGCCTACTTGCGCGCCAACTCCGGCTGGGGTACGCGGCGGCTAGCATTCACACGGGAAATCGCCTAGACAAAATCTCTACGATCGATTCTAGGATTAATGGGCATATTCTTGACCTGTGCAATATTACGAGTTCAGTGATATTTATTTCATTCCTGTATCACAATTACTTCGAGAAATTTTTACATAAAATCCCCCTCCATCTAGACCCAAGGGCCAGTTCATTTATAAGTGTGTCGAAGAGCCAAGACATTGACTTTTATTTCTGTGTGTCGAGGACACAAGAACTACTTTTATTTGGTGCGTCTACGGACGTAGACTTTATTATTATTCTGTGCGTCTACGGACGTAGATTATTATTATTCTGTTCGTCTGAGGACGTAGACTTTTATTCCGTGTGTCGAGGACACAAGACTTTTATTTGGTGCGTCTACGGACGTAGACTTGTATTTTTTTGTGTCGAGGACACAAGATATTCATTGTAAAGTGTTAAATTCAGTGATAGATAGTCATAGTACTATAGTTATAGGGGCAGTAGCGTCGATAATTCGCCAGCGAACAGTGACAGGGAATTTAGTACCTGAACAAGCGAATTTAGTAGTCAGATATAAAGTGTATAATAACCTAATTTTTGTATCAGCGCAAGGATGACACCGATGAATGCAGAGGAAGTTTGGAATTCTCAACACTCCGTGCAGATGGCTGATATGAGATAAAGAATCATCCAGTTGGGGAATGGCGCCTGATGTTCTTTGACGGGTGACTACAAAAAGAGATGAGTACAAAATAATATTTTATTATTTGTTAAATTAACTTATTGTTTATGGGACATATTTTTGTAAATACTTTGCTTGTGTGATTAATGTAGTATATTTAGTTTTGATCTGACACACTTTTGTTTGGAAGCAGCTCGCACAATTGTAGTTTTTGGAAGGTTCTTTTCTTTGTGTTGTGTTAACTAACGTATCTATGCGAACGGCCGTGTTCGCCTATGTTACGAAATGCGGTTAAAAACGTCTCTCGGAGATATGTCGTGTTTCAGAAGTAGGACTGAATTAATATAATTATATAGTAGATTGGAGGGTAATTAAAATTTTGTTGAGATTTATTATTGATCAGATTCAGTGTGATTATTGCCTTTGGAGCAATGTAGTTTGTGACGAAGAGTATTCAGCTCTATCGTAAGTTTTAAATATTGTGTTAAATGTTTGCGAGCTCTAATTCAGCAGACCCGTGTGAAAGGCGTTATGTCAGTCCCAGATGTGTGTATTGTGAATATATTTTTGTGGTATTACAAGCGGGAATTTCAGCAGAGACTGATTTCTGTCAGCTTGGTACCAGATTCATATTGTATCCTTGCGAGGACAATTATGGATATGTGATTATTGTCTGACCATATGTTGAGTTGGAGGAGATGTTAGTTGCTGTTGATTCCTTGAGATAACAGTCCAGCTGGTCGGCTATTTATATACACTGGAAGGGGGACATGACTGGTATTATGGAAAGGGTGAGTTGTTGTCACAAGGGCTGGCTGAGTTTCGCAAGCAAGCTCATCATTAGTGGAGTGCACGTCTGGCTCCCAATTACTTGAAAATAAATATAAATGTGAGAAACTGATCAATGGTAAAAATTGTTTAGATAAATGGGAGTTGCCTACGAAACACGATAACCTTCGAAGCGTTTCCTTAACATGCAATTTTGTTAATATAAAGTAATCTTACCCACTCAGGTTGTTTGTTGTTGTTGGTTTATTCTATGTTTATTTTCCATGTCAGTGACCCGTGAGTCACGTGCGGCGCTGTGTTTCCTTGTTGTTGAGTATCTGGCCATTGTGGCAGCTCATTTGGTTAAGTGTGTCACCACACTAATAAGGGTCTCGGAGAGATGCCTGTAAATAGTAAAGTTGTAATATGTGTGTCAGAGTTAGATTTAAGGATTTTTATTAATGTTATGCCCATAGCCATAAAAGTTGATTTACGAGATGATTGTTCGTGAGCACCGTGGCTGTTAACCCGTTGTGAACGAATGATCATCCAAGTACTCATTTCTCGTAGATAGTCACCACGCGAACATAAATTCACATGCAAGGTAGTGGAATTAGGATCCACATTTTATTAGAAAAGGGGAGATCTGTCTGACTCCTCAAAGTGATAAATATTCCTGTCAGGGGAAAATTCAGGGAGGATTTTGTTTATTATTGTTTGTTTTATTCTTTTATGCACAAATTAGTTATTAAATCTTGTTATTATCTTACGTTTTGTCTCCTTACTTTCTTAATTATAGTTTTTATCCTATAACCCTTGCCTCAGAAAAGCACGTTGTTTGGCGGACGTAAACACCACACTATGAACTGAACGCGACCCCTTGATCTAAGATTCTTGCATAAAACACTGCTATTCTGAAGGGTTCAATATGTATATATATATATGTATATCAGTTTCTTGTGGACACGATAACTGCCGTAATTTTGCACCAATCATTTTGAATTTTTACCGAATATGTATACCTATAAAATCTCGGTCGAGTTCGTTACTGGGCTAAATCGGTAGAAGGGGGTGAAAATGGGGGGCTTTTTTCGAAAAAGTGAAATATTAATATAACTCTCTTAATATGTGAAATATCGAATCCGTTCAACGTTCATACTATGTGTCGGATAAAGTCCAAAAATTTATGTTTGAATAGTTTTTTATAGCACCAACCATTGACCAAAGGGGTGGGAAAAAGTGGGTTTTTCGGGAAACATTAATCATATCTCTCTTATTAGGCACAAAATCAAAACCGTAAAAAATGGACAATATTCCCCTAATAATTACCTAAAACTTTTGTCTGAAAGAATTTTTGATATAACCCACCATTATGCCAAGGGATGAGAAAAATAATTTCGGAATTATAAGAAAATGGCAAGACCTATCAGTGGTTGCCATGGCAACACTACTAAATTGATGTGGGATGAGCCATCAGACGTTGCCAAGATAACGCACTTGTACGAGATCAGATTCAGATTTCCATCTAAGTGTGAAGCGGCTTCGGAGACGTAACTGGTAGCATGCTGAATGTCTATGCCCAAGGTCGCGAGTTCAAAGCCGGCCGAAGTCGTTGGATTTTCTAAGAGCGCTAAAAATACCTCAGTATGCTTTCCTTTGGAGGGGAAGTTCCAACGTTCGTTGCGAGTTGCTGGTTGCGGTGGCATCTAGTAGCCAAGTTCACAGCTAGGAGTCGTTGACGGTAGTACCTGGTAGCAACATTAGGAACTACTGCTTGAAATTGACCGTCTGCAGTCCTTACCTGAATTACAGACTAATACAGCCATCCCAAAGTACACGGGGATACATGACCGCGTTGTCGCAGCCCCTAAACTGAGGAACCAACCAAAATCTCTGCGGGATATATAATTTTGCGTGAAGAAGTAATAGACCGTTACATAGTTACACATCAGTGTCGAAACCTTGCATAAGGATAGTGTGACCACAAGTATAAAAATGGACTTCAAATGACAAGAAGGTTACCGTTCCCATAAGACAATAAAATGTTTAAAATAAGCATAAAATGGCGAAAAACAAAGTTAATTAAGCTCCAATTATAAAATACATTCTCGCAATAAATGAGGTCTGATCCTTCTACGAAAATCTGCATATTCTGCCTATTTTCGCCTATCCCCAAGTTTGTCCGGTGAAATCTACCTCCGCCTTCCGGCGTGCCGAGAGGACTTTTTAAGCTTACGCTGGGCAAACCGTTAAAAATATCAATATACTATTGAGTGTAATAATTGTTCAGCATGAAACGTTTTACAAGGAAGACCGCGAGAGCATATCTCTATCTTCAATACATCGCCCACTATAAGTGTTTTTACGTTTTCAATTCTTCCAACAATATCCATCCAATTACTGAGGCGACAGTTTACGAGCTAGCTAGGGGCAAGCCTATCACCCAAGTTACAGCCTAGCTAGCGGGCGAGCCTATTACCCCTGATACAGCCAACAGCAAACTGTCGAGTCATGTTGAGTTAAGACTTCAGAGAAGAGTGGTTGTGTTTGGAGTTTCCCTGGAAGTGCAACTCGGCTTTTCTTCGTATCGCCTGTGAACTTTTCGTTCCGCAAAATACACAGTCAAGTTAAGATTGGACGGAAGGGGAATTTGTGTTTCATGCTCCTCGCCATTCTTAAATTACTACTGACAAGAATTCGTTGCACATGCATCTCCATGTTAATATACGAAGTATGTCCAGAAAGTAAGTTCCGTTTGGTAATAACATTAAATTGTGTACAGATACAGAAAAATTATTTATTGCACAAAATTCTACAACCCTTAAACTACTTTTCCATACAACTGCCGAAATGTTGCAGGCATTTGTCGTAGCGTGGCACGAATTTTTGTATACCTTCATCATAGACGTGTGCCGCCTGTGTCTTCAACTAGTTGTTCGTTCCGCTGCAGCGCAGTTCCGCATATGTGCGGTAGACGCTCTGTATCAAGGAGAAGAAATGTGCGCCATTTGGAGAGCGCTGTCAGCCACGTACGCGTTGTTGTGCATGTTTACTCGTACAATGTCGGTGTTGATTGATAATCCCGCCGCTTGTGAAATCAGATCTGTGATTCGTTTTCTGAATGCTAGGAAAGTGAAACCAATTGAAATGTATCGGCAAATTTGCGAAGTGTATGGACAAAATGCGATGAGTGATTCAATGGTGAGAAGATGGGTCCAACAGTTCAATGAAGGACGTAGTGAAGTGCACGATGAAGAACGAAGTGGGCGTTCATCTTTGGTTACAGAAGAACTGGTTCACGCGATTGATGACAAGATCCAGGAAAACCGCAGGTTTACAATTAGTGCTCTCGCTATGGAATTTCCCCAAATCTCACGATCACTAATTCATGAAATTCTTACCGAAAAACTGAACTTTCGTAAACTTTGCCGACGTTGGGTACCAAAGATTCTTACGGAGCAACACAACACAAAACGGATGGGTAGTGCACTTCAGTTTTTGACCCGTTACAATGAAGGCGGCGAAGAATTTCTGACACAGATAGTCACAGGAGATGAAACTTGGGTTTCTTACGACACCCCTGAAAGTAAGCGGCAATCAATGGAATGGATGCACACTTCATCCCCAGCAAAGGTTAAGCCGAAACAAATCTTGACACCTCGGAAAATGATGTGCACAGTGTTCTGGGACTGGAAAGGCATCTTACTCATTGATTTCTTACCGCGTGGTCAAACAATCAACGCAGATGCTTAGCCTACTGCGAGGCACTTAGGAAATTGCGCCACGCAATACAGAATAAGCGCCGAGGGTTGCTGTCAAAAGATGGTGTTTTTCTTCACGACAACGCACGACCACACACAGCAAATGTGACGAAAAACCTCCTACAGGGATTTGGCTGGGACGTGTTTGACCACCCTCCGTACAGCCCTGACCTCGCTCCTAGCGACTTTCATCTGTTCACACATCTCAAGTCTTTCCTTGGCGGTCAACACTTCAACAATGACGACGAGCTGAAAGAAGATGTTTCCAACTGGTTGAAGACACAGGCGACAAACTTCTATGAAGAAGGTATCCAAAAACTAGTGCCACGCTATGACAAATGCCTGCAAAAGTTCGGCAGTTATGTGGAAAAGTAGTTTAAGAGGTGTAGAATGTTGTGCAATAAATATTTTTTCTGTATCTGTACACAATTTAATTTTATTACCAAACGGAACTTACTTTATGGACGTGGCTCGTAATTAATAGTCCAGTCAGTGATTTTAACCCATCATGCCGAGATGTAAAACGGATATAGGTCGTAGTTAATCGACATCGAAAAAAATCGCTTATCACGTAATGCATCCATAACTGTTCCCGGCGAAGCCGGGTTGGGTTGCTAGTATAATATATAAAAAAAAATAAGTAGTTAGTTAGTTATTGTTGTTTTAAGGGGCGGAACTACGAGGTCATCTGCCCCATAATTAAGTAAATAACACTCCAAGATAAGAAATTACATGTACTAGTCATGATCACTATTATAATGGGGCAATCATTTTCCGACCTTCAGATCCAGATCACTGAGGTTGAGGATTTTATGTATACAGGGTGTCGCAAAATTACGTCGACAAATTGAAACCAAAGGTTCCGGCCATTATCTGAAGCAACTTGAGAGAGGACACTTATGGTCGGAAACGAACCGTTAAAAATCTGTGCGACGTTAAACTTTAAACGGGGCATATCGGCAACACTGCGTGAAGAAAGTGCAACTTTTTCTAATGTTTCGGTTCCATACCAGCTGCGGAGGAATGCCGCCACTTCCCGTCTAGCGAACTAGATCAGTGGTATCGTGCACGGCACGAAATAGAAAAAGTATGATAAGAAAAGATACAGTCAGTCTGAGAGACTAGTCTTTGTATCATTTCAAATGACGCATGCTACAAATGCTACACCTGTTAGAAAGGTTCCAATACTCTTTCAACATACTCCATTACCAATTAACTTAGGCTTCCCGCGCAGACACCTCTTTAGGAGTCACCCTGTATTCTTGTCTGACGTCTTTTATATCTCTCTTGGAGTCATCCTGAATTGTTGTGTGACATCTTTTACACCTCTTTAGGAGTCACCCTGTATTCCTGTCTGACATGTTGCACACTTCTTTAGGAGTCAACCTGTATTCCTGTCTGACGTCACGCACTCGCCGTCTCCGTATCGCACATCGGCAGACCCCAACAGTAAACTCAGACTCGGTGCATATGCACTGAACAACATGATGACGTCATACACGCCGTAACCTTAACGTATAACGTTAGACCCAAAGCATAACGACGAAGTCGACAAGATCATTTGAAATGATAAAAAACTTGCTCTGGCTCATATTTGAACCGCTACCAAATGACTTGTTTCAAGGAACACGTCGCGTCGTGCCATGCTCGATACCACTGAGAAGAGTTCGCCAAACGGGAAGTGACGGTATTCCTCTGCGGCTGGTATGGAACGGAAACATTACAAAACGTCATACTGTCCCGACGCAGTGTTGCCGATTTGCCTCGTTAAAAGTTTAACGTCGCACAGATTTTTAACGGTTCGTTTCCGACCATAAGTGTCCTCTCTCAAGTTGCTTCAGATAATGGTCGGAACCTCTGGTTTCAGTTTGTCGACGTAATTTTGCGACACCCTGGAAGTATTATCGAATCAGCAGATTATTATGTTTTCGATGAACACAGACAGGAATGCGAGAGGGGGAAATCCCAGGAAGATAAAAGATCCTCGCGCACAGGAAACTCCCCCGCAGTTGAGAGCAGACAGTGACGAAGTTATCTGCTCTCAACCGGACCGCGTACGACTCAACCTGATAAGTAGCCTGTACAATACAATGTGAACTGACCATTTAACAACAATATTACAGTGAGTCCGGGAATGTTCTCCGCAGCGCCTACATGCGTCTGCGAGAGCTATCTACAGCAGTTACGTTGGTAGCACGGCTGCCGCTTGCTTCATAACAAATAAACAGTAAATTTTGTACTCACCACAGCCATTCATAACAGATGCTGGAACCATTCACTGTATATCACACTTTTTCCGTAATCAGTTTGTTTTAATTCATGAACCACTGTAACTTTATAAGGGAACAAACAACTGAAGCTTGTCTCTTACAAACAACTGAAGCTTGTCTCTTACAGCTGTATGTGCTGTCGACTTAGAGATTCCTGTTTGTTGAGCTAATTTTCGTGTTGGTACTTGGAATACGCAGCATTATATCGGAGATTTCATCAAGTTTTTCGTCTGTTGAAAGCGTAGGCCTGCCTGTTCCCGGTACATCGTGAACTGAACTAGTCACATGAAATTTACTTATCAAATCCCGAAGGGTATCACGGTTTGGACACTTTGAATTAGGAAACCGCGCCTGAAATCTTAATTTTACATTTTCTGTAAACCGATCGCTTTCGCGAAAAACGTATTCCACCAAAAATTCTCTCTCTTCAGTAGTAAACATTACCGCCTGTATCCTGTTGCACTCTTCCAATAATAAATCTATCTGAACGCTCGCTTATCGCAATACACACTGAAGACATACACGCTCGCTCGCTCACTAGCTTATCGCAGTACACACTGACGATTCGACAGTCTACAGCCCACACGCGGGACTCCCCCTTTTAAAGACATAGGGCCGCCAACTAAACCCATGACGCAAACACTCGCAGCTGCACGTAGCTACTGCGGAGAACATTCTCGGGCGCCCTGTATATTCACACTAAGCAATCAAAATTGGAGGTCAATCACCACTTTCAGTGTGTTAACGAAATATCACATAGACTATAACTAACAAATATTGACTAGTTGCATTATTTTAACTAATACTGCAACTAAATAAGTGTACATATTGTAAATACTATCACTCATACTTTTAGACATAGATTTGATAGCCTAAGTGTAATGGATCTAATGATGATCGCTTGACGATCGAAACTGGTCATCCTAGTGTATTTATTAATATCATGTTTTTTTCTGGATTAGGGAATAACCCATCACTACTAGGTACAATCGTGTTGTCCGACTGAAACACATTAAATTTCGATTACTAAGGCAACAGTGAAAACTGCTTCAAAAACCGTAATACAAGTAGTATCTAATTACACGTGGTGTAATGCATTTTGATAGAGTACGACAAGGATGCTCGCTATCTCCTTATTTAATTTGTATGTCCAAGATGCCATAAATAGGATAAGAGAAGAGATTCAAGTTGGAGTAAATATACATGGGGAAAAGATTGACATGCTCCGATTCGCAGATGACACTGCTTTAACAACAGATAATGAAGATGATCTTCAACAGATACTTCATGTAATGAATAACATCCTTAAAAACGAATTTAACATGAAGATGAATAACAAGTAGTTCCGTGAAGAACTATACAGCCTATTTTCATATATCCTGCTCATGTTAATTGCCTTTATCAACATACAAAATTTCAGTTTAATTGCGGTAACAGATTCGTAAATATTGAGAACCGTCTAAATATTTCAGATTGTCGCCAGGTTGGATTTTTATTTTTGTACTATTACATTAATATTATTGTGTACGTGTGGTATTCAAACTTCAATCGCATGATTAGAACACAAGAAGTAAAAACGAGATTTTAAAATTACGCACAGCAGCCATCTTGTGATTATGCAAACAATTGAAATAAATTAGATGCCAGTGGATCAACATTTGTATAAGCATTTAACGTGCAACGTTTCACGGCACTCGGATAGTTAATTCGCGAGAAACGTCCATTTACATATTTATACTTCGCGTTGCCGCCATGTTGGATTTGTGCTCACCAGCCTACTGAAGTCCTATAGGTGAACATATGTTCATAGTCTCTATGAACATAAAAAAATCAGTTTGGTTTCTGTAAAAGATTCATATATATTGAGAACCGTCTAAATATTTCGGATGGTCGCCATGTTGGATTGTTAAATGTATAGGACATAAAGTTATGTACCATTCAAGGACAATTATTGCCTAGGTTCATTATTAAAACTTTCACTTCGATCGCATGATTACGACACAAAAATAAAAACTTAATTTTAAAATTTCGCACAGCCGCCATCTTGAGGTTATGTATACAATTGAATTAAATTAGATGGCAGTGCATTACAATCTACAAAATCATTTACTGTACCACATTTCACTGCGCTCAGAGAGTTAAATCACGAGAAAAGTCTATTAAAATATTTCAAATTCGCTTGGTCGCCATGTTCGTTTTGTACTTTACAGGTTTATGAAATATACATAGGTAAACTTGTATCAGTACCCTTTATCACCGTACAAAATTGCAGGGTGATATCTGTAATAGTTTCGGAGATATAGAATGTCAGTGAAATATTTCGCACAGCCGCCATTTTGAGGTTATGTAAACAATTGAACTAAATTAGACTCCAGTGCATTGCAATGTGTATAAACATTTGCTGTACCAAGTTTCATTACGTTTGAATATTTAAATCGCGAGAAAAGTCTATTTAAAAGTCTCAAATTCGCTTGACCGCCATGTTGGTTTTGTAGTCACCAGGTTTTTGAAAGTCTCATAGGTGAACTTCTAGCAGTGCCCTTTATCACCGTACACAATTTCAGGGCGATATCGGTAATAGTTTCGGAGATATTGAATGCTAGTGAAATATTTCGCACAGCCGCCATGTTGGATTGGTGATACGTAACAAAATTTGAAGGGCACGATCGAGGTCGCCGGGAATAGGGGCTATGAACGTATCGAGTTTCATTGAAATCGCTCCAGCGGTTTAGATTTTATTGGGGGGGACACACACACACACCACACACACACACACACACACACGCTCACACTCACGGACAAAAGGTGATCTCACAAGCCTATTTTTTCAAAATTGAAAATAGGCTAAAAATAAAACAAAAATACTCGTATGCAGTCGGAACCAGGAAGATCGTAGAAGAGCACCAGCAATTTATATCGAGAATGATAGAATACAACATGTGAAGGAATATAAGTATCTGGGAAGCTTGATAACGTATGATGGAACCAGCAAACGAGAAATTCAGAGTAGAATTATTCAGGCAAAAACGCCTTTTATAGAAAGAAGAATCTATTCACATCCAGAAGTATAGACCTAAAAATAAGGAAAAGACTGTTGAAGACATACGTGTGGAGTGTGGCTTTGTATGGTAGTGAGACCTGGACAATAGGGAAGTCAGAAGAGAGGAAGTTGATGGCTTTTGAGGCTTGGTGCTGGAGAAGAGTGCTTAAGATCAGTTGGATACAACATATGACAAATGAAGAGGTATTCAGAAGAGCAGGCGAAAGTAGAAGCTTTATGAAGAGCCTGAAAACAAGAAGAGTAAATATGTTTTGACATATTCTCAGACATAATAGCCTGCTAGCAAGAGTCATCGAAGGGATATTAGAAGGGAAAAACACAAGAGGAAGACCACCGCTTGCATACATCACACAGTTAATGACAGACATGAACACAAAATCATGTCGTGAATTGAAGAGGATGGCGGAGAATAGAGAAGATTGGCGAGTTGCTGTAAACCAGCCCCAGGGCTGTTAACTTAAGAGAGATATTACGATTCCCCGTTATATAAGGTTAGTTTGTTTTGTAAGTGACTGAAGAATACGCATGAGTATTATGCATGTGTATCGTCGTCGGCTGTAAATGGATTCCGAGTGCACCTACTTCTTCCTGCATATTGCTTTTCAAATCAGCTTGTGGACGTGTTTCCGATGAGTTGTTGTTTGTTCTTTGAGTCTTCAGTCTTTTGGTTTGTTTGATGCTACCTCCATGCCTCCCTGTCCTGAGCTAATCGCTTCATCTCTACATAGCTACCACACCCTACATCTGAGGCAATCTGTTTAACATATTCTAACCTTGGTCTACCCCTTCAGTTCTTGCCCTCGACCCTTCCTTCCATAACTAAGCTTGCTATTCCTGGGTGTCTTAGTATGTGTCCTACCAACCTATCCCTTCTCTTCATTAGCAGTCGCCAGAAACATCTCTCCTCTCCCACTAGTCTTAATACCTCTTCGTTTGTAACCCTATCTACCCATCTCATCTTCATCATTCTCCTGTAACACCACATTTCAAATGCTTGGATTCTCCTCTTTTCTGCTGCACCAATAGTCCAAGTTTTACTTCCATAGAGTCCCACGCTCCAGACAAAGGCCTTCAAAAATGACTTCCTAATACCTAGATCTACAATATATTCGATGTCAACAGATTCCTTTTCTGTAGAAATGCTTTCCTTCCCTGAGCTAACTTACTTTTTATATCCTCTTTGCTTCATCCATCACTGGTTATTTTGCTTCCTAAGTAACAGAAGTCTCCTACTTCCTTTAGTTTTCACCTGCCAATTTGATATCCATAGACGTTTCTGATTTATTTCGGCTGCATTCCAGTATTTTTGTTTTACATTTATTCATTTTCATCATGAATTATCCCAAACCTGGCATAAAACATCCACCCACATAAATTGCACTAAATGGTTGGGGGGGGGGGGGGGGCGGGGTTGTAATAGACGAAGCTTTCTTGTTGTCACTTGGCCTCTCCACGTATGCGACGCTCTTCTTCAAATAAGTTGACAGCGGTCGATGTAGTGTATACAGTTAGAACAACGCAATAGCCTATAGGCTATAATACATGAGACAAATTAAAATTGGAACATGTACTTGATTTCTATTATATACTGTACGCAACTGTCATCATGTGGAACATGTGTTCGTATCCCAGCTAACTCACGGTCTTTCGAGGTATGGGACGATCCTGCCCACCATACGACCACATGCTCAGGATTTGAGTCTACCAGGTAACTACTCTACATGAAATACACAACATATTCCTAAAATAAAACATTTACTGGTATAAAATCATGGCTATACAACAAATACAAATAAAGGATAAATTATATTTAACTCCCACAATTAAAATCAGGGTTATTTTGTGAGTCTCTTCTTACAAAATTGCTACACTGCACTGAAATCTGTTTCTAGCATCCTATCATTGATACTTTCAGACT
This sequence comes from Meconema thalassinum, assembly GCA_946902985.2. NCBI lineage: Eukaryota > Metazoa > Arthropoda > Insecta > Orthoptera > Tettigoniidae > Meconema > Meconema thalassinum. The sequence continues at coordinate 2,053,751,138 of OX336388.2, read as the reverse complement.
TCTATGGGTCTCCATAGTGTTCATCATGTGACACACTTTTACATAACTGGAGTATCACAACATAAAAATCACATATCACATCTAAATGACATTAAATACTGAAACAATAAAACATTACTCCGTTTCTTATGGCATTTACTTTGATTAGCATAAATTCATTATTTTATGTCTTAATTAACAAATAGTTGTTGTGTCATGTGAATCATCTTCCTTCTTTCCATCAATATGAAACGCTTAAAAAGTGGTACGTCTCCCTTCCAAAATAAACATGGATAGAATTGTTTATAGTTTCACCATACAACGATTTTCTGGGTCTTGTCGGAATTATATCGTTACAAACGTGTCATGTTCTTAAAAATCACATACCCGTCTGCATAAATTAGCGTGAACTGGCAAAAATGCATTCTAAAAAGATGCCTAACAATTTATTTGGTTCAGTGTTCCTCTTCAGAGAATAACTGGGCCAATTATTATCCGATTTCTTTGATCCAACAATGTATGTGTGTTGCAACACATCTTTTAATTCACTTGGCATCATCATAACACTCATATCTTAATTGCATATTGAAATATCGAGATTCTTCAGTGTCCCACTATGACCATAATTTAAAGGACTGGCGGACCGACGTTCCCTTCCCTAGCAGGCAATAAAATTAATTCCAGCAAGCTGCACAAGATGGCCGCTCGTCTCAGTGGGCCAACCCACTTCCCTCATCTGCTGGCAAGGTCAAGTTTGTTTACAATCGCAGTACAGTAGAGTTACGCTAGGTGTGGTTCCTAAGTAATTGAGTCATTCTAATTACATTACACCTATCTTTAAAGTGTATCAGGCTCAACTGGCTCCTTAGTAACATTCATGGCTGGGGATGGATCCTGTGATAGTCTTGCCGTTCTATGGTGACTACTGGTGGCTTTAGACGCGCATCAAAATGAGAATACAAGATTCCCACCGGCAGCTGTCTCAATAATAAGGAAATCTGCGTTTTCTAAACGACGAATATGATTCTTACCTCCCAGGGCAGATCATTTTTACACATGCTCACGGAGTCTCGACGGACCTCACTCGTGGCCATAATTCATGCAAGCGATGGATACAGACAGGCTCTGTCCAATTCGCTGCGAATAATAACAAGTATGCACAACGGCGATACTAACTCGTAGATTAGCCAACTTCTCACCTAACGCGCAAGCTATATTAGTTTGGTCCCCGCAATATATTTACGTAAATCACTGGATTCTACGTTAATTCTGCACGCTTACATGCGGTTCAAACAATACTTCACATAGATGACTCAATTATTAAGGCACCCGCGTTCTCTCTGTAATAACACTTAAGCCAAAGCTTTAAATAGCTGCTAATAACACTGTATAAATTTACTGTCTTACATTACTTTAATGGTCCTCAAATACAATCCTAAGAATTGACCATCTCAAATATTCATTCAACACTTCATTGACACTGAAAAACTCTCGTATCTCGCTATATTCCACGTTACTTTCTTACTGTTTACCAAAATACAGTATCTTTATATTAGACATGACACACTTGAACATTATTTAGGCCAAAAATGCCTATTACTTTACTGTTGCCGACCCCAGATTATTATTATTATTATCATTTAACGTTATCGTTACATTCATCACTATTTTCGGCCTGAATGGCCCTAAACAAATCACCTTCCAACCCATATTCTATTCAAGACGAGTGGTGAAAACTCGTTCAATAAGTGACTGTGACATCTTAGTCTCAAAGTGATGCACCGCTGTATGGTGAACTATTTAGTTAGAATAACATTGTAAATTGGTACTCACTTTTTATTTTCGCTGGATGGTGCCAGCATTCCAACTCCGGACCTACCATGACGCTTGATTTAAGTCATCATGCTATATCTTACACGACACTTGAATTCACATATTTCCCACATGATAAACATACTCTTACCAGTGGCTTCATTCACTTTTACACAATACATATTAATCACTATACACATGAACACTTTTTAAATCACTATAACACAATTTATGTACACTTTCTCACTAATTCACAGGTTGATCCTTAATCGGACTCCTCCTACGCCTGACCTCAGAGATGCGATGCAATTTCGCCAACCGCTGGTCTCCATGAAAGTCTAACTGCGTTTACGGGCGTTCGATCCTCGTCACCTTCCATATCGTTCAGTTCACTGTCCAGATTAATTGGCGATGCCTCCCAAGGCTCCCATAATTTTAGTGATCCTTATGATAATGTCATATACCACTCTGACGATATCTCCTGGTATATGTAATGTCCAAAAACATTATTATTTACTCTTTCGCTGTAGCGAACTTATATTTGCGTCAGATAATGGATACATATCTGTATTAAATTTACTTCGACGCATTTCATGATTATACTTATGAAGCTGTATGATGTGCTTCTATTGTTCTTTAATTGCTGAGCGTCGATACTGTAACATTTCGCGCGCTTACTGGCAGCGTATTAGTTACGTGTATACTGGAGAAGAACTTGAGAACAGACTGAAGACAAGTGAAGACAACTCAAGACGACTGGCTTGGTCTGCACTGCTCCCTCCTTATAAAGGTTTCTCGTAAAAACTAGTCCACCGGACATGTGGGTGCGACTCCTTCCTTGAAATAATACCTTTTCAGCCGAAATGACATATACACCTTGTTTATTTAGGTGTGGAGGTTTCATAAACATTCGCGTGCCGGCGATCGCTTCGGCCAATTAATTACAATTAATTGCCTTATTCCAACGCGTCAGGACGCCACCATGGTGATTCCCCTCTGGCTGGTCACCAAATCACTCCTCTCGAGCGTAGGCTCGGTGGTAACGCGCTCATTTAGAGATATAGGCTTTAATTTAGGTGTAAAATCATTCCTAAATTATCTCTCTTAAAATATATTCACCTGGGTGTACCTTTCACTCCATTTCAATGTTCCACTTGGCGGTAATTAATTAATTTCCGTGGGCAGTCATCTCTACCCTAGGTTCCATCGTTGTCAAGCGGTAAATACCCGAGTCATTAATTTTGAGCTGTCTACTCGGTCCAGACGAAAGTAGTCCGCTCGGCGCCTACGATCTCCACCCATTTTCCAACTGCAATTAGTAAAACGTCAAACTGGCCTCCTCTCGTTCTTGTATGCTTCGAAAACGTATATTTGCTTGCATTTGCTTACAATTCTTTACCTTAAAACTGCTATGATATTCACATACTGGCCGTGAAATCATGCTACATTATCATATGTCATTATTTAACACATTGCTCTTCGGGTTCCCTAAAACTGTTCCCCCTCAGAGATCAATGGTTCGATTCTAGTTAGAATCATGTGCCTGGTCTTCTCAGATAGAACCTGAGTTCGATGCCAATCTGCCGTGACCAATTGGGCACAATACATGGTTACTTGCATCTGAGCACTGACGTTGATTTCACAGGTGTTGTGCTTTCGCCTGCCTACTCCCAAATGATGTGTTACGGAGCGGGTTGATCTGAATACAGGTACTGTATATTTGCGCGCGGCATTGACTGGAATTACTTAAAAAGTGGTCTATGTTATGGATTATGGAAATATTCTCATTATTATTGCAGGCCATTCAACCAACTTGCCACAGATTGGACCTTCAAAGACCATATATTCTTTCAATCGCTCTTGTAGAAGGGATAGGAGACTCCAATACTGCCTGCTTTGAGGCCTCGCATCCTCCTCATAAAGCATATTGCCCCAAGTTATTGCTTCCCGTATGCATTCATTGCCTCATTATCGTTGGTTGGTTGGTTGGTTCCTTAGTTTAGGTGTGTGACATCGCAGTCATGTAGCTCCGTGTACTTTGGGTGTGCGTATAATTTGTCTGATAACCGGTGTTAATTGTGATGGCTGTATTAGTGTGTGTTACTGTGATTCAGGTAAGAACTGCAGATGATAAATTTTCAAGAAGTTCCTACTTTTGCTATCAAATGCTACCATCCACGACACCTAGCTGCGAACTTGACTACTAGATGCCATCACAACAAGCATCTGGCGGCGAACGTTGGAACTAATAGAGCGTTATCAAATTTAACCTACAAACTTTAGCTTCACACAAGTGTAGTTACTGGAAAGTTCTTTTACAAGCCATAAATCTATGACATGGGCCCACCAGCTTTACTTCCCTTCCGAAGGAAGGCATACTGAGAGATTTTAACGCTCTTAAAAAATCCGACGACTTCGGCCGTTACCATTTACGCTGTCGAAGCCACCCTCATTTTCGTTTTGAGTGTGGATTTACTTTACTTAGGAGCGCGAAAAGTGGGGATCCTTCCAAAAACGTGTGTTTGTTCAGATTTGCTTGATTATCTTTATTGGCTAGCTCTGCGCTTTGCTTCGTGGTGTAGAATTTTCAGGTCTGTTTCCATCTAAGTAAAACTATGTTGTCATTCAAGTGTTCGCATATAACTGAGTATTTGTTGTGATAATCGCCTTTCTTTATTCTTTGTAACGTGTTCCAATGTGTGTATCTTATTAGTTAGATACACCTGATTCTGAATGCGGGTTTATCTTTGTTAAATTACTATTTAATAGGTGCTTACAGAGTGAGTGAGTTGGTTGTTCTGAAAGCTATATTAAGTCCTCGATTCTTGAAGAAATGTTTATTGATGTGTAACATCTTTCCGCTCGGTTGCAGGATAGTTTTGTGGGAGTGATTTTGAATATTGGGGACGGAAGTGAATCGGGCGGAAGTGGATCGAACGGAAGTGGATCGGACGGAAGTGATGACGGACTGCCAGAAAAATGGGGCGGAAGTGAATCGGGCGGAAGTGGATCGAACGGAAGTGGATCGGACGGAAGTGAAGACGGACTGCCAGCTGGATGTACAATTGAAAATGTGTGTATTGGAGACAAGGCAGTGTGTGCTCTGTAGCGCGATAATGTTATGGCAATACAGTAGGCAGTGCATTTAGCAGGCACTGGTTTGACGAGCAGAGTGGCAAATGTTTCACCGACTTTCATTTGTCATTGAACAGTTTATGAAGCTTCACGTTCAAGGTTGAATATCACATGGGGCAGGACAAAGACGACAAATGGCATTTAAGTAAGCGGCATTATTGTCAAGCTGTGGGTGAGTAGTCAAATATTAAATGCATAGCAGAATGTTGTTATATGAGTGGAATAAAAGCTGTATTTTCATCATATGTGAGACTAGGTCATTTCATGATTGTAGGAAGCCATGTTTTGATTGTTTACGACGAACTGTATGAGAGCCTTGAGAATAATGAATGTTATAGTTACTGAGGAATGTGCTCACAGTATTTTGAGAGTACTGTCGACGTTGTGTGTCACTTTGTTATTATGAATTATTAATCTAAACGGAGGAAGGAAGCTTGTAGTTTTGCGTGTCCGTTAATCTCACGATCATGATCCACGGTACCTCCCTTTTACGTGGAATGCGAACCACAGGACATGGCATTTCAATTCGAAAATCGCACATGTATTGACCGGGAATCAAACCCGATCTACCTTGGTGAGAGACTAACAGCTTGACCGCTGCGCCACAAATGTGACAGTAGCATATCTCCGATTCAATCAATACATTCATCATAGTACCAGTATGAAAATGGAGTGTAAATTAACATTTTAAGAATGTCCAAGCTGTGTTGTATACGAGTAGGATAACATGTCAGATGTTACACATCATATGCGACTACTGTAAGGTTCGTATCTTTTCTATGTATGTGTTATCGTTCACGAAGTTGAATCGTACATATTTTTTCTCATTTTGGGTTGATGAAATGTCCTCTTTTTCTCCCGTTGATTCGTTAATATCTGGGCAACCGTGTTGGGCGAGAAATTATTCTCTGTTGCTACTTCTTTTATCTTTTCAATTTCTTCATAGATGTTTTGAGTTGACATAGGCAGAAAATCTATGGTACACAGGGCTATCAGTAACTATGTTAACTCAAAACTTCAATAAATTGAAACGAATTTCTCAAAACAATTGAATTTAATTAAATGGTGGTATATTAAGCATTGAATAAAGACATCTGTTGACATCGAATATAGATTTAGGTATTAGGAAGTCATTTTTGAAAGCCTTTGTCTGGAGCGTGGCGCTCTATGGAAGTGAAACTTGGACTATTGGTGCAGCAGAAAAGAGGAGAATTGAGGCATTTGAAATGTGGTGTTACAGGAGAATGATGAAGATCAGATGGGTAGATAGGGTTACAAACGAAGAGGTATTAAGGCGAGTGGGTGAGGAGAGATGTTTCTGGCGACTGCTAATGAAGAGAAGAGATAGGTTGGTAGTGTACCCGATACCTAGTTGAGGCTATCGGCTACGCCAGCTGACATTAAGCCGTAGTTGAGATTTATGGGAAAAGTTGTAAAGATAGCTCTCACATCGAGTCGAGAGGAATGTTAGAAAATGACGTAGTAGACCAAGGATCAAGAAGGCACTGCCAGTCAAGTAGATGGAATTATGGGAGGAATATTAAAGTTTTATTGAGATCTTTATGGAACATAGTATTTAATCATCTCAGAAGAGAAGAGATAACAAGCATTATATATGATAATAACTTGAAGAAAGACAGATAATCCCTTAAGTTATTGTATGACTTAATAGCCGAGATGATGGGAGTCGAGATTATATTTGTGACGCACGACCGTAGATGGTGGGGGATGCATCACGTGACTGCGCCAGGTACGAGCTCCTTAACGTAGTTTAGAGACATCAGTCGAGTTCAGCCAGCGAGCTGAAGTGGTACACATGCGCGGAGCGTAAAGTCGAGCGGTGAACGGCACTTGTTACGTAAAGCGAAGGCGACAGTATTACTTAACCAAGCAGAGAGCAGGAAGTAGGTCAGTGAGCCAAGGCGAACAACGCAGGGCAGACGGCGAGAAGACCGGTTACGCGGCAAGCTATACGGGCCGTGTACGGAGGAGAAAAAGCCGGGGTTCAGAACAGCATTGTAATACGAGTTTGAGAACTTTATTTCGAGCTGCATTTTATAACGCAGAACAGTATAGCAAAGCGGCATGGCGAGGCCGGCTTTAAGCATAGATCATTCTGGAACAATGCAGTAGATCCGAGCGGGCTAGTTCCGACTTTTATACGCAGGCAACATTAACGAAGCTGAACTTCAACATTCAGTTACAACATTGAGTTGGGACTTGTATTCAGTAATAGAATTGTGCAGGCAGATAGTTACAATATACTGCAATTATGAACTTAGATATTCTAATTGCATTACGACTATGCATTTCATAACCGAATCTGTAGAGCGACCATGGGGTCCAAACAACATTAACGCTTTTAAGCAAACGAAATGTTACAATTATATGCACTTATGAACATTGGCATGTGCAATGATAGAATTCTTTTTTCATGAATTGTCATAAAATACCGAGTACGAACACAGCTACAGGGTGTTTCAAAAACTTATACACTCTCATAAATAAAATTTATTTTCTGCAAGTGAGACTTAACCGCTGTGGAGATTGAACTTTTAACAAGCAAACCGAACATTATATGGGACAGTGGCGTAACATCAAATAAGAACATGGGGTACGCTGCTTTTATGAACTTTTACGTAAGATTTTGGACAGTATCCATTATGGATAACATACAGTTCATCATGTCGGAGTAAACGAAGACAGAGACGGGATGGCACCACGGAGCGATGGATTCGATTCCTGAGGAAGAGGAGGTCTAACAGCTGATTCACTTGGGATATGAAGGCGATCGTTATTGCGTGGGTGAAACGATATTCACGTCGATCTTTCGAGAAATTTATTACACATGAGAATAATCGACGATCTTGGAAATATAATAACAGCTGATATGAGAAGGTACTGTAAGAGTTATGACTTTCTAATATGAATTTTTCATGAGCACTGGGCATACGTGTATATATTTTTCTAGTAGGAGTTCTACAATTATTTTGACATGGCTTAGACATTATTTGCTCCGAGTTTTGCTAGAATATGGCGTTACCATATGATATGGCAGGCACCATTATACGAAATTCTCACCATTGGTTGGCTTTATTAAGCAGATGTTTGGTCTTTTAGACATTTTCCAGTAAGGATAGTTTTCCTGGATAGTTAAATTTTTTGTGGCGAGTATTTCGAACTCGTGATCTGCAATTGGATTATTTAAATCACTTCGTCAGTTCATTGCATACTAGCGAGTGTGTATTATTCACCAGTAGGGATTTTTTCCATTGGATTGTTTGGAGATATTAAGATGTTATTCACTCAAGTGAATGAATATCGCTTTTATGTGACAACTAGAGACTTGTTGATTCCAATCTGGTACATTCACTCATGAGACGACGAGATGGGGCCTTTCGTATTTATACGATTGCGTGGTGGTACACATCTTTACCCATCGTTCAGGGCATTATCATGTTAGACGACGGGGCAAGGCCTTTCGTATTTATACGATCGTGTGGTGGTTACTCATCTTACTTTCCATTGAGGAACTCATTTTTATCATCCGAGTGTACTTGAGATTGTAAGAGGATCAAACAAGAAACTACCAGTCACATATCATTCGAATTTTGTTAAATAAATTAGAAATAAATGTCAGCAGGGTTACATTTTGTAATTCTTGTTTGCCAATCCAATATTTTGTTGCTATACTCCTTTGAGAGTACTTTCAGTTTAACAGCTGATACAGTTGATGCTTTTGATAATTTTTATGATTGAATTTGATACCTTTGAGAAGGATTTAAAGTAATTGAATCTTATAAGATGAATCATTAATGGTCAGATTTATTTTAAGGCAGACCAGTATTGCTTATTTCGATGTGAGAGATTATAGCACATTGGTGTTTTTTCTGTGAAGTGAATTATGAGAATTTTAAGAGAATTTATGCTATATGAAAGCAGATCTTGAATTTGATTACGATTACTAAGGTAATATATTTTTCCTAATTGTTTAAGAAGTTGTCTAGATGTGATCAGATTAATTACAGTTATTGGAGATTGTGTGCGTTGATAATTTGAAGCCAGTTATGTATTTTTTGTAGATCATGCAACGTGATTAAGTGAAGTTTGTGATAGGCATTTTGTGGAAGTTGCCAACTGGAAGTTGCAATATTGCTAATGTATTTTGAAGCAGACATGAGGTTGTCGAACCCAGTCTAGCATTATTTTTGAGATTCATGCTGTGCGCTGAATATTTATGGAGTTTGTGGAATAATTGTGGTATTCAAATGTGATATTTGATAAAGTGAAAAATATAATGTAGTTGTGGATAGTGAGATCCAACGTGAATTTGTGAAGGCAATAATATTTTTTGGCATGATAATTAAATACGAGATATAACTGGAAGTGATAAAACTGTAAGACAACGTTCTATAACCCATATTAAACAATTTGTTAGGAAATTAAACAATTAAATAGTGTTGATAATACGAGATTTTCTGATAATAATAATTAATGAAATAATAATCTGAAATTTAAGCATATTAATGATCTGACCTAATGAAATAAAAATCAGAATGACTAGATGAAATAATAAAAATCTAAATAACCAGATGAATAAAATTTAAATAAGTTGACAAAAATTAAATTTTATAATAGATTAATGAGTTAAATAAATGGATGAATTAAAGATTGAATAAATGAGCGGATTTAAGGAAATTAATAGATAATTAAATAGATGATGAATAACTGAATTAGAAGGTGATAATTAACTAAAGAAGCTGATGATTAATAAATTTAAATGGATTTAAATAAATTTATTTGAGATATGATTTGAAGAATTGCAACTTGTGTTGATGAATTAAACAATTAATTTTGATGATGATGATAATTATAACCAATGAATAGTGGATTTTCTGTGATTCACAAACCAGCAATGATTAATGACAGTGTAAATAGTGTAAATTAGTTATTCGATGTTTAGGAGCATTTTACTAACATATTCAGCATTTGAATAATGCCATGCAAGCCATAAATTATGTGATATTTAAAATATGTGATTATAATATGTGTGTTTAGACAGATTAATAATATTTTTACATCCACATTCATGATGTTAATTTAAAGAAAAGTTAGGTCTCAGTTATCAAGAATGTCAGTGACGCAAAGACATAGTGCTACGGTGATCCTGAGAACCCAAGAGAACTTTAGAAATTTTTCCTATTTTATGTGGAATAAATACACTTTGAGTAGAATGGAGATGGTTCGATTTTCTGGACAATGACAATTTAACGTTGGCATTCGACCATGCTCTTAGGTAGGATGAGTATTTAATATGTCTGTCTGACTATCAAAGTTGAATAAATTTGTTTTTATCTTAGTTGTGATCTGATGATGATGTGATTTTCCTATTTTTTTCCTTGTCTTAATTAAGGCTTAACCAGGAAGGATGTGGTGTGCTAGGGATTCAGTTGATGGCGCCCATTGATATTTGTAATTTTTTTATTAAATTTAAACCCGTAACGACCCTGGAGATACTTTATCTTGTGTTACCCTCTGCTTTTGAGATATTTCAACTGAATTTCCGACACATTCCTTATTTGACTAGGTGTTCATTTAACTCCGCTCTGTTCTGGAAATCCAGGAATGCGATGTAATAGCAGATGGGTCATCGCATCCCCAGGACGAACGGGTACAGAGAGAGAGAGGGAGAATTGGTTTTACCCATCTCTGGGGCTTCGATTTTGTTTATTCTATGGAATCACATCAGATTTAGATTACGGAGAGATTGATCTCAATTTCATTTAATGGTGTTATAAAATTTATTAAACTTAGTTAGACAATATACTTGTATGCCCATTCCAGTGATCATGTTAATCATATTAGTGTGTTATCATGTTTAGTTATAAGTCATTTTTCTTATACCCAAGTGAATGCAGGAATTGATACATTGTGATGTGTTGTTGTCTAACGTCTCTGAATAAAACGTTCATTGAAAAATATAATTATGTTACCGGAAGATTTAGCTAAGGTGTTAGGAGAGTTACAGAATGGCATGTCTAGTATTGCAGTAACTATTTCTAAAATGGAAACAGAAGTTAAAGAGCAAATAAATGAGTCAGAAGCTAGGTTAGAAGCTAGATGTAAAGAAAATGTGGAAGCTTTACAGACTAGTAATAAAGATGAATTGAAATTATTACAGACTAGTAATGAAGAAAATTTGAAGTAATTACAGGCTAGTAATGAAGACAATCTGAAAGATAATTTAAAGTCATTAGAGACTAGGTTACAGTCAAATAGTAAAGATGAATTGAAATTATTGCAAGATAGATTACAGTCAAATAGTAAAGATGAATTGAAGTCATTAGAGACTAGGTTACAGACCAGTACTGAAAGCAATTTGAAAGCTAATGAAGCTAACTTGAAGGATAGTTTTAAATTATTAGAAACTAGATTACAAGCTCGTAGTGAAGAAAATAACACAGAGTTGAAAAACAAATTAACTAGTTTGGAGAATAGATTAACATTAAAGAATGATGAAATCTTTAAGGCTTTACAATTAGATATAAAAGCAGTAGAAATGAAAGGAGAGGAAAATGTGCAAATGTTAAGGAAGAATATTATTGATTTAGAAATTAGAGAAGAAGAAAACATTCTTAATTTAAGAACAGATGTTATGTCTATACAGAAAGATATTAAATCGGATGTATCGAAGTTGAGATTCGACATTGATGGTTTAGTGGCGGATGTAGGCAAAATACAAGAGTGGTCTACCGAAGTATCTTTCGAAACTAAAATCAAAGGTCTAGAAATGAATCTAGGTAACGAAATCAAAGGTTTAAAGTCAGTAATTGGGACCGTTAAAGAGGAAGTCTTAGGAGAGGTTAATTCTAACTTAAAATCCTTAGAAAACCAATTGCAGATAGACATTAGGAAAATTGATGATGATATAGAGCAAAAGGTTAACGAAAACTTAGCTTTATTCAAAAATAGAGTCGGTGCAATAGTGGAAGAATTGTATAGTGAGGTCGATGCCGAAGCAAAAGAAAAACGTACAGGGTTGGATGAGAAATTAATCGCAGGTATGGCGAACTTAGAAGCGAGATTTACTGAGAATAAGGAAGCGACGAAGATAGATTCAACTCAGTTTAGGACAGATGTTGATCAGTTAAAGGAACAAGTCGCGTCAGTAAAGACTACATGCGAAGATAAGATAGACAAATTGAAGAACGATTTAGAAGAGAGTAACAGAACGCAGAATGTTACGTCGTTAGATGATTTGAAGACTCAGGTCAAGGCCGTAGAAAAAAGAACAGAAGATAGAATGACTAAACTAGAATCTATAATAAATAGTTTCACAAGTCAAAATGTTACAACGGGGGAGGTATCGATAAATCAGACACCGATAGACCGCAGTATGAACAGTCAAGAGGTTAGCGTGGGAGAAGACCGTCAAACGCAACAGAATGTAACATTCGAAAGGGCTAGTTCAACTCCTCAAGATAATCCGAATTCGAATAGGAGTACGTTTGGTACGAGTGAACGATACTCAGGTCCAGTGACCATCATCAGAAATCTGGATGATAGGCCGAGGAAGTTTTCAGGAAACACAGGAGTCACACCAGTCGAATTTCTGAGGGATATTCGCGATTACATGGCGGAACATAGAGTAGCCAAGGAAAGGGAACTAAGGATAGTCGAACGCGCCTTAGACGGGCCTGCGTTAACTTGGTTTCGCGCATTCAGGAGCAATTTTGCGAATATGGAACAATTTGCCATAGCATTCTTAAGGAGATTTTGGAGTGCAGAGGATCAGCTGAACGTAAGAGCAGAAATGTATTCGAAGCGTTACTCTACGTCACATCCAACGCATTATGCTAATTACTTTACTTCGCAATTGGCTAAGTTGCAGTTTTTGATTCCTCCATTGCCAGAAGAAGAGCTTTTGCAAGCTATAGCAAGACAGTTGCCAATTGAGGTACAACGATCACTCATAGCATCGGGAGCGAACACACTTGAGCACTATGACGATATATTACGCCGATTAGACTATACAAGCGCTCAAATCACACCCAGAACTGCACGGAACGAGAATCGAAACACGCAAGAGGTGAATGCGGTAGTTGTCGATAACGCAGCACAGACTGATAGAAGAGATTCCTGGGGAAACAGAAGGAACGAAGGGAATAGAAGTAATATTCACAACGTTCGCGGGAATGATCGATATCGAGGACCACATGAGAGGCCATACGATCAGGACGCAAGAAACAGTAGATACAGGAACTATGATCAGAATTCCAGATACCAAAATAGGAATAGGTACAATAATAGATATCGAGGTCGATACAACTGGAACCAAGGTCAGCAATCTAATCAGAACGATAGGCAGGATAGCAGAAGAAATGATCCAAATGAAAGACAAGACAATCGAGAATATGGGAGATCAAGGCAAGAAAATAGACAGCCTAGTGCACCACCCGAAGAGATAACTAGAGATATCAATCGAGCAAGCACGAGTGCAGAAGGAAGAAATAAACGACAAAGTAATGCAGAAGCAGAATACTAATCATTGGAAATCCATCATCATTGTTGAGAGATAGCAAGTCAAGAAGAGGATCTAATTTAAGAAGATATAGTACATCGAGGGAATGGATACTAATGAAGTAGTGGGGACTTTTAACGCAGCTAGCATTAGAAAGTATCATCATGCTGAATAAGAGGATTGTAGAGCTATCGTGTACATATGTAGTGTATAGAATGCCTGAGAGTGTATTTTCTTTTCTCAAGCCTGATAAAAAAGGAGATGTACGGGAGAGATGTACCCGATACCTAGTTGAGGCTATCGGGTACGCCAGCTGACATTAAGCCGTAGTTGAGATTTATGGGAAAAGTTGTCGAGTCGAGAGGAATGTTAGAAAATGACGTAGAAGGCCAAGGATCAAGTAGGCACTGCCAGTCAAGTAGACGGAATTATGGGAGGAATATTAAAGTTCTATTAAGATCTTTATGGAACATAGTATTTAATCATCTCAGAAGAGAAGAAATAAGAAGCGTTATATATGATAATAACTTCTTCCTTAGCACAATACCTTGTTTCCTGCGACTGCGGCTTCGGTGGCGTAGTCGGTAGCATGCTGAACTGCTATGCCCAAGATAGCGGGTTCAAACCCGGCCGAAGTCGTCGGATTTTTTAAGAGCGTTAAAAATCCTTCAGTATGCCTTCCTTCGGAGGGGAAGTAAAGCCGGCGGTCCCATGTCATAGATTTATGGCATGTAAAAGATCCTTTCACAGACTAAACTTGTGTAAAGCAAAATTTGTTAGGTTAGATTTCGTCAGAACGCTCTATCAAAGTTCCAACGTTCACCACTAGGTATCATTGATATCTGGTGGCGAAAGTTGGAACTACTTGAAATTGAACGGAACTTGTAGCTCATCCTTTAGGGTATACGCTGGAAGCAGCTACAGACTCAGGCGAGCCGAACATGTCCTCGGACACTCCCGGCACTAAAAGCCATACGATAAATAAATAAATAAATAAATAAATACTTGAAGAAAGACAGATAATCCCTTAAGTTATTGTATGACTTAATAGCCGAGATGATGGGAGTCGAGATTATATTTGTGACGCACGACCGTAGATGGAGGGGGATGCATCACGTGACTGCGCCAGGTACTGGCCCCGTAAATTGAATTATATTGAGACCACGATGGCTGTATTGGCAAATATGAATAAAGTTATGGATGTCATAGTTGTGACGTGTATATTCATGACGTAGGCACGGATGACGTAGGCTTCATGCAAGTAGGCTGGTTGAGCTGAGATTATTGGTGACGTCATGAGTTTGTTCGAGAAAGATCTGAGATTTACGACGCAGTCGCAGGAAACAAGGTATTGTGCTAAGGAAGAAGTTACGCTATTGGAGGAGAGACTCGAACCAATGAACGATAGTTTGGAAGGAAGACGGAGATTGCTGAAACTACGATATTTGATTACTTTTGGCATGCAGAATTGTGGAAATCTATTTTCAGTTATGGCATTGATTTGGAATTTTGAAGAAATTAATTTTGAGTTTTTGAAATTTGAAAATCCGTCAAGTATAGCCAAAGTTAATACTTCTAGCAATGACGGAGCAACAGGCTATGGAAGGGATGGATACGCCCCTTAAGAAGTTGATAAAAGGTCGTGCACAGGATAGAGGAGCTCTCATATCTCTCATACCGCTGATACCGCATATATATTTCAGATGTTATATAGTCATTTTCGAGTGAATAAGTGAAGCAAGTCATCTTTAGCGTGTGGTTAAAGCCCGGCGCATCGAACGAACACGGAGCAGTTCCATTTTACGCTGTTCGAAACTAGGTGAAGTTGAAACGCTCACATTAACGTTTCTACGAGATAAGATATAAAGAGTTAACTTCTGCCTTCATTATAATTCAATTGGGCAGTACAACATTGAGGTGTGTAGAACATTTGAACAATTTCACAGTTATACTTTGAAAGATATTGACACTTTAAGGCTGCAGACAAAAGTGATTTTCTCGCCACCTGAGAAGCACTTTTAAAATTCTACATTATACACTACGGCTGACACGTGCATCGCAACCGTGATATTGGAGAATACGTTCGGTAATACAACGATACATTCTACTATGGAACATTATAATCTTGCAGTGCTTTCAATGATTATAACAGAAGTTGAGATGGAAGGCTAAGGCTTTAATGCAATTGGGACATATATCGATGGAGTGAAGTAAAAGCATGGAACTTCGTTAATCGTCATTCTACAAAAGCGAGCATGTAGTGAACATCCAACTACACTCGTGCATCGTGAATCCATCGCTGAATTAGATCAAATGACAGTGGAAATATCATCATACTCCACGATTATGAATATTTCTGCGGAAATAACTGCAATAAACTTCATGGCGAATTGCGACTGGAACTTCAGGGAACTTTCAAGAGAGGCCAGGGTGGACCCGGCTCATAAAGAAGAGTTTTGCCAGAAGGATGTCTTTCGTATACATGGAGCAGTGCAAGTTCCGGAGGAGGAAGCAGTTCGATTCTCCGAGGACGCTGATTCCAGGTTCGAGGACGGAGCACATCTTTATGCTGGTGAAATGGAACCAACAGCAGTTTTCTTTGAAAACTTTCCTCTAGAACTTCAATCAACAGATAAGGTAGTCGTGAACGTTTCTTGTATTATTTGAGTCATGTAGCGATATCTGAGCAACCATTTTCCCCATATTTTTTGTCCTATCTTTTGCCCCATTTTCTGGCTTGACATTTCTGTACTCAGTACACTTCGATGATTTATGCCTTTTTCTACGATTTGTTGAGACATTGTTATGTCATTGGCATACTTAAATAATTTTGGATCAGTTGAGACTGATAATTTAGATTCTTTCAGTAATTTGCATATTTTTGTAGTCACGATCTGACTGTAAAGTTAACGATTTTCTATGGCAGATTTGAATTCAGACAGCGTGTCAATTTTATTAAAGTAATTCTATTCAGTAAATTACTTTGACCAATTTTCTGTCATCCTCAAGAAAGAAGAATGATTAAATGATTTTAGAGCGTTAAAATCTAATACGTTATCGACGATCTTTGAAATACTAGTCGTCTTATGAACATGATTGCAACATAGACATTTTTCATTGCATTATAGACAATTTTATGAAATATGAACTTTGATTACGATTTATTGAATACACTATAGTAATGAACATTTGATAGGAGTTTTTCTCAATTATAGATTGGAACAATAATGTTTGCATTCCACAGTCTAATTGTATTCTATTCGACTATTTATGCAGTTTAGATGAACTTTGATTGAAGATAGTATTTTTATACTGCGTTACTTTGAAGATATTAATCTCAATTTTGATAGACCAGGGAGGAGTGTCTAATCGTATTTGCTATTAAATGTATTTGTGATTGGCAAATTTTTACTTCATATCGATTCATGAATGAAACCCACGAAGGTTAAATAATAACAGTCATTAATACAATTGATGAATATAAGAATTTTTGAAGAGGAACAATGGATGTATAATCGTTAGTTCAGTGGACCTGTAAAAGTCGCTGATGAGTAATGCCCTTGAATAATGAAGGAGGTTCCCACAGAAATAAATGAAGTTGTTGAATTTATGAGTGGAGGTTTTTGTATGTAATTTGGAAGATTTTGATGCCATATAGATGAAGATATATGATGAATTCTGGGCCTATTGTTGAGCAATTTTGTGCGTTTTGAGTGAAGTATTTTTCCGCTGAATGTATTGTCCTGGTTCTTTGAAAGTTATTCATGTGAAGATACTGTTAAAGTTAACAAGAGTGTTAAATAATTTGAGATGAAGATTTTGAATGGAGGTTACCGTCACAAATATTAATAATTATTATTAAACCTTATTAAACCTGAATTTGACAGTTAAATATAACTAACCTTCATTGGTCGATTATATCACCACGATTTGAGTAATTATCAACCGGATAAACGTGTGGTTTAATGTATTTTTTATATAAATAATATAAACAATATTAATATTGCAAATAATTTTGTAAATATCTTTGATAACAATTTGTAATGAAAGGGATTAATAGAGGCGTGTATAAAATTTCCAAATGTCGTTTGACATTGTTATAAACAATTTATTATTGTTATAAATAATTAATGAACTTTTGTTATTAACATTTGGAGTTTTGTTATTATACTCTAAACAACGCTAATTAAACATGTGGATTGAACAATTAAACATGATTTGGGATTGTTGGAGTAATCCACTGGTGTTTGAATGGAGCATTTAAAGGATTTGCGTGATAATATTTCAGTTGAGATGTGGACATTTAACGTGTTTTGAAAGGAGAGCTAAGCTCTGATGTAACTCGCTTATGCTAGGGTTGAACGGACAGGTGAGTCCACTTTGACGATGCAGGTGCATTGCAGCTGGCCCGGACAACTGTATGATAGAGGCCAAGGACGTCTCCATAATAGCCTTGTGGCTATAAATAAAATGTGATGTGTATAAACACGCAAAACAATTGCTAAATGTGTCTCGTCCCAAATCCCGTTTCCATTCCAAGTGCATTATTATTTTTACGTTATTTTGAGCTTGAAAAAGCTGAAACATTGTATGTAGAGTATACAAGTCCGACAGGAGGACATAGTTATGTGGACAATGACTTCTGATTGCCACGTGGATTTTGTTGTTTATTTTTGTTAAATTCATTCTTTTTGTGAAATAAATTATTGTGCAGTTTAAAGTTTGTCGTCTTCGTTATGGTTCATTTTAAATATCATGGTGGAGGTTATTGTGTGGGCACGCTTTAAGTGATCCAGTTGACAACCCAGTCCCCGAGATAAATTTAAGAGGTAAGTAAAGGTAAGTATGAACCCCCGTATATTTTGGTGTGTTCCACAATAATTTTCTTGTTAACTATTGTGCTCTAATCTCGATAGTATCTGTCAGTGCCATTTTCATTGATGTAGCTGTGCCGGTGCGTTTGGTTATTGGCAATCCGATTGAGGGGGCGGATATCTGACAGCCTACTATCCGGATAACGGGGACAGTAGGATTGGCGACCCTAAAACGTGGGGCACGATCAACAAAACATTGGATTACCAAGTTATTGCAGTAGAATTGACACCGCAATTTGTGGAGTGTTCGAATAACATTGGATTACCAAGTTATCGATGTCAAAGGGATTGTGAAGACTCAAATAAAGAGGTTGATTCTTTATTAGATGTCTTGGCCAATTGTAGAATTTGAGAGTGTGATTATATAGGAATAAAAAGTTGTGTTGTATTAGGAAAATTACACTCAGAAAAGATCAGATCTTATACAACTTGAGAGAGGTTAAATAGGCTGGAAACTTAGAAAAATCGCCTATGATCTGGAATCTTATTTTATTTGACCGGCTTATGACATGTGTAGTCATATTAAAGATAAAATTAAACTATTTGGATTGTAAATGTAATTTATTTGTGTTAGGATATTTTAAAATGAACCAAAGAAACTTGAACATGTGCTTGAGTTTATTTCAACATGAAGTGTCTACGAAGGTTAATTATAAGGTAATTATAAGTTAGATTTAAGACAGAAAATTGCTCAAATTTATATATGGTGAAAAATGTTGCTCAGATGTTGTTATTTTGCTCTGTTTGATGTATGTCCCTAAAGCAGTTTATTATTGAAATATTATTGAAATGGCAGATGAAAGTATTAAGAAAATGTTGGAGGAGATGTCCAACAATATGAGGGAGATGGAAGCTAGGAATACTAGCCGAATGGAGGAGAATGCTAGTAACTTGTCTGCTAATTTGTCTATTAGAATGCAGGAGATGATGAAGGAGAATGCTAGTAATATGTCTGCTAATTTGAAAGCTAGCATGAATGAAAGTGTAAAGCAGATGCTGGACGAAAATCTGAAAGTTCTTCAGACCAGTTCTGCAAACTTAGAAAATAATGTGTCGTGTTTACAGACCAGTACCCAGGGAATCGAGAATGCCGTGAGTGACATTCATAAAGATGTTTCTGATGTTAAAATAGATGTTTCTAAAGTACAGAAAGATCTTACTATGTTGAATCTTGATGTTGCTAATGTCCGGGGTGATATTTCATGTGCTAGAGCTGAAGTAATTGTTGTTAGGAATGATGTTGCTACTGTACAAGACAAAGTAGAGGAAGTTCAAAGAGAGGTTAGAAATGCTCGAACTGATGTGTCAAATGTTCAAGTAGACATCAATAATATTCATTCAGATGTTAATGATATGCAAAGCGATATCAATAAAATACAAGTAGAAGTCAATACTGTTTTTGTAGACATTGCTAAAGTTCAGACTGATGTTAACAAAGTTAGGGAAGAAATTGAAACTTCAAAAACGCTTTGTACTCGTAACATTAGTGCATTAACAACTCGATTAGTTGACGAGTCTGCTAGGACAACAGCTTCTTTAGCTGGTTTAAAATACGATGTAGAGGTCATGAGAACCCAAGTATTAGATCACAATCGTTTACTTAAGGAAGACATTGAAGTAGATATCGCGGAAATGTTAACTGCAAATGTAACGGTTTGGAAAGATGAATGGAACAGGTCAAGTGGGGAACTTGTAGATCAGATTCAGGAGCGAATTGAAAGAAAACTTGCCAGTACACAAGTAGACATTAATAATGAAGTAGTTCAGATTAGGAAAGACTTGAATATAAGGATGGATTCGCTGTCCGAAAAGCAGGTAGAGGATAGAACTCAAATAGGTCAGGACGTGCAAGCATTAAAAACTGCGTTAGAGGAACAGATTCATAAGGTTGTCTCTGATGTTAATGAAACTACGAGCAAACTGCAGAATTTGAAACTAGGAGAAGCTAGCATGATGGAAACCTATAAGGAAGAGTTGATTAGGAAAGTCATCACGGAAATCACAGACAAGGATATGGAAGGATTGACTGGTGAAGAGGATAGAAATTATGTAAGAAGATGTAACCTTGCTACAGAAGAGAGAGATATTAGTCCTGAGGAACGTATATCCAGATTCAGGGAAGAAGAAGAGGATCGGAATATTGAACCCGAATGGAAGTATCGTGATAGTGGGAAACATTATATGGATTCATATCCGAGAAATGTGACAGTCATCCGGAATTTTGAAGACAAACCTCAAAAATTTAGCAACACTGATAGTCTCACACCGATCGAATATATCAGGAATCTTAAAGACTATTTCATAGAAGCCCACATTCCTAGAGAGAGAGAGATGAGAATCGTAGAAAGATTTCTAGCTGGAGGACCCCTTGAGTGGTTTAGAGCATTTCGGTACACTTTCAGCAATTTTGACGAATTTACAGAGGCACTGATAAAACGATTCTGGTCAATAGAAGCTCAGAATTCATTAAGAGCTGAGGTATACTCGAGGAAGTATTCAGGTACTCATCCAACACGGTACGCTGATTTCTTCACGAGTCAGCTATCACGCTTGAGATTTTTGCAACCCCCATTGTCAACAGAGCAGTTGATAGATGCGATTTCACGTATGCTGCCTGTGGAAGTAAGAAGACTGATCATATCGTCAAATATCAGAGATTTGACCAGTATGGACGAATTATTGAGAAAGCTTGACTACACGAGTCCAATGCCAAATTTGGTACAAAAAGGTCAGAGGCACGAATTCAAAGACGTTAATACAGTCTACATGGATCAAGTGCAGCAAACTGATAAGCCTGATGAAAAAAAACTGAAAATGTAGGTCCTCATAGGAATAATTATTTCCGCAACAACAGATCCCAAGGTTACCGTCCATATCAGAAAAGACGAGGCTGGAATAATAATAGAGGGAATTATAACAACGGAAGAGGTAGATACAACAACAATGGTTATAATAGAAACTACAATAGAAATAACCAGTACCAGAATCAGAATCAGAATTCTCAAGGTCAGGTTATGACACCCGACAAGTATCAAGAAAGAGAGAAAGAAAGTCAGCAGTATCTGAAGGAGTTACGAGAGAAGGAAGCTGAAAACCGAAAGAAAAGACAGGATGTAGTGATCGATCCTGGTCCTTCTACAAGTCAGCAGAACTTAGAAAACAGAAATACAGGACAGAAGAGAAAGTAGAAAGGAGAGAATGCATTAGCCACACACAACCCAGAGAAGAAGAGACTTATGATTAAGGAACATAGAAGAAATATCATATAAGAGTAAGCCAATAATAATTCAATTTCGTGTTCAAGTGAATTGAGATATTCATAACACAGAGTTTAAAAACAATTTGCAACTGTTTTTAAAACGTGGTGAAGGGAGAATGCCCCCGTAAATTGAATTATATTGAGACCACGATGGCTGTATTGGCAAATATGAATAAAGTTATGGATGTCATAGTTGTGACGTGTATATTCATGACGTAGGCACGGATGACGTAGACTTCATGCAAGTAGGCTGGTTGAGCTGAGATTATTGGTGACGTCATGAGTTTGTTCGAGAAAGATCTGAGATATACGACGCAGTCGCAGGAAACAAGGTATTGTGCTAAGGAAGAAGTTACGCTATTGGAGGAGAGACTCGAACCAATGAACGATAGTTTGGAAGGAAGACGGAGATTGCTGAAACTACGATATTTGATTACTTTTGGCATGCAGAATTGTGGAAATCTATTTTCAGTTATGGCATTGATTTGGAATTTTGAAGAAATTAATTTTGAGTTTTTGAAATTTGAAAATCCGTCAAGTATAGCCAAAGTTAATACTTCTAGCAATGACGGAGCAACAGGCTATGGAAGGGATGGATACGCCCCTTAAGAAGTTGATAAAAGGTCGTGCACAGGATAGAGGAGCTCTCATATCTCTCATACCGCTGATACCGCATATATATTTCAGATGTTATATAGTCATTTTCGAGTGAATAAGTGAAGCAAGTCATCTTTAGCGTGTGGTTAAAGCCCGGCGCATCGAACGAACACGGAGCAGTTCCATTTTACGCTGTTCGAAACTAGGTGAAGTTGAAACGCTCACATTAACGTTTCTACGAGATAAGATATAAAGAGTTAACTTCTGCCTTCATTATAATTCAATTGGGCAGTACAACATTGAGGTGTGTAGAACATTTGAACAATTTCACAGTTATACTTTGAAAGATATTGACACTTTAAGGCTGCAGACAAAAGTGATTTTCTCGCCACCTGAGAAGCACTTTTAAAATTCTACATTATACACTACGGCTGACACGTGCATCGCAACCGTGATATTGGAGAATACGTTCGGTAATACAACGATACATTCTACTATGGAACATTATAATCTTGCAGTGCTTTCAATGATTATAACAGAAGTTGAGATGGAAGGCTAAGGCTTTAATGCAATTGGGACATATATCGATGGAGTGAAGTAACAGCATGGAACTTCGTTAATCGTCATTCTACAAAAGCGAGCATGTAGTGAACATCCAACTACACTCATGCATCGTGAATCCATCGCTGAATTAGATCAAATGACAGTGGAAATATCATCATACTCCACGATTATGAATATTTCTGCGGAAATAACTGCAATAAACTTCATGGCGAATTGCGACTGGAACTTCAGGGAACTTTCAAGAGAGGCCAGGGTGGACCCGGCTCATAAAGAAGAGTTTTGCCAGAAGGATGTCTTTCGTATACATGGAGCAGTGCAAGTTCCGGAGGAGGAAGCAGTTCGATTCTCCGAGGACGCTGATTCCAGGTTCGAGGACGGAGCACATCTTTACGCTGGTGAAATGGAACCAACAGCAGTTTTCTTTGAAAACTTTCCTCTAGAACTTCAATCAACAGATAAGGTAGTCGTGAACGTTTCTTGTATTATTTGAGTCATGTAGCGATATCTGAGCAACCATTTTCCCCATATTTTTTGTCCTATCTTTTGCCCCATTTTCTGGCTTGACATTTCTGTACTCAGTACACTTCGATGATTTATGCCTTTTTCTACGATTTGTTGAGACATTGTTATGTCATTGGCATACTTAAATAATTTTGGATCAGTTGAGACTGATAATTTAGATTCTTTCAGTAATTTGCATATTTTTGTAGTCACGATCTGACTGTAAAGTTAACGATTTTCTATGGCAGATTTGAATTCAGACAGCGTGTCAATTTTATTAAAGTAATTCTATTCAGTAAATTACTTTGACCAATTTTCTGTCATCCTCAAGAAAGAAGAATGATTAAATGATTTTAGAGCGTTAAAATCTAATACGTTATCGACGATCTTTGAAATACTAGTCGTCTTATGAACATGATTGCAACATAGACATTTTTCATTGCATTATAGACAATTTTATGAAATATGAACTTTGATTACGATTTATTGAATACACTATAGTAATGAACATTTGATAGGAGTTTTTCTCAATTATAGATTGGAACAATAATGTTTGCATTCCACAGTCTAATTGTATTCTATTCGACTATTTATGCAGTTTAGATGAACTTTGATTGAAGATAGTATTTTTATACTGCGTTACTTTGAAGATATTAATCTCAATTTTGATAGACCAGGGAGGAGTGTCTAATCGTATTTGCTATTAAATGTATTTGTGATTGGCAAATTTTTACTTCATATCGATTCATGAATGAAACCCACGAAGGTTAAATAATAACAGTCATTAATACAATTGATGAATATAAGAATTTTTGAAGAGGAACAATGGATGTATAATCGTTAGTTCAGTGGACCTGTAAAAGTCGCTGATGAGTAATGCCCTTGAATAATGAAGGAGGTTCCCACAGTAATAAATGAAGTTGTTGAATTTATGAGTGGAGGTTTTTGTATGTAATTTGGAAGATTTTGATGCCATATAGATGAAGATATATGATGAATTCTGGGCCTATTGTTGAGCAATTTTGTGCGTTTTGAGCGAAGTATTTTTCCGCTGAATGTATTGTCCTGGTTCTTTGAAAGTTATACATGTAAAGATACTGTTAAAGTTAACAAGAGTGTTAAATAATTTGAGATGAAGATTTTGAATGGAGGTTACCGTCACAAATATTAATAATAATTATTAAACCTTATTAAACCTGAATTTGACAGTTAAATATAACTAACCTACATTGGTCGATTATATCACCACGATTTGAGTAATTATCAACCGGATAAACGTGTGGTTTAATGAATTTTTTATATAAATAATATAAACAATATTAATATTGCAAATAATTTTGTAAATATCTTTGATAACAATTTGTAATGAAAGGGATTAATAGAGGCGTGTATAAAATTTCCAATTGTCGTTTGACATTGTTATAAACAACTTATTATTGTTATAAATAATTAATGAACTTTTGTTATTAACATTTGGAGTTTTGTTATTATACTCTAAACAACGCTAATTAAACATGTGGATTGAACAATTAAACATGATTTGGGATTGTTGGAGTAATCCCCTGGTGTTTGAATGGAGCATTTAAAGGATTTGCGTGATAATATTTCAGTTGAGATGTGGACATTTAACGTGGTTTGAAAGAGAGCTAAGCTCTGATGTAACTCGCTTATGCTAGGGTTGAACGGACAGGTGAGTCCACTTTGACGATGCAGGTACATTGCAGCTGGCCCGGACAACTGTATGATAGAGGCCAAGGACGTCTCCATAATAGCCTTGTGGCTATAAATAAAATGTGATGTGTATAAACACGCAAAACAATTGCTATATGTGTCTCGTCCCAAATCCCGTTTCCATTCCAAGTGCATTATTATTTTTACGTTATTTTGAGCTTGAGAAAGCTGAAACATTGTATGTAGAGTATACAAGTCCGACAGGAGGACATAGTTATGTGGACAATGACTTCTGATTGCCACGTGGATTTTGTTGTTTATTTTTGTTAAATTCATTCTTT
Organism: Meconema thalassinum; assembly: GCA_946902985.2. Lineage (NCBI taxonomy): Eukaryota > Metazoa > Arthropoda > Insecta > Orthoptera > Tettigoniidae > Meconema > Meconema thalassinum. The sequence goes on along the minus strand of OX336388.2, from coordinate 2,053,725,884 downwards.
TTGTGAAATAAATTATTGTGCAGTTTAAAGTTTGTCGTCTTCGTTATGGTTCATTTTAAATATCATGGTGGAGGTTATTGTGTGGGCACGCTTTAAGTGATCCAGTTGACAACCCAGTCCCCGAGATAAATTTAAGAGGTAAGTAAAGGTAAGTATGAACCCCCGTATATTTTGGTGTGTTCCACAATAATTTTCTTGTTAACTATTGTGCTCTAATCTCGATAGTATCTGTCAGTGCCATTTTCATTGATGTAGCTGTGCCGGTGAGTTTGATTATTGGGAATCCGATTGAGGGGGCGGATATCTGACAGCCTACTATCCGGATAACGGGGACAGTACGAGCTCCTTAACGTAGTTTAGAGACATCAGTCGAGTTCAGCCAGCGAGCTGAAGTGGTACACATGCGCGGAGCGTACGGTAAAGTCGAGCGGTGAACGGCACTTGTTACGTAAAGCGAAGGCGACAGTATTACTTAACCAAGCAGAGAGCAGGAAGTAGGTCAGTGAGCCAAGGCGAACAACGCAGGGCAGACGGCGAGAAGACCGGTTACGCGGCAAGCTATACGGGCCGTGTACGGAGGAGAAAAAGCCGGGGTTCAGAACAGCATTGTAATACGAGTTTGAGAACTTTATTTCGAGCTGCATTTTATAACGCAGAACAGTATAGCAAAGCGGCATGGCGAGGCCGGCTTTAAGCATAGATCATTCTGGAACAATGCAGTAGATCCGAGCGGGCTAGTTCCGACTTTTATACGCAGGCAACATTAACGAAGCTGAACTTCAACATTTAGTTACAACATTGAGTTGGGACTTGTATTCAGTAATAGAATTGTGCAGGCAGATAGTTACAATATACTGCAATTATGAACTTAGATATTCTAATTACATTACGACTATGCATTTCATAACGGAATATGTAGAGCGACCATGGGGTCCAAACAACATTAACGCTTTTAAGCAAACGAAATGTTACAATTATATGCACTTATGAACATTGGCATGTGCAATGATAGAATTCTTTTTTCATGAATTGTCATAAAATACCGAGTACGAACACAGCTACAGGGTGTTTCAAAAACTTATACACTCTCATAAATAAAATTTATTTTCTGCAAGTGAGACTTAACCGCTGTGGAGATTGAACTTTTAACAAGCAAACCGAACATTATATGGGACAGTGGCATAACATCAAAGAAGAACATGGCGTACGCTGCTTTTATGAACTTTTACGTAAGATTTTGGACAGTATCCATTATGGATAACATACAGTTCATCATGTCAGAGTAAACGAAGACAGAGACGCGATGGCACCACGGAGCGATGGATTCGATTCCTGAGGAAGAGGAGGTCTAACAGCTGATTCACTTGGGATATGAAGGCGATCGTTATTGCGTGGGTGAAACGATATTCACGTCGATCTTTCGAGAAATTTATTACACATGAGAATAATCGACGATCTTGGAAATATAATAACAGCTGATATGAGAAGGTACTGTAAGAGTTATGACTTTCTAATATGAATTTTTCATGAGCACTGGGCATACATGTATATATTTTTCTAGTAGGAGTTCTACAATTATTTAGACATGGCTTAGACATTATTTGCTCCGAGTTTTGCTAGAATATGGCGTTACCATATGATATGGCAGGCACCATTATACGAAATTCTCACCATTGGTTGGCTTTATTAAGCAGATGTTTGGTCTTTTAGACATTTTCCAGTAAGGATAGTTTTCCTGGATAGTTAATTTTTTTATGGCGAGTATTTCGAACTCGTGATCTGCAATTGGATTATTTAAATCACTTCGTCAGTTCATTGCATACTAGCGAGTGTGTATTATTCATCAGTAGGGATTTTTTCCATTGGATTGTTTGGAGATATTAAGATGTTATTCACTCAAGTGAATGAATATCGCTTTTATGTGACAACTAGAGACTTATTGATTCCAATCTGGTACATTCACTCATGAGACGACGAGATGGGCCCTTTCGTATTTATACGATTGCGTGGTGGTACACATCTTTACCCATCGTTCAGGGCATTATCATGTTAGACGACGGGGCAAGGCCTTTCGTATTTATACGATCGTGTGGTGGTTACTCATCTTACTTGCCATTGAGGATCTCATTTTTATCATCCGAGTGTACTTGAGATTGTAAGAGGATCAAACAAGAAACTTCCAGTCACATATCAGTCGAATTTTGTTAAATAAATTAGAAATAAATGTCAGCAGGGTTACATTTTGTAATTCTTGTTTGCCAATCCAATATTTTGTTGCTATACTCTTTTGAGAGTACTTTCAGTTTAACAGCTGATACAGTTGATGCTTTTGATAATTTTTATGATTGAATTTGATACCTTTGAGAAGGATTTAAAGTAATTGTATCTTATAAGATGAATCATTAATGGTCAGATTTATTTTAAGGCAGATCAGTATTGCATATTTCGATGTGAGAGATTATAGCACATTGGTGTTTTTTCTGTGAAGTGAATTATGAGAATTTTAAGAGAATTTATGCTATTTGAAAGCAGATCTTGAATTTGATTACGATTACTAAGGTAATATATTTTTCCTAATTGTTTAAGAAGTTGTCTAGATGTGATCAGATTAATTACAGTTATTGGAGATTGTGTGCGTTGATAATTTGAAGCCAGTTATGTATTTTTTGTAGATCATGCAACGTGATTAAGTGAAGTTTGTGATAGGCATTTTGTGGAAGTTGCCAACTGGAAGTTGCAATATTGCTAATGTATTTTGAAGCAGACATGAGGTTGTCGAACCCAGTCTAGCATTATTTTTGAGATGCATGCTGTGCGCTGAATATTTATGGAGTTTGTGGAATAATTGTGGTATTCAAATGTGATATTTGATAAAGTGAAAATTATAATGTAGTTGTGGATAGTGAGATCCAACGTGAATTTGTGAAGGCAATAATATTTTTTGGCATGATAATTAAATACGAGATATAACTAGGAAGTAATAAAACTGTAATACAACGTTCTATAACCCATATTAAACAATTTGTTAGGAAATTAAACAAATAAATAGTGTTGATAATACGAGATTTTCTGATAATAATAATTAATGAAATAATAATCTGAAATTTAAGCATATTAATGATCTGACCTAATGAAATAAAAATCAGAATGACTAGATGAAATAATAAAAATCTAAATAACCAGATGAATAAAATTTAAATAAGTTGATAAATTAAATTTTGGAATAGATTAATGAGTTAAATAAATGGATGAATTAAAGATTGAATAAATGAGCGGATTTAAAGAAATTAATAGATAATTAAATAGATGATGAATAACTGAAATAGAAGGTGATAATTAACTAAAGAAGCTGATGATTAATAAATTTAAATGGATTTAAATAAATTTATTTGAGATATGATTTGAAGAATTGCAACTTGTGTTGATGAATTAAACAATTAATTTTGATGATGATGATAATTATATCCAATGAATAGTGGATTTTCTGTGATTCACAAACCAGCAATGATTAATGACAGTGTAAATAGTGTAAATTAGTTATTCGATGTTTAGGAGCATTTTACTAACATATTCAGCATTTGAATAATGCCATGCAAGCCATAAATTATGTGATATTTAAAATATGTGATTATAATATGTGTGTTTAGACAGATTAATAATATTTTTTACATCCACATTCATGATGTTAATTTAAAGAAAAGTTAGGTCTCAGTTATCACGAATGTCAGTGACGCAAAGACATAGTGCTACGGTGATCCTGAGAACCCAAGAGAACTTTAGAAATTTTTCCTATTTTATGTGGATTAAATACACTTTGTGTAGAATGGAGATGGTTCGATTTTCTGGACAATGACAATTTAACGTTGGCATTCGACCATGCTCTTAGGTAGGATGAGTGTTTAATATGTCTGTCTGACTATCAAAGTTGAATAAATTTGTTTTTATCTTAGTTGTGATCTGATGATGATGTGATTTTCCTATTTTCTTTCCTTGTCTTAATTAAGGCTTAACCAGGAAGGATGTGGTTTGCTAGGGATTCAGTTGATGGCGCCCATTGATATTTGTATTTTTTTAATTAAATTTAAACCCGTAACGACCCTGGAGATACTTTATCTAGTGTTACCCTCTGCTTTTGAGATATTTCAACTGAATTTCCGACACATTCCTTATTTGACTAGGTGTTCATTGAACTCCGCTCTGTCCTGGAAATCCAGGAATGCGATGTAATAACAGATGGGTCATCGCATCCCCAGGACGAACGGGTACAGTAGGACACATACTAAGACACCCAGGAATAGCAAGCTTAGTTATGGAAGGAAGGGTCGAGGACAAGAACTGTAGGGGTAGACGAAGGTTGGAATATGTTAAACAGATTGCCTCGGATGTAGGGTGTGGTAGTTATGCAGAGGTGAAACGATTAGCTCAGGACAGGGAGGCATGGAGATTGCATCAAACCAGTCAAAAGACTGAAGACTCAAACAACAACAAAGATTTACCATGCCATGTGTCACTGCACTTGGATGATTTAATCGCGTGAAAAGTCAATTTAAATATTAGAAATCGGCATGGCCGCCTGGTATGTTTTGTGCTTATCAGACTTTTTGAAAGTCACGTAGATTACAGTATCCCCTTATCAACATACACAATTTCAGCTTTATAACGTTTCAGAGATACTGAATACTGGTGCAATATTTCGTCCAGCCGCAATGTTGTATTTGTGACACTTAAATAAGGATCATGTCGTAAAATTATTTATTTATTTATTTATTCGTTAATTCCCCATAAGGAGAGCGTTACAACACAATCAATTTTCATGTTTTACTCTGGCCCTTTCTCCTTTTTTCCCAAAAACCTCTCATGTTTACACTATGCTTCCTTATTTATTTAATTATTTTATTTTATTATATTATATTTTATTTTACTTTCTTTAATGTGTTTTATTTTGTTTTGTTTAATTTTATTGTATTTTGTTTTGTTTTATTTCGTTTTATTTTGTTTTTATTTTGTTTTGTTTATTTTGTTTTATTTTATTTTGTTTTGTTTTATTTTGATTTTGTTTTGTTCATTTTGTTTTGTCGCCTCCGTAGCGTAGCGGTCAGCATTGTTAGCTGCCGCCCCGGAGGTCCTGGTTTCGATTCCCGGCTCTGCCACGAAATTTGAAAAGTGGTATGAGGATTGGAACGGGTGTACTCAGCCTCGGGTGGTCCAAATGAGTAGAGGGGGTTCGATTCCCACCTCAGCCATCCTCGAAGTGGTTTTCCGTGGTTTCCCTCTTCGTCTTCGGGCAAATGCAGGGATGGTACTGAGCCAGTATTTTGCTGTATACTTGAACCCTGATACGACAGCGAGACGTATTTTGAAATTATTGTTTGGCATTAATTTGGCTGCAGGCTTGAGGAGCAATACACTCGTCATTCACTTAGGAGATAGATAGGCAATCCCGCCATGCTCTTGGTCACGTGGACAGGACATGCTCACTAACTTATTTCTGCAACTGTCTGATGCATATATAAGATGATAATCGACAGAGTTCGATTGTCAACCTCGATACAAGGAGAGATGTATCATGGGTAGACTGCCAGCTGTGGCGTGTCTGCGAGCAGTTCTGAAAACACAGACACTTGAGTTTTGTGACACACGGAGTGAACGTGCTATCGGCTCTGTAAGAAAAGTTTCGTTAAACACGCAGTCATACGAGTGTACTCTAATCACGGCGCGGAGCGAACAGGCGGATTGCTTCATAGCAACATGCGGTTGTTCGTATTTCTGGCGTGTTTGGCATAACCCAGAAAATAGATATATGCGAGTGAGCTTAGTTATTGCATGGACTTGTCAGTACAAACTCCACGATGAGGAAATCTACTACATATATGGTTGAAATGCAGGAAAGCATTAGTATTATCAAGAACAATACGACTGGACATTATTGTGAGAATCTAGCTGCTGTAGCAATGTTGGGCTATGCAGATAGTACAGGAATGCAATGCAGAGGCAGGATTGATCATTTGGAATGACAACCTTATAAATACTACAATGAAGAAAAAGAAACGATTGTAGGCGTTCGTTCTGATCCAGTGGTTTTGAAGTACATGAGAATGAAGAAACAACTCCAAATGAACGAAACTTCTTTACTGATAACGTCGAGGGAGCCTTGTACAAGTAATATGTAGGAACTCCGTTTCGTAGACAGTGGTTTTCGAGTTAGGAGGAAGTTGGTTCGACGACTTACAGCTCCAGCCATGGACTACTCAGGGATGAGGGTCCAGTTCCTGAAAGGAATGTATATTCCTTTACTTTCTTCAATCTCAACCAGAACATCGCCCAAGGTAGCTGCAAAACTTTTCTTTCTTGTAGACAGTAGACTTTGTCACTTTTAGTTCGTCACTTTTCACCAATATTTTATTAAATAGTATGAAATTCATTCGAAGACTAGATTTGGTTCCTTGTATCATTTATGTCGGAGAGTAATTTATTTTGTAGTTAACAGTAAACGAAATGCTATTTAGAGCATTACTTGGTGGGATTTTTTTTGAAAATTTTGGAAATGAAACCAAGCATTGAATGTTGTTGGGAAGACATCTGCAGCATAATTAGGACCAAGACGACGATATTTTTGTATAAGAATAGCGATTAGGAAGAAGATGGCCACACACACGTGCACTTGAACTATTCCAAAAATATTTCAGTGATACTCTTCGTTTGGACTTATGACATTCTAGTAGACATTTCTTTCTTTTAGAAATGATAGTTCATTTTCATCATTATTTTCCATGGGTATGGAATCGTAGAAATCGTCCAGCGAGAACAATTGTGAATTGATTGTCGAGGCATTTGTAACCTACTTTCATATTTCTTTTAGATTAGAGATATTTTTTTTTCTAACTGAAACTTTAGTTCGTTCAGTCTTCAGCTTGTGTTATTTTAATTCGTTTTTGGTAGGCTCTTGGCTAGATCATCGTTTGATTTAATGGTTTGCGTGTATCTATTGATACGATAATAGACTCCTTTCCATGGTGTAAATCTCACGTGTTTTCTTCTGAGTAGTTAAGCCGTTTTTCGAGTTTGGATAGGCGAAACTGAACCGACTATTTTACTAGTGTCTATCTACGATTTTTTATATATAAGTTATTATGGAAATAATTATACATATATATATATATATATATATAGGAATAGTGAACTAAATTAACAGTTCAAACAAGTATAACAGAATTTGTCATAGACTTAAATGACGATAATTTATGGAAGTAGATAATACAACTTATCTAATAAATTGTTGCAACTTGTTGAGTGAAGTTGGGAAAGAGGTACTCTGTGACACTTCTATATTCGTCTACGATAAGGCGTGATATCTTCAGAGTAATTATTGAAAGGTTTTGAGTTTAATTACGTTTGGGAAAAATTCTTGACAGCTTTGGAAAGCTGAATTAATGTATTGCAATTTAATGAATACGAATTTATTGTGTTAATGAAGCAAATATTTGACATCATCGGATGGTCAACATTAATATTGTATAATGTACTCGAAGTCTTATGTGAAGACATTAACGTAGTCATTTCGTTTTGTAAGAGTGAAATTAGCTTTTGAGCTATCACTAATTTGAATAGGAAGTTGTTGTGAACGTGAATTGGAATCACGAATGTTTCTCTTAAATGCCAGTATTAATTCAAGTAACCCTACGTTTTTATTCTTGCCTATCAAGATTTGCCGGAGATGGATTGCTTATATCGTGACACACATATTTAAGTGACACAGCCACTTTTCGAATAACTTTAATTAATTCATGCAATATAATACTTTGATATTTCAGTGATTTTAACAAATATATACTGCATTCATTGAAGCATCTGGATAGTTAATAAACTATTTTCTAACTTGTAACACTATTCGATTATCTTAATTGATTGTTGAATGCAACAAATTATGAGAATTATAACCTTGAGATATACTTGTCGAATTAAATGGAAATGGGCAGCGATAATAAAAAAATCCTAACTAAGGATATAATCTGTATATAAAATGTAAGATATGTATAAATTTTTAATAAGGGTATAGCATCAGTGCATGATTTAATATTGTATTTTTCATGTAATGTGTTCATTGAATGAGATATTTAAATACTGCGATTTAGAGCAGTAAGATGGGACCTTATTATAGGCGTTTATTGAAACTATTTTCGTCATTTGATTTAGAGAAGCTTTCTTCATTTTTGTCTAATTGACAGACATACACCATTTGCCAGTTAATAAACTGATTTTTTTTTAATTCTTTGAACGACTGGTGTTTCCTATTAGAAAAGGGAGTGCGTTAGGAGGACCAGTGGGTGGTTTTTTCTTGAGTTTGATTAAAATTAACGACCGAGATACTTTCGTTTTCTTTTAGAGTCTCTTGTTCGAGTTCTTTTTAAGAGCTTCGTATTGCATTCTTTAATATCGACGTATTCTAATCCCTGGTTGATCCTAGTTGGTAGACTTTTAGGGGTTATTTCAGCCGGGAACTTCCAGAATTTATGATCCAGCTTTTCCATCGGATTTCAACAGGTAAGACCACGTGGATTACGGGTACAGTACCTACTGTAAGGCCACGGCTGCCTCCTTCCCCATTCCTAGCCTATCCATCCCAATCTTCCATCCCTTCCCATCCCTCATGAGGCCCCTGTTCGCTTTGCAGGTGAGGCCGCCTGGGCGAAGTGCTGATCACACCTCCCCAGTTGTATCCATCCCGACCAGATGTTCCAAGCTCCAGGACACTGCCCATAGAGGCGGTAGTGATGAGTTCCCTCGCTGAGTCCGTGGGAACCACCAACCTAGAGGGTAAATTGACTAAATAAAATAAAATAAATTATTTTGTTTTATTTTGTATTGTTTTATATTGTTTTGTTTTATTTTGATTTTCAAGAAAACAAACACAAACCCAAAAACAAACTAAAACACGACGCAAAAAGCAAAATTAAAAAACAAAAACAAAAGCAGAAAACATAAAAAAGAAACACAAAGCAAAACGCCAAATTCAAAAAAAGCAATAGCAGAAAACAAAAACAAAACCAAGAAAGAAAAGCAAAAAGTAAAATTCCAAAGCAAAAGCACAAAGTAAACACAAAACCAAAAATCACAAACCAAAAAGTAGAAAACAACAAACACAAAAAATACGCGAGGCAAAGTCCAGAGAAACGTTTCTCATAAAAATGATTCTTATTCACAAGTGGATTAAACGAGTTTTGCAACTGGACGACTCACTTTGTTTTGATACGTCCTGTACTGTAAGCGAGCTGTGAGCTCCTGCGTTAAGAACTGGAAGCATTCCAAAAGCTATGCACCTCGTAGCGCTCGCAGTAACCACGGATTGCAGTGGGCCGTTGTTCTGCAATTAGGAGGGCAGAAAGTAGACCTAAATATCATTCTGCGGCTTGGAACATGAAATGGGATTAACCCCAGGAGCTCTGGCAATCTGTTTTTCGCGTCATGCAACAGTAAATTAGCATGGTATTTGCAACACGATAACAGAGGTTATATACTCGTGTGCATCCCCATAACAACTGAAGCTTATCGCCCGTATTGAATAAACAAACACCATTGAATTACATAACGAAATATTATTCGAACAACTGGGTTAGCTCTGTGCATTAACGCGAAAGGCAACGGGGACAGATTATATCTAGGCTAGGGAGTTGAGTGGTCTGAAACCGTCAACTATCTTTGTAATGGCTTACTACTGTATCCCACTTGTAACTCAAAACAAATGCCGTCAAAGTACCTAATAATTATATCACGGCCGCTATCTTCCAAGTCCTTGCCCAAATGATTTAATTCTGTCTCTTGATGAGGTCGAATCAGGAAGGGCATTCGGCCATAAAACAATTCGCTAAACGTGGAGTAGATAACTTACTCATCTCATCTCACGCCCGATTTCGATCAAACAGCGATAAGAAAATGGAGTAGAAATACATATACATTCTTCTTTTTTCTTCGTTTAGGCCAGCTATGGACCACGTCATTTCAACTGCTTCCGTCTTTGGGCCTTGATCATAGCCCAGTGTTCACGCATTCGCTGCCTGTGAAACTCCTTTCTTTCATCAGACCACTTCTTGCCGGTTTTTAATTTAGCAATTCCTTCGAAATATCACGTTCCATAATGTCGGCGTGGGTGTTCCCTACTTCTTGTAAATCCTTGTCTACCTCCCAAAATCAGGGGCCCTAGGTTTTCTTGTTAAGAAAATAGGTAAATATGCAATTGGCGATTCTCTCGGGTTTCATACGAGTTAAGTGGCCATAGAAAGAATTACTTGAGATATTCTTTCTACATGATGGTACAGCTCATTGTTATGCCGTCTCCTGTGTTCATGTATTAACCATCGTCTCTCAACGGCCCTAAGCTCATCTTCAGGATCTTACTTTCCTTGGCTTCCAATTTCTCAACCAGACCCTTCCTATTCATTGCCAGGCATTCTGCTGCGTACAGTGCCTTAAGTCGGATAACTGGACGATAGTGTCTTAGTTTGGCATTGCGGGACACTGTTCGCTTCTTGTAGTCTACACTTCTTTCGTTAGCTGGTAGGCCACTTCCATCTTGTTTGATGTGAAGGCTTCCTTCTCTGATATGTTGGGCTCGATCCACTCCCCTAGGTATTTAAACTTTTTTTTTTTTTTTTGCCTGGCGGATCTTTCCATTATTATTTATTAATTTATTTATTTACAGTGTATTTTCCCAATATTGGAAAGCGTTAAGCAATTTGACTCAATTCTTGACGTTCTTTTTATTTTGCCAGTATTGTTTCATTCTGTTGGAGAATGCCAATTTTCTTTCGTCAGACCATTGAGGTCTGTAATGTGTAGGTTTTGGTTGATCTGGTTGTACTTCCCAGTTTTTCACTTTGTTACGGAAGGAGTCTCTGTCTGATGTGTCGGTTATGTTAGCAGTTTGCATGTCTTTTTGTACTTCTTTCATCCATGGTATTGTACTTTCGAGTGATGATATGTAATCAAGTATTATTTTGGTTAGTCGGGTATTCGCCAGTCTACTTATGTGCCCGATGAATTTCAATCGTCTTTTTCCGATGCCGACTTCGATGTTTGAGTATTTTTCAGTTGTCTTGATTGACTGTAGTCCGTACCCATCAGGAGTGAGTCTTGCTCTTTCCATTATTATCCATTCATTCATTTCGTATAGGCCATCTATGGACCGCGTCATTCCAACTGTCTCCTACTGGCTTTGATATTTGCCCAGTACGCACACATTCGTTCTCGGTGGGCTTCTTTCCGTTCCTGGGTACAAATCTTTCCCGTTTTCAGCTTCGGTTTTTCTTGGAAACCTTTGCACGCTTGAAGTTTCCTTTTGAGTGGGGCGCGCTCCTGAATGTCTGTTGGTGTAATCCCCACTTATTTCTGATCTTTATCCAGTTCAATGAACCAGGCCCATTTTGTTTTCCTCTCCTGATAGTAAGTTATGCTGCGGTTGGTCAGTCTCGCTGGGCTCATTCGTTTCACATGTCCAAAAAATGTTATCCTTCTCTTCCGGATGACGTCACTTATTTTCTCCACATGAGTATATAGTTCATGGTTATGCCGTATTCTGTATTCCCCATTTTCTTTGATGGGACCCAATATCTTTCTCAAAATTTTCCTTTCTTTGGCCTCCAGTTTTTCGACCAAGCCTTTTTTGTTCATCGTAAGGCATTCAGTAGCATATAAGACCTCCGGATGGATGACACTGCATTAATGTTTTAGTTTTGCGTTGAAGGATATTGACCTTTTCTTATAGATGTCCTTACTTAAATGATAGGCCACTTCCATTTTGCTCATGCGTGATGTGAATGCTTCTTTCTCTGATACATTAGGTGTTATAATTTCTCCCAGGTACTTAAACTTTGCAACTCATTTAATTTTTCCTTGTTCCACAGCAAGGTGTTTGGGCGCCGGTACGATATTAGTTATGAACACAGTCTTCTCAAAGGAGATCTGGAGTCTTGCCTTCGCTGCTTGTGCAATAAGCTGATTAATCTGTTCCGTGACTGTCTCTAATGAATCAGAAATGATTGCAAGATCATCGGCAAAGGCTAGACAGTCAATTGTGATGTTCCGGCTTCTGTATTCCAGTCTGACTCCGCTTGCAACTCCTTGTTTATTGAGTTCTTTACGCCACTCACGGATAACCTTCTCGAGGACACATTTGAAGAGTAATGGTGAGAGACCATCTCCTTGCCTTACTCCTGTCTTGATTTCAAAGGTGTCTGATATTTCGCCCTTAAACTTCACCTTCGAGGTGGTGTTGGTCAGCGATTGTTGGATGATCGCTCTGATTTTGTTGTCCAGGCCAAATTCTTTTAGGATTCGGATCAGGATGTTGCGATCAATAGAATCATAGGCCTTCTTAAAGTCTACGAAGGTCACCACAAATTTCTTATTCCTGATCTTCAAATAGGAGAGGGTAGCTTTGAGGTTTATAATCTGTTCGACGCATGATCACCCTTTCCGGAAACCGGCTTGATATTCTCCCAGTTGTGAATCTAGTTGTTCCTCTGCTCTAGTCAGAAGAGATTTCGAGAGAATCTTATAGGTTATCAGAAGGAGGGAAATGCCACGGTAGTTACTTACGTCTGTTTTATCTCCTTTCTTATGAAGGGGGTGAATCAAGGCAGAAGTCCAGCCGTTGGGGAGTCTCTCTGTTTTCCAAATTTCGCAGATAATTTCCAATAGTTTATCTAGTGTCTTGTCACCAGCATATTTCCAAAGTTCGGCGATTATAGAGTCTTCGCCTGGTGCCTTGTAGTCCTTCAGCGATTGAATAATGTGTTTGATTTCTTCCTTCGTAGGTGATAATGAATCTGGATGCTTTCACGATGTCTTCAAAAGTAAAAGTGGACTTGGGAGCTTCGCAGTTGAGAAGTGCCCCAAAATAATTCGCTAGAATGTGACAGTTGTCTTTATCATTATGAGCAACTTTACCAGTGGTGATTTTGAAATGTAGGCTTGGCGGGTTATATTTTGCTAAGACTGCGTTTAAAGGTTCGATAGAAGTTCCGGATATTGTTCCTCTCGAAGTCTTTATCAATTTGCAGCAGCTGTGTTTTGTCGAATGTACGTTTCACCCCCCGGATGATCTTCGCAGCTTGTTTTCTTTTATCAAGAAAGTTTGCTCTGTTAACCTCATTCTTCTGAGAGTTCCATTTCTGCCATGCGAGCTGTCTTTGATCTACTGCCGAATCACACTCACTGTTCCACCGTAAATGTTTCCTTCCTTTTAAAAGTGGAATTGTCTCCCTTGCTGAATCGACCAGGGCCTCTTGTAGTTGTTCCCAGCTTACGGGAGCCAAGGAATCAAGTTTCTGGGTGAACTGTTGGTTGGACTTCAGCTTTTCAGTATCAAATCTATCTACCCTTTTCACATGAGTCTTTCTGGAATTTCTAGGAATTAGTTTAACTTTAATATTTGAAAGATAGTGATCTGAATCAAGTCGGGCACTCCTCAGAACTTTTACATTCTGGATTTCTCGTTGTGCTTTCCGGGTTATGGCAACGTGGTCAATTTGAAATTCTCCAAGGTTCGGATTTTGAGATGTCCAAGTCTTCTGTTTTCTAGGCAAATGCTTGAAAGCAGTTGATTTCAGTACGAGGTTGAACGCCCTACACAGTTCAACGAGTCTCTCTCCATTGCGGTTTGTTCTTTTATGAGCCGGGTGGTTTCCTACAATGCTCTGGAATTTCCTTTCTTTACCAAGCTGGGAATTAAAATCTCCAACTGGAATAATGGTGTGTTTGTCTGGAACTTTAGAGATGATATCTTCTAGTTCTTCCCAGAATTGATCTGTTTTTTTCTGGATCTGTCTTATTTGCCTGGTTGATTGGTGCATGGACGTTCACTATGGTGTATACCTTATTTGTGCTTCGGAATGAAAGAATAGAGACATGACTGTTCGGGGAGTTGAAGTCTGTGATTGAATCCAGAATCTTCTTGTTGACAACAAATCCTGTGTCTATATGAGGGATAGTTTTTACCACTCGTTTGCCAGTTTTTCCTTTAAAAATCCTGAATCCCTCTGATTCGAAGGCATGCTCATCTGTAAATCTCGTTTCCTGAATCGCCGCAATTAGTATTTTATGTTGGTGTAAGGTATTTGTGAGTTGTTTTAATTTACCAACCTTCAGGAGGGAATTTACATTAAAAGTGGCAAAGTAGTTTGGGCGTTTGTGTTTAATCTTTCGCGGAGTCTCCGATACCTCCAAGCATATTGGTGCAGGCTCCCCAGAGTCCGAAGGCCTGCATGTGTCGTCCAAGGCGACGGTGGATTGGTTACCACCTGGGGTAGTAGCTTCTGCTGACCCTTCCGCCATGCATTTGACAGTTAGAAAACTGTAGATTGGGACCGATGATATTCCGCACTGGCCAAAATACTACCAAGGTTGTGAGCCTTGGAGTCCCCAGCAATGATCTGCTCGCCGACCCAGCTTCCCGCTGGGATTGGTTACCCAACCTTCCACTGAGTTGCTCGGCTTAACAGGGGGCACCTCTTGTAGGTTACATGCTGGAGTTGGAGAGAAAGTGGCTAGTTGGATTCTCTTGCTGAATCCAATTGACGTCAGAAAAGTTGTATGGCGCAGCCACGCGGTAGAATGTTGAAGCTGTAACATAGTGACTGGTGAGGTTTATTTACATGGTGAAGCATTGATGTCGTGATGGAAACAGAAAGGAATATGTCAAATTCGAGGAGGTACTGCTCTGTATACGGTTGCAAATCGTATAAAATGGGTACGAAATCTCTTCACTACTTTCCTGTACAAAAGGTTCAGAGAGAAAGATGGGCTTCGGCGCTGTCAATTGGAAAACGTGTTACACGTTACGTGACAGTGTGCAATCTGCATTTTTATGAAGACGACTTCTTTCCACAGCGTAAGCACCGGTACTGTTAATTATTGATAGTTATTGTCTCTAATTTGTATTCACAAGGATTTAGCTACATCAAAAATACTGATAAACTTGTAGCCTAATACTTCTGTGCCGTACGTAGAACCGAATGTAATCCGTTCTTCGTAAACTTATTTTGGGGGTTCTTCCGATTGACAATAGCCGAATGGTTAGAAAACTTGAGAAAAATGCTGTTCCTAGCCTTAATTTGCCAGAGAATTTATATTATTGCCTTTGAACAGCAAGTATGTAGGTCAATATTTGCAATATTGAAGTATGATTTGGCTTAAATTGTGTTTTTGGCTATGATCTCCTTACTGTTTAATTTAGTTAATTAATGTGTAAAATCTTAGTTTTAAGTACCGGTTTGGTGACCCATCATCCCAGGCAGGCTGGTAACACCTATACTACTCAGGCAGATAGGTCACTTAGTCGTAATTTAGAAGTTATAGTGATGTTAAGTATACATATGCGGTAATGTAGCAGGAGACCTGATCGGCCTAGGCTATTCTAACTTTAATTAGTTCCCATTTCAGGGTTTTTCAGTTTTGAGTGTGAATAGTTCGTTTCAAAGTTGTACAAGAGTAAGGAGAGTACGTTTTATATAGGTTTTAATTGGTATTATGGTTTATTTCGAGCTGAGGAGTGAATTTGATTTGGATTAAGGTGTAGTTTTTGATCTGTTCCGTTTGCTTATGACAAGTTCAAATGGAGATTCCAGCTTTGTTAAATATCTGTATTTTAAATATTTAATTAAATATATTGATAAAGAGGATGCCTCAATTTTAATTTGCTTGTGGCAAGAGATTAATAAATTTATATTCTTGCCTTTGAACAGCAAGTATGTAGGTCAATATTAGCAATATTGAAGTATGATTTGAGCATCCCAAGTAACGCTTCTTTGAACCCAAAACATTCATGCAAATTCAGGGTTGCTGGATTCAATTTATTATCATATATATCATATATATATTGTGATATTAATAAAAACATCGATACCGCTAGGCTCCTAAGTACAGGCTTCATATATGTTACAGCAGACAGTAAATTAACTATCTACATGTGGGTAATATTTTTAACTGGCAGTAATTAAGCACTGCATTTAAGTTGATTATAAAAATATTTCTATCAATGACAGAAAATGTGTAGTAATTTGCCATCATAAATTAGAAGCCATAACAAACGCACACCAAATCACTGTCTTGCTTACTTCTCGTCACTATCTCGCCGCCATATTGGAAACAGCTGACCGTAAGCTCCCCCCCGTTTCGGACGTCAATATATTACTGTTGCAGGTGACTAGCAACAACGCATTTCACTCCCATTTGCCCAGAGTCACAAGGACTCCTCCCAGGTAGATTCCTGGGTCCCTATATTATTATTATTATTATTAGTAGTAGTAGTAGTAGTAGTAGTAGCAGTATTTTAAAATCGTTATGCCCATGTGTAGAGCACGATATAATTATTTGCCTGATGATGGTGATTATTTCTTCGGCCAAAGACTCTTCATCTGGGCACCGAAAATCTTCCTCTGTTCTTCCGTCCATGATTTATTGGTCCTGGTATTCATTCTCTCAGCAAAATAATGGTTGTTCATTACTGTTATAAACTGGAGTCAATTATGTATAATCTCCCCTGTGATGTCAATTTCTTGAAAGTCATTTTCTATTTCACTAAGCCAGTTGTTCTTGACGTTCATTGAGAGAGCAAGGAGAATTCTTTTGGTGAGCCTGTCATTGTTCATTCTGAGAATGTGACCGTAGAACTTCAATCGCCTTTTCCTGAAGACGTCTGTAATCTTTTCAGAATGCTGATGAGGTCCCGAGACTTCCGTTTCATCCACATTCCATCCTAGAAGACTGAACCAAGGGTTCTCCAATGATCAAGAAATCATAGACTGAAGAACGGAGGAAACATTTCACTGCCCAAATGAAGAGATTTGGGGGGAAGATAAAAACATTACTAGCAAAATGAGTTCTGTCATGATTCACAGATGGGCATTAATAATAATGATGCAGTAGAGTGCTTCGTCCTAAACAAATCGATGAATTGTAAATGGAAAGGTTAGGTAGTAACAAAAACACTTAGGTACATCAAATAAAGTTCGGATTACTTAGAAACGAACCAAATTTCAAAACTAACAGATGACTGGGTCCTAATGAACCCAGAAAGAAATAATTTTTGACCATTTTGACAAGCACGCAAATTAATTGGTTTATCGAGGTGAAAATGGATTTAACTGAAATGAAAAATTACGAAAGAAGGCATTCAAGACTGGCTTACAATAAGAGATAGGATTAAAGAATTGCGAGTTTCCATGAAAAAAAAAGAGAAAAAGGCACGCAACTGTTTGGACAGATGACAGAAGGAGAGAACACAGTGGAAGGATGAAGAAACACTCGAAAAAACTAAATTCAAGAAAGGAGACAAAATCATGTGGAAGCTATTTCACGTGATTCATAGTTGGTCGACTTCGAAGAAAGAAGGAACGCGGAAAGGGCCATAGCGAGAAGATAAAGATAATTTTGGGGGTCAAGTAAGCACCATCGGCTGGATAGGTTCAATCATGGTCCTTAGACGGGGATAACGATCTAAAATAGCAATAATAATAATGATGATCATAACAATATTTTTTCAAAATGACAGCAGGCCTTCAGAATCACCTGGAACACATACAACAAAAAATAATTATCAAATAACGCAAAATTAAGTGATCAAACCTGAAGCACTAAATGCCTCGAAAACCTTGATCATTGGAGGAAGATCTCTTATTAAAGACGTAAAGAAACAAGAAAGGAATATATTGAGAAAAATCCTTGGTCCAGTCAACTCAGAAAAAATCTGGATGAAACGGAAGTTTTATCAGCATGCCGAAAAGATCACTGACACCTTCAGGAAAAGGCGATTGAAGTTCCACGGACACATTCTCAGAATGAATGATAACAGGCTCACCAAAAGGATTCTCAACCTTGCTCTCTCAATGAAAGTCAAGAACAAGTAGTTCCGTGAAGAACTATACAGCCTATTTTCATATATACTACTTATGTTAACTGCCACTATCAACATACCAAATTACAGTTTGATTGCTGTAATAGATTCGTAGATATTGAGAACCGACTAAATATTTCGGATGGTCGCCATGTTGGATTTTATATAAGTAGGTCCTAGAGTTATGTACTGTTACATGAAGATTATTGTGTACGTGTAGCATTCAAATTTCAATCGCATGATTAGGACACAAGAAGTAACAAGGAGATTTTAAAATTTCGTACAGCTGCCATCTTGTGGTTATTATTATTGAATATCCAGAAAACAATACAGGAACCCTATTTTACCAGAGGTACATTAGGGTTATAGATTAAAAATGGAAACAATTGAAATAAATTAGATGCCAATGGATTAACATTCGATTAAGGATTTACTGAACCAAGTTTCACTGCACTCGTATGGTTAAATTGCGAGAAACGTCCATGTGAATATTTATAATTCGCGTCGCCGCCATGTTGGATTTGTGATCACCAGGTTATTTAAAGTCCTATAGGTGAACTTATGTTCATAGCCCCTATGAACATAAGGAAATTCAGTTTGATTGCTATAATAGATTCGTAGATATTCAGAGCCGTCTAAATATTTCGGATGGTCGCCATCTTGGATTGTTAAATGTATAGGCCATAGAGTCATGTACCATTAAAGGAAAATTATTGCGTAGGTTCATTATTCAAACTTTCACTTCGATCGCATGATTACGACACATGAAATGAATACTTAATTTTAAAATTCGCACAGCCGCCATTTTGAGGTTATGTAATCAATTGAACTAAATTGTATACCAGTGCATTACAATGTGTATATACATTTTCTGTACCAGATTTCATTCCGTTTGGAACATTAAATCGCGAGAAAGGTCTATTAAAATGTTTAATTCGCTTGGCCGCCATGTTCGTTTTGTAGTTAACCGGTTTTTGAAAGTCTTATAGATGAACTTCCAGTAGTGCCCTTTACCTCCGCACAAAATTTCAGGGCGATACCGCTAATAGTTTCAGAGATATAGAATGCCGGTGAAATATTTCGCACATCCGCCATCTTGTGGTTATGTAAAAAATTAAACGAAGTTTGATGTCGGTGCATTACAATGTGTATAAACATATACTGTAACAAGTTTTATTGCGTTTGGTTGGTTAAATCGCGAGAAACGTCTATTTAAAAGTCACAAATTTGCGTGGCCGCCATGTTGGTTTTGTAGTTACCAGTTTTTCAATAATCACATAAGTGAATTTGTAGTAGTCCCCTTTATCACCGTAAAAAAACCAGGGTGATATCGGGAATAGTTTCGGAGATATTGAATGCTGGTGAAATATTTCGCACAGCCGCCATGTTGGATTGGTGAGACATAACAAAATTTGAAGGGCATGGTCGGGGTCGCCCGGAGTAGTGCTATGAACTTACCGAGTTTCATTGAAATCGCTCCAGCAGTATAGAAGTTATTAGGGACACACACACACACACCTCACACACACACACACAGATACACGGATAAAAGGTGATCTCATAAGCCTATTTTTTCAAAATTGAAAATAGGCTAAAAATACCGTTACCTTCAAGAAATTGGCATTACAGAGGATATTTACAATATCGACTCCAGTTCAGTATATTAATCAATGACTATCATTTGTCTGAGAAAATTACTACCAGGACCAAAAGAAAATGGACAGAAGATTTTCAGAGCGTTAAAATATCCCTCAGTATGCCTTCCTTCAGAGCCAAAGTAAAGCCGGCGGTCCCGTGTCATAGATTTATGGCATGAAAAATCTTGCCGCGGTGGGTGAGTGGATAGCATGTCGGTCTACTAACCCCAAGATTGCAGGTTCGCTCCTGGCCATGGTAAGTGATTTTTGAAAGGCGGCAAAAATACGACACGCATGTCATACGATGTTGGCATGTCAAAGAACCCATTTGAATTCAGTAGGCTGTGTTCATATTGGCAAAATTAATCTCGGGAGTTTCCGCCAAAACAAAGTTCCTAATTTCTCTACTAGAAAGCGCTATAGTGTTCAAGGAGCTTAGATAGCTTAGATATATAACCTCCTTGACTTTCATAGTGTCTCAAGGAACAACGAAATTCGACATGCAAGCTACCCTCTGGGTGTCAAATTACAAAGCTTGCACTCGGCACCCGCGGCCATACGATATTATTATTATTATGGCATGAAAAAGAACCTTCCACTAACTACACTTGTGGAAGATAAAATTTGCAGGTTAGTTTGATAACGCTATATTAGTTCCAACGTTCGCCAGCAAGTGCTGACTACGATGGCATTTAGTAGCCACGTCCGCAGCTAGGTGTCATGGACGGTAGCATTTGGTAGCAAAAGTAGGAACTACTTGAAAAAATAATCGTATGCAGTCCTTCTACCTGAATCACAGATGACACACGCTAATACAGCCATACAATTAACACTGATTATCAGACAAATTCTACACACACACCCAAAGTACACAGGGCTACATGACCTCGTTGTCGCAGCCCCTAAACTAAGGAACCAACCAACCAATAGGAGATTTTCAGTGCCCACATGAAGAGATTTTGAAAGAAGAAAACATTATTAGCACAATAAGTTCTATCGCGCTCCACAGGCATAAAGACGTAAGAAAATAATATGAATCCTAATATAACTAGATTTTTGAACCCATCGTTGACGGGTTCATATTTTATATGTAACAAAAAAAGTTGACTCATGAATCAACAAATAGTAAACGCCATGGTCAAGAGAAGAAGCACCATGTATTTAGCTGAAAAGTGTATTTGGATATGCCGAACTCCATTGTTCGCTCATATGAGGCAGTAATGATGATATGACAGGAGCTGAATTCGCTAATGACCATATTAGCCCAGTGGGAGCGCATCCATCTCCTCTGATCATGCTGATAACACCGCACCGACAGCTGTGCAGGGCACTGGGAACAGCACAGTGGTTCTCACGGAACGCTTGATTTACCTGTGCACCACAACTACGCCATAAATTAGGTAATAATAATAATTACGACACTACAAGACAAATGTTTTGCCAGAAGTTTTATACGTCTCAGAAACCACAATCTCTCGGTGGTCACTCTATACTTACAGAAATTGAAAAGCAAGAGCGGAATATTCTCCAGAAATTGTATGGTCCCACGGGAGAAAATGGAATGTGGTTTAAGAGGGGAACAGCGGACCTTCAATGACAGGTTCACTGATGCCATACGCAAGAGACGTCTGAAATTCTATGGCCATATCTATAGAATGTACAGCGACAGACTAACCAAAAATTATTTAAAGTAATCAACTCAAAGAAGGTCAAAATAAACTGGCAATAAGAAATTAAGGCAGACTTCCAAGAAATAAATATCACAAATGGCATCATAGAAAATCGTGGAGCATTTAGTGTAATACAGTAATATAATACAAATTCGTGGAGAAACCTAAAAAGAAAACTGGTAGGAAGTGGTCGACAGAACGCAAGATGTAACAGTGCATTCATGAAGAGATTTTGGGAGGATAAGAAGGCGAAATCCAACAGGACAACTAACACGTTCAAACGCCCTTTTTGAATGGGCAAAACGAATAATAATAATAATAATAATAATAATAATGGTTTAGTAACAAATAACTGGGAAAATGCAAAGGAGAACCTTGGATTGAATTGGAACCATATGCAGTTAATGCAAAACGCTGCTCACCTTGGTACTATAGTTTATCTCTTCAGTGACTCTGAACATCTTTAGATCCAGTGCTATCACCAGTGTCTTTGGCTCGCAAGGAGTCTGACGGTGATGATTTTGTATGTTTATGTTAATTTCATATATAATAATAATAATCTAGTAATAATAATAATAATAATTATAATACAGTAATATCACAAAGGTTTCCCAAAGCATCGTGGAATGAAATCTGTGACTAAACAATTGAATGCCAAATTGAATCCTGGCAAATTGGAATTCACATAAAACATTAAAATAAAATAAAACAAATATTGAAAGACGTTCAATCAGAAAAGGAAATTATGATCAATGTAGATTAATGGAAATTGAACAGTACTTCAAGTAAAATAATACACGAAACTTCTACAAAACGTTGATGGAAGAATTATCAAATTATAATTCATCTACTCGAACGTCCATATGGAATCCTTGAAACAAGTAATAAAGAAAATTGCAAACATCTCGCAAATTATTATAAAGATCTACTAAATTGTGAACCACCTCGACAATACCTTACGTTTGAAAAATACCCAAGCTAATTCTGACTCAGAACCACCAACATTAGAATAAGTCAAACAAATAATCCAATAACTAAAAGATAATAATGCTCCAGGAGAAGATGGCATAACAGCTGAAATGTGGAAAATAGTTGGTGATGGCTTGGATCAGACAATTCTCACCATTATCCAAGATATCTGGATTACAAATAAGGTCCCTTATGAGTGGACGTGTGCATTAATGCATCCCTTACATAAGAAAGGGGATAAATATTTTGTCAGTAATACAGAGGAATATCACTGTTATCAGTTGATTACAAAATTTTCACGAAAGCACTATTTACAAGACTTGAGAAACAAACAGACCACCTAATAGGTGAATACCAGACTGGTTTCAGAAAAGGAATATCGTGTGTAGAACACTTCTCAAAACAATCTTACAATTCCGTAAAACCAGACAGACAGTAACAGATTTGTTGTACATTTCAAAAATGGATATTATTCCTTAAATCGACAAAACACTTTTTGAAGTGCTGGAAGAATTCAGAGTATATAAGAAAACATTGCATTTGATCAGACAAACACTGACGGACACTACCTCCAAAGTTAAGTTCTTCGGATCCTTTTCGTATTAAAACAGTGATCAAACAAAGAGATGGCCTATCTCCATTATTGTCCAATCTTGTGTTAGAGAAAGTAATCCGAACCTGGGAAAAAGAAATATATGGGATTAATGTCGGTAGGCTAGCTAAAGATCAAATTCATCTGAAATTTTTGGCCTTTGCAGATGATCTGGTAATATCCAACAATAGACAAGAAGGTATTTCTGGAAATACTTCATGAAATGGCATGAAAACCTGGACATGGAAGAATCTTTCCGATACTTAGAAAAACAACCTCTGATTCCTCAGTTTGGAAAAATCTTTCAAGTAAAAAAAATCAAATACTTTGGGAAGATCATACTACCATCTGGATTAAATGGTGAAGCATACAAAGAAAGAGTCTATAAATTAGAGAAAGCTTATAAAATCACCTAGAACAGGTACAACAAAACATCCCGGAATGCAAAATTAAAACACTACAGCACGGTAATTCACCATGACTCATTATACGCATCAGGAAACCTGATCACTCCATACGAATGCCGGGATGGTTTCTACATTAAGGTCACGGCCGCCTCCTACCCAAATTCTAACCACAATTACCGAATACACACAAGTACAGCCATCAATATGACACAGGTTATCACACATGTTTCACACACTGGGGCTACACGGCCACGATGTCGTATTAGTACCTACATTATGCAACAAGCCTATAATGCCAATAATTAAGACACGAGTATGTTTATAAAACGAACGAAGCGAGTTTTATAATTACCAAATGAGTGTCTTAATTACCATTATAGGCGAGTTGCATACAACTGTTTATGATGGACCATAATTATAACTGTTTTATGTTCGAACATAAATATTCATAAATATCTGTCGAGATTTTGCCTGTATTATGTACCGAACAGAGCACATGGGACACAGAGAATACCTTGTATTCGACCATGGCCTCCTCGAATACCCCACTATGACACTAGCCACGCAGTCAGCTCAGGTGCGATCCTTACCGAATTGGTCACACAACTGTTGAGCTCTGATTGGTGGGAGAAACTGTATCATAATGAAAACTTGAACTATAATGAGCCTCATTATAGTACAGTTTTCTGACATATACATATTGATTTACATTTCGCCGTGGTCGAACATAAAGCCCTTAAATGAATCAACAACAACAATTATCTAGACACTAGAAACGAAGAATAATTAGAAACATATATTAATGCACATACCTATCCCAAAGAGAAAATATTATCCACCATTCATTCATTCACTCATTTATTCACTCATTTACTCACTTATTTTTTATTAACACACTCATTCTTTCAACCATTTACTCATTCATTCTTCATTAATTCACTCATTCATTCATTCATTCATTCATTCACCCATTCACTTAATCTCTCATTCTCTCGCCTATTCACGAATTTGTTGATTCATTCACTCATTTACTAATTCATTCATTCATAAAAACACTAACTCAATCTCTTATTCACTCATTCATTGATTCATTCTTCATTAATTCACTCATTGTGAGGTTTGAAGCCATTTTTCAGTGTTGCCTAAGTAAACAAAAGTTTGGTGCTTTTCAGTCGGTCAACACGAATGTACCCAAATAGAGCTGGGTTATGCCCTGATCCTGAAATAAATTACATTTATTAATTACAAGCTGTACCCGGCATGCGTTGCAATGCCAATCAAAGAAAGTGTTGGCGTTGAAATTCTGTTTCTTGAAGTGCTTTTTGATACACAACATGTTAACTGCCTCTAAGCTATCATAAAATGGATTTTCTAATTTAGAACCATTCGTGGGAGCGTGCACAACAACTTTCAAAAAGTTTCATCGCTGTCACTCATTTGTTGAATCTAATCGTACGCTACCTATTGTGAAATGGATTTACTAAGTCGAAACCCTTCCCTGGCGTGTACACAATGACTCATCAATGATTCATCGCAATCGGATGAATGGTATATGCACGTATAGGGGTTTTTGTTTAAACGATTCGTGCGCTGTCACTCATTTGTTGAATCTACTCGTGCGCTACCTATTGAGAAATGTATTACTAAGTCGAAGCCCTTCCCTGGCGTGTACACAATAACTCATCAAGGTTTCATCGCAATCGAAGAATGTTATATGAACGCAATAGGGAATTTTGTTGAAACGCTTCGCGCGTCGTCACCCATTTGTTGCATCTACTCTTGCGCTACTTATTGTGAAGTGGATTTACTAAGTCCCCTTCCCTGGCGGGTACAAAATAACTGATCAATGTTTCATCGCAATCGGATGAATAGTATATGAACGCTTACCTGATTTTGTTTAAACGATTCGCACTCCGTCACTCATTCGTTGAATCTACTCGTGCGCTACCTACTGTAAAATGTATTTACTAAGTTAGAAACCGTCACGTAAGTGTCCACAACATCTCACCCAAGTTTCATCGCTATCGTCGTTCATTTGTCGAATCTACTCGTGTGCTACCTACTGTGAAATGTATTTACTAAGCCAGAAACCTTCCTTGGAGTGTCAACCATATTTCACCCAAGTTTCACTGCTAACGGCAGAATGGTATATGACCTTATACGGGACTATGTTGAAACGCTTCGCGCGTCGTCCCTCATTTGTTGAATCAACTTGTGCGCTGCATATTGTATAGGGGATTTACTAAGCCAGAAATTTTCCATGACGTGTACACAACATCTCACCCAAGTTTCATAGGTACGGATGAATGGTACATGTATGCATACGGGACTTGGTTGAAACGCTTCGCGTGTCGTCGCACATTTGTTGATTCTACTCTTGCGCTACATATTGTAATATGGATGTACTCAGCCAGAAACCTTCCCTGGAGTGTACACAACATCTCACCCATGTTTCATCGCAATCGGATGAATGGTATGTGAACGTATACGGGACGTTGTCGAAACGCTTCGCGCGTAGTCACTCATTTGTTGAACATAAACGTGCGCTTCGTATTGTAAAATGGATTTACTTAGCCAGAAACCTTTCCTGGAATGTACACAACAATTCACCAAACATTTATCACTATCAGACGAATGGTATATGACTTTATACGGGACTTTGTAGAAACGCTTCGCGTGTCATCGCTCATTTGTTGAATCTACTGGTGCGCTACCAATTGTAAAATGTATGTACTAAGCCAGAAACCTTCCCTGGAGTGTACACAGCATCTCACCCAAGTTTCATCGCTATCGGATGAATGGTATATGAAATTAAATGGGACTTTGTTGAAACGCTTCGCGCGCCGATGCTCATTTGTTGATTCTACTCGTGCTCTACCTATTTTTAAAGGGATTTACTAAGCTAGAAACCTTCCCTGGAGTGCACACAAAATCTCAGCCTAGTTTCATCGCTATCGGACGAATGGTATATGAACGCAAACGTGACTTTGTTGAAATGCTTCGCGCGTCGTAGCTCATTTCTTGAATCTAATCGTGCGCTGCCTATTGTAAAGTGGATGTACTAAGCCAGAAAATTTCCCTGCAGTGTACACAACATTTTACGCAAGTTTCATAGCTATCGGACGAATGGTATATGAATGCATACGGGACTTTGTTGTAATGCTTCGCGCATCGTCGCTCATTTGTTGAATCTACGCGTGCGCTACCTATTGTAAAATGGATTTACTAAGTCAGAAACCTTCCTTGGAGTGTACTCAACATCTCACCCAAGTTTCATCGCTATCGGACGAATGGTATATGAACACATACGGGACTTTGTTGAAATGCTTCGCGCATCGTCGCTCATTTGTTGAATCTACGCGTGCGCTACCTATTGTAAAATGGATTTACTAAGTCAGAAACCTTCCTTGGAGTGTACTCAACATCTCACCCAAGTTTCATCGCAATCGGACGAATGGTATATGAACGCATAGGAGACATACATACCCACCCACAGACAAACTATCACGTTACATTGATTTTTATATATATAGACAAGCTGTACCCGGCATGCGTTGCAATGCCAATCAAAGAAAGTGTTGGCGTTGAAATTCTGTTTCTTGAAGTGCTTTTGGATACACAACATGTTAACTGCCTCTAAGCTATCGTAAAATGGATTTTCTAATTTAGAACCATTCGTGGGAGCGTGCACAACAACTTTCAAAAGTTTCATCGCAATCGGATGAATGGTATATGAACGTATACGGGATTTTTTTGAACGATTCGTGCGCTGTCACACATTTGTGGAATCTACTCGTACGCTACCTATTGAGAAATGGATTTACTAAGTCGAAACCCTACCCTGGCGTGTACACAATAACTCATCAAGGTTTCATCACAATCGAAGAAGGTTATTTGAACGCATAGGGGATTTTGTTAAAACGCTTCGCGCGTCGTCACCCATTTGTTGCATATACTCGTGCGCTACCTATTGTGAAATGGATTTACTAAGTCGAAACCCTTCCCTGGCGTGTACACAATAACTCATCAATGATTCATCGCATTCGGATGAATAGTATATGCACGTATACGGGGTTTTGTTTAAACGATTCGTGAAATGGATTTACTAAGTTCCCTTCCCTGGCGGGTACACAATAACTGATCAATGTTTCATCGCAATCGGATGAATAGTATATGAACGCATACCTGATTTTGTTTAAACGATTCGCGCTCCGTCACTCATTTGTTGAATCTACTCGTGCGCTACCTACTGTAAAATGTATTTACTAAGTTAGAAACCGTCACGTAAGTGTCCACAACATCTCACCCAAGTTTCATCGCTATCGGACTAATGGGATATGAAGTCATAGGGGACTGTATTGAAACGCTCCGCGTGTCGTCGTTCATTTGTCGAATCTACTCGTGTGCTACCTACTGTGAAATGTATTTACTAAGCCAGAAACCTTGCTTGGAGTGTCCACCATATTTCACCCAAGTTTCACCGCTAACGGCAGAATGGACTATGACCTTATACGGGACTTTGTTGAAACGCTTCGCGCGTCGTCCCTCATTCGTTGAATCAACTTGTGCGCTGCATATTGTATAGTGGATTTACTAAGCCAGAAATGTTCCATGACGTGTACACAACATCTCACCCAAGTTTCATAGCTACGGACGAATGGTACATGAATGCATACGGGACTTGGTTGAAACGCTTCGCGTGTCGTCGCTCATTTGTTGATTCTACTCTGCGCTACATATTGTAATATGGATGTACTCAGCCAGAAACCTTCCCTGGAGTGTACACAACATCTCACCCAAGTTTCATCGCAATCGGATGAATGGTATGTGAACGTATACGGGACGTTGTCGAAACGCTTCGCGCGTAGTCACTCATTTGTTGAATATAAACGTGCGCTTCGTATTGTAAAATGGGTTTTCTTAGCCAGAAACCTTTCCTGGAGTGTACACAACAATTCACCAAACATTTATCACTATCAGACGACTGGTATATGACTTTATATGGGACTTTGTTGAAACGCTTCGCGTGTCATCGCTCATTTGTTGAATCTACTGGTGCGATACCTATTGTAAAATGTATGTACTAAGCCAGAAACCTTCCCTGGAGTGTACACAACATCTCACCCAAGTTTCATCGCTATCGGATGAATGGTATATGAAATTATATGGGACTTTGTTGAAACGCTTCGCGCGTCGTTGCTCATTTGTTGATTCTACTCGTGCTCTACCTATTTTTAAAGGGATTTACTAAGCTAGAAACCTTCCCTGGAGTGCACACAAAATCTCAGCCTAGTTTCATCGCTATCGGACGAATGGTATACGAACGCAAACGTGACTTTGTTGAAATGCTTCGCGTCGTAGCTTATTTGTTGAATCTACTCGTGCGCTACCTATTGTAAAGTGGATGTACTAAGCCAGAAAATTTGCCTGCAGTGTACACAACATTTTACGCAAGTTTCATAGCTATCGGGCGAAAGGTATATGAATGCATACGGGACTTTGTTGAAACGCATTGCGTGTCGTCGCTCTCTGTTGAATCTACTTGTGCGCTATCTACTGAGAAATGTATTCACTAATTTTGAAACCTTCACGTAAGTGTACACAACATCTCACCCAAGTTTCATCGCTATCGGACGAATGGTATATGAACACATACGGGACTTTGTTGAAATGCTTCGCGCATCGTCGCTCATTTGTTGCGTTGCAATGCCAATCAAAGAAAGTGTTGGCGTTGAAATTCTGTTTTTTGAAGTGCTTTTGGATACACAACATGTTTTTCAATTTCCGTTAACTGCCCCTATGCTATCGTAAAATGGATTTTCTAATTTAGAATCAATCGTGGGAGCGTGCACAACAACTTTCAAAAGTTTCATTGCAATCGGATGAATGGTATATGAACGTATACGGGATTTTGTTTGAACGATTCGTGCGCTGTCACACATTTGTTGATTCTACTCGTACGATACCTATTGAGAAATGAATTTGCTGAGTCGAAACCCTACCCTGGCGTGCACACAATAACTCATCAAGGTTTCATTAGAATCGAAGAAGGTTATATGAACCCAATATGGGATTTTGTTGAAACGCTTCGCGCGTCGGCACCCATTTGTTGCATCTACTCTTGCGCTACTTATTGTGAAATGGATTTACTAAGTCGAAACCCTTCCCTGGCGTGTACACAATAACTGATCAATGTTTCATCGCAATCGGATGAATAGTATATGAACGCATACCGGATTTTGTTTAAACGATTCACGCTCCGTCACTCATGTGTTGAATCTACTCGTGCGCTACCTGCTGTAAAATGTATTTACCAAGTTAGAAACCGTCACGTAAGTGTCCACAACATCTCACCCAAGTTTCATCGCTATCGGACTAATGGGATATGAAGACATAGGGGAGTGTATTGAAACGCTCCGCGTGTCGTCGTTCATTTGTCGAATCTACTCGTGTGCTACCTACTGTGAAATATATTTACTAAGCCAGAAACCTTCCTTGGAGTGTCCACCATATTTCACCCAAGTTTCACCGCTAACGGCAGAATGGTATATGACCTTATACGGGACTTTGTTGAAACGCTTCGCGCGTCGTCCCTCATTTGTTGAATCTACTTGTGCGCTGCCTGTTGTATAGTGGATTTACTAAGCCAGAAACCTTCCATGAAGTGTACACAACATCTCACCCAAGTTTCATAGCTATCGGACGAATGGTATATGAATGCAGACGGGACATGGTTGAAACGCTTCGCGTGTCGTCGCTCATTTGTTGATTCTACTTGCGCTACTTATTGTAATATGGATGTACTCAGCCAGAAACCTTCCCCGGAGTGTACACAACATCTCACCCAAGTTTCATCGCAATCGGATGAATGGTATGTGAACGTATACGGGACGTTGTCGAAACGCTTCGCGCGTAGTCAGTCACTCATTTGTTGAATCTAAACGTGCGCTTCGTATTGTAAAATGGATTAACTAAGCCAGAAACCTTTCCTGTAGTGTACACAACAATTCACCAAACATTTATCACTGTCAGACGAATAGTATATGACCTTATACGGGACTTTGTTGAAACGCTTCGCGTGTCATCGCTCATTTGTTGAATCTACTGCTGCGCTACCTATTGTAAAATGGATGTACTAAGCCAGAAACCTTCCCTGGAGTGTACACAACAGCTCACCCAAGTTTCATCGCTATCGGATGAATGGTATATGACCTTATATGGGACTTTGATGAAAAACTTCGCGCGTCGTCGCTCATTTGTTGATTCTGCTCCTGCTCTTCCAATTTTTAAAGGGATATACTAAGCCAGAAACCTTCCCTGGAGTGCACACATCTCAGCCTAGTTTCATCGCTATCGGACGAATGGTATATGAACGCATACGTGACTTTGTTGAAATGCTTCACGCGTCGTAGCTCATTTGTTGAATCTACTCGTGCGCTGCCTATTGTAAAGTGGATTTAATAAGCCAGAAAATTTCCCTGAAGTGTACACAACATTTTACGCAAGTTTCATAGCTATCGGACGAATGGTATATGAATGCATACGGGACTTTTTTGAAACTGACTTTGTTGAAATGCTTCGCGCGTCGTAGCTCATTTGTTGAATCTACTCGTGCGCTGCCTATTGTAAAGTGGATTTACTAAGCCAGAAAATTTCCCTGAAGTGTACACAACATTTTACGCAAGTTTCATAGCTATCGGACGAATGGTATATGAATGCATACGGGACATTTTTGAAACACTTTGCGTGTCGTCGCTCATTTGTTGAATCTACTCGTGCGCTATCTACTGTGAAATGTACTCACTAATTTGGAAACCTTCACGTAAGTGTATACAACATCTCACCCAAGTTTCATCGCTATCGGACGAATGGTATATGAACACATACGGGACTTGTTTGAAACGCTTCGCGCATCGTCAATCATTTGTTGAATCTACGCGTGCGCTACCTATTGTAAAATGGATTTACTAAGTCAGAAACCTTCCTTAGAGTATACTCAACATCTCACCCAAGTTTCATCGCAATCGGTTGAGTGGTATATGAATGCATAGGAGACATACACACCCACAGACAAACTATCACGTAAGATTGATTTTTATATATATAGACAAGCTGTATCCGGCATGCGTTGCAATGCCAATCAAAGAAAGTGTTGGCGTTGAAATTCTGTTTCTTGAAGTGCTTTTGGATACACAACATGTTACTGCCTCTAAGCTATCATAAAATGGATTTTCTAATTTAGAACCATTCGAGGGAGCGTGCACAACAACTTTCAAAAAGTTTCATCGCTGTCACTCATGTCTTGAATCTAATCGTACGCTACCTATTGTGAAATGGATTTACTAAGTCGAAACCCTTCCCTGGCGTGTACACAATGACTCATCAATGATTCATCGCAATCGGATGAATGGTATATGCACGTATAGGGGTTTTTGTTTAAACGATTCGTGCGCTGTCACTCATTTGTTGAATCAACTCGTGCGCTACCTATTGAGAAATGTATTACTAAGTCGAAGCCCTTCCCTGGCGTGTACACAATAACTCATCAAGGTTTCATCGCAATCGAAGAATGTTATATGAACGCAATAGGGAATTTTGTTGAAACGCTTCGCGCGTCGTCACCCATTTGTTGCATCTACTCTTGCGCTACTTATTGTGAAATGGATTTACTAAGTCCCCTTCCCTGGCGGGTACAAAATAACTGATCAATGTTTCATCGCAATCGGATGAATAGTATATGAACGCATACCTGATTTTGTTTAAACGATTCGCACTCCGTCACTCATTTGTTGAATCTACTCGTGCGCTACCTACTGTAAAATGTATTTACTAAGTTAGAAACCGTCACGTAAGTGTCCACAACATCTCACCCAAGTTTCATCGCTATCGTCGTTCATTTGTCGAATCTACTCGTGTGCTACCTACTGTGAAATGTATTTACTAAGCCAGAAACCTTCCTTGGAGTGTCAACCATATTTCACCCAAGTTTCACCGCTAACGGCAGAATGGTATATGACCTTATACGGGACTTTGTTGAAACGCTTCGCGCGTCGTCCCTCATTTGTTGAATCATCTTGTGCGCTGCATATTGTATAGGGGATTTACTAAGCCAGAAATTTTCCATGACGTGTACACAACATCTCACCCAAGCTTCATAGGTACGGACGAATGGTACATGTATGCATACGGGACTTGGTTGAAACGCTTCGCGTGTCGTCGCACATTTGTTGATTCTACTCTTGCGCTACATATTGTAATATGGATGTACTAAGCCAGAAAATTTCCCTGCAGTGTACACAACATTTTACGCAGTTTCATAGCTATCGGACGAATGGTATATGAATGCATTCGGGACTTTGTTGAAATGCTTCGCGCATCGTCGCTCATTTGTTGAATCTACGCGTGCGTTACCTATTGTAAAATGGATTTACTAAGTCAGAAACCTTCCTTGGAGTGTACTGAACATCTCACCCAAGTTTCATCGCAATCGGACGAATGGTATATGAACACATACGGGACTTTGTTGAAATGCTTCGCGCATCGTCGCTCATTTGTTGAATCTACGCGTGCGCTACCTATTGTAAAATGGATTTACTAAGTCAGAAACCTTCCTTGGAGTGTACTCAACATCTCACCCAAGTTTCATCGCTATCGGACGAATGGTATATGAACACATACGGGACTTTTTTGAAATGCTTCGCGCATCGTCGCTCATTTGTTGAATCTACGCGTGCGCTACCTATTGTAAAATGGATTTACTAAGTCAGAAACCTTCCTTGGGGTGTACTCAACATCTCACCCAAGTTTCATCGCTATCGGACGAATGGTATATGAACACATACGGGACTTTGTTGAAATGCTTCGCGCATCGTCGCTCATTTGTTGAATCTACGCGTGCGCTACCTATTGTAAAATGGATTTACTAAGTCAAAAACCATCCTTGGAGTGTACTCAACATCTCAGCCTAGTTTCATCGCTATCGGACGAATGGTATATGAACGCAAACGTGACTTTGTTGAAATGCTTCGCGCGTCGTAGCTCATTTGTTGAATCTAATCGTGCGCTGCCTATTGTAAAGTGGATGTACTAAGCCAGAAAATTTCCCTGCAGTGTACACAACATTTTACGCAAGTTTCATAGCTATCGGACGAATGGTATATGAATGCATTCGGGACTTTGTTGAAATGCTTCGCGCATCGTCGCTCATTTGTTGAATCTACGCGTGCGCTACCTATTGTAAAATGGATTTACTAAGTCAGAAACCTTCCTTGGAGTGTACTCAACATCTCACCCAAGTTTCATCGCTATCGGACGAATGGTATATGAATGCATACGGGACTTTGTTGAAATGCTTCGCGCATCGTCGCCCATTTGTTGAATCTACGCGTGCGCTACCTATTGTAAAATGGATTTACTAAGTCAGAAACCTTCCTTGGAGTGTACTCAACATCTCACCCAAGTTTCATCGCAACCGGACGAATGGTATATGAACACATACGGGACTTTGTTGAAATGCTTCGCGCATCGTCGCTCATTTGTTGAATCTACGCGGGCGCTACCTATTGTAAAATGGATTTACTAAGTCAGAAACCTTCCTTGGAGTGTACTCAACATCTCACCCAAGTTTCATCGCTATCGGACGAATGGTATATGAACACATACGGGACTTTGTTGAAATGCTTCGCGCATCGTCGCTCATTTGTTGAATCTACGCGTGCGCTACCTATTGTAAAATGGATTTACTAAGTCAGAAACCTTCCTTGGAGTGTACTCAACATCTCACCCAAGTTTCATCGCTATCGGCCGAATGGTATATGAACACATACGGTACTTTGTTGAAATGCTTCGCGCATCGTCGCTCATTTGTTGAATCTACGCGTGCGCTACCTAATGTAAAATGGATTTACTAAGTCAGAAACCATCCTTGGAGTGTACTCAACATCTCACCCAAGTTTCATCGCTATCGGACGAATGGTATATGAACACATACGGGACTTTGTTGAAATGCTTCGCGCGTCGTAGCTCATTTGTTGAATCTACTCGTGCGCTGCCTATTGTAAAGTGGATTTACTAAGCCAGAAAATTTCCCTGAAGTGTACACAACATTTTACGCAAGTTTCATAGCTATCGGACGAATGGTATATGAATGCATACGGGACATTTTTGAAACACTTTGCGTGTCGTCGCTCATTTGTTGAATCTACTCGTGCGCTATCTACTGTGAAATGTACTCACTAATTTGTAAACCTTCACGTAAGTGTATACAACATCTCACCCAAGTTTCATCGCTATCGGACGATTGGTATATGAACACATACGGGACTTGTTTGAAACGCTTCGCGCATCGTCACTCACTTGTTGAATCTACGCGTGCGCTACCTATTGTAAAATGGATTTACTAAGTCAGAAACCTTCCTTAGAGTGTACTCAACATGTCACCCAAGTTTCATCGCAATCGGTTGAGTGGTATATGAATGCATAGGAGACATACACACCCACAGACAAACTATCACGTAAGATTGATTTTTATATATATAGACAAGCTGTACCCGGCATGCGTTGCAATGCCAATCAAAGAAAGTGTTGGCGTTGAAATTCTGTTTCTTGAAGTGCTTTTGGATACACAACATGTTACTGCCTCTAAGCTATCTTAAAATTGATTTTCTAATTTAGAACCATTCGAGGGAGCGTGCACAACAACTTTCAAAAAGTTTCATCGCTGTCACTCATTACTTGAATCTAATCGTACGCTACCTATTGTGAAATGGATTTACTAAGTCGAAACCCTTCCCTGGCGTGTACACAATGACTCATCAATGATTCATCGCAATCGGATGAATGGTATATGCACGTATAGGGGTTTTTGTTTAAACGATTCGTGCGCTGTCACTCATTTGTTGAATCAACTCGTGCGCTACCTATTGAGAAATGTATTACTAAGTCGAAGCCCTTCCCTGGCGTGTACACAATAACTCATCAAGGTTTCATCGCAATCGAAGAATGTTATATGAACGCAATAGGGAATTTTGTTGAAACGCTTCGCGCGTCGTCACCCATTTGTTGCATCTACTCTTGCGCTACTTATTGTGAAATGGATTTACTAAGTCCCCTTCCCTGGCGGGTACAAAATAACTGATCAATGTTTCATCGCAATCGGATGAATAGTATATGAACGCATACCTGATTTTGTTTAAACGATTCGCACTCCGTCACTCATTTGTTGAATCTACTCGTGCGCTACCTACTGTAAAATGTATTTACTAAGTCAGAAACCTTCCTTGGAGTGTACTCAACATCTCACCCAAGTTTCATCGCTATCGGACGAATGGTATATGAATGCATACGGGACTTTGTTGAAATGCTTCGCGCATCGTCGCCCATTTGTTGAATCTACGCGTGCGCTACCTATTGTAAAATGGATTTACTAAGTCAGAAACCTTCCTTGGAGTGTACTCAACATCTCACCCAAGTTTCATCGCAATCGGACGAATGGTATATGAACACATACGGGACTTTGTTGAAATGCTTCGCGCATCGTCGCTCATTTGTTGAATCTACGCGTGCGCTACCTATTGTAAAATGGATTTACTAAGTCAGAAACCTTCCTTGGAGTGTACTCAACATCTCACCCAAGTTTCATCGCTATCGGACGAATGGTATATGAACACATACGGGACTTTGTTGAAATGCTTCGCGCATCGTCGCTCATTTGTTGAATCTACGCGTGCGCTACCTATTGTAAAATGGATTTACTAAGTAAGAAACCTTCCTTGGAGTGTACTCAACATCTCACCCAAGTTTCATCGCTATCGGACGAATGGTATATGAACACATACGGGACTTTGTTGAAATGCTTCGCGCATCGTCGCTCATTTGTTGAATCTACGCGTGCGCTACCGAATGTAAAATGGATTTACTAAGTCAGAAACCATCCTTGGAGTGTACTCAACATCTCACCCAAGTTTCATCGCTATCGGACGAATGGTATATGAACACATACGGGACTTTGTTGAAATGCTTCGCGCGTCGTAGCTCATTTGTTGAATCTACTCGTGCGCTGCCTATTGTAAAGTGGATTTACTAAGCCAGAAAATTTCCCTGAAGTGTACACAACATTTTACGCAAGTTTCATAGCTATCGGACGAATGGTATATGAATGCATACGGGACATTTTTGAAACACTTTGCGTGTCGTCGCTCATTTGTTGAATCTACTCGTGCGCTATCTACTGTGAAATGTACTCACTAATTTGGAAACCTTCACGTAAGTGTATACAACATCTCACCCAAGTTTCATCGCTATCGGACGAATGGTATATGAACACATACGGGACTTGTTTGAAACGCTTCGCGCATCGTCACTCATTTGATGAATCTACGCGTGCGCTACCTATTATAAAATGGATTTACTAAGTCAGAAACCTTCCTTAGAGTGTACTCAACATCTCACCCAAGTTTCATCGCAATCGGTTGAGTGGTATATGAATGCATAGGAGACATACACACCCACAGACAAACTATCACGTAAGATTGATTTTTATATATATAGACAAGCTGTACCCGGCATGCGTTGCAATGCCAATCAAAGAAAGTGTTGGCGTTGAAATTCTGTTTCTTGAAGTGCTTTTGGATACACAACATGTTACTGCCTCTAAGCTATCATAAAATGGATTTTCTAATTTAGAACCATTCGAGGGAGCGTGCACAACAACTTTCAAAAAGTTTCATCGCTGTCACTCATTTCTTGAATCTAATCGTACGCTACCTATTGTGAAATGGATTTACTAAGTCGAAACCCTTCCCTGGCGTGTACACAATGACTCATCAATGATTCATCGCAATCGGATGAATGGTATATGCACGTATAGGGGTTTTTGTTTAAACGATTCGTGCGCTGTCACTCATTTGTTGAATCAAATCGTGCGCTACCTATTGAGAAATGTATTACTAAGTCGAAGCCCTTCCCTGGCGTGTACACAATAACTCATCAAGGTTTCATCGCAATCGAAGAATGTTATATGAACGCAATAGGGAATTTTGTTGAAACGCTTCGCGCGTCGTCACCCATTTGTTGCATCTACTCTTGCGCTACTTATTGTGAAATGGATTTACTAAGTCCCCTTCCCTGGCGGGTACAAAATAACTGATCAATGTTTCATCGCAATCGGATGAATAGTATATGAACGCATACCTGATTTTGTTTAAACGATTCGCACTCCGTCACTCATTTGTTGAATCTACTCGTGCGCTACCTACTGTAAAATGTATTTACTAAGTTAGAAACCGTCACGTAAGTGTCCACAACATCTCACCCAAGTTTCATCGCTATCGTCGTTCATTTGTCGAATCTACTCGTGTGCTACCTACTGTGAAATGTATTTACTAAGCTAGAAACCTTCCTTGGAGTGTCAACCATATTTCACCCAAGTTTCACCGCTAACGGCAGAATGGTATATGACCTTATACGGGACTTTGTTGAAACGCTTCGCGCGTCGTCCCTCATTTGTTGAATCATCTTGTGCGCTGCATATTGTATAGGGGATTTACTAAGCCAGAAATTTTCCATGACGTGTACACAACATCTCACCCAAGCTTCATAGGTACGGACGAATGGTACATGTATGCATACGGGACTTGGTTGAAACGCTTCGCGTGTCGTCGCACATTTGTTGATTCTACTCTTGCGCTACATATTGTAATATGGATGTACTAAGCCAGAAAATTTCCCTGCAGTGTACACAACATTTTACGCAGTTTCATAGCTATCGGACGAATGGTATATGAATGCATTCGGGACTTTGTTGAAATGCTTCGCGCATCGTCGCTCATTTGTTGAATCTACGCGTGCGTTACCTATTGTAAAATGGATTTACTAAGTCAGAAACCTTCCTTGGAGTGTACTGAACATCTCACCCAAGTTTCATCGCAATCGGACGAATGGTATATGAACACATACGGGACTTTGTTGAAATGCTTCGCGCATCGTCGCTCATTTGTTGAATCTACGCGTGCGCTACCTATTGTAAAATGGATTTACTAAGTCAGAAACCTTCCTTGGAGTGTACTCAACATCTCACCCAAGTTTCATCGCTATCGGACGAATGGTATATGAACACATACGGGACTTTTTTGAAATGCTTCGCGCATCGTCGCTCATTTGTTGAATCTACGCGTGCGCTACCTATTGTAAAATGGATTTACTAAGTCAGAAACCTTCCTTGGGGTGTACTCAACATCTCACCCAAGTTTCATCGCTATCGGACGAATGGTATATGAACACATACGGGACTTTGTTGAAATGCTTCGCGCATCGTCGCTCATTTGTTGAATCTACGCGTGCGCTACCTATTGTAAAATGGATTTACTAATTCAAAAACCATCCTTGGAGTGTACTCAACATCTCAGCCTAGTTTCATCGCTATCGGACGAATGGTATATGAACGCAAACGTGACTTTGTTGAAATGCTTCGCGCGTCGTAGCTCATTTGTTGAATCTAATCGTGCGCTGCCTATTGTAAAGTGGATGTACTAAGCCAGAAAATTTCCCTGCAGTGTACACAACATTTTACGCAAGTTTCATAGCTATTGGACGAATGGTATATGAATGCATTCGGGACTTTGTTGAAATGCTTCGCGCATCGTCGCTCATTTGTTGAATCTACGCGTGCGCTACCTATTGTAAAATGGATTTACTAAGTCAGAAACCTTCCTTGGAGTGTACTCAACATCTCACCCAAGTTTCATCGCTATCGGACGAATGGTATATGAACACATACGGGATTTTGTTGAAATGCTTCGCGCATCGTCGCTCATTTGTTGAATCTACGCGTGCGCTACCTATTGTAAAATGGATTTACTAAGTCAGAAACCTTCCTTGGAGTGTACTCAACATCTCACCCAAGTTTCATCGCTATCGGACGAATGGTATATGAACACATACGGGACTTTGTTGAAATGCTTCGCGCATCGTCGCTCATTTGTTGAATCTACGCGTGCGCTACCTATTGTAAAATGGATTTACTAAGTCAGAAACCTTCCTTGGAGTGTACTCAACATCTCACCCAAGTTTCATCGCTATCGGCCGAATGGTATATGAACACATACGGGACTTTGTTGAAATGCTTCGCGCATCGTCGCTCATTTGTTGAATCTACGCGTGCGCTACCTAATGTAAAATGGATTTACTAAGTCAGAAACCATCCTTGGAGTGTACTCAACATCTCACCCAAGTTTCATCGCTATCGGACGAATGGTATATGAACACATACGGGACTTTGTTGAAATGCTTCACGCGTCGTAGCTCATTTGTTGAATCTACTCGTGCGCTGCCTATTGTAAAGTGGATTTACTAAGCCAGAAAATTTCCCTGAAGTGTACACAACATTTTACGCAAGTTTCATAGCTATCGGACGAATGGTATATGAATGCATACGGGACATTTTTGAAACACTTTGCGTGTCGTCGCTCATTTGTTGAATCTACTCGTGCGCTATCTACTGTGAAATGTACTCACTAATTTGTAAACCTTCACGTAAGTGTATACAACATCTCACCCAAGTTTCATCGCTATCGGACGATTGGTATATGAACACATACGGGACTTGTTTGAAACGCTTCGCGCATCGTCACTCACTTGTTGAATCTACGCGTGCGCTACCTATTGTAAAATGGATTTACTAAGTCAGAAACCTTCCTTAGAGTGTACTCAACATCTCACCCAAGTTTCATCGCAATCGGTTGAGTGGTATATGAATGCATAGGAGACATACACACCCACAGACAAA
Organism: Meconema thalassinum; assembly: GCA_946902985.2. Taxonomy (NCBI): domain Eukaryota; kingdom Metazoa; phylum Arthropoda; class Insecta; order Orthoptera; family Tettigoniidae; genus Meconema; species Meconema thalassinum. Next base: position 2,053,685,939 of record OX336388.2, on the reverse strand, counting down.
CTATCACGTAAGATTGATTTTTATATATATAGACAAGCTGTACCCGGCATGCGTTGCAATGCCAATCAAAGAAAGTGTTGGCGTTGAAATTCTGTTTCTTGAAGTGCTTTTGGATACACAACATGTTACTGCCTCTAAGCTATCTTAAAATTGATTTTCTAATTTAGAACCATTCGAGGGAGCGTGCACAACAACTTTCAAAAAGTTTCATCGCTGTCACTCATTACTTGAATCTAATCGTACGCTACCTATTGTGAAATGGATTTACTAAGTCGAAACCCTTCCCTGGCGTGTACACAATGACTCATCAATGATTCATCGCAATCGGATGAATGGTATATGCACGTATAGGGGTTTTTGTTTAAACGATTCGTGCGCTGTCACTCATTTGTTGAATCAACTCGTGCGCTACCTATTGAGAAATGTATTACTAAGTCGAAGCCCTTCCCTGGCGTGTACACAATAACTCATCAAGGTTTCATCGCAATCGAAGAATGTTATATGAACGCAATAGGGAATTTTGTTGAAACGCTTCGCGCGTCGTCACCCATTTGTTGCATCTACTCTTGCGCTACTTATTGTGAAATGGATTTACTAAGTCCCCTTCCCTGGCGGGTACAAAATAACTGATCAATGTTTCATCGCAATCGGATGAATAGTATATGAACGCATACCTGATTTTGTTTAAACGATTCGCACTCCGTCACTCATTTGTTGAATCTACTCGTGCGCTACCTACTGTAAAATGTATTTACTAAGTCAGAAACCTTCCTTGGAGTGTACTCAACATCTCACCCAAGTTTCATCGCTATCGGACGAATGGTATATGAATGCATACGGGACTTTGTTGAAATGCTTCGCGCATCGTCGCCCATTTGTTGAATCTACGCGTGCGCTACCTATTGTAAAATGGATTTACTAAGTCAGAAACCTTCCTTGGAGTGTACTCAACATCTCACCCAAGTTTCATCGCAATCGGACGAATGGTATATGAACACATACGGGACTTTGTTGAAATGCTTCGCGCATCGTCGCTCATTTGTTGAATCTACGCGTGCGCTACCTATTGTAAAATGGATTTACTAAGTCAGAAACCTTCCTTGGAGTGTACTCAACATCTCACCCAAGTTTCATCGCTATCGGACGAATGGTATATGAACACATACGGGACTTTGTTGAAATGCTTCGCGCATCGTCGCTCATTTGTTGAATCTACGCGTGCGCTACCTATTGTAAAATGGATTTACTAAGTAAGAAACCTTCCTTGGAGTGTACTCAACATCTCACCCAAGTTTCATCGCTATCGGACGAATGGTATATGAACACATACGGGACTTTGTTGAAATGCTTCGCGCATCGTCGCTCATTTGTTGAATCTACGCGTGCGCTACCGAATGTAAAATGGATTTACTAAGTCAGAAACCATCCTTGGAGTGTACTCAACATCTCACCCAAGTTTCATCGCTATCGGACGAATGGTATATGAACACATACGGGACTTTGTTGAAATGCTTCGCGCGTCGTAGCTCATTTGTTGAATCTACTCGTGCGCTGCCTATTGTAAAGTGGATTTACTAAGCCAGAAAATTTCCCTGAAGTGTACACAACATTTTACGCAAGTTTCATAGCTATCGGACGAATGGTATATGAATGCATACGGGACATTTTTGAAACACTTTGCGTGTCGTCGCTCATTTGTTGAATCTACTCGTGCGCTATCTACTGTGAAATGTACTCACTAATTTGGAAACCTTCACGTAAGTGTATACAACATCTCACCCAAGTTTCATCGCTATCGGACGAATGGTATATGAACACATACGGGACTTGTTTGAAACGCTTCGCGCATCGTCACTCATTTGATGAATCTACGCGTGCGCTACCTATTATAAAATGGATTTACTAAGTCAGAAACCTTCCTTAGAGTGTACTCAACATCTCACCCAAGTTTCATCGCAATCGGTTGAGTGGTATATGAATGCATAGGAGACATACACACCCACAGACAAACTATCACGTAAGATTGATTTTTATATATATAGACAAGCTGTACCCGGCATGCGTTGCAATGCCAATCAAAGAAAGTGTTGGCGTTGAAATTCTGTTTCTTGAAGTGCTTTTGGATACACAACATGTTACTGCCTCTAAGCTATCATAAAATGGATTTTCTAATTTAGAACCATTCGAGGGAGCGTGCACAACAACTTTCAAAAAGTTTCATCGCTGTCACTCATTTCTTGAATCTAATCGTACGCTACCTATTGTGAAATGGATTTACTAAGTCGAAACCCTTCCCTGGCGTGTACACAATGACTCATCAATGATTCATCGCAATCGGATGAATGGTATATGCACGTATAGGGGTTTTTGTTTAAACGATTCGTGCGCTGTCACTCATTTGTTGAATCAACTCGTGCGCTACCTATTGAGAAATGTATTACTAAGTCGAAGCCCTTCCCTGGCGTGTACACAATAACTCATCAAGGTTTCATCGCAATCGAAGAATGTTATATGAACGCAATAGGGAATTTTGTTGAAACGCTTCGCGCGTCGTCACCCATTTGTTGCATCTACTCTTGCGCTACTTATTGTGAAATGGATTTACTAAGTCCCCTTCCCTGGCGGGTACAAAATAACTGATCAATGTTTCATCGCAATCGGATGAATAGTATATGAACGCATACCTGATTTTGTTTAAACGATTCGCACTCCGTCACTCATTTGTTGAATCTACTCGTGCGCTACATACTGTAAAATGTATTTACTAAGTTAGAAACAGTCACGTAAGTGTCCACAACATCTCACCCAAGTTTCATCGCTATCGTCGTTCATTTGTCGAATCTACTCGTGTGCTACCTACTGTGAAATGTATTTACTAAGCCAGAAACCTTCCTTGGAGTGTCAACCATATTTCACCCAAGTTTCACCGCTAACGGCAGAATGGTATATGACCTTATACGGGACTTTGTTGGAACGCTTCGCGCGTCGTCCCTCATTTGTTGAATCAACTTGTGCGTTGCATATTGTATAGGGGATTTACTAAGCCAGAAATTTTCCATGACGTGTACACAACATCTCACCCAAGCTTCATAGGTACGGACGAATGGTACATGTATGCATACGGGACTTGGTTGAAACGCTTCGCGTGTCGTCGCTCATTTGTTGATTCTACTCTTGCGCTACATATTGTAATATGGATGTACTCAGCCAGAAACCTTGCCTGGAGTGTACACAACATCTCACCCAAGTTTCATCGCAATCGGATGAATGGTATGTCAACGTATACGGGACGTTGTCGAAACGCTTCGCGCGTAGTCACTCATTTGTTGAACATAAACGTGCGCTTCGTATTGTAAAATGGATTTACTTAGCCAGAAACCTTTCCTGGAGTGTACACAACAATTCACCAAACATTTATCACTATCAGACGAATGGTATATGACTTTATACAGGACTTTGTTGAAACGCTTCGCGTGTCATCGCTCATTTGTTGAATCTACTGGTGCGCTACCTATTGTAAAATGTATGTACTAAGCCAGAAACCTTCCCTGGAGTGTACACAGCATCTCACCCAAGTTTCATCGCTATCGGATGAATGGTATATGAAATTAAATGGGACTTTGTTGAAACGCTTCGCGCGCCGTTGCTCATTCGTTGATTCTACTCGTGCTCTACCTATTTTTAAAGGGATTTACTAAGCTAGAAACCTTCCCTGGAGTGCACACAAAATCTCAGCCTAGTTTCATCGCTATCGTACGAATGGTATATGAACGCAAACGTGACTTTGTTGAAATGCTTCGCGCGTCGTAGCTCATTTGTTGAATCTAATCATGCGCTGCCTATAGTAAAGTGGATGTACTAAGCCAGAAAATTTCCCTGCAGTGTACACAACATTTTACGCAAGTTTCATAGCTATCGGACGAATGGTATATGAATGCATTCGGGACTTTGTTGAAATGCTTCGCGCATCGTCGCTCATTTGTTGAATCTACGCGTGCTTTACCTATTGTAAAATGGATTTACTAAGTCAGAAACCTTCCTTGGAGTGTACTCAACATCTCACCCAAGTTTCATCGCAATCGGACGAATGGTATATGAACACATACGGGACTTTGTTGAAATGCTTCGCGCATCGTCGCTCATTTGTTGAATCTACGCGTGCGCTACCTATTGTAAAATGGATTTACTAAGTCAGAAACCTTCCTTGGAGTGTACTCAACATCTCACCCAAGTTTCATCGCTATCGGACGAATGGTATATGAACACATACGGGACTTTGTTGAAATGTTTCGCGCATCGTCGCTCATTTGTTGAATCTACGCGTGCGCTACCTATTGTAAAACGGATTTACTAAGTCAAAATCCATCCTTGGAGTGTACTCAACATCTCAGCCTAGTTTCATCGCTATCGGACGAATGATATATGAACGCAAACGTGACTTTGTTGAAATGCTTCGCGCGTCGTAGCTCATTTGTTGAATCTAATCGTGCGCTGCCTATTGTAAAGTGGATGTACTAAGCCAGAAAATTTCCCTGCAGTGTACACAACATTTTACGCAAGTTTCATAGCTATCGGACGAATGGTATATGAATGCATTCGGGACTTTGTTGAATTGCTTCGCGCATCGTCGCTCATTTGTTGAATCTACGCGTGCGCTACCTATTGTAAAATGGATTTACTAAGTCAGAAACCTTCCTTGGAGTGTACTCAACATCTCACCCAAGTTTCATCGCTATCGGACGAATGGTATATGAATGCATACGGGACTTTGTTGAAATGCTTCGCGCATCGTCGCCCATTTGTTGAATCTACGCGTGCGCTACCTATTGTAAAATGGATTTACTAAGTCAGAAACCTTCCTTGGAGTGTACTCAACATCTCACCCAAGTTTCATCGCAATCGGACGAATGGTATATGAACACATACGGGACTTTGTTGAAATGCTTCGCGCATCGTCGCTCATTTGTTGAATCTACGCGTGCGCTACCTATTGTAAAATGGATTTACTAAGTCAGAAACCTTCCTTGGAGAGTACTCAACATCTCACCCAAGTTTCATCGCTATCGGACGAATGGTATATGAACACATACGGGACTTTGTTGAAATGCTTCGCGCATCGTCGCTCATTTGTTGAATCTACGCGTGCGCTACCTATTGTAAAATGGATTTACTAAGTCAGAAACCTTCCTTGGAGTGTACTCAACATCTCACCCAAGTTTCATCGCTATCGGACGAATGGTATATGAACACATACGGGACTTTGTTGAAATGCTTCGCGCATCGTCGCTCATTTGTTGAATCTACGCGTGCGCTACCTATTGTAAAATGGATTTACTAAGTCAAAAACCATCCTTGGAGTGTACTCAACATCTCAGCCTAGTTTCATCGCTATCGGACGAATGGTATATGAACGCAAACGTGACTTTGTTGAAATGCTTCGCGCGTCGTAGCTCATTTGTTGAATCTAATCGTGCGCTGCCTATTGTAAAGTGGATGTACTAAGCCAGAAAATTTCCCTGCAGTGTACACAACATTTTACGCAAGTTTCATAGCTATCGGACGAATGGTATATGAATGCATTCGGGACTTTGTTGAAATGCTTCGCGCATCGTCGCTCATTTGTTGAATCTACGCGTGCGCTACCTATTGTAAAATGGATTTACTAAGTCAGAAACCTTCCTTGGAGTGTACTCAACATCTCACCCAAGTTTCATCGCTATCGGACGAATGGTATATGAATGCATACGGGACTTTGTTGAAATGCTTCGCGCATCGTCGCCCATTTGTTGAATCTACGCGTGCGCTACCTATTGTAAAATGGATTTACTAAGTCAGAAACCTTCCTTGGAATGTACTCAACATCTCACCCAAGTTTCATCGCAACCGGACGAATGGTATATGAACACATACGGGACTTTGTTGAAATGCTTCGCGCATCGTCGCTCATTTGTTGAATCTACGCGTGCGCTACCTATTGTAAAATGGATTTACTAAGTCAGAAACCTTCCTTGGAGTGTACTCAACATCTCACCCAAGTTTCATCGCTATCGGACGAATGGTATATGAACACATACGGGACTTTTTTGAAATGCTTCGCGCATCGTTGCTCATTTGTTGAATCTACGCGTGCGCTACCTATTGTAAAATGGATTTACTAAGTCAGAAACCTTCCTTGGAGTGTACTCAACATCTCACCCAAGTTTCATCGCTATCGGACGAATGGTATATGAACACATACGGGACTTTGTTGAAATGCTTCGCGCATCGTCGCTCATTTGTTGAATCTACGCGTGCGCTACCTAATGTAAAATGGATTTACTAAGTCAGAAACCATCCTTGGAGTGTACTCAACATCTCACCCAAGTTTCATCGCTATCGGACGAATGGTATATGAACACATACGGGACTTTGTTGAGATGCTTCGCGCGTCGTAGCTCATTTGTTGAATCTACTCGTGCGCTGCCTATTGTAAAGTGGATTTACTAAGCCAGAAAATTTCCCTGAAGTGTACACAACATTTTACGCAAGTTTCATAGCTATCGGACGAATGGTATATGAATGCATACGGGACATTTTTGAAACACTTTGCGTGTCGTCGCTCATTTGTTGAATCTACTCGTGCGCTATCTACTGTGAAATGTACTCACTAATTTGGAAACCTTCACGTAAGTGTATACAACATCTCACCCAAGTTTCATCGCTATCGGACGAATGGTATATGAACACATACGGGACTTGTTTGAAACGCTTCGCGCATCGTCACTCATTTGTTGAATCTACGCGTGCGCTACCTATTGTAAAATGGATTTACTAAGTCAGAAACCTTCCTTAGAGTGTACTCAACATCTCACCCAAGTTTCATCGCAATCGGTTGAGTGGTATATGAATGCATAGGAGACATACACACCCACAGACAAACTATCACGTAAGATTGATTTTTATATATATAGACAAGCTGTACCCGGCATGCGTTGCAATGCCAATCAAAGAAAGTGTTGGCGTTGAAATTCTGTTTCTTGAAGTGCTTTTGGATACACAACATGTTACTGCCTCTAAGCTATCATAAAATGGATTTTCTAATTTAGAACCATTCGAGGGAGCGTGCACAACAACTTTCAAAAATTTACGAGAGTACCTATTGATGGTGTTATGTCTCTCATTAATGGCTTTTTTCCTGAAGACATCACAAGACTTTTTTATCACTGCATGACCTCCTCCTACTTTCTATGGAATGGGAATTTTTATGAGCAGACTGATGGTGTGGCCATGGGTAGTCCTCTCTCTCCTGTTGTGGCTAATTTCTTCATGGAGAACTTTGAAGAGAAAGCTTTGTCGTCGGCTCCTTTCAAACCGAAGATCTGGTGGCGTTATGTGGATGACACGTTCGTTGTTTGGACGGAAGGTGAGGAAAATCTTAGCCATTTCCTGGATCACCTTAATCTCCAGCACCCTTCTATTTGTTTCACCATGGAAAAGGAATCTGACGGCAAAATACCTTTTTTAGATGTTCTCGTCACCAAGAAAGAGGATGGATCTTTAGGACACAGCGTTTTTCGTAAGCCAACACACACCAATAGATATCTCCACGCAAGTTCTCACCATCACCCTGCCCAGAAACATGGTATCCTTACAACTCTAACTACCAGGGCTAGGAGGATTTGTGAAGTGTCTTCTTTACAAGAAGAAATTAACACCCTGCGAACCACCTTTGAGAGCAACGGTTATAGCAAGGCTTTGATTTCTACGGTTCTGAAACCAACAAATAATAATAGGACGTCAGTTGAGAAAAGAGATGTAAGAGGAACTGCTTACCTTCCGTACATACATAACACAACGGATCGTATTGCTAAAATCCTACGTCGATACAACATACGGACTGTATTTGGAACTTCTGTTAAGATTAGGCAACTCCTGCGACCAACTAAGGACAGTTTGCCTAAATTGCAACAACCGGGTATCTACAGAGTTCCCTGTAATTGTGGCAAGGTTTACATCGGGCAGACTTCGAGAACAATATGCACTCGCATTAAGGAACATAATAGATGTATCAGGCTCATTCAACCTGATAAATCAGCTGTTGCCGATCATGCTTTAACACCTGGCCATGATGTCATGTTCCAAGGGGTGGATGTTCTTGCCCGTATAAAGCAATATCGTCCCAGAATCATCAGGGAGGCGGTTGAAATACGTAAACACCCAGATAATTTCAACCGCGACACCGGCTACAATCTCAGTGAATCCTGGCTACCTATTATCAGAACCCTGAGAAAGTAATTCACTGCTGCTTTCCGTTGTCCCTAACATGGGGCTATAATGGCGTCCATCTTTGGGCACCTTCTATATGTTCTTCGTTGCTTTCTCTTAGCAACATTGTCGTATTCCAGATTATTCCTGACGATGAAAGACATGGTTTCTTTCGAAACGCGTCGAATTGCAATATAATAAAACACGGCATAAGCCCAAAATTCAACATTATGAATAACTTTCAAAAAGTTTCATCGCTGTCACTCATTTCTTGAATCTAATCGTACGCTACCTATTGTGAAATGGATTTACTAAGTCGAAACCCTTCCCTGGCGTGTACACAATGACTCATCAATGATTCATCGCAATCGGATGAATGGTATATGCACGTATAGGGGTTTTTGTTTAAACGATTCGTGCGCTGTCACTCATTTGTTGAATCAACTCGTGCGCTACCTATTGAGAAATGTATTACTAAGTCGAAGCCCTTCCCTGGCGTGTACACAATAACTCATCAAGGTTTCATCGCAATCGATGAATGTTATATGAACGCAATAGGGAATTTTGTTGAAACGCTTCGCGCGTCGTCACCCATTTGTTGCATCTACTCTTGCGCTACTTATTGTGAAATGGATTTACTAAGTCCCCTTCCCTGGCGGGTACAAAATAACTGATCAATGTTTCATCGCAATCGGATGAATAGTATATGAACGCATACCTGATTTTGTTTAAACGATTCGCACTCCGTCACTCATTTGTTGAATCTACTCGTGCGCTACCTACTGTAAAATGTATTTACTAAGTTAGAAACCGTCACGTAAGTGTCCACAACATCTCACCCAAGTTTCATCGCTATCGTCGTTCATTTGTCGAATCTACTCGTGTGCTACCTACTGTGAAATGTATTTACTAAGCCAGAAACCTTCCTTGGAGTGTCAACCATATTTCACCCAAGTTTCACCGCTAACGGCAGAATGGTATATGACCTTATACGGGACTTTGTTGAAACGCTTCGCGCGTCGTCCCTCATTTCTTGAATCAACTTGTGCGTTGCATATTGTATAGGGGATTTACTAAGCCAGAAATTTTCCATGACGTGTACACAACATCTCACCCAAGCTTCATAGGTACGGACGAATGGTACATGTATGCATACGGGACTTGGTTGAAACGCTTCGCGTGTCGTCGCTCATTTGTTGATTCTACTCTTGCGCTACATATTGTAATATGGATGTACTCAGCCAGAAACCTTGCCTGGAGTGTACACAACATCTCACCCAAGTTTCATCGCAATCGGATGAATGGTATGTCAACGTATACGGGACGTTGTCGAAATGCTTCGCGCGTAGTCACTCATTTGTTGAACATAAACGTGCGCTTCGTATTGTAAAATGGATTTACTTAGCCAGAAACCTTTCCTGGAGTGTACACAACAATTCACCAAACATTTATCACTATCAGACGAATGGTATATGACTTTATACAGGACTTTGTTGAAACGCTTCGCGTGTCATCGCTCATTTGTTGAATCTACTGGTGCGCTACCTATTGTAAAATGTATGTACTAAGCCAGAAACCTTCCCTGGAGTGTACACAGCATCTCACCCAAGTTTCATCGCTATCGGATGAATGGTATATGAAATTAAATGGGACTTTGTTGAAACGCTTCGCGCGCCGTTGCTCATTCGTTGATTCTACTCGTGCTCTACCTATTTTTAAAGGGATTTACTAAGCTAGAAACCTTCCCTGGAGTGCACACAAAATCTCAGCCTAGTTTCATCGCTATCGTACGAATGGTATATGAACGCAAACGTGACTTTGTTGAAATGCTTCGCGCGTCGTAGCTCATTTGTTGAATCTAATCATGCGCTGCCTATAGTAAAGTGGATGTACTAAGCCAGAAAATTTCCCTGCAGTGTACACAACATTTTACGCAAGTTTCATAGCTATCGGACGAATGGTATATGAATGCATTCGGGACTTTGTTGAAATGCTTCGCGCATCGTCGCTCATTTGTTGAATCTACGCGTGCGTTACCTATTGTAAAATGGATTTACTAAGTCAGAAACCTTCCTTGGAGTGTACTCAACATCTCACCCAAGTTTCATCGCAATCGGGCGAATGGTATATGAACACATACGGGACTTTGTTGAAATGCTTCGCGCATCGTCGCTCATTTGTTGAATCTACGCGTGCGCTACCTATTGTAAAATGGATTTACTAAGTCAGAAACCTTCCTTGGAGTGTACTCAACATCTCACCCAAGTTTCATCGCTATCGGACGAATGGTATATGAACACATACGAGACTTTGTTGAAATGCTTCGCGCATCGTCGCTCATTTGTTGAATCTACGCGTGCGCTACCTATTGTAAAATGGATTTACTAAGTCAGAAACCTTCCTTGGAGTGTACTCAACATCTCACCCAAGTTTCATCGCTATCGGACGAATGGTATATGAACACATACGGGACTTTGTTGAAATGCTTCGCGCATCGTCGCTCATTTGTTGAATCTACGCGTGCGCTACCTATTGTAAAATGGATTTACTAAGTCAAAAACCATCCTTGGAGTGTACTCAACATCTCAGCCTAGTTTCATCGCTATCGGACGAATGGTATATGAACGCAAACGTGACTTTGTTGAAATGCTTCGCGCGTCGTAGCTCATTTGTTGAATCTAATCGTGCGCTGCCTATTGTAAAGTGGATGTACTAAGCCAGAAAATTTCCCTGCAGTGTACACAACATTTTACGCAAGTTTCATAGCTATCGGACGAATGGTATATGAACACATACGGGACTTTGTTGAAATGCTTCGCGCATCGTCGCTCATTTGTTGAATCTACGCGTGCGCTACCTATTGTAAAATGGATTTACTAAGTCAGAAACCTTCCTTGGAGTGTACTCAACATCTCACCCAAGTTTCATCGCTATCGGACGAATGGTATATGAATGCATACGGGACTTTGTTGAAATGCTTCGCGCATCGTCGCCCATTTGTTGAATCTACGCGTGCGCTGCCTATTGTAAAATGGATTTACTAAGTCAGAAACCTTCCTTGGAGTGTACTCAACATCTCCCCCAAGTTTCATCGCAACCGGACGAATGGTATATGAACACATACGGGACTTTGTTGAAATGCTTCGCGCATCGTCGCTCATTTGTTGAATCTACGCGTGCGCTACCTATTGTAAAATGGATTTACTAAGTCAGAAACCTTCCTTGGAGTGTACTCAACATCTCACCCAAGTTTCATCGCTATCGGACGAATGGTATATGAACACATACGGGACTTTGTTGAAATGCTTCGCGCATCGTCGCTCATTTGTTGAATCTACGCGTACGCTACCTATTGTAAAATGGATTTACTAAGTCAGAAACCTTCCTTGGAGTGTACTCAACATCTCACCCAAGTTTCATCGCTATCGGACGAATGGTATGTGAACACATACGGGACTTTGTTGAAATGCTTCGCGCATCGTCGCTCATTTGTTGAATCTACGCGTGCGCTACCTAATGTAAAATGGATTTACTAAGTCAGAAACCTTCCTTGGAGTGTACTCAACATCTCCCCCAAGTTTCATCGCAACCGGACGAATGGTATATGAACACATACGGGACTTTGTTGAAATGCTTCGCGCATCGTCGCTCATTTGTTGAATCTACGCGTGCGCTACCTATTGTAAAATGGATTTACTAAGTCAGAAACCTTCCTTGGAGTGTACTCAACATCTCACCCAAGTTTCATCGCTATCGGACGAATGGTATATGAACACATACGGGACTTTGTTGAAATGCTTCGCGCATCGTCGCTCATTTGTTGAATCTACGCGTACGCTACCTATTGTAAAATGGATTTACTAAGTCAGAAACCTTCCTTGGAGTGTACTCAACATCTCACCCAAGTTTCATCGCTATCGGACGAATGGTATGTGAACACATACGGGACTTTGTTGAAATGCTTCGCGCATCGTCGCTCATTTGTTGAATCTACGCGTGCGCTACCTAATGTAAAATGGATTTACTAAGTCAGAAACCATCCTTGGAGTGTACTCAACATCTCACCCAAGTTTCATCGCAATCGGACGAATGGTATATGAACACATACGGGACTTTGTTGAAATGCTTCGCGCATCGTCGCTCATTTGTTGAATCTATGCGTGCGCTACCTATTGTAAAATGGATTTACTAAGTCAGAAACCTTCCTTAGAGTGTACTCAACATCTCACCCAAGTTTCATCGCAATCGGTTGAGTGGTATATGAATGCATAGGAGACATACACACCCACAGACAAACTATCCTGTAAGATTGATTTTTATATATATAGATTAATCTTATGTAATTTATTTCAGGATCAGGGCATAACCCAGCTCTATTTGGGTACATTCGTGTTGACCGACTGAAAAGCACCAAACTTTTGTTTTAATTCACTCATTCACGCACTCACTCCACTCACTCACTAACGCATTTTCTAATTCATTCATTAACTTACTAACTCATTCATTCACTCGTTCACGCATTCACTTAATCTCTCATTCACTCATGCATTCACTTATTCACGCATTCATTCGCTCCTTCACTCACTCACTCTTTTACGCATTTTCTCATTCATGCATTCATTCATTCACGCATTCATTCTTTCACTCACTCATCCACGCACTCTTTCACTCATTCACACATTCGTTAACTCACTAACTCATTCATTCGGTCAATCACTCACCCATTCATTCATTCATTCATTCATACATACAGGCTGGTGAAGACCTGGTACTAGCCATATCAGCCACAAGGAAAGAAAAAAGTCCTCTCGGCACGCCGGAAGGCGGAGGTAGATTTCACCGGACAAACTTGGAGATAGGATCAGACCTCATTTATCGCGTGAAAGTATTTTATAATTGGAGATTAATTAACTTTGTTTTTCTTCATTTTAAACATATTTTAAACATTTTATTATCTTATGGGGACGGTAACCTTCTTGACATTTGGAGTCCATTTTTAGCCTATTTTCAATTTTGAAAAAATAGGCTTATGAGATCACCTTTTGTCCGTGTGTGTGTGCGTGTGTGTGTGTGTGTGTGTGTGTGAGGTGTGTGTGTGTGTGTCCCCAAATAAAATCTAAACGGCTGGAGCGATTTCAGTGAAACTCGGTAAGTTCATAGCACTATTCCCGGTGACCTCGACCGTGCCCATCGAATTTTGTTACGTCTCACCAATCCAACATGGCGGCTGTGCGAAATATTTCGCTAGCATTCAGTATCTCCGAAACTATAACGGATATCGCCCTGAAATTGTGTACGGTGATAAAGGATACTACTAGAAGTTCACCTATGAGACTTTCAAAAACCTGGTTACTACATAACCAACATGGCGGCCAAGCGAAGTGGAGACTTTTAAATAGACTTTTCTCGCGATTTAACTATCCAAACGTAATGAAACTTGGTACAGCAATAATTTATACACATTGCAATGCACTGGAGTCTAATTTAGTTCAATTGTTTACATAACCTCAAAATGGCGGCTGTGCGAAATATTTCACTGACATTCTATATCCCCGAAACTATTACAGATATCACCCTGCAATTTTGTACGGTGATAAAGGGTACTGATACAAGTTTACCTATGTATAATTCATAAACCTGTAAAGTACAAACGAACATTGCGACCAAGCGAATTTGAAATATTTTAATAGACTTTTCTCGTGAGTTAACTCTCTGAGCGCAGTGAAATGTGGTACGGTAAATGATTTTGCAGATTGTAATGTACTGCCATCTAATTTAATTCAATTGTTTACATAACCTCAAGATGGCGGCTGTGCGAAATTTTAAAATTAAGTTTTTATTTCTCGTGTCGTAATCATGCGATCGAAGTGAAAGTTTGAATAATGAACCTAGGCAATAAGCGTCCTTGAATGGTACATAACTCTATGGCCTATACATATAACAATCCTAAATGGCAAGCTTCCGTAATATTTAGATGGTTCTCAATATCTATGAATCTTTTACAGCAACCAAACTGAATTTTTTTATGTTCATAGAGACTATGAACATATGTTCACCTATAGGACTTTCAGTAACCTGGTGAGCACGAATCCAACATGGCGGCGACGCGAAGTATAAATATTTAAATGGACGTTTCTCGCGAATTAACTATCCGAGTGCCGTGAAACGTTTCACGTTAAATGCTTACACAAATGTTGATCCACTGACATCTAATTTATTTCAATTGTTTGCATAATCACAAGATGGCTGCTGTGCGTAATTTTAAAATCTCGTTTTTACTTCTTGTGTTCTAATCATGCGATTGAAGTTTGAATACCACACGTACACAATAATCTTAATATAATAGTACAAAAATAAAAATCCAACCTGGCGACCATCTGAAATATTTAGACGGTTCCCAATATCTACGAATCTGTTACAGCAATTAAACTGAAATTTTGTATGTTGATAGAGGCAATTAACATAAGCAGGATATATGAAAATAGGCTGTACAGTTCTTCACGGAACTACTTGTTATACTTGTGGTCACACTGTCCTTATGCAAGGTTTCGGCACTGATGTGTAACTATGTAACGGTCTGTTACTTCTTCACGCAAAATTATATCTCCCGCAGAGATGTTGGTTGCTTCCTCAGTTTAGGGGCTGCGACAACGCGGTCATATAACCCCGTGTACTTTGGGTGAGTGTAGAATCTGTCTGATAAACGGTGTGAATTGTGATGGCTGTATTAGTCTGGAATTCAGGTAAGGAATGCAGACGCTAAATTTCAAGCAGTAGTTCCTAATGTTGCTACCAGATACTAACATCAACGCCACCTAGATGTGAACTTGGCTACTAGATGCCACCTAAATCAGCAACTCGCAACGAACGTTGGAACTTCCCCTCCAAATGAAAGCTTACTGAGGGATTTTTAGCGCTCTTAGAAAATCCGACGACTTTGGCCGGCTTCCAACCCGCGACTTTGGGCATAGAAGTTCAGCATGCTACCAGTTACGTCACCGAAGCCGCTTCACACTTAGTCAGATGGAGATCTGAATCTGATCTCGCGCAAGTGCGTTGTCATGGCAACGTCTGATGGCTCATCCCTCATCAATTTATTAGTGTTGCCATGTCAACCACTGATAGCTCTTGGCATTTTCTTATAATTCCGAAATCATTTTTCTCATCCCTTGGCGCAATGGTGGCTCATATCAAAAATTCTTTCAGACAAATGTTTTAGGTAATTATTAGGGGAATATTGTCCATTCTGTACGGTTTTGATATTGTGGCTATTAACTGAGATATGATTAATGTTTCCCGAAAAAACCACTTTTTCCCACCCCTTTGGTCAATGGTTGGTGCTATCAAAAAACGTTTCAAACATAAATTTCTGAGCTTTATCCGACACATAGTATGAACTTTGAATGGATTCGATATTTCACATATTAAGAGAGTTATAGCAATATTTCACTTTTTCGAAAAAAAAAGTCCCCGATTTTCATCCCCTTCGACCGATTTAGCCCAGTAACGAACTCGTCCGAGATTTTATGGGTATACATATTCGGTAAAAAATTCAAAGTGATTGGTGCAAAATTACGGCAGTTATCGTGTCCACAAGAAACTGATATATATACATATATTACATAAATTATATATAAACTTTTGAACTGACGGTGGTTTTGGAGTCTGGGGGATGTGAAACGCGAAGATATGTCGAAATATTCCGGAAATCGATACATGGTACCCATTGCAATAGTTAGCTTTCTAATGAAATCTACCTAAAATACTACCGTCAACGACACCTAGCTGTGAACTTGGCTACTAGATGCCACCTCAATCAGCAACTCGCAACGAACGTTGGAACTTCCCCTCCGAAGGAAAGCAAACTCAGGTTTTTTAGCGCTCTTAGTAAATCCGACGACTTCAGCCGGGTTTGAACCCGCGACCTTGGGCATAGAAGTTCAGCATGCTACCAGTTCCGATACCGAAGTCGCTTCCCACATACATATGAAAACTGAATGTGATCTCGTGCAGTGGCGTTGTCATAGCAACTGCTGATGGCTCATCCCTTATCAATTAAAAGTAAAGTTGTCATGGCAACCTCTCTTGGCACTTGGCATTTTCTTATAATTTAAATCATTTTGTTCACCCCGTGGCGTAATGGTGGGTCATATCAAAAATTCTTTCAGACAAAAGTTTTAGGTAATTATTGGAGGAATATTGTCCATTTTGTGCGGTTTTGATATTGTGCCTATTAACAGAGATATGATTAATGTTTCCCGAAAAACCCACTTTTTCCCACCCCTTTGGTCAATGGTTGGTGCTATCAAAAAACTTATTTTACATAAATTTTTGGCACTTATCCGACACATATTATGAACTTTGAAGGGATTCGATATTTCATGTATTAAGAGAGTTATAGCGATATTTCACTTTTTCGAAAAAAGCCCCCCATTTTTACCCACTTTGACCGATTTTGCCCATTAACGAACTCGACCGAGATTTTATAGGGATACATATTATGTAAAAAATTCAAAGTGATTGGTGCAAAATTACGGCAGTTATCGTGTCCACAAGAAACTGATATATATATATATATATATAGATAGATAGATAGATACATATATACATAAATTATATATAAACTTTTGAACTGACGGTGGTTTTGGGGTCTGGGGGATGTGAAACGCGAAGATATGTCGAAATTTTCCAGAAGTCGAAACATGGGACCCATTGCAATAGTTAGCTTTCTAATGAAATCTACCTAAAATGGTGTGATCTCATGATGCAGCTTGATATGAA
Source organism: Meconema thalassinum (assembly GCA_946902985.2). Classification (NCBI taxonomy): domain Eukaryota; kingdom Metazoa; phylum Arthropoda; class Insecta; order Orthoptera; family Tettigoniidae; genus Meconema; species Meconema thalassinum. The sequence continues at coordinate 2,053,668,914 of OX336388.2, read as the reverse complement.
ACAAAACAGTAGAAAGGCATGGCAATTGCTGAAGAACCTTGGAAATGAGCCAACAACTACTCCCTCGGCCATTCCTGATATAGCACCTAACCAGATAGCGCAGCAGCTATTGTTGAATGGCAAAGTTAATTAAAAAATCTGCAATTCCAAAGATCCAGAGAATTACTGAAGAGAATAACTATATTGGCACAGCTTTCTCACTGGAAGAATTAGAAACCGCAATATGCTCAATGAAGAACAATAAAGCCCCTGGATTAGATAACTTGAGGATGGAACAAATAAAAATGTTTGGACCAGCAACCAGGAAGTGGATCCTAGATATGATGAACACCTATGCCTCAAGATTGCAAATACCAAAGATCTGGAAAAAAGCCAAAGTTGTGGCCCTACTGAAACCTGGGAAACAGCCAACAGATGCCAAAAACTTCCAACCGGTATCACTCCTATGCCATTCTATAAAGTTCTAGAGAGAATGATCCTCAATCGAATCTCGGACCAAGTTGACAAAACTCTGATTAGAGAACAATCGGGCTTTCGTCCCGGGAGGTCGTGTTGTGGACAGATCTTGAACCTGACACAACACATAAAAGATGGATATGAACGCGGGCAGATCACCGGTGTCGCCTTTGTTGACCTTACTGCCGCATATGACACCATCAATCACAGGACTCTATTAACGAAGATCTATGCCATCACGAAAGACTTCCACCTAACACAGTTTATAAGATGTCTGCTACAAAACAGACGTTTCTTTGTTATCCTACAAAACAAAAGGAGCCGATGGAGGACACAGAAAATTGGTATCCCACAAGGAAGTGTGCTAGCCCCACTGTTGTTTAATATGTACACTAATGACCAGCCAATTCATCCTGTCACATTTACGCAGATGACACAGCAATTGCTGCCCAAGGGACAACTTTTGAGGAGGTGGAAGGAAAACTCCAACAGGTCTTAAAGCACTATCTGCCTATTATGATAGCAACTACTTGAAGCCAAACCCTTCCAAAACACAAGTGTGTGCATTCCACTTACGGAACAGAGAGGCTTGGAGGAAACTGAGAATTACCTTGAGAGGTCACAACTAACCCACTGTGACACCCCAAAATACCTGGGAATAAAGTTGGACCGTTCCCTCACCTTCAAAGATCATTGCACAGATACAAAAATGAAAGTTTGTGCTAGGAATAACATTATTAGGAATCTGACCGGCAACAACTGGGGAGCACATCCAGATGTCCTCTGCACATCCGCCCTTTCTCTGTGCGTCTCTGCTGCTGAATATGCAGCACCTGTATGGCACAACTCCAGCCATGCCAAACAGGTAAATATTGCCCTAAATGAAACAGGACGGATTGTAACAGGCTGCCTGGGGGCAACCCCTGTTAACAAAATATACCACCTAATGGGCGTAGCACCTTCAGATATCCGAAGAAGAACGGCAGCTGAAATAGAAAGAAAGAAGCAGGAGAAGGACCCAAGACACCGTCTTGTGAACATCAACTACCAACACTGAAATCGAGAAAAAGTTTCCTCCAGACGACACAACCAATTCAGACACCACCTGCAAACCGTCGGATACAACTCTGGCGTAGCTCATCATCAGAGAAATATTGGGACAACCGCAAAGAAGAACTTGCTGCAGATGGAAGGTCCTTAATAGACTGAGGACTGGAGTATCTCGGTGTAAGGTGAACATGAAGAAATGGGGATTCATCTCAGAGGACGAACTATGTGAGTGTGGTGAACATCAAGACCACCAGCACCTACTCAACTGCAGGAAACTATCAGAACCTGTCTCCATGGACGATCTGGTAGCCGCCAGTGATAAGGCAGTTCGTGCAGCGGAGTTCTGGGCATCACGTGGAATATAAAGATGCACATATACTTTGTAATATTTGTATATATATATATTTATAATATGTTATGTTCTGGACACGTATAAATAAAAAAATCAATCATTCATTCATGTAACCTAGCACATACTTAGTAAGTCACCCTCCTCATTGCCTCCCAGAGGGAGTAGATCAAACTTTCTGATATCTGATTTGCCATCTAATCTCTTAACTATACGCAGTCTAAAAGAAATATTCCTCCAGCTCTCAGATGAACTCACTTTGCATAATTCAAGTGGCGCTGCGGGCACAAAGTGTTTCCTTCACTCAAAGATATTCCCAGCTAGGGAGCTCTGCAATTACCATCATCGCTTCTCCACTGATAACAAGAAGGTTGACAAAATGAATTTATTAAAAACCCATAAATAGAACAGGAATCCAGGCGACGACCAATGTGCTGGTACATTACGTTTAAAAAGAAAATACTGTTGAAAATACTGTTTTGTGGTCGAATGGTTGGTGAATTCATAGTCTAGCTATTCGGGATATTACACATGTTCCATTCAATCTAGTTAATTGCTACAACATAATGTAACCGTTTACCATACTCCATTCTAATTAAATGTAAGCTCAGTCAGAACTCCGGTGGTGTACAGTATATTGAATCATTGATCATGTAGGTTGCATTTTATAGGAGTTTCTGGAGGATCTATGGATCGAAATAATGTGGCACATACTCACGGGTTAGGGGCAGATGACCTCGTAGTTCTTCCCATTAAAAACAACAATAACTAACTAATACTCAAGGGTAAAAACATAACACTATTCATTGCTAGTAAGGAAACAAGTTACAAATAACTATCATAACACCGAATCAATGCTGGACACTGCATGTAAAAAGAGAATAAAATCATCAATTATCAAACTCTGATCCTTAAACCAAAGGGAAAAACTCTTATTTCATGAGTTATATATCTAACATGATGATGTCCACGTCCACAAAGCTGCTAAAATTCCTGCTGAGAACTTTCTTATAATAAATTAATCTTCAACATTCGACCAAATTCTGTAACAATAAAGTACGCATCACCAAAACAAGATTCATTTTGCTTTATGTGGACCCGATATTGACAATCGTTAGTAATAGTGATGCCAACCTTACAGTTAGTCTTAAAGAATTCGCACACGTATAGCCAATTTTTGACTCAAAATTCTTATGCATAATCAATTTTAAAAAAATTGTCTTAGATCGTTCCTGCTTTGCAACAGTTAGTAATAGTAGTACCAACTTTACATCTACTCCGAAATAGGTCAGGACTACCTTTATTTGTACTTAAATTTGTACGAAGAATGTACGTTAACACAATTTATAAAGATTTAAGTACTTCCAGTGCTGCCAACTCTTAATAAGAGGTGGTGTAATCTTTCCAATTACCCTTCTAAAACTCGCAAAAGAAAGACTTTCCAATATTAGCAATAATAAACAATTCGATGAATGAACTTAACGGTTGCCTTTGGACAATGTTAACAAAACTTTGAAGGAACAAAGCAAACACCAGCACAACGTAATTTATTATTTAGCTGGCTTCCGAGCTACAACCCGTAAGTAATAGTTCATACCAACTTTACGGCTACCATTAATTGACTCCTTCCAGGTGATAAGGTAGGTTGTTTAGTTCTTAACACAACACAACGCGATTATGTCAATGGGCCTTGAACGCTTTAAAGCCATTTCTCCGAGTTGCCTTATTGACAACTGATTGATAAAAGCTTGGTTAGCGTTAGTATAAAATGACCTCAAAATGACCACGATAGCCCGATTCCTTATTGGCGATGTAATTATAATAAAAATGTATGTAACCATAAGTCAATATACAGTATGTTTAACTAAATAACCAATACATTTCTTGCCCAGTCATAAAATTACCTCGTAACACTTATTTCCAACGTATTTATTACATTATTTCTCTTCCTCACAAAGTCATACCAAACTATCCTCCCTATATTATTCTGATAAGGTCCCATTCCAGTTTTGTATCGAAAATAAGGTCCTGTTAACACCAACCTACACATATGGGGTACCTACAGATTCCGCATAACCCCATGTGTGCCCGAAACGCACTCACTTCCTCTTTAAATGCCTCACAATTAAATAAATACCTTAAAAATGTACATTTACAATGGGAGCACTGTAACCTGGTGAGCCTGCTGCTAGAGCGCAGGGCAGCGCAGCGACGGCAGCCATCTGGTGGGAGCGCGGCGTACTGCTAGCTGAGGAGTCTCTCAGCAGATGGCTCCGGTGTGGTCTCGCCAAGACTTTCTCTAGGGTTCAATCCTTTGCAAAATGTAAAAATTGCTGTAGAAGAGACTCCCGAGCAAACAATAACCGATGAATTCGTTGTAACATCGAATATTGCCTACAAAGAGGTGCTGTGATAAGTACAAAACACTGTTCTACATAATTACTTGTGTTCTTCTCATGTACGTATACCGTATAACAACAATAAATACTGTTCTTCAATATTTAAAACTTCGTTCTCCCACATTCTTCCCTACTACCACATAAACCTACATTCACGTTGCCAAAGCTCGCACGGGCCCACTAGTCAGTTATAATAGTACATTATGCAACGAGCCTATAATGGCTATAATTAAGACACGAGTATTTTTATAAAACGAGCGTATGCGAGTTTTATAATTTCCATACGAGTGTCTTAATTACCATTATAGGCGAGTTGCATACGACTGTTTATGTTCGACGATAATTATAACTTTATTATATGTTTTAACATAAATATTCATAAATATCTGTTCAGTCACTAGAATGTTGTGATCGGGTGCTGCGGTGGGTAGTATATCTCTGTTTTCCAAGCTCTCTGGACAACCGACGCATACGCTCTGTGTGCTTCAATGCCATATGTTCAGATTGTGCTCCAGTATTCAGTAAAACTGTCACCGAAGTCGTTTCAAAACCACGCGCTGTGTAGAAATTGATTTTGGGGATATTAAGGTACAGTGCCATTTCTTGTCTCATATTCACCATTTTATTTACGCGAACATATGGGCAGTGCAATTTCGTTAATTAATATAGACATGTTGGATTTTGAGCACATGCGCGAAGGTATCCTTATCTAATTGGTCACACAACTGTTTCTTGAGCTCTGATTGGTGGGAGAAACTGTTTCATAATGAAAAATAGTGTTATAATGAGCCTCATTATGATACAGTTTTCTGAGACATAATAGTTAGGGTCGAACATAAACTAACTATTTCAACTTATCTAGATTCACATCCACATCTCTTATATTCCACTCTGATTTTATCAAGACTTTTTCATTTATTTCTTAACACATTTGTAACAGATCTGGTTCCTTAAATTTTAATTTGTGAGCTTTTGGAACGAGAATATTTTTAAAATCCTCTGTTACGGCAAAATGTATATTAAGTGTATGTTCTTTCATATTTTCCTGTCCTAAATTACGCTGAGGAAGGTCACAATGTGTCTGAAATCGGCACAGTACACACATATGTTGACTTATCGTTATATACATTTTATTATGATTGATAAAATATATTTGTGTTGACCGACTGAAAGTCATTAATCAATTGTCAGTTCACAGTGGGTCAACATCGAAATCTAGGGGGACAAAATTATTTTTACGTTTTAATCATGAATTTAGAGTGAAAGCAACGTATATCATTTGTTTACTTCATAATAAACATCAGTTAAGACCTTTTTTAAGCTACGTCTCATGCCTCCTGACCTACGCAGGAAAGCTGCCCTGATCCGAGAGTATAAGAAAATGATGAGTAATCCAGCTCTTCCTATTCACTGCGACATCCCTGATCTGAATAGAAATCGACTGAAATCTAGACATCCACCCATCAAATATGCTAGAGATCTCACAGGCAACAATTTTAACCCGAATATCCAATGGAGAAATGAATGGAGCACCAACATCAACCATGGCGCTTGGAGTGACTTAATTGGAGATAGCGCTGCACCCGGTTTTGACCTGCCAAGAGGAACGTGGACTGCCCTCAATAGGATCCGGACTAACCACGGGGTCTGTGCTGAATCACTCTTCAAATGGGGTAAAATTCCTTCTCCCCAATGTGACTGCGGTGCTCCTTCACAGTCAGTTCACCACATTGTTCACGAATGCCATAGAAGAGCATATCAGGGTGATCGGTCTGACTTCCTGTTGGCAAAATCTGCAGCACTGCAATGGATACAGAATTTAGATTTAAAGATATGAGACTGCCTTGTCATGTGACGCTGTAAATATGTATATATCAATGTTTATGTGTGTATATATTTATCTTGCATGCTTGTTGTCTGTATGTCATACGATAAATAATAAATTAAGCTACGTCTACACATGCAAGAAATTGTCTATGACTAGGAGTTGGATAGAGCATTCAGTTATCTCTTCAGAACAATATTCTACCTCTAATTTACTTTTAACAAAGTTACAAAGTTCCACTTTTGTCATAATCGTCAAACCCAGTGCTTCAAACAGTTTTAAACGTGTGAGAACTGATTGCGCGGCATCTTCTAAAACGTAAAATAACTAAGCAAGTTGCAAAAAGATGCAGAAAGTCTTATAACAGGCGTAAACTACAAGACTTTATCTACATTTTAACATTAAGTAGAAAGTGACGCAGAGTGACGCGACATACTAAAAATCTAAGTGAAAATATAATTTTAAAAATAATAGTTAAATATTATATAATGCAAATATAGCTAAAATTACATAATAATTACGCCCATTAATAACTGAAACACGTTACAAAGATCATACCTTCAGCTGCATGTTCCATCTTAAAGCATCACACTAACCACAAAGACAACCAAACCACAGCCATTTACATTCACCCTCCAATTCAGACTGCTCGAACAGTGGTGACAGATTTACACTAAGATGCGTTTATATCCCAGAATAGTGAGTGACAATTATATGAGAATGCTGTAGAAGTAATAAATTGTGATTTTTAGCCTATTTTCAATTTTGAAAAAATAGGCAAATGAGATCACCTTTTGTCCGTGTGTGAGTGCGTGTGTGTGTATGTGTGTGTGTGTGTGTGTGTGTGTGTGAGGTGTGTGTGTGTGTGTCCCCCTAATAAAATCTAAACGGCTGGAGCGATTTCAATGAAACTCGGTAAGTTCATAGCACTGTTCCCGACGACCCCGACCGTGCCCTTCAAATTTTGTTACGTCTCACCAATCCAAAATCGCGGCTGTGCGAAATATTTGACCAGCATTCAATAATTCCGAAACTATTCCTTATATCACCCTGGAATTTTTTTTCGGTCATAAAGGGAACTACTAGAAGTTCACCTATGTGTCTTTTGAAAAACTGGTAACTACAAAACCAACATGGTGGCCACGCGAATTTTGGACCTTTAAATAGATGTTTCTCGCGATTTAACCAACCAAACGCAATAAAACTTGGTGCAGTATATTTTTATACACATCGTAATGCATCAACATCTAACTTCGTTCAATTGTTTACATAACCACAAGATGGCGGATGTGCGAAATATTTCACTGGCATTCTATATCTCTGAAACTATTAGCGTATCATCCTGAAATTTTGTACGGAGATAAAGGGCACTACTGGAAGTTCATCTATAAGACTTTCAAAAATCGGTTAACCACAAAACGAACATGGCGGCCAAGCGAATTTGAAAATTTTAAATAGACCTTTCTTGCGATTTAATGTTCCAAACGCAATGAAATCTGGTACAGGAAATGTTTATAGACATTATAATGCACTGGTATCTAATTTAGTTCAATTGTGTACATAACCTCAAGATGGCGGCTGTGCGAATTTTAAAATTAAGGTTTTATTTCTTGTGTCGTAATTATGCGATCGAAGTGAAAGTTTGAATAATGAACCTACGCAATAATTAACCTTAAATGGTACATGACTCTATGGCCTATACATTTAACAATCCAACATGGCGACCATCCGAAATATTTAGACGGCTCTGAATATCTACGAATCTATTAAAGCCATCAAACTGAATTATTTGTATGTTCATAGTGGCTATGAACTTAAGTTCACATATTGGACTTTAAATAACCTGGTGATCACAAATCCAACATGGTGGCGACGCGAAGTATAAATATTCACATGGACGTTTCTCGCAATTTAACCATCCGAGTGTAGTGAAACTTGGTACAGTAAATACCTATACGAATGTTAATCCACTGGCATCTAATTTATTTCAATTGTTTCCATAACTACAAGATGGCAGCTGTGCGAAATGTTTAAATCTCCTTGTTACTTATTGTGTCCTAATCATGCGATTGAAGTATGAATGCTACACGTACACAATAATCTTCAGGTAACAGTACATAACTATAGGACCTACATATATAAAATCCAACTTGGCGACCATCCGAAATATTTAGTGGGTTCTCAATATCTACGAATCTATTACAGCAATCAAACTGAAATTTTGTATGTTGATAGTGGCAATTAACATAAGTAGGATATATGAAAATAGGCTGTATAGTTCTTCACGGAACTATTTGTTTAATTATGGAAATAAATAATGTTGTCCTGCTAGATTTCGATTTTGACCCACTGAGCAGCGGGGCTGTTACTTCCGGCAGCAGCTATTTATCTCGCAGTAGCCCTGCCAATTCCCCAGGTTCGATGGTGTCAACATTTCGTTGTTGTGGTGGTTGTTGTTGTTGTTGTTTTTGTTGTTGTTGTTGTTGTTGTTGTTGATATAATCAGGGACTTTGCAACATCATGGTCATGTATCCCCGTGTACTTGGGTGTGATTGTCGTATCTGCCTGAAAACCTGTGCTATTGTGAAGACTATTAGTGTGTGAATTTCTAGTTGAATCAAAGATTTGGGTAGAGAGTGGTCGTTGCCTTAAGAAAGGTACCATCCTAGCATTTGCCACTAGCAGAAGTCGAGAACCACTCCTAGGATGGCTGAGATGAGAATTGAACCCACTTCATCTCAGTTCTACTGTATGAGGCTGAGTGTACCCCGTTCCTGACCTCAGACAGAGCCGGCAATCAAACCCGAAACTCCACAGTGGCAACCAAGAATGCTAGCCACTACGCCACGAGTTGGACTGTCTAACATTTTACCATGGCACTTTGAGGACTCATTCATCATGAAAATCATCGACAGACCGGGTCAGGGAATGGAATGAATCAAGCCCCCATCTAGCGGCGAGGATATGAACTGTGTCGGCTGCCGGAGCCTGTCGCACTCCCCTGGGGCAATGACTAAATGAATGAAAAATGAAATGAAATAATAGTGGAGAGTGTTGCTGGAATGAAATTGTGATATTCCCTATCTGACGTAGAGTACCCGGAGAAAAACCTGTCTGCCTCCGCTTTTTCCAGCACAAATCTCACATGGAGTGACTGGGATTTGAACCATGGACCCAGCGGTGAGAGGCCACCGTGCTGCCGCCTAAGCCACGGAGGCTCTTTCATTCAACATATATTAGTATTATTATTATTACGTGAAGTTAAATTCTTTCAAACTGATCAATGTAAATTCTAACTTTCCTTTATAGATATGAACTATGTTGGTAATTAGCATATTTCTCTACCAATGTTCTACGGCAGATTTATTAGACACAAACAAGGACAAGAGGTACTTAATGCTCTGGTGCGAACTAACGTGTCCTTGCATATGATTACCTGGAGAGTTGTAAACTTTCGCAGGGAAGATTTACTCACAGCATGTCGCTGTCCCTGAAAAATGTAAGGAGCGTCAAAACGTGTAACGAGCGGAAGCGAGCTGGTCATGAGGATCGAGGAGTAGGACTGAACAAAGTTGATTCGCAGTAGGAAACCTGGTCATCGGTAAGCTATATTACCAAATACTGGTTTTGGTACACAGACGCTTCAATATCGTTATCAGCCGTGATTACATAGATGTGTGCTGAATTTACCTAAAACATGGGCTATTTCGATGTATGTGCGTGTGTGTGTAACTGTATGTCTGATAACCTGTGTTGTTGTGATTACTGTAGAAGAAAGTATAGGCCTAAGTGTGGTACAGACATTTAAAAAAAACATTCTGCAGTAAGAACAAAAATAGGTGTGTTTGATTAATGTCTCTGTGCTGAATTCAAAAATACATTCAGTTTTCCCTACTACATCTGCTTAGTTGGCAATAGTGAAAAAAGTTCTTTTGATTATAACAATAAACAAGATGTTCAGTAAAGAACATATAGCCTACTTTCTCCTAAATGTATGAGTATAGTTATAACTCGTTGTTATTATCAAAGAGTATAATAGAACTATTCTTTGTTGAAGACCTTAGAAACGATTTACCTCTACCAAACGCCACGACCTAGATAAAAACTGCTACCATCATTGAAGAAAGAAAGAAAGAAAGATAAGAAGTATATCAAGAATGTTATGGATCTGGAGACATAATCGACCGGACTGGCGGCGTGGCTCAGCGGTAACGTTCTCGCTTGCTGGGCCCTAGGTTGCAGGTTCGTATCCTGGCGCAGTCAGCTGGCATTTGAGGGTGCACAAATGCGAGGGAGCCGTGTCAGTACATTTACTGGCACGTTAAAGATCCCCTTCGGGCCAAAATTCCGGCACCCCGGTGTCTCTAAAAGCAGCAGTAGTTAAAAGGCATGTAAAACCAATAACATCATTATTATTATTATTACGACCTGCCGTGGGCAACATCCAACTTTGAGTTGAGGCATGTCTTTACACGTCTGGTTGTGCATGGCTTTCACAACCCTAATTGAATTAACAAATCTTTCCATGACCCTACAGAGACGTGTGTATACAAACTATGTGGATATTTTCGATAATATAATCCTAACAGAGCGAGTGCATTCTAGCTGCCAGAATAAGAAACTTTTCAATAAAATCTGGAAGTTACCTTTTTGGCAGCTAGATGTCTCGAGTAAATCTGCTGGCGAATTATGTTTTAATTAAATATATATTTTACACCATAATGTGGACAATATAACGCTTAATAACATTTTCAAGTAACGCAAAATAGGCTGTTACAAACCCTTTAAAATAAAAAGTTAAAATGTATCGTAGTATCAACTTGTCATTCTTCAAATTCGATGCACATAGAATGATAATGGTATAGTAATCAATGGATCCCCACGTAGACTAGTCGGGACATCTAGTGGTGAAATATCGAACAATATAATCCTAACAGAGCGAGTGCATTCTAGCGGCCAGAAGAAGAAACTTTTCAATAAAATCTGGAAGTTACCTTTTTGGCAGCTAGATGTCTCGAGTAAATCTGCTGGCGAATTATGTTTTAATTAAATATATATTTTACACCATAATTTGCACAATATAACGCTTAATTTTAAAACATCTGAGTCATTACAAAACAATAAACATATAACATTTCAAGCAAAAAACCTAGCTCTGATCGGGTTTGAACCATAGGCATCTGAGCGACAGGCTATCGCTCTACCACTGAGCTAATTGTGTCAACGAATATCGTTCTATTTAAAATGACTTACATAGAACTTGTTAGCAAATAATGATTTATACTAAACGATTTCATCACTGGAGTATATTATTTATATATAAAGCATTTCATACAAAGTTTATTTATTTTTTATCAGTACGCTATATTGCATTCAATACTCAAATTAGTGAAATATAAGTCAGGCACAAGATATCCGCTGCCATCTTGTCTTATTACTGAATCAGTTCAGCTTTTTAAAATCACGTCTGCACTATAGTATTACAAAATAAACTTTTAATTTCGAACGTGCCTCTTCCTTTAGAACAGTTAAAACGATTCTCGGCTCGATAATCGGAACTGGTGGGTCCCATGATATGGATTATAAAGTTTGCATAATTCGCACGGCCGCCATCCTGAAATGGTATGGCGGACGACCTTGTAGTTTGGTCACAAGACGCATCCTATACGAAGGTATGTTGTTACCAAATTTGGTAGAGATCGGATGATTTGGTTAGTCGTTATTTGATTTTACGTTTTGAACGTTTGAGTGGCCGCCATTCAGTTTTAGTAAAGATGGCGGCGATATAAAACATGACACTGAGGTGTCCTTTGCTAGTGCTACCTTTGTACCAAATTTCGTTCAATTCGCATTCACCGTGTTCGAATTGATAGGGGGGGACAGACATTCAGAGTACACACACTCACACACACACACACAGACTCACACACACACATACACACACACAGACTCACACACACACATACACACACACAGACAGACACACTTTTTTCGCCCTGTGTTGATCTCATAAGTCTACTTTCATTTTTTGCAAAAATCGAAAGTAGGCTAAAAATTGGATTCAAATTAAACACAATCTAATAATACAAACCTGACACCATTTTCGGATGCCGAACATTATTCTCTCTTTTCTAATTTACCGTAAAATCATGCAGGCCTGTGTAATTATTTAGGTCTGGGTTGGTGTGAAAAAGAACTAAGGAAAATGCACACTCAGAATGGCTACCATAAGAATCGGGATTTGAACCTTGGATATTCAAACACCGTATACCCAATTACCGATGAACCATGCTTTAGACCGCTGGGATTCTCTGGTGAGTTTAATTATACAGTCATAATTATATGTACAAGAAATGAACAGGGCTTCAATTCGTTTTATTATCATTTATGGCTGAAACCATTCATAAAGAGGCAGATGACCTCTTTGTTTCGCACCTAGAAACAACATCACAGTTCAAAAATATTGTGGAGAAAGATTATCGGACACCAAACAAGTAGTTCCGTGAAGAACTATACAGCCTATTTTCATATATCCTACTTATGTTAATTGCCACTATCAACATACACAATTTCTGTTTGATTGCTGTAATAGATTCGTAGATATTGAGAACCGACTAAATATTTCGGATGGTCGCCATGTTGGATTTTATATATGTAGGTCCTAGAGTTATGTACTGTTACATGCAGATTATTGTGAACGTGTAGTATTCAAACTTCAATCGCATAATTAGGACACAAGAAAAAACAAGGAGATTTTAAAATTTTGCACAGCTGCCATCTTGAGGTTATGGAAACAATTGAAATAAATTAGATGCCAGTGGATTAACATTTGTATAAGGATTTACTGTACCAAGTTTCACTGCACGCGGATGGTTAAATTGCGAGAAACGTCCATGTGAATATTTATAATTCGCGTCACCGCCATGTTGGATTTGTGATCACCAGGTTATTTTAAGTCCTATAGGTGAACTTAAGTTCATAGCCCCTATGAACATTAAAAAATGCAGTTTGATTGCTAAAATAGATTCGTAGATATTCAGTATCGTCTAAATATTTCGGATGGTCGCCATGTTGGATTGTTAAATGTATAGGCCATAGAGTCATGTACCATTAAAGGAAAATTATTGCGTAGGTTCATTATTCAAACTTTCACTTCGATCACATGACTACATCACAAGAAATAAAAACTTAATTTTAAAATTCGCACTGCCGCCATCTTGAGGTTATGTAAACAATTGAACTAAATTAGATACCAGTGGATTACAATGTGTATAAATATTTCCTGTACCAGGTTTCAGTGCGCTTGGAACATTAAATCGCGAGAAAGGTCTATTTAAAATTTTCAAATTCGCTTGGCCGCCATGTTCGTTTTGTAGTTAACCGGTTTTTGAAAGTCTTATAGAAGGACTTCCAGTAGTGCCCTTTATCTCCGTACAAAATTTTAGGGAGATACCGCTAATAGTTTCAGAGATATAGAATGCCGGTGAAATATTTCGCACATCCGCCATCTTGTGATTATGTGAACAATTGAACGAAGTTAGATGTCGGTGCATTACAATTTATATAATCATATACTGTACCAAGTTTCATTGCGTTTGGTTGCTCAAATCGCGAGAAACGTCTATTTAAAAGTCGCAAATTCGCTTGGCCTCCATGTTGGTTTTGTAGTTACCAGGTTTTCAAAAGTCACATAAGTGAACATATAGTATTTCCCTCTATCACATTAGAAAATGTCAGGGTAATATCGGTAATAGTTTCGGAGATATTGAATGCTGGTGAAATATTTCGCACAGCCGCCATGTTGGATTGGTGAGTCGTAACAAAATTGGAAGGGCACGGTCGAGGTCGCCGGGAATAGTGCTATGAACTTTCCGAGTTTCATTGAAATCGCTCCTGCCGTTTAGATTTTATTAGGGGGGGGGACACACACGAATCACACACACACACACACACACACACGGACAAAAGGTGATCTCATAAGCCTATTTTTTCAAAATTGAAAATAGGCTAAAAATTCCTTATAGATGTGGCGAGTCAAATGATTAGGTGTTATAGAGCATGTAAGCATTTTTAAGTCCCAATAAAAGGTTATTTCTGGGGTGAACAAAATTGACCATATAAGATGCTCCTTCTAACTCTCACACTTTTTTTAAACAATTATCTTAGTCCTCGTAAAATGTAATGTACTATAGGCTCCATTGAAACTATTCCAGAGGCTTTGCTCGCAGCTGAACAAGCAAAGCAGGGAATGTAGGTTAGTCCTCAGAAACTCTGACAGCTCCACTGTTCACCACAAACAAGTAACTCAAGTTCTAAACCGCATGCCTGAAGCTACTCATATGAACAGTAGGCCTACAACTATCTGCAGTTTACTGCCCGTTCCCAAGCACTGTGACAATCGATCAATCAATCCATAAGTAAATAAACAAATAGTGGAATACTTTTTTTACGAGGGAATGTGGAAAATCTTGCATAAGACGCTTGTGAGTGTTCGCACTCCACAAGGGTGTGAGATTCTTACCCACTAAAAAAACTCTGATAGTCTGAAAGACTAGACTTTATATCATTTTAAATGCTAGGCTACAAATGCTACAAATGCTGCGTGAACTCAAAGTCCGTTAGAAAAAAAGAAAGAAAAAAAAGACACGGATATTCAGACTGAAAGATTGGACTTCATATCATTTTAAATGCTAGCAGCCGAGTACCAAGAAGGCAGTGCGAGAACAGAGTTTCAAGATTCTATTTTGTTTCTTCACTGCCTACTTGATTGTTCTCGCACTGCCTTCTTGAAACTCCGTTCTTGCACTGCCTTCTTGGTACTCGGCTGCTACATCGTACTATGACGTCACACACCTCAGTGCATTCTAGGTACATTTCGTCCCGTCACCGTAACGTAACGCCAGACCTCAGCGTAACGACGAAGTCGACAAGATCATTTAAAATGATAAAAAGCAAGTGCAAACCAAGGTCAAAGGAGGTAGCTGGCTGGATGACGTCACGCTCACCGGAGCACGCGGGGAAAGAAGGAAGCTCAAACACTACTATGACGTCACACACCTCAGTGCATTCTCGGTACATTTCGTCCCGTCACCGTAACGTAACGCCAGACCCCAGCGAAGTCGACATAATCATTTAAAATGATAAAACCCCAATCATAGCCTTCTCCCACGGCGCGTGTCTCCACGCTGGAAACGCTCTCGCATTACTTCGGGGCGGTGTCGTGCTTGAAGCATCTTATGCCTCTTCCTCTCCTTTATATCCAGCATCAGGAATACAATACAGTAGTGTTTATTTGGGATTAATTGGGAATATCTTTATAAACATGGGAGAATATTAGTTGATGACTCTTAGGAAAGACAGTAATAATGTTATCGGTTTTACATCCTTTTTAACTGCTACGGCTTTCAGAGACGCATGGGTGCCCGAATTTTACCCCCGAAAGGATCTTTAACGTACCAGTAAATCTACTGAGACGGCTCCTTTGCACCCTGAAATGCCAACTGACTGCACGAGGATTTGGAGCTGATGAAGCTCGCTTGACGTGCGAAGCCTGTTACCTAGTTAAACCCTACAATTTGTTAGACAATTGTGTTTATAAGTGTATAAATAATTCATGTAACATTTCTCTACGGTATTAGGGTGTTCGTTACTTCCCTAAAATTGGGCAAACTTGTGTTGACAAACTGAAAAGCAACTCTGCTGATTGAAGGCAGAAGATACCATGAAAAATTTAAAAATGTCTGACTCCTGGACGAATGAGAGTGAGGGGAAAGAAATGGACCAACTAAAGGAGGAAACAGAAAGACTCCAAGCCACGGATACCCTCAGAAGAGAATAGAGTTGGTAATAAGTAGGGCTCGGATTCGAGCATATTTGCATATTTTTTCCTGAATATTACACATTGAAAGAAACCCTTCAGTGGTATTTTCACCTCTCTGGGACCAACAGAATTGACATTTATTGAGCATATAAATGCATAAAACCGCGGTTTTCAGAATAGAAGCATATTCTTGTGGTTTTCGTCTAAATAGTTTGTTTTCCTTCGAATTCCCCTCCCCGAATTCGGGCTCTGACCATCCTTATGGTTCGAAAACAGAAATATTTAATGAAAAGCCTATTTGGTGCGAATAATAGAACCGCAGGTCTTTAACCTTTACTGAGGTCGTTCTCGTCATAGAAACTTTTATTGACTGATTTAAGAAAATCATTCAAAACAGAAAACATAGAAAACATTCTTGTTGTACAGACCAATGCAGATCTACTTCATTGACTCGCCTAATTCTGAACATTTTGTAAATGAACTTTTAAACTGTAACTTTTATAAGAAAACTTCTCTTATATATACTTGAAAAACTTGAATGCGAGTATAGCCTATTGCAGTGCATCATACATACAATCAGAAAATAAAGCTCGTATATAAAGGTATGTGTCGCCTCCGTAGCGTAGCGGTCATCATGGTTAGCTGCCGCCCTGGAGGTCCTGGGTTCGATTCCCGGCTCTGCCACGAAATTTGAAAAGTGGTATGAGGACTGGAACGGGGTATACTCAGCCTCGGGTGGCCCAAATGAGTAGAGGGTGTTCGATTACCACCTCAGCCATCCTCGAAGTGGTTTTCCGTGGTTTCCCACTTCGTCTTCGGGCAAATGCCGGGATGGTTCCTACTTCAAGGCCACGGCCGCCTCCTTCCCCCTTCCTTGCCTATCCATCCTAATCTTCCCCTCCTCCTTCCCTCTTGAGGCCCCTGTTCGCTTTGCAGGTGAGGCCGCCTGGGCGAGGTGCTGATCACACCTCTCCAGTTGTATCCCCTCCGACCAGATGTTCCAAGCTCCAGGACACTGCCCATAGAGGCGGTAGTGGTGAGTTCCCTCGCTGAGTCCGTGGGATCCACCAACCTAGAGGGTAAATCGACTAAATAAATAAAAATAAAAAATATAAAGGTATGTTATTGTTTTTTCCTTTCTATAGCTTTTAAGGGTATTTTTCGAGCATATCTATTGAGCATAAAACACATGGTTTTCGAGCATATCTGGAGATTTTATCGAGCATATCGATCCGAGCCCTAGTAATACGTGATGTGAGGATTTTTAAGAGCGTTAAAAATTCCTCAGTATGCCATCCTTCGGAGGGAAAATAATGCCGGCAGGCCCATGTCATGGACTTATGGCATGTAAAAGAACATTCCACTAACTACAATTGTGTGAAGCTAAATGCGTAGGTTAGATTTGTATAACGCTCTAATAAGTTTCAACGTTCGTCGCCAGGTGCCGGTTGCGGTTGCATCTTGTAGCCAAGTTCACAGCTAGGTGTAGTTGACGGTAGCAAAAGTAGGAACTACTTAAAATTGATCGTCTGCAGTCCTTACCTGAATTACAGATAGCACACACTAATACAGCCATCACAATTATCACAGGTTATCAGACAGATTCTACACACACACACACACCCAACGTACACCGGGCCACATGACTGCGTTGTCGCAGCCCCTAAACTAAGGAACGATCCTGTTAATAATCGATTGTTCCAATAAATTAAAATTAATCGAAAACGATGAATCGATTAACAGACTGACCGTTCAATCGATTAACTGGCCGAATAGTAGATTAATCAGCTAACGGAAGAATGGATTAATTGATTAGTAGACTCAAGATAAGAAAATATCTTTAAATGAGAGGTCATTTTCAGAATGGTTGGTTGGTTCCTTAGTTTAGGGGCTGCGACAACGCGGTCATGAAGCCCCGTGTACTTTGGGTGTGTGTAGAATCTGTCTGATAACCGGTGTTAATTGTGATGGCTGTATTAGTGTGTGTTATCTGTTTTTAATTCAAGTAACGACTGCAGACATTGAATTTCAAGTAGTTCCTACTTTTGTCGCCAAACGCCACCGTCAACGACTACTAGTTTAGAGCCTGGCTACCAGACGCCCCACAGTCGGCTCCTGGCGAAGAACGTAGGAACCTTAAGAGCGTTGTTTAACCTATACGTTAATTTAGCTTCTCACAGGTGTAATTAGTGAAAGGTTCTTTAACATGCCATAAATCTTTGACATGGGACCGCTGGCTTTACTTCCCCTCCGAAGGAAGGCATACTGAGGGATTTTTAACACTCTTAAAAATTCCGACGACTTTGGCCGGGTTTGAACCCGCGATCTTTGGCAATTTTCAGAATGATGCATAGAAATTTATAAAAGTTACTATTTGCCTAAATATACAAAGTGCCTTTCCTTGTTTATGTTAACAATAACCAAATAAGAGTCAGTGACACTGGAAGGACAAACATCAATCTAATTGGGAAGGGTTTCGAAAACACGTTTTTCCAAAGAATTTACATTACTTAGTTATTGTTGTTTTAAGGGGTGGAACTGCGAGGTCAATCTGTCCCTCTTAACACAGATTAAGGTACACAAATGTGAAATGGAATTTAAAACTTAGAGGTGGACACCTAAATTTGAAAAGACCGAAAATTAATCAAACAAAATTTTAAATAACACTAATAATTATAATATACCAAAAATTACGGAAAAGCAAAAATTCAGCATTCAAAAACGAACAAGTCGTTGAGTCAATGTACACTGGAGAATTTAAATTGCTGGCCCTAACCCACTCTCACTTATAAAGCGGATGACGAGATCAGCAGCCACCGTGTCATCGGCTAATATAAGTTTGAGTGTCATCTGCAAACCAAGGTTTCTTCGTAAGTCAGCAACATCCACACACTTGGTTGAAATTTGGACCACGGTGAAAACGGCTCCACAGGTACAAAGAGTGGGGTCTTCTCCTCTCATTAGGTACTAGAGGGTGGACCTATCCTTAGCCTACACAAAATGACGGACTCCCTCCGTGACCGGAAAGAGCTCCGCCACATTAAAAATATATTATGAAATATATATTAATTAATTAAATGTATCTTTTGCCTCTGTGAGAGCGAAATACATCAATTAATCTACAAAACAACTAATCAATTATTCGATCAACCGATTAGTCGACTAAAGGACCAATCGATTAGTTAATTTTTCTACTTCGATTATTCGTGTAATGAAATTAATCCATTAAAAGGGTCAGCCCTAGAAGAGAACTACAGTTGACCAAGGAAGGTCAGAATGAATGATGAAAGAGAGCACTGTAAGTGGTAGGAACGCCGGACTCAGCTGGGGTCCCATGGTTGGCAACCCTTCCCACCAGTCACGAGTCTGTAATGAGGTACGGGTGAGAAATAGAGTGCTCAGACCATAATGTGCCATAGAAATGTATTGCACCAAAGCGCATTTATTTCATCCCTACGCTCCTGAAATAATACTAAAGCACTGGCTTCTAACTCTGAGCACGAAATTACTCCGTATTTCACTATGATGTACTGCTATATTCCCCGAGGCATTAACTAACTGTTGATGAATTCGGTTTCGTCCTTTGGGAATTGGTGAGGGATTGTATTTGTTGTCGTCGTTTGAGCCTTTATTCGTTTGACTGGTATGATGCAGCATTCCATTCCTCCCTGTCCTGTCTTAATCGTTTCATCTCTACATAGCCACCACATTCTACATCCTAGGCCACCAGTTTAAATAGGAAATGTTGATTTAGATCATAAATAACAAAATAGTGTAGACATCATCGTTCTTGAAGTTATTCACAATAATAATTCAATAGATCACAGGCAACATACTTAAACCACATTAATAATGATAATGAAAAATCCACAGCCTGCTTCCAGTCTCCGACCGGGTCAGGAATGGAATGAATGAAGCCCCCAACTAGCGGCGAGGATATGGACTGTGCCGGCTGCCGAGGCCTGACGCACTCCTCTGGGGCAATGATTAAATGAATGACAGATGAAATGAAATGGTAGTGGAGAGTGTTGCTGGAATGAAATTTTGACAGGGAAAACCGGAGTACCCGGAGAAAAACCTGTCTGCCTCCGTTTTGTCCAGCACAGATCTCACATGGAGTGACCGGGATTGAACCACGGACCCAGCGGTGAGAGGCCGGCGTGCTGCCGCCTAAGCCACGGAGGCTTAATAATGATAATAATAATATTTTTTTTATTTTATTTTTTATTTAGACAATTTACCCTCTAGGTTGGTGGTTCCCACGGACTCAGCGAGGGAACTCACCACTACCGCCTCTATGGGCAGTGTCCTGGAGCTGGGAACATCTGGTCTGGAGGGATACAACTGGGGAGGTGTAATCAGCACTTCGCCCAGGCGGCCTCACCTGCAAAGCGAACAGGGGCCTCATGAGGGATGGGAGGGGATGGAAGATTGGGTTGGATAGGCTAGGAAGAGGGAAGGAGGCGGCCGTGGCCTTACAGTAGGTACCATCCCGGCATTTGCCCGAAGACGAAGTGGGAAACCACGGAAAACCACTTCGAGGATGGCTGAGGTGGGAATCGAACCCCCTCTACTCATTTAGACCACCCGAGGCTGAGTAGACCCCGTTCCAGTCCTCATACCACTTTTCAAATTTCGTGGCAGAGCCGGGAATCGAACCCAGGACCTCCGGGGCGGCAGCTAACCATGCTGACCGCTACGCTACGGAGGCGACAAATAATAATAATAATAATAATAATAATAATAATAATAATAATAATAATAATAATAATAATAATAATAATAATAATAACGTAGCAACCATAGAAGTGAACTATACTATCTGGAGGGCCTGAATCAACCCTTATTTTAGGGGTTAAGGAGGCCGCTCCGACCCCAAGTTCGTTATCTCAAATTACTTCTATACCCGTCCTCTACACGACCTATCATTCTCCAAAGGCACATAGAAGACACCCTGCATATTATTATTATTCCCCTGGGAGAGCGCTAAAAAAAGCATGCGTTTGGAGGTGGCTCTTTTCTTCTTTTTATCTTCCCAAAAACCTTTTATCCGTTCACTGTGCGCCTTCTTCTCTTCATCTGTCCATTTACGCCTATTTCTTTTGGGTTGTGATCTAAATTCAAATTTCTGGTTTCTGATTATTTCTCTACAAATGCTGAGGTCGTGAATGTCTTCTATGGTGATATGTAATTGTTGTAAGTCTTCCATAGTTTCTTTGTACCAAGAAGTACCCAATTTTGACGTAGAAATTATGATGAATATTCTTTTAGTCTGGTGTCGTTCATTCTAGTGATATGTGTAGAGAACTTCACTCTGTGTTTTCTGATGAGTGTCGTGATATATTCAATATTTCTGTACCTAGTATATTTCTTCTGTGGTTCTTTCTTGCCAAAAATGATCTCTGAAAACGAAACATTGTATATACCGGGTGATTCTTATTAACGTTTAAAACTCTCTGTAGCGACGTAGATGGCATTGAGACAAGTAATTTGATATAGGACACTTAGGGTCGCAAGTGTCCAGAAATACCTTAAAAGTGAACCACAACTGTTAAACATATGACGTCATCAGGTGACGGCTCAGCTCAAGCGATCAGGCCCGTGCTCTCATACGCACACGAAACCATCCAAAGCAAACGTTGAATATTATATCACTCTGGCTCCGTGTCTACGTGTGCGACTTGGGCGCGTGGGGTTCGAGGTTCGAATCCGGGGCCTATCCATCATATTTTGTTTGTTATCTCTCTTCTCCTTTCAGGTGGAAGCAGATTGTTAGTTGACATTAATAACAAGTTGTATTACGAATGTGATCGGAAGCGTTCGGGAATTTTACACTGTATTCGATAGGATGGGGCAAAATTAGTCATTCGACAAAAATTGCTGTACTAGATAACAACGGTTTGAGAGTTCTCAACCACACAGTTCAATACAGTACTGTGCCCGTTTAGACCGGAGTCCGCACGACCACATATGCATTTTACCAATAATCAGTCAGCACGAGAGTCAAAATATCCCGGAGCGCCAGATGGGTTAAAGCAAATCGCAAAAACGACATCAAATTAAAAAAATGCTTTGCTGATTTTTGGCTCAATGCAACAATAAGGATAGAAGGAGATTTAATTGGGAGTAACACATCCTGTAAAATTATCTCAGTTTATTTTGAAGTTAAAATCGACTGCAAAGATGCTCAAAGCAGCATCACTCACGTGTGGCGACCCACACTCTTATTTACACACAATATACAGAAATTTTCCAAACACATTTGACAATCTTTTTGAAAACACAAGTCCGATTAATAGTCCTGTAGACTGTGTTCCAAAATTATTAATATTTAATTCCAGTTCAAAGTTAATTGTCTATACTGGAAATATCGTAGATCACTGTTTGAATATTTACATGATATTAACACTCGTAGAATAAATGTTCATAGAATTTTAACTTTCACTTATTTTCCAGTTTCAAAAAATACATCGTCGAAAAATATTATCATTGAAGCAATACAAATTATTTACATATATTAATAACATCTGAAAAGTATTTGACCTTGAGCATAGCATCGAAGAACTTGTGCGAAGCACAACAACAATTAATTGTTCTTCTGACATTAACCATTCGAGAAGTGACTCGATTATGAACTTCAAGTTCCTAACAAAATATATGATTTCTGAATCATCAACTTGATCAATAAATGGTTAAACCATTCAATCATTTAATTTTCCACTTGGAATCATTATTATAAAAATATTTATATTCATGGCCATTTTTAGCAACTTTCACAACTTGCAATTCTTCGACAGAATGCGGAAATTAGAATTGTAGTTTCATAATGAATTCATTTAGTTCATGGCACTAGGATTGAAAATATCCTTCAAATTATTCGTGGTTAAAGAATTATTTTTAAATGGCAGTGGCCCATTCTATTATTTGTGTAAGAACACAATATTACAACAACAACGGCAAAGGTCTTCCTTTGAAGAAGAATAAACTACTATCATGACAAATCCGGGTTCTAGCAAAATCAAAGTCTAAATGGAATTCGTAAACAAGGTTGAAATAAGAACTGATGGTTTCAAGAAATAACCTTCGGGTCATTCATCCGACGAAATGTGTGGCTCCAATACTCCTACTATAAACCTGAGCCATCGAACCTGCTATTTGATTGATGCTCGAAAAAACCTCTTCATTCCTGCGACTTAAACATGCGCACCTGGGAATGGCATTTCAACTACTCCACACATAAATTATCTTCCCAAAATGTATACAATAAATCAAGCCTCTGCTTGTTATCAACACTGGAAGATTAATAAACTTACAAGTTATTTTATTTTACCATTCAGTTCAACCCGTGAATTTACCATACTTATGAAAATCTTTATTTCACTTTCGAGTGTATTTACGTCATGATTTTATATAAATACCAAAAATATCCTATTTGATACAAATATCATTTGCTTCCCGTTTCATGCCTCTCCGTGTTATCTGAAAAATATACTTTGCTCATTGCAAATATCAACTGTTCAACCAGAACTGAAATGTTGGTTGAATGCGGGCTTGCGCTAACCACTCTCCTTCGGAAAATCTCCTGTTCCAGACTAGAAATGTTTAAACTACTTCACAGGCTCTCTCTCAATACATATGATTATTAGAAAATATAATATCCAAGAATTATTTAGAAAAATTATAAAAATTATTATTATTATTATTATTAGTGGATTATTATTATTATTATTATTTGTTATATATTTAATTATCATCTCATTATGTGAGAATCCACATGTTCGAACCTTCGAATATGGAAAAAATATCCATTCCTCAACAAAAATAAATTATTAACTTTTACAGTTACATCGGCTGATTACCGTGATTTCCCTAAAATATGAAATATTCAAATAAATCTTCGAAATGCTCGGTCATCGATCCTAAACTGTTCTGAGTGCTGAAAATGCTCAGAATAACTCTAACAAGTCTTGCGTAAATCATTGCAAGCTTTAAATACGAAGAAAAAAATGTGTTGGTCATCTGCAGAAAAATGGTTTGTTCCAATTAGCTAGGCATAATATAATTCAAATGTGGCTTACATTTCTTGATGGTCTTGAAGGGTAGTAAACCTGGTCTGTACCAGATTTATCCATAGACATGCCCTATCGGACAAGCACGTATAATCCTTGTATCCGCCGCCATCATATACCCACAATTCGTCTAGTCAGACATAGTGGTAGTATCTTTTGACGTTTGAATAAACTGTGGTTCCATTTTAATATGGGCTTCTATCAAAGCCATAACAGTTTGTTTAAATAGGGTCAGATCTAAGTGATCTAATCTTAGATATGTCAGTTGTAACATAACTCACGGTAATCTTATCAGTACAAGAAAAACACTGACAGTCTAAGCAATTAACGGCTGTTCTGAAGATCGTTCCCTGGGCATGGTTTATTAATATCACCATCTACCATGCGCTAGGCAACTTGTAGTTTCCCTTGCGTAGACTAATGAACGCCACCGTTATAGACTAGTCTTCAGTGTACTGACAGATCGAAGTGGTTAACTAGTTACAAAAAATGAAAACTGACTGAAATGGATTTAAACATCCAAGTATTAAGTTATTACTGGACTGTGACAAAATACTATTTTCTAGACAAAGTCTAGCATATGTCCTTGTAGAAATATAAATATTTCCACCAATGTCTGTAGAAAAATCAATCACCTCAGTGATTCTCCTCACCGTAAACTTACTAAGTTCCAACTCGTAGCGCAGCACTTTTCGTGACTATCACGACTTGAAAAGAACTTCTGCGTAGATCCGGCAACCATGTGCCTTGGCTCAGCGTCGCAGCAACTTGCTCGCCAAGTGCTTGTGTTAGAATGAGCTGAAGTTGCTTCGGCCAGCTGGCTTTTATTCAAAACTGTCAGGGTCACGCGTCATCACCTGATATCTGGAAATCCTCATATCTCTTGAATCCCTGGTCCGATTTACTTGATACTAATTGCATTCTCTTTCATTTGGCCGTGCCAGTAATCTGATCCCAGTCTCAAGTCTCTACTCCATGGTTAACTATTTAATCAATAAATAGCCTCGACCTCTGCTATTACTCGCTACGTCACTTGACATCCAACTATCGGTAAATTATTTCCAAATGCTTCGAGAAGCAATGTAGCGCGATATTCAAATATCTCAACTTTCAAAAGTGGCTACAGCCTTTCCCTTGATATCTAGGTGTCTGAAACTTGGAATACCCATTCCTAGAGTTGGGTACATCCACCCCACACCTAGCAAAAAATAAAAATTGAAAAATTTTTATTTTTCCTATCTACACATTAAATCATCTGGTTCTTGAATAATAAATCTTCAAATTCGACGCATTATAAGTTCCCACGATGTTACCAGTTCGTGTATTGGCTACTTCATAGGTTCCATTATTGTTTACTTCCACAATACGATAGGGTCCAGTGTAAAGGCTTGCAAACTTCGAGTACACTCGATTTTGCACGTCAGAGGGTGTAGGTCTTTTCACTAAATCAAGAGTTCCTACGCGCAAGGCTCTGCGAAAACGCTTTCCTCTCACTCTGCGCTCTCTCTTCTCAGCTTGACTCCTTAACTTGTCTAAAGCTAGAGTTTCCCTCATCTGACGACTTGGTTCAATCTCAGGTGGAATAGAGATGATTCGATCCCATAATCGTGTTGGTTTAATTCCATGATGAAGCAACATGGGAATCTGTCCAGTACTCTCATGAATCGTAGAGTTGATGGATTCGGATGCTAAAGAAAGAACATCCATCCATTTCCAATGCTCATTTGGACAATAGAGGCGGCAAAATTTTGCTATCTCAGCCATCACGCGTTCCGCTGGATTGCTCTCTGGATGTCTAATAGAACAAAATAATTGTCTAATCCCAAGATTATTCATGATGGTTCGAAATTCCAAAGATGTAAATTGAGGTCCACGATCTGATAAAAGGAATTCCGGCTTGCCTGCTTCCGGAATTACGCTATCTCTAATTCCCTTCGCACAATACTTTGCGTTGGCCTTCTGAATTGGATGTAACATGGTGTATTTGCTAAAAACATCCATGGTCACCAAAGTATATCGGTTACCTCTTTTAGACTTTGGGAGAGGACCATATAAATCAGTCGCGAAGATTTCGCAAGGCTTAGAAGGAATAATAGGCCTTGGTAATTCTCTCAATAATCTAGAATTATGTTTACTCCTTTGGCATAAGTCGCATTCTCGAATAGTGTTCCTGACAGTTTGTCGCATTCGCTCCCACGAAAATTTCTCTTGAATCATGTTGACTGTCTTATCTACTCCAGCATGACCTGCGATTCTATGTGCCATCCAAATAATGGGTTTTTTGCAATCGTGGAGGTATCACTACTCTCAGCTTCGTATGGTCGGGATCTGCAAACTTGTAGATTAAACCATCTAATATCATAAAATCTCTTGAAATTATTTCAGTTTCCACAAAATCATCATCATTTGGATCCATGTTTCCCTGTAGAAAACGAAAAATGTTCCTAAGACGTCGGTCTCTCCTCTGGGATAAATGCAACAACCTTAACCTTCTCAAGGTATCTTCATCCTCCTGCGTTAGGTTAACTTGAAAAACCTTAGATGTAGACTCCACTGCTCTACTCAATAAATCAGCTCCCACATTCAACTTTCCAGGAGTGTGTTCAATAACTAGGTTGAATTGCTGAATAAAAAGTGACCATCTAGTGATCCTATCACTGGCAAAGTTTGTTCTCAAGATAAACTCCAATGCGTGGTGATCAGTCCTCACAATGACTGAATGTCCAATCAACATTTTCTTCCACGACTCCAACGCGAATATTACAGCAAGTGCTTCTAACTCTGTGGTGTAATAATTCCTTTCTGATGGACGAAGTTTCCTGCTAATGAACGCCAGGTAATGTCTCTTGTGGTCTTCATCCTCTTGAAGTAGAATAGCTCCAATCCCTACGGTGGATGCATCAGATTCTATGATGAAATTCTTGGTAAAGTCAGGATACTCCAATTTCACACTGTTTACCAATAACCTCTTGGCATCTTGAAATGATTGTTCACAATCTTTATCCCATTTCCATTTGTTTCCTTTCTTTAACAATTCCTGCAATGGCGCAACCCCGAGAAAACTGCGGACATTCTTCACTCTAGTAGGTCTAGGGAAATTTGCAATAGCCTGTATCTTCGTCTCATTGGGACGGTATCCTTCTCCATCCAAAATGTGACCCAAAAATTTTATTTCCTTTCGAAAGAACTGACATTTTCGAAGGTTTACTTTGAAGTTCGCTTTTCTCAAATCTGCGAATAACATTTGAAGATGTAACAAATGTTCCTCCTTAGTCTCAGATGCAATTAAGATATCATCAATATAACGAATTGCTATCTCTTTTACTTCAGGACTCAAATTTTGTTCCAATGCTCTGATCAAAACGGATCCAGATGTTTTGACTCCAAATGGTAAACGGCGGAATACATATGTCTGCTGGTCAAACATAAATCCTGTAAACTTCTTGGAATCTTCACTAAGCCTAATATGATGGTAGGACGAAGTGAGATCAATATTAGAGAACCAGACCTTGCCTTGGAATTTCCTTAACAGTTCCCTAATGATTGGTGGTCTGTCATACTCTGGCAGTAATCTTGAATTCAAATTTCGCGCGTCTAAACATAGTCTCAGACTTCCATCTTGTTTAGACACTACTGCTAATGGATTGACATAAGATGTAGTGTACTTTTCAATCACATTGTTGCTTTCCATCTCCTTGATAAGCACTTTTACCCTTTCTCGGTGCTTTTCTGCTACTGGATACAATTTAGCATGAAAAGGTGCATCATCATTTACACGAATACGATATTCAAAATCCTTAATTTCACCAGGTTTAATGTCAAAAATATCGTGATACTCTTCCAAAATCTTCCCTAGCTCTGGGGACTCCTTCTCAGTGTAGACTTCTATTCCTTCAGCTTCATGAAAAATCAGAGACCATTGAGCATCTCCCTCGATGTCATCCTCTTCTTTTCCCTCGAAGTTAATCTCTTTGGTATTCTTGAATCTAATCGTCTCTGTCTTCATGTCTATCACTGCTTGATATTTCTGAATGAAATCTGCTCCCAATATCATGTCAAAAGCCATGTCCTTCATTACAACAAACACATGTCGGAAATCATGTCCTCCAATCGTAATACATAAGTATAATTGTGTTTTACACAGAGATATTTTATTGGGTATTATTCCTTGGATCTTAATTCCTGATACTGGAATCTCCTCTAAATTCTCTTTGAGCTTCCACAGAATATAAAGCTTCTCACTCACCAGACAAAGCATAGCCCCAGTATCGATCAAAGTATCGACAGGCATACCGAATACTTCGCATGATATGATTGGCATTCTAATTCTGGTACCCATTTCTTTTCGTTCGTCATTCTGTTGAATTAAGTCATCATCCTCTGCTTGCCATTTAATAATTCTGGAAGTGAAAGTATTCAAAATTCTATCTTCTACTGTGAATTCGAAGTTTTTTTTTCATTACCATTCCCCCGGGATTGTTGTGTTCCCGATGGACCTGGATCATTGGGCCTCTGCTCCAAAAACTGCAAGTTATCTTGGTGTCTTGCTTCCAAGTTTTTCCTTGTATCCTTGTTAAACTCTTCATTGGACTGACGAGTATCTACATTCCCTCTGTTATTGTAGTTGTTTCTACCATAATATCTTCTTTCCTGGTACCTTCCTTGACTATCTCGTGGTCTTCTCCATCGAGTATTGTATCGATTACCACCATCCGGTCTCGCATATGGTTTGTAACTGTATCTGTTACTGTACTGGTTCCATCCTCTCTTATTTGGATCTTCCCTCGGCGTTTTCTCTTCTCGCCCTTCTCGAATCTCTCGAGGTGTTTGAGAATAACTATCAGCCATAACAGCATACACAGCGTTGTTATTCTTTCCTCCCTTCTGATGGAAGAATTGAGCGTTTGTATGATCCAGCTTCTGTAATACTTCATCAAATTGTTCCATATTATAGATATCAGCAGCGATCAAAGTCCTCTGGACGACTGCTGGAAATTGACGTATCAATGCAGTAATCAATTCGTTATCTGGCATCGGCGGATCTAAATGTTGAAGTTTAGAAAGCTGTCCAGAAAAGTACGTAGAGTATCGAGTAGGTTGTGACGTCGAGAATCTCTTCGAATATAACTCTGCTCTGACTTGCTGTTGGGTTTCCGGGGACCAAAACTTTTTCAATAGCCCACGAGAAAACTCCTCAAAAGTGGTTAGAGTGGATCTAAAAGCTCTAAACCAAAGAAGTGCAGGACCTTCCAAAAACTTCCCTATCACTCGGATCTGTCTTTCTTTAGGGATCTTAGAATCTTTCAGGTAATCACCTGCTTCTCTCAAAAATTCCACGGGTGTCACAGAATCTCGCCCTGAAAATTTAGAAGGCTTATCTTCTATATTCTTAAATACAGTTATGGGGTTGGATTGAAATACTGTCCTGACCTCATCCTGTTTTTGACTATCCGTTTCTCTAGCTCCTCCTAGATTTATCTGTATCTGTTCCTTTCCCCTTACATTTGGCATTTTCAACAGATGATCAGACTGTTTCTCATCCTTGATTTGAGTTTTCATAGCCTCAAGTTCCTTCTGGTTTTCTTCTGCCATTTTCTTAATTGCTTCAGTTTCTTTACAATTCTCCTTAACATCAATGGATATCTGGTTCATAACAGCCTCATGACTTTTCAATGACCCTGTCATATCTGATATGTCCTTCTGAGTTGCTTGGATATCTTTGGCAATTACTTCAATATGGGATGACAAAGATTCCCTAATCTCCTTGATTCCCTCTTGGTTCTCCAGCTTGAGTGTGTCTTTAATTTCATTGACAACTGTGGTTTTGATTTCAGTTTGCAACTCACTAATCACACCTTCTCTTATTTCTCCCATGACAAGTTCCTTGAATTGTTCCGTTAAACGTTGAACAACTAGAATTCCCATCTCGTTACTCTCCTTCTTCACTCGGACTTCCAGGTTGACCATGTCTTCGCCAACTTTCCTAAGACCATGTTCTATCCTATCAGCTAAGCTTTGAGATCGAAGATCGGCATCGCGAAATTTATCGTCCATTAAACTTGCGTTAGTAGCTAATGAAGTTTCGAGCTCATGTGTTTTTTCGCATAATTTATTCATTTTACTCTCAAGTGTCATTTTCAAAATTTCAGAATTCTCTTTAAATTTACTTTCCATTGAATTAAATTTACTATTTAAATTTTCTTTCAAGTTACCTTTTAAAGAATCAGAACTTTCTTTAAGTTTATTTTCCAAAGAATCAGAATTTTCTTTAAGTTTATTTTCCAAAGAATCAGAATTTTCTTTAAGTTTTTCATCTAAACTTTCTTTCAAATTATCAGAATTTTCTTTAAGTTTATCGTTTAAACTTTCTTTAAGTTTATTTTCTAAAGAATCAGAATTTTCTTTAAGTTTTTTTTCCAAAGCCTCAGTATTTTCTTTCATAATAGCTGCTACACGCAGTCCAGCTTCCTTTGAACTCTCCTCCAAACTCCTCATCATCCTCATCATTTCTTCCATAATTTCAATTATAATTCAAACTTAGGGGTATACAACAGTGGCAAACACAAGCTTATAACTAGAACAAGAAATATGAATAGCTAATTGGAACACTCTAATAAAATGAGATTTGTCCTAATGTCGACGTGATGGAAAAACAAAATTCTCTACTTTTACGAATTACATTTACCACAATATCACAAGAAAAATATGCAAGTTCTTAAATATCCTCCACTTGGATTCTAATAATGTGTATATCCAGTCATCGAACGTTTACTACTGAATTTACTTGACGCCCTAATGGTTAAGCCATTATAAAAAATAATCAAACCCATTCTAATTATTAACCAGTTAAATTTTTAATTTTCCCCACTAATTGGGTTTCCTACTAATTTATTCATCCAAACCAGACATCTCTCAACTCCCAAAATATTTCTATAAAAATTATCACAATTTCAAATCGGCATGCGATTGACCATGTCTAAATCGGGACCCACGTTCGAAGCCATTTCTCTCTCTATCTTATTTTATGTGCCCGTTTAGACCGGAGTCCGCACGACCACATATGCATTTTACCAATAATCAGTCAGCACGAGAGTCAAAATATCCCGGAGCGCCAGATGGGTTAAAGCAAATCGCAAAAACGACATCAAATTAAAAAAATGCTTTGCTGATTTTTGGCTCAATGCAGCAATAAGGATAGAAGGAGATTTAATTGGGAGTAACACATCCTGTAAAATTATCTCAGTTTATTTTGAAGTTAAAATCGACTGCAAAGATGCTCAAAGCAGCATCACTCACGTGTGGCGACCCACACTCTTATTTACACACAATATACAGAAATTTTCCAAACACATTTGACAATCTTTTTGAAAACACAAGTCCGATTAATAGTCCTGTAGACTGTGTTCCAAAATTATTAATATTTAATTCCAGTTCAAAGTTAATTGTCTATACTGGAAATATCGTAGATCACTGTTTGAATATTTACATGATATTAACACTCGTAGAATAAATGTTCATAGAATTTTAACTTTCACTTATTTTCCAGTTTCAAAAAATACATCGTCGAAAAATATTATCATTGAAGCAATACAAATTATTTACATATATTAATAACATCTGAAAAGTATTTGACCTTGAGCATAGCATCGAAGAACTTGTGCGAAGCACAACAACAATTAATTGTTCTTCTGACATTAACCATTCGAGAAGTGACTCGATTATGAACTTCAAGTTCCTAACAAAATATATGATTTCTGAATCATCAACTTGATCAATAAATGGTTAAACCATTCAATCATTTAATTTTCCACTTGGAATCATTATTATAAAAATATTTATATTCATGGCCATTTTTAGCAACTTTCACAACTTGCAATTCTTCGACAGAATGCGGAAATTAGAATTGTAGTTTCATAATGAATTCATTTAGTTCATGGCACTAGGATTGAAAATATCCTTCAAATTATTCGTGGTTAAAGAATTATTTTTACATGGCAGTGGCCCATTCTATTATTTGTGTAAGAACACAATATTACAACAACAACGGCAAAGGTCTTCCTCTGAAGAAGAATAAACTACTATCATGACAAATCCGGGTTCTAACAAAATCAAAGTCTAAATGGAATTCGTAAACAAGGTTGAAATAAGAACTGATGGTTTCAAGAAATAACCTTCGGGTCATTCATCCGACGAAATGTGTGGCTCCAATACTCCTACTATAAACCTGAGCCATCGAACCTGCTATTTGATTGATGCTCGAAAAAACCTCTTCATTCCTGCGACTTAAACATGCGCACCTGGGAATGGCATTTCAACTACTCCACACATAAATTATCTTCCCAAAATTTATACAATAAATCAAGCCTCTGCTTGTTATCAACACTGGAAGATTAATAAACTTACAAGTTTATTTTATTTTACCATTCAGTTCAACCCGTGATTTTACCATACTTATGAAAATCATTATTTCACTTTCGAGTGTATTTACGTCATGATTTTATATAAATACCAAAAATATCCTATTTGATACAAATATCATTTGCTTCCCGTTTCATGCCTCTCCGTGTTATCTGAAAAATATACTTTGCTCATTGCAAATATCAACTGTTCAACCAGAACTGAAATGTTGGTTGAATGCGGGCTTGCGCTAACCACTCTCCTTCGGAAAATCTCCTGTTCCAGACTAGAAATGTTTAAACTACTTCACAGGCTCTCTCTCAATACATATGATTATTAGAAAATATAATATCCAAGAATTATTTAGAAAAATTATAAAAATTATTATTATTATTATTAGTGGATTATTATTATTATTATTATTTGTTATATATTTAATTATCATCTCATTATGTGAGAATCCACATGTTCGAACCTTCGAATATGGAAAAAATATCCATTCCTCAACAAAAATAAATTATTAACTTTTACAGTTACATCGGCTGATTACCGTGATTTCCCTAAAATATGAAATATTCAAATAAATCTTCGAAATGCTCGGTCATCGATCCTAAACTGTTCTGAGTGCTGAAAATGCTCAGAATAACTCTAACAAGTCTTGCGTAAATCATTGCAAGCTTTAAATACGAAGAAAAAAATGTGTTGGTCATCTGCAGAAAAATAGTTTGTTCCAATTAGCTAGGCATAATATAATTCAAATGTGGCTTACATTTCTTGATGGTCTTGAAGCGTAGTAAACCTGGTCTGTACCAGATTTATCCATAGACATGCCCTATCGGACAAGCACGTATAATCCTTGTATCCGCCGCCATCATATACCCACAATTCGTCTAGTCAGACATAGTGGTAGTATCTTTTGACGTTTGAATAAACTGTGGTTCCATTTTAATATGGGCTTCTATCAAAGCCATAACAGTTTGTTTAAATAGGGTCAGATCTAAGTGATCTAATCTTAGATATGTCAGTTGTAACATAACTCACGGTAATCTTATCAGTACAAGGAAAACACTGACAGTCTAAGCAATTAACGGCTGTTCTGAAGATCGTTCCCTGGGCATGGTTTATTAATATCACCATCTACCATGCGCTAGGCAACTTGTAGTTTCCCTTGCGTAGACTAATGAACGCCACCGTTATAGACTAGTCTTCAGTGTACTGACAGATCGAAGTGGTTAACTAGTTACAAAAAATGAAAACTGACTGAAATGGATTTAAACATCCAAGTATTAAGTTATTACTGGACTGTGACAAAATACTATTTTCTAGACAAAGTCTAGCATATGTCCTTGTAGAAATATAAATATTTCCACCAATGTCTGTAGAAAAATCAATCACCTCAGTGATTCTCCTCACCGTAAACTTACTAAGTTCCAACTCGTAGCGCAGCACTTTTCGTGACTATCACGACTTGAAAAGAACTTCTGCGTAGATCCGGCAACCATGTGCCTTGGCTCAGCGTCGCAGCAACTTGCTCGCCAAGTGCTTGTGTTAGAATGAGCTGAAGTTGCTTCGGCCAGCTGGCTTTTATTCAAAACTGTCAGGGTCACGCGTCATCACCTGATATCTGGAAATCCTCATATCTCTTGAATCCCTGGTCCGATTTACTTGATACTAATTGCATTCTCTTTCATTTGGCCGTGCCAGTAATCTGATCCCAGTCTCAAGTCTCTACTCCATGGTTAACTATTTAATCAATAAATAGCCTCGACCTCTGCTATTACTCGCTACGTCACTTGACATCCAACTATCGGTAAATTATTTCCAAATGCTTCGAGAAGCAATGTAGCGCGATATTCAAATATCTCAACTTTCAAAAGCGGCTACAGCCTTTCCCTTGATATCTAGGTGTCTGAAACTTGGAATACTCATTCCTAGAGTTGGGTACAGTACGTCAAATGAACCGCTTTACATTCCATGAGCTTGCAGACATGCACCTTTGTTATGGTGCTGCAAATTCGAAAGCACTTGCTGCAAGGCGGCTGTACCAACAACGATTACCCCAACGCGTTCTGCCTTCTCACGTGACCCTCAGCCGTTTGTGGGTTGTAATGTTTAACAGCAAGAAAGTTCGGTGATACATGCGCCAAAATAGAAGAGTTGCTTCCACTTGAAAGGCGAAGAGAGAAAAAACAAGAAGTTCCGTGACGAAGTAAAGAGCCTACTTTTCTTAAAATTTATCTAGAATACAGACGAAATTAAGTTGGTAATATCGAAATTTCTAATTAGTTCAAAATACTGTATACTTGGCATAATGTAGCCTAATAGAGCACTATAGTTGGCAGCCCTGGTGACTGAATATATTCTTAGTTCCATCTCTTAAGGTACAGAATACAAAATTTGGTTGAAGTCGAATGGATAGCATGGACGTTACATGCAGTTAAACATTGGATTTAACAGCACGCGTAAAATCAAGTTGGCAACAATGTCATGCATGTATTGGTCAGAATAATCTGAAATAATATGACCTATTGTTGTGCCAATTTCGAATGAAATCCATCAGTTAGTATAGAAGTTACATGCATTTTAAAATTGGAACTATCAGCAGGCTTAGAATCATGTTGGCAGCACTGGCGTAGGCCTATATTAGTTACTCCAAATTAATCTAGAATGCCAGGTACTATATGTGTGCAAAGTTTAGAGCTATTGTCTTGCATACTTTCTGATATATTGATATTAGGGAAACAAAAATAGAGACAGCATTTATTAACAGTTGGCAGCCCTGGTTGTTGTTAAGAATAAGCATAGTCATATCTGTTATGGTACAAATAGCACATTCGAAATTTGGTTGAAATCCAAATGATAGTATGGAAGTTACATGTATTTAAAGTTGGACCTCTCAGCAGGCTTTGAATCATGTTGGTAGCACTGACATACACAAGTTACTCCAAATTAATACAGAATGTCAGGTACTATACGTGTGCATAGTTTAAAGCTGTTGGCTTGCATACTTTCTGATATATTGGTATTTGGATAAAAGAAATTGAGAGCATTTATTAACAGTTGGCAGCCCTGTTGACTCTTAAGAATACGCTCAGTCATATCTTGTTGCGTACACAAGGCACATACGAAATTTGGTTGAATTCCAATTGATAGTGTGGAAGTTATATGCATTTAAAAATTGGACCTTTTCAGCAGGCTTATAATCATTTTGGCAGCACTGCCATGTTTGGCCTCCTGGAAATTAAACTGAAATATTTTTATCTATACGTGTGCCAATTTTAAAATAGCTCCCATTCATACTTTCAGAGATATCCAACATGGAGCTCAAATTTCAATTACCTTTTTCCAGCAGTTGGTAGCACTTACATCATTTTCAAATACGGCAATGAGATATTCAGGTATGACTCTTTACTCCTACCAAATTTTGTTTCGATTGCTGCAGCCATTTAGGAGTTGATAGGGGGGGGGGGACACACACACAGCCAGACAGACAGACAGAAGGACAGACAGACAGAAAGAAGGACAGACAGACAGACACACATTTGCCCTGATCGATCTCATAAGTCTACTTTTTCCTCAATTTTGCAAAATGTGAAAAGTAGGCAAAAAAAAAGATACGAGCCTTACAGTAGTCGCATCTGACATGTTATCCTACTCGTATACTACACAGCTACCGGGTGAGTTAGCCGTGGTCGTTACGGCATGACTGCTGGCAGTCGCTCACATCCGGGAGGCGAGGAGGTTCGAATTCCCCCACCGGCAACCTTGAAGATGGTCTTCTGTGGTTTCACATCTTCCTTCCAGGCAAATGCCGGGGTTGGTCCCTAACTACAGGCCACAGCCGCTACCTTACAACTCCTCGTCCTTGCATCCCAACTTCCCTCCCCAACGGTACGTGGAGCTCACCCATTGGGTGTCCGTCTCGAAGCAACTACAAAACTGGCGAGCCGAACATGTCTTCGGACACTCCCGGCACTAAAAAGCCATACGCTAAAAATAAATAAAAAACTACACAGCTTGGACATTCATAAAATGTTAATTTACACTCCATTTTCATACTGGTACTATGATGAATGTATAGATTGAATTGGAGATATGCTACTGTCACTTTTGTGGCGCAGCGGTCAAGCTGTTAGACTCTCACCAAGGTAGACCGGGTTTGATTCCCGGTCAATACATGTGAGATTTTCGAATTTAAATGCCATGTCCTGTGGTTCGCATTCCACGTAAAAGGGAGGTACCGTGGACCATGATCGTGAGATTAACAGACACGCAAAACTACAAGCTTCCTTCCTTCCTTTTACTTTAATAATTCATAATAACAAAGTGACACACAACGTCGACTGTACTCTCAAATACCGTGAGCACATTCCTCAGTAACTATAACATTCATTATTCTCAAGGCTCTCATACAGTTCGTCGTAAACAATCAAAGCATGGCTTCCTACAATCATGAAATGACCTAGTCTCACATATGATGAAAATACAGCTTTTATTCCACTCATATAACAACATTCTGTTATGCATTTAATATGTGACTACTCACCCACAGCTTGACAATAATGCCGCTTACTTAAATGTCAGTTGTCGTCTTTGTCCTACCCCATGTGATATTGAACCTTGAACGTGAAGCTTCATAAACTGCTCAATGACAAATGAAAGTCGGTGAAACATTTGCCACTGTGCTCGTCAAACCAGTGCCTGCTAAATGCACTGCCTACTGTATTGCCATAACATTCTCGCGCTACAGAGCACACACTGCCTCGTTTCCAATACAAACATTTTCAATTGTACATCCAGCTGGCAGTGCGTCTTCACTTCCGTCCGATCGACTTCCGTCCGATCCACTTCCGCCCAATTCACTTCCGTCCCATTTTTCTGGCAGTGCGTCTTCACTTCCGTCCGATCCACTTCCGCCCGATTCACTTCCGTCCCCAATTTTCAAAATCACTCCCACAAAACTATTCAGCAACCGAGCGGAAAGATGTTACACATCAAAAATGCTGATGGATAGGGCATGGAATTGAACCTCGAACCCCAAACGCCCGAGTTGCACACGCAGGCACGGAGCCAGCGTGATATCACATTCAACATTTGCTTTGGATGCTTTGGTGTGCGTAAGAGTGCTCGGGCCTGACCGCTCGAGCTCAGCCGTCACCTGATGACGTCATATGTTTAACAGTTGTGGTTCACTTTTAAGGTATTTCTGGACACTTGCGATCCTAAGTGTCCTATATCAAATTACTTGTCTCAATGTCATCTACGTCGCTACAGAGAGTTTTAAACGTTAATTAGAATCACCCTGTATATATATATATATATATATATATATATATATATATATTTGTAATTAAGCGTAATTCATGAACATCGTATACTATTTAAGTCCAAGTGAATAGGACCTGAGGATTAACGCTTGACGTTTGAAACATGTCATCCAATTAAGTACCTCATTTTGTGCATAAATGCGTGTTCGTTTTTCTTTAGGTTAGGGTATGTAAATGCTTGTTTCCCGCCTAATGTAATTGGGCACTATTTGTGTTGCCCGACTGGAAAGGCATCTTTAATAGATTATTAGGTAACATTGAAAAAATGGCCTCTATCACTGCGATCCTGCGTACTTCTGAGGTAATTTGTTCCAAAAATGACTTTATAATACCTGGATTCACAGATATATTAACACTCGTACAAGAAAATTCGTTGAGATCAAGACCATTGAAATTGTCCACTATACAAACCTAATGTCCTAATGTGTTCGTGACGTAGTGCCCTTTTGTTCCAGTCCTGGTACGACTACAAACTGCGGTGGGAGCCCAAGGAATATGGCGGTGTCCACATGCTCCACGTGCCGTCCGATCACATTTGGAGACCAGATATCGTCTTGTACAATAAGTGAGTATCTTGTACTACTTTCATCAGACTTTCTACACCTTACTCAAGTTCCTATCACAATTACAGTATTTTATATCATGTGGCAGTTTTCTGAGAGTGACTCAGTGGCATTATAAGGATTACATGTTTTACAGTGAATGGCAAGTTACATAGCCTACAGTAAATCACTTTTCTTTTTGTGTATGAATGAGACTAAAATAAGTTTCGGACTTGGTAACAATGCCAAGCTCTGATTCTCAAGCAAGGTATGAACAAATCTAGAGAATGGTGATGATTTGTAATCCAGATTTACGGCTTCAAATAGCTTGGGTATCAGTCCACCAACAGCTTGACAACGAGGCAAGTTATGGTTGCAAGTGGATTTTTTTAAATCAAGTTATTTTATATCTTTATTTCTTCGCAAAGTACCTGCAATGCAGTCCTGGGCAAATTACGGCCCGCGGGCCAAGTGTGGCCCTTGAGCTAGTCTAATGCGGCCCGCGACATGGTTTCGAATTATACTACCTACAAATACACACAGGTCATATTTTATGTTCGGTGTACCTAGAAGTGTATTTATTATTATTATTTATCCTATGATGATACAGAGTTAAAATAAAAGTTCATACACTACATATAAAGTTATATACAGGGTGTTTGCAGTAAGCCCTACTTTGTGCTGTAACTCGTTTGTTTTTCAAGATATTTTGATTTTGACACTTGTTTTGGAAAGTACTTTGCAAGCTCTAAAACTTTTGTATCGTTGGTTTTTGTGTGAAGTTCGCGCCTAACGCGCAAATCAACTTTTTATGGCACGGTTCTAGCACTTTTTTGCCCAAATCGGTTTTTTGACATCACCTATCTTAAGACCGACATCGAATTAGTCGAATTAGCCACCAAAATTTCAGTTTTTGCCCAAATCAAACTCGCAAAATGCGAGTATGTGTTTAGGTTTCGTCCGATTATAGCATGCGACCTGCCTCTGCCCGGCCCCGTCGAACCAATCTAAACACTAACTCGCATTTTGCGAGTTTGATTTGGGCAAAAACTGACATTTTGGTGGCTTGTTCGACTAATTCGGTGTCGATCTTTCGATAGGTGATGTCAAAAATCCGATTTGGGCAAAAAGAAGTGCCAAAACCAAGCCAAAAAAGTTGATTTGCGCTTTATGCGTGAACTTCACACAAAAACCAACGAAATGAAAGTTTTAGAGCTTGAAATGTTCATTCCAAAGCACGTGTCAAAATTAAAATATCTTGAGAACCAAACGAGTTACAGCACAAAGTAGGGATTGCTGCGAACACCCTGTCTACAGTTATATACAAAGTCATAAACACAAGTTCTTGCTTTAAACTTCTAAATCCAGGCCATCAATCCACTGAAGTGCCTCAGAAGATGCATGATGAATGTCACCTAGTGATCCTTGGAAGGCTCGTTGCCTGAAAAGGCCTCCTGGTCAACAAATACAGAGTAAACAGTCAATAAGTCCTTCTCAGGACTCACAAGTTCGTAGGTTGGACCATCTCTCCGCATATGTCAACTGAACATTGAAGTAATAAATAGAGCTAAATGTGACTAACTAGAAGAGAAACCCTGTTTCAATCTCAATGTATTTATGCGTTTTGTGTAATAGAGTTGCAGCTATAACTGATTGAGTTACACTGTAACAATGAATTGAAGCAACTATTCGTCAGCGTTTCGAAAATTGAGTTTCACAAGGTCCTAGCAAATCAAGCTTCCCATACTTGAAATCTCATGCACAGAAGATAATTACAATGTTCGCAACTTCCTATATCTATTAACAGGTGTTTTCTACTACGAAGTTTCTCAAAAAAAAGGCATCAGGAATAGATTGACGGGCCACCAATTAGCTGCGCTACTAAGAATCAGCTCATCCCAGTTTCAACCAGATTATGAAAATCTTTTAGAAGCACAGTCACAGTTTTACTCGTCACAATACTCCTTCCTCTTCTAACAAATAATGAAGGTGTGTTCTTTTTTCCTAAGTTTCTACCATAAGTTTTTTTAATTTAAAATTCATAAATAAAAAGTGTATAATCTATCTATAAACATGTGTTGTTCTTTCTTTCGGCCCACCTAGATTATTCTGTATTCCATCTGCCCCTGCCCCTAATACGTTTGTCTATGTCTGCTATACAATGAAAATTGCATAATTCTCTTCAGCATTAAGGAAACATCTGAATATAGTGATTTTGAAGCTACTTGATATTCTCTGCAAACGTTACTTTTTGGTCTCCTGTCCAGTGCCAGATTAATGTAAAATGAGGCCCAATTCCCTCAGATATTTGTGGCCCCTTTATTTTTTCAAATAATTTAATAAAGTATATACAAGAGTTTTTTTTTCTCAAGATGAATACTACACTTTTTATTACATCATATATATAGGCTACATACATTTCAATAGAAACGATCATCGTTATTTGAAAACATTTCAGATGATTTGATGAAGAATTTAACAAATCATACTATTTTTTAGCCTATTTTCAATTTTGAAAAAATAGGCTTATTAAATCACATTTTGTCCGTGTGTGTGTGCGTGTGTGTGTGTCTAATAAAATCTAAACGGCTGGAGCGATTTCAATGAAACTCGGTAAGTTCATAGCACTATTCCGGGTGACCTCGACCGTGCCCTTCAAATTTTGTTACGTCGAAATATTTCCATTAAAGGAAAATTATTGCGTAGGTTCATTATTCAAACTTTCACTTCGATCGCATGATTACGACACAAGAAATAAAAACTTAATTTTAAAATTCGCACAGCCGCCATCTTGAGGTTATGTAAACAATTGAACTAAATATTTCCCCAGCATTCAATATCTCTGAAACTATTCCCGATATCACCCTGGAACTTTCTACGGTGATAAAGAGAACTACTAGAAGTACGCCTATGTAACTTTTGAAAAACTGATAACTACAAAACAAACATGGCGGCCACGCGAATTCGTGACTTTTAAATAGACGTTTCTCGCGATTTAACCAACCTAACGCAATAAAACATGGTACAGTATATGTTTATACACATTGTAATGCACCGACATCTAACATCGTTCCATTGTTTACATAACCACAAGATGGCGGATGTGCGAAATATTTCACCGGCATTCTATATCTCTGAAACTATTAGCGTTATCACCCTAAAATTTTGTACGGAGATAAAGGGCACTACTGAAAGTTCATCTATAGGACTTTCAATAACCGGTTAACTACAAACCGAACATGGCGGCCAAGCGAATTTGAAAATTTTAAGTAGACATTTCTCCCGATTTAATGTTCCAAACGCAATGAAATCTGGTACAGGAAATGTTTATACACATTTTAATGCACTGGTATCTAATTTAGTTCAATTGTTTACATAACCTCAAGATGGCGGCTGTGCGAATTTTAAAATTAAGTTTTTATTTCTTGTGTCGTAATCATGCGATCGAAGTGAAAGTTTGAATAATGAACCTACGCAATAATTTTCCTTTAATGGAACATGACTCTATGGCATATACTTTTAACAATCCTACATGGCGACCATCCGAAATATTTAAATGGATCTCAATATTTACAAATCTATTACAGCAATCAAACTGAAATTTTGTATGTTGATAGTGGCAATTAACATAAGTAGGATACATGAAAATAGGCTGTATAGTTCTTCACGGAACTACTTGTTACTTCTGTAAAATGTAATAAAAAAAAATTTTGAGTTTTTTCGGTCAATGAAATCTTCTACAATGTCTACAACTTTCATCGCATTAAAAATTTAATGTATATAAGTTTATCTCAAAATTAAATGCCTTAAATTTAGTAAAACATCGAGAAATTATTAATTGATTACATTTTCACAAGCATTCTCTGTTGATTCGTTTTGTTCACCAGATGACTGAGCTGGTGATGCGGATCCTTTGAAAAATTATGTCAGTTTTGGTATTTTTGCTATATCTGCAGCATTTATTATTTTTTTATGATCTGCAATCTTCCTTTTTTGTGATCCACTCGGATAAGTTCGTGGCATTGTTTAATCTAGAAGAATATTAACATATCTTAACATCTTAACAAATCAATAGGAATCAATTTTGGGGGCCTCACTGGGTCTAGTCGGGCCTAATAGGTAATCCAGCACTGCTCCTGTCCCATTCTGAGGTTTAAATATTTATCTGCCATACATCAACATTCCTGGAGATTTTCTTAGGTTGGGTTTCCTAGCGTCCTTCCATAAGATTATCTGATATTTTCAGATGAGATATTATCCCAACCGTCGGCCTCTTGTCCACATCCAAATTAAAGATTAATCGTCAGCGCTCGTTTGTTTTTTTATCTTCTTTTTTATTTTTTATTTTATTTTTATTTTTTTTAGATTATCAAGAAATGACACAATTACTCAAATAAAAGACAGAATAGAACCTAAAGGTCTTTACTACGTAATAACTTACCGACAACACTATTGAAAAATGAAAAATGAAAATCCACAGCCTGCTTCCAGTCTCCGACCGGGTCAGGAATGGAATGAATGAAGCCCCCAACTAGCGGCGAGGATATGAACTGTGCCGGCTGCCGAGGCCTGACGCACTCCTCTGGGGCAATGATTAAATGAATGACAGATGAAATGAAATGATAGTGGAGAGTGTTGCTGGAATGGAATTTTGACAGGGAAAACCGGAGTACCAGGAGAAAAACCTGTCTGCCTCCGTTTTGTCCAGCACAGATCTCACATGGAGTGACCGGGATTTGAACCACGAACCCAGCGGTGAGAGGCCGGCATGCTGCCGCCTAAGCCACGGAGGCTTACCGACAACACTATTGATTAAACTAAAATTTTAAGAAGCCTTATAAGATCAAATACATATTCATCAAAAGGAATAAGAAAGGACACTTATTGATATCCCGCCAGGAGTTGGCAGTGCGTTGGGGGGGGGTCTTGCAGTACGCATGCGTGGCCCTCCGTTCCAAACCGAAATATATCGGCTTCCCGCATGCCAATGGTTGTCATTGCAGCAGACGACACGTAGCCAGTGAAAGAAGGAATGTGATGAGTAGGGGGCGGATTTCTATGAGAGGTCTTTTTTTCCCTTAACATTATATCTTATAGTCTTGTATTTTCAACACGTTTCCAAGCTTGATAACCAAAATCAACCCGGTTTTATTGGGCATATAAATGCATAATTAGGCTTCCTTAAGTTTTATGGCATATTTTGAACAAAATATCATTATAATGCATTTATATTTATAAAAATAAAAATCAGAATAAGCTCTATAAATTATTTTTCAGGATAGACTGGAATATACTACTGAAGAACCATTCTAAAGTAGTGTATGGAATGTTTCTAACAGGTAGGAGCTATTGTTTGCTAGCTGGGTCAGTTCCTGGAAATCGGGCTATTGTTTACACGGAAGCAGAGGTAATTCCGCAGTTATTTGTCATCGTTCTTATCTCTCTCCTTCCCCCTTCCCTCTTCCACCCTCAACACACTGAATGACCTTGGTCACTCATTAGGGAGCTTCAGTCATTCAGTTCCTTTTAATATGCCTAAAACGAAAGTCTCAATTTGTGGGAAGTTGCGAAGTTTTGTTCACGAGTTAGGTGAAAACATATTCAGTACGGATGGAGTAATAAAAGTGTTTCTATGTAACGTAGATGATATTCATTAAGTCATATTTTGAATTTTATAGGTCATATTTTTATGTTTTTAGGTCATAAATGCATACATATTTCATACATTTTTAGGTCATAGAAATCCGCCCCCTAGTAATGAGTGAGTGAAGCAATTAGTAGCCAACTTAATGTTTTCGGAATGCGCGATACGC
The DNA here is from genome assembly GCA_946902985.2 of Meconema thalassinum. Lineage (NCBI taxonomy): Eukaryota > Metazoa > Arthropoda > Insecta > Orthoptera > Tettigoniidae > Meconema > Meconema thalassinum. Next base: position 2,053,624,867 of record OX336388.2, on the reverse strand, counting down.
AGTGAGCGGGAAGGCATCTGCTGTTCAAACCCAACTGCCATCTCCTGGCGGGATATCAATACTCCCTACGTTAAAAGAAAGTCAGAGATACAATCATGTTGTTATTTCGAAAAATAAGTTACCAAAACTGACATCTTCATAAGTAAAATTTCATGTCCTTCTGATGTCCAAGAGCCGTCCTAGCCAGAAAGCCAATTCCAACGGACATCGCAAAATTTGAACGCTGTGGCAGAAGGAGAAAGCTTTCTACTCTAGCACACATCAACTCCAGTTAAGGATACCTGTTTTGTAATCCCTTGTGATAGTCAAGGACTCTTATCAGGTCACATATGCCTCTTGTGAAAATGGCACTTAAAAATATATATTAATATACTGTACAAAATCCAGCCTGTGATGACGTATCATTCGTGATTTCCACACCAATGAATAGGGGGACATTACTTTCGGAGCACCCCTGTCATCTGGCCACTTACAAAGTAAACGTTTCGAGTGGTAGGTTTATGAGTGGAACCTCTCCTCTCCGCTGGTTGAATCCATCAAACGTCACACTCCAGCTTGCCTGACAAATGCACGAGTGGCCTAATGAATGGGGGAGACATTAAACGATCAGAGTTCAAATGTGACTAATCGACTATCGAAATAAAACACAGACGTGGAGTGTAATTTCCTACCATTACAGTATCGTGACAAATAACCTTTACTACCATATTTTGCGATTTATTACGTGGTCTCCGCAGTGAGGCCAGTGGAGTGAAAATCAGTACTTTAAATCGATTAAGGCTATGCAGCAACACTGTGGCTATACACTAACAGCACTCTATTTATATCATTCTTTTTGTTTCGTTTCGACCAACTTAAGACCATGTCATTTCAACTGCTTCCTTTTAGCTTTAAAATAAGTCCAGTATTCTTTCATTCGTGGAGCCTCCGTGGCTTAGGCGGCAGCACGCCGGCCTCTTACCACTGGATCCGTGGTTCAAATCCCGGTCACTCCATGTGAGATTTGTGCTGGACAAAGTGGAGGCAGACAGGTTTTTCTCCGGGTACTCCGGTTTTCCCTGTCACGTTTTCATTCCACCAACACTCTCCACTATCATTTCATTTCATCTGTCATTCATTTAATCGTTGCCCCCAGGGGAGTGCGACAGGCCTCGGCAGCTGGCACAGTTCATATCCTTGCCGCTAGATGGGGGCTTCATTCATTCCATTCCCTGATCCGGTCGGTCGACTGGTAGCAGGCTGTGGATTTTCATTTTCATTATTTCATTCGTAGACGGTTTTGTTCCTTTCTCCCCTTTGTCCACGCCTTTCCAGTTTTCAGTGTCAGCTTAGGCTGGAAACTCCAATATTTGGAGAGTTTTCTCTAAAGCCTATCACGCTCCTGGATATCTTCACATGAGATCCCAATCTCGTGTAGATCTTTTTTTTTATTACCCTGAAAAATGCTCCCTTTGTCTTTTCTGTTGTGGAAGGAACCGAGGCAAAGCTCACCCAGGAAAGCAGCTGTCAGTTTTAGGATTCGAACCTCCAGTCTCCAGATATGCTGCAGCATCCCATCGCGGTCATGAGGAGCAACTTCAAGCACTCGGCTACACCACGGGGTCACAAAAGCCTTATTTTATTACTTGTCTGATCTCTGTGTAACATTCTTCAGTTTTAATAAAACTCTCCGTCTATTATTAATTCCGTTCTTCGAAAACTAATTTTCAACATGTAATTTTCTTTTCTCCTGGAGGGAAGGTGTGAAACCCACGTCTTCACGCGAGTGATCCTCTTTGACATCGACTTTAATTAACGGCTTGGCTGGGAGTGAGATGGCCTCATAACCTTGTTTGAACTGCGCCGGTCCAGCCTCTCTTGAATCGGGTTACTTTCACAGGGTTATCGTTAACACATTCGCGTAAGTACATATTGGCATAACCACTGACCCTGTGCTCGGGAATACATTCGTGTCGGCAAGATTAATAAAGAGACATTTGTACTCCTCCTCTACCTTCCCTTAGTGCTCAATGTTCTGTATGGGAACACTTACAGTACAGTGCCCGCAATATTTATTGCTAAAAATATATCAAATAATTAAATAAATCACTCCTAACCTTATTTTTCAATGAATAAAATAATAATAATAATCAACTAAAATAAAATAACATTAAATATGGTCAATGACCTTGCTGTTATATCAGCTGTTTCAATGTTTCTTTCTCTCAAAGTAGTTCAAAAATAAAATCATCCCCCGCCCCCCTATTGACTTGTATCAGTCAGATCAATATTCAAAATCCTTTCGAATAAATTAAAATAACTTGCTTAAATTCCTCATTAATTATTTCGTCTATTATTTCAACAAGGTTTTCTTTTAATCTATACAAATATTCCTTTCTCCTACTCTATTCATCTTTAAATTCCTATATTTATATTTTCTATGCCTATTTTATACTTTCTATGTTTCCATCCTACTATTTCAACTAGGTAGCTTGTATTCAGAAAGGTATAAGGCAAGGCTGCAATTTATCGCCCATACTTTCCAATCTACACATTGAACAAGTAATGAAGGAAATTAGAGAAACATTTAAAGTAGGAGTAAAGATTCAAGCAGAAATAATGACACCACTGAGATTTCCTGATAACATTGACATCTTAGCCGAGTCGCAAAGGATTTGAATGAGTTTTGAAAATGCATGATGGTCTCCGTCTTAAAGACAGAATTCATGATGAAAATCAATTAAATGTAAGACAAAAATCCAGCCGAAAGAAATCAGAAACTCCTATTGACGTCAGATTGCCAGGTGAAGAGCTGGAGGACGTAGGAGACTTCTGCTACTTAGGAAGCAAAATAACCAGTGCTGGACGAAGCAAAGAGGATATAAAAAGAAGGTTGGCTCAAGCAAAGAAAGTATTTCTACAGAAAAGATATCTGTTATCAATAAATGATAAAAATGGTCCGGTTAGCTCAAACAATGCCAGCGTTTCGCCCCAGTGTGCCGTTGGGCTCGTCAGTTGGTACAGACACACCTACCAATACGCGTGGCTAGTACATACTGAGAAGGCCATGCAAGACACATAATACAAGCAGTATTGACGTCACGAGCATCCAAATAAGGTGATAATTCATCCGCTCAAATGGAAACTACATCATATTTCCCTTCGGGAATATTCAAAACCTTATTTGGATTGTCAAGGTAAGGCTTTTGTTTTTATGAAAGGGAGTTTGACTCCCGTAGCACATTGGCATGCTCGTGACGTCAATACTGCTTGTATTTTGTGTTTTGCATGGCCTTCTCAGTATGTGCTAGCCACGCGTATTGGAGAGGTGTGTCTGTACCAACTGATGAGCCCAACGGCACACTGGGGCGATACGCTGGCATTGTTTGAGCTAACCGGACCATTTTTATCAATTGATAATTCATCCGCTCAAATGGAAACTACACCATATTTCCCTTCGGGAATATTCAAAACCTTATTAAGATATCTGTTGACAATAAATATAGATTTACACACATCAAAAAAAGTTTTGCATCACCTCGGTTCCCAGATCTCCGGCATATAGACGTTGACTGTGTATATTGTATCCAAGATACAGTCCCTTTGACTGTTCATAGATGTCACTAAAACTGCTCAAAGATGTAAACAACCATGCATGAGCAGGGCCTATTAGACGGAGGGGGTACGACAGCCGATCAGTTCCAGTCATTCCACCAGGACGAAGGTACGCTGCTCTTGTTGTCTGTAGTTCTACCATGCCTAGAAGGTCAATACCGCAGTTCGATCGCGTCCGCATTGTTACTTTGTGTCAAGAAGGGCTCTCAACAAGGGAAGTTTCCAGGCGTCTCAGAGTGAACCAAAGCGATGTTGTTCGGACATGGAGGAGGTACAGAGATACAGGAACTGTCGATGACAGGCCTCGCTCAGGCCGCCCAAGGGCTACTACTGTAGTGGATGACCGCTACTTACGGATTGCCGCTCGGAGGAACCCTGACAGCAATGCCACCATGTTGAATAATGCGTTTCGTTCAGCCACAGGACGTCGTGTTTCAACTCAAACTGTGCGCAATAGGCTGCATGATGCGCAACTTCACTCCCGACGTCCATGGCGAGGTCCAGCTTTGCAACCCCGACACCATGCAGCGCGGTACAGATGGGCCCAACAACATGCTGAATGGACCCCACGGAATTGGCATCACGTTCTCTTCACCGATGAGTGTCGCATATGCCTTCAACCAGACAATCGTCGGAGACGTGTTTGGAGGCACCCTGGTCAGGCTGAACGTCTTAGACACACTGTCCACCGAGTGCAGCAAGGTGGTGGTTCCCTGATGTTTTGGGGTGGCATTATGTGGGGCCGACGTACGCTACTGGTGGTCATGGAAGGCTCCGAAACGGCTTTACGATACCTGAATGACATCCTCCGACCCATAGTGCACCCATATCGGCAGAATATTGGAGAGGCATTTGTCTTCATGGACGACAATTCTCGACCTCATCGTGCACATCTTGTGAATGCGTTCCTTCAAGATAACGACATCGCTCGACTACAGTGGCCAGCATGTTCGTCAGACATGAACCCTATCGAACATGCCTGGGATATGTTGAAAAGGGCTGTTTATGGACGTCTTGACCCACCAACCACTCTGAGAGATTTACGCCGAATTGTCGTTGAGGAGTGGGACAATTTGGACCAACAGTGTCTTGATGAACTTGTGGATAGTATGCCACGGCGAATACAGGCATGCATCAATGCAAGAGGACGTGCTACTGGGTATTAGAGGTAGTGGTGTGTACTGCAATCTGGACCACAAATGCTGAAAGTCTAGCTGTATGATGGTACAACATGCAATGTGTGGGTCTCATGAGCAATAAAACGAGCTGAAATGTTGTTTGTGTTGATCTCTATTCCCTTTGTATTTAACGGTTCCGGAACTCTTGGAACCGAGGTGATGCAAAACTTTTTTGATGTGTGTATATACAGGTATTAGAAAGACATTTTTGAAAGCCTTTGTATAGAGTGTGGCACTCCATGAAAGGAAAATTTTGTCTGCTGGTGCAGCAGAAAAGAGGAGAATAGAATCATTTGAAATGTTATGTTACATGAGAATGGCGAAGACCTTATGGGCCGATAGAGTAACAAATAAAGAGGTATTAAAACGAGTGGGAGACGAGTGGTGTTTCTAGCGAAGAGATAGGTTGGTAGGACACCCAAGAATTGCATACTTAGTTACGGAAGGAAGAGTCGTGGACAAGAACTGTAGGGTTAGAACAAGGTTAGAATGTGTTTAGCAGATTGTCTCGGATGTAAGATGTGGTAGTTATGTAAAGATGAAACGATTAGCTCAGGGCAGGGAGGATTGGAGGGCTGCATCAAACCAGTCAAAAGACTGAAGCCTCAAACATCAACCTACTTTCAAATTTTTGTTTCCGGTATATTTACCATTATTTGTTGTTATTGACTCATTGCTGTTGTTGATTTATTTAGGAGCTTTGCGGTATTATGGTCATTTAGCCCCGTGTACTCGGGTGTGTTTGGAATTATTCTGATAACCTGGTTGGTTGGTTCCTCAATTTAGGGGCTGCGACAACGCGGTCATGTAGCCCCGTGTACTTTGGATGTGTGTAGAATCTGTCTGATAACCTGTGTTAATTGTGATGACTGTATTAGTGTGTGTATCTGTTTTAATTCAAGTAAGGACTGCAGACGATCAATTTTCAACTAGTTCATACTTTTGCCGCCAAACGCCACCGTCAACGACTACTAGTTCAGAACTTAGGTACCAGACGTCACCGCAGTCGGCTCTTGGCAACGAACGTAGGGACCTAAGAGCGTTGTTTACATTCTTAACCTATACAATTTAGCTTCACACAGGTGTAATTAGTGGAAGGTTCTTTAACATGCCATAAATCTATGACATGGGATCGCCGCGCCGGCTTTACTTCCCCTCCGAAGGAAGGCATAAAAATAAATAAATAAAAAAAATAAAAAACATGAAAAATCTGATAACCTGTGTCACTGTGTTGGCTGTACTCGAGTGTGTTTTTATAATTGGAGATGGGACTTTTGTAGGAGGCAGTCGTGGCTTTAAATTAGGAACCATCCCAGCATTTTCCTGGAGTAAAAGTGGGGTAACGTACTGAAAACCACTCGTAGAATGAATCGCGTGGAAATATGACCCACCCCTTTTCAGTTCTGCCCCATGAGGCTGAATATACACCATTCCAGCCCTCAAACCATTCATTCATTCATTCAGCGGCTTCAGTGGCGTAGTTGGTAGCATGCTGAGCTTCTATGCCCAAGGTCGCGGGTTCAAGCCCAGCCGAAGTCATCGGATTTTTAAGAGCGTTAAAAATTCCTCAGTATGCCTTCCTTCGGAGGGGAAGTAAGTGCGGCGGTCCCATGTCATAGATTCATGGCATGTAAAAGAACCTTCCCCTTGTGTGAAGCTAAACGTTCGTCGCCAGGAGCTGACTGCGGTGGCATCTAGTAACCAAGTTCATAACTATTTGTCGTTGACGGTGGCGTTTGGTAGCAAAAGTTGGAACTACTTGAAAATTGAATGTCTGCAGTTCTTATTTGAATTAAAAACAGATAACACACACTAATACAGCCATCACAATTTATCAGACATTCTATGCTCACCCAAAGTACACGGGGCTACATGACCGCGTTGTCGCAGCCCCTAAACTGAGGAACCAACCAACCATTCATTCATTCATTCATTCATTCATTCATTTACTTTATTTGCCAATGGGGGTAATTCCCCGGTGGCAAATTGTACACTTACAGAAAATTACCCACGATAATATCAAACACACTTAATGTACACAAGTCGCGATTTGGAAACTATAGTAATTACATCGCAGTATTTAATGAAGTGATAGAAGCCAGTTCTTCAGTGTTGTCTAGTTCTATTAAAGCTAACTTTCCAGTCGTTCAGTACAAATCGTAGTATTTACTCAAAATGTCAGTCTTCTCTTAAACACATCAATATGTTTGGGGAATGGATCTAAGACTGTGGCAGGTAATGAATTTCAATTATCAATACCACGTTTAATGAAAGAATAGTTCCCATAATTTTTACGCTGCGGTCAGCCCCAAATTTTATGCAGATGTTTTTCACTGCTCAGGTAGGTGGGATTTCCCAGACGTTCGCTTAGTTCTCCCCATGCTGGCCGATTAGTGTAAGTGTTAAACATAGCGTATAGTCTGGATTTCGTCCTTCTATCTTCCAGAGATTCCCACCATAGTTTCTCTATCGTTAGAGTTACACTACTTCTAGGATTAAAATCGTTGAGCACATGATATTTCTTGGCACAGCCTGGTATCGAACCCAGCATATCCGGATCATAGTCTCAATAAATACCCCCCAGACAGTGGAAAGTGGCATATGGAGAACTAGTGATGAGTCAAGACAATGCGGCTGTAAACAGTTCAATTTACATCAATATTACTTGTCTATTTAATTAGTTCTTAAAAATACACAGCAAGGTTAGTTCATTTGTTTGGTTGTTGATTGGTTTATAACCAATTCCATTATATACAAATGTTTATCATCAGTAATGAAAAACGCATGTGTTCGATTGCTGGTTAGTTTTCTAATTTTAACCTCATTTGTTTGCTGTCGATTGGATTGAAACTGTAGATTAAGTTCACTAATATCATGGTGTGTTTGTTCAATATTGTAATTGAAGCTGATTGATTTGCTTGTTTATTTGTTATAGCAATTATAAATTGTAATTTAAGCTGAATTGATCTGCTATTTTATAACTCTGTCCCATTCCTTCGCTCATTCGATATTGTTCGAGAATATCAGATCTTCACTCTTCTAGATTTGATATTATAGTAAATTGTTTCAGTCTACTTTCTCGAGTTTTCAGTATTTTACGTTTCTCTTTAATAATTATTTTGTTTTCTTTTTCCAAGGCAGTGCAGTGTGTTTTTCTTTTATTTCTCATAAAAATAAACAACATGCATAATATGTGCCAACGAAAAAGAAAATGATTTGGTTTTAAAGCCTTGCCAACCTAACACATGTAGTAATATGCATAGCAACAGTCGATAGACAACATCTTTCCTAATTGAGAAAAGTGTGTCTGATAACCTGTGTCTCTATGATGACTGTACTAGTGTGTGCATTTGTTATTGAGGTAGGATTTGGGTACGAAGCAACCATGGCGTTAAGTTAGATATCATCCCAGCATTCGTCTGACGAAAGTTAGTTTAAAATTTTAAATTAATTAAAAATACACTTATATTCCGTCTAGTCAATACCTTATTTTTGTGTTTATTTACACATTTCTAGTACATGTTTCGAGGCATAGCATTATCATTGGAAATTTGCCCCTTCATCAGCTAGTACTTCGAGCGGCCAGTCATTGTGACATTAAAATTGATGAAAAATGGATGATGTGGGAATGTGATGTAAACATATATGATTATTGCACTGATAAGTTTAAAAAAACTTATAATGATTAAAAGAAAACTCTCAAATGTATGTTTGCACTTGCATCAAAATAATTTGTTTTTAAAAACTATGACAATATCGAGTACACATAGTTTATTTGCTCGTGTCCGTTTCACTTTCTTCTTGTTTGCGTGAACAATTTTAATGTCACAATGACTGGCCACTTGAAGTACTGCAGTAGTTGATGAAGGGGAAAATTTCCAATGAGAATGCTATGCCTCGAAACATGTACTAGAAATGTGTAAAAAAAAACACAAAATTAAGATATTGACTAGACGGAATATAGCCTAAGTGTATTTTAATTAATTTTAAATTTCAAAACCTCATCACTACAATCATTGTGGTATATAGTATAATTTCTTGCTTTTAAATTCAATCAGACATGTTTCTACGTCAACCTTGATCACAAACCCTTCTGATAGATTATTATTATTATTATTGGAGTTTTATTTAAGAGCTTGGACATCGTGATCATAAGACCTCTGTCCTTAGTCCTCGCATCACAATGAATTTCCTTATCAGAGCTGGAAAACTAAACTGGACCTCCGCAGTGACATCGAAGATTGCTAGCCACTACGCCACGAGGTGGGCTCTCGAATCAAGTAACGAGACTTAAAATCCATGCACAGGCACAGCACTTTTATGCCCAATGACAGAGTGACTATTGTGAATCCACAAGTAGTCCCCTGTCAAATGTACATCCGTGTGCTCCTTGATTATGCAAGTGTGGAAGTAGTCTCAATCTCTTCGTTTGACCTTGGGGAAACATAATTTTGATTGTGGCACTCTTGAAAATGGTGCGTTTGAATGCTGAGGGCAAAAAACAAAACGGACGCCATCGCAACATGTTTACTTACTTATATCAGTAACCGTTGGGACTACGGAAAAAAGCTCCAAACAAAACATGTAGCTACGCATATTCTGCACAGAAAAGGTTATTACAACTTCTTATGTAGTATCAACCGTTTCCTCATAAAAAGTATTATATTTTTCGAAAATGAAAATTAATATGTCTCAGTATGAGGGTCTTGCAGGCGCATATTCTCGTACTTGACATTATTTACCTGGCCACTGGATAATTCTAATAATAACCAATACACTAAACACTAATAAATTAAAAAATATCCCCTCTCCCTTATGTTGTGCCGTAGGAAACTGAAAGATAGAAAGTACCACTATAGCTTTAACCTTTAGTGAAAATACAGTGGAAGAAATACTATGTTTACAGATTCATACCGACAGAGTGGAGGCAATAATACATGTCACTCCAACAATTATATTTTTAATTACAGTCATCGTCACTTTCAATGCAAATCTCACTTAGACCTAAATCCTCATCATCTTCTAGCTCGCACTCTGTCATATTGTCACAACGGTCCGGATTACCTTCTCACTTGCACATTTCAGTACACCGGAGTCCATTTGACTGACATGTACATGGAGAAGAGCAACGCCTTTTGGAGCATGAGCAGCGACCAAGTTCCAAGATAAGCTCTGGTGCACAAGGGTTGGTACAAGCAACAGGCTCGTAAGCACCCCCTACTTTGTTCCATCGAAAATCTGCGGGTGGTGGGTTATTGGGATGCTGAATTAGGTCCTGATTCCACTCAAAACACTGAAGGTGAGCCCTTAGCAAAGCCGGATCCAGTGCAGATCTTGTTGGGGGAAGATTCTCATCTTGACATTGTTTCTGTGTAAACAACAACCATCGCACAGCTCCTATGTCGGTCAGTGTTGTTTTGGGGATATAAAGCTGACAAATGAACGCTTCCAAGTTAGCCCTGATATCTTCAGTGAGTGACGGTGTAGTCCCCAATTTACTAGCAGCGTATCACCTGCTTTCCACCACTTTATTTTACCTTTGCCAGCAAATGATCCTGTTACATCCGCTCCTGAAAGAGCGTGTAATCCAGGGAGTGCAGAGGCTTTCAGAGGTCCGAGTGCTCTGTAAATTGAACCTATCTGAACGAACCTTTTCATGCCATGGCCGAGGAAAAACGCACAATTTTTCGAAAGTTGAGGATATCGGCTTAGTTCTAAAATCAGGACATCACTATCGGGGGAGAACACATGAGTAGTTTTAATTCCTTTCTGTGCTAAAGAAGCTGCATGTAATATGATCTTTGTGTCGGCCTCCTCCTGCGTACTTGCAAGGTTGGATATATCATCACCATGTGATGAGGCTGCTTGGTCCCTCCAACTAAGTACGAACCTTCTGTTGTTTATCACGCCTAATTGAAGAATCTGATCGGAAGGGAACTCTGTTAGTTCGTCCTTCGTCTTATCATGGGCCAATAATTTGTGCATTGGTATACTTCCGATTTTCGTTTCTGGTCCGATTTTGTACCTCATTGGATTTGAGCCCTTTTGCCGAATCTCTCGCATCGCTTTCTTCAATGAGTTTTCTTTGTAAGAGTCAAAAACGATATGTACCTCACTGTAATTGCCGAATTTTTGTCCAATCCGTTGGCTGAAGCTTGCACCGAGGTCACTACATGTCTTCACTGTGTTAGGTTTATGAAAGGTATGAAGAAGCGCCATGCCATCTACTATCACAGCTTTTCCCTGTAGATCTTCATTTTCTTCTAAAACATCACGTGTGGTGGAAGCATGATTATCTTCGTTTCCTTCGGCTGGTATCTCTTGCATTGATTCAAGATCATCTGTAAGTTTGTACTTAGATAGACAATGGTGCAAACTCCCGTCAACTGCAAACAACGACTTCGGTAGTGCTGAAAATTGGAAGTATAGGCCTACCAATGCACAAATGATGTTCCCATGATAAGGGGAAGGACGAACTAACAGAGTTCTTTTCCGATCAGATTCTTCAATTTAGCGTGTTAAACAACAGAAGGTTCGTACTTAGTTGGAGGGACCAAGCAGCCACATCACATGGTGATGATATATCCAGTCTTGCGAGTATGCAGGAGGAGGCCGATACAAAGATCATATTACATGCAACTTCTTTAGCACAGAAAGGAATTAAAACTACTCATGTGTTCTCCCCCGATAGTGATGTCCTGATTTTAGCACTAAGGCGATATTCTCAACTTTCAAAAAAAAAAAAAAAGCGTTTTCCTCGGCCATGGCATGAAAAGGTTCGTTCAGATAGGTTCAATTTACAGAGCACTCGGACCTCTGAAAGCCTCTGCACTCCCTGGATTACACGCTCTTTCAGGAGCGGATGTAACAGGATCATTTGCTGGCAAAGGTAAAATAAAGTGGTGGAAAGCAGGTGATACGCTGCTAGCAAATTGGGGACTACACCGTCACTCACTGAAGATATCAGGGCTAACATGGAAGCGTTCATTTGTCAGCTTTATATCCCCAAAACAACACTGACCGACATAGGAGCTGTGCGATGGTTGTTGTTTACACAGAAACAATGTCAAGATGAGAATCTTCCCCCAACAAGATCTGCACTGGATCCGGCTTTGCTAAGGGCTCACCTTCAGTGTTTTGAGTGGAATCAGGACCTAATTCAGCATCCCAATAACCCACCACACGCAGATTTTCGATGGAACAAAGTAGGGGGTGCTTACGAGCCTGTTGCTTGTACCAACCCTTGTGCACCAGAGTTTATCTTGGAACTTGGTCGCTGCTCATGCTCCAAAAGGCGTTGCTCTTCTCCATGTACATGTCAGTCAAATGGACTCCGGTGTACTGAAATGTGCAAGTGAGAAGGTAATCCGGACCGTTGTGACAATATGACAGAGTGCGAGCTAGAAGATGATGAGGATTTAGGTCTAAGTGAAATTTGCATTGAAAGTGACGATGACTGTAATTAAAAATATAATTGTTGGAGTGACATGTATTATTGCCTCCACTCTGTCGGTATGAATCTGTAAACATAGTATTTCTTCCACTGTATTTTCACTAAAGGTTAAAGCTATAGTGGTACTTTCTATCTTTCAGTTTCCTACGGCACAACATAAGGGAAAGGGGATATTTTTTAATTTATTAGTTTTTATTGTATTAGTTATTATTAGAATTATCCAGTGGCCAGGTAAATAATATCAAGTACGTAAATATGCGCTTGCAAGACCCTCATACTGAGACATATTCATTTTTATTTTCGAAAACTATAAAAGTACTTTTTATGAGGAAACGGTTGATACTACATAAAAAGTTCAAAAACCTTTTCTGTGCAGAATATGCGTAGCTACAGGTTTTGTTTGAAGCGTTTTCTCGTAATCCCAACGGTTACTGATATTGGAAGGCAAACGTGTTGCGATGGCGGCCATTTTGTTTTTTGCCCTCAGCATTCAAACGCACCATTTTCAAGAGTGCCACCATCGAAATTATGTTTCTCCAAGGTCAAACGAAGAGATAGAGACTACTTCCACACTTGCATAATCAAGGAGCACACGGGAGCCTGTTTTTGTACATTTGACAGGTGACTAAAGCCTCCGTGGCTTAGGCGGCAGCCCGCCGGCCTCTCACCGCTGCGCTGGGTCCATGGCTACATGGTTTAAATCCCGGTCACTCCATGTGAGATTTGTGCTGGACAAAGTGGAGGCAGACAGGGTTTTCTCCGGGTACTCCGGTTTTCCCTGTCACAAATTTCGTTCCAGCAACACTCTCCACTGTCATTTCATTTCATCTGTCATTCAATTAATCATTGACCCTGGGGAGTGCGACAGGCTTTGGCAGCCGGCACATTTCATATCCTCGCTGCTAGATGGGGGCTTCATTCATTCCATTCCCTGACCCGGTCGGTCGACTGGAAGCAGGCTGTGGAATTTTATTGTGAATCCAGTGATGCTGAATCCTCAGGAATTTCATCCACGGGATAACATAGGCTGCAATGCATGATGTAAATTATTTGTTGAACAAAGAGACTGGAATAGTTCCCTGTGTGTGTGTGGGTGTGTGTAATGACGTGGCTACACCAATACCCTTTAAATGGAACGGTTACACGCTGGGCTCGTCATATTAAAGCGTTATTACGCATCGTATCATCGATTATACACAATATCTGGAGTACTTATCACTTGCAGGTTCATACTACCAGTATACCAACCATATGCTTTATTTCATTTGCTTCCGGATAGCCACGTTTTAGAAGCAATGAATATCCAAGGCAGGAATAATTTCACCCTGCACAGCGGAAAGGCTTTTAACTGCTTTGCCCTTGGTTGCAGGATCGAAACCCGGTACAAACCGAAGTTACTGAAGATACTTTGGTAGTATTGGACCAGTCAAGTTTTGAACCCATTCTTTCATTGTTGCCTATACAAACTGTTCTGTGTAACTCTTCAGTCGGTCAACACGAATTAGTACAATGACCGGGCGAGGTTCAATGTGTATAATATTTAAATAACACTCCTGGAAATAATTACATGTATTAGTTTATGATCACTATTATAATGAGACAATTTTAGGATCCGACTGTCCGGCTCCGTGGATAAATGGTTAGCGCGCTAGGATTTGGCCCGACGTGTCCCGGGTTCGATTCCCGGCTGGGCCATTTGGGATTTTATTCTCCTGGAGTTAATTCCCGTGGCTCGGAGACTGGCTGTGTGTGACGCCTTCATCATCACTTCATTCTCATTACGACGCACAGGTCGCCCACGCGCGTTATCTAGAAAGACCTGCACTCGGCCTCTCAGGAGGCCACATGATCATTTCAGTTCAGGATCCGACTGAAGAGTTACAAATAACAGTATTGGACCTGTCTAAAACTACATAAATCACGTGTTAGAAGTGTTTACATGTATTGTACAATGTTTGGCCTTAATGGGTCAGAGCAATACGATACGTTTTTAAAGGTTAAATTTAAATGTAAGTACCACCTGCTGGTAGCACTGGAATAGCTTAAAATTCCATAAATCAGGTTTTGCTAGTGGAAATTTTGGTCGTCCAATGTTTCGCCTAAATTGGGTTAATCTTTTGTGGAAATTATTCAAGGTTTCCGAAAGACTGGAAAAGAAGAAAAAATTATAGTCCATGAGACATAATAATGTCATACCTAGAAGAGATCAAGGGTTGACACTACAAATACAAACACACTAATACAGCCACCACAATTCCACAGGTTAGGAGACAAATTCTATATACATACACCCAGGTACACGGGGCTATATGACCACGATGTCGCAAAACCCCTAAATCAATCAATAAACAACAAAATGTTTTAATGCTAAACACGTAATCTTTAAGTACTGGAGTTAAGTTTGTCGCTTAACAGTCCTCTTTAGTGTTAGTGTTACACTTGCTGAGCTTCTATGCCCAAGATAGCGGGTTCAAACCCGGCCGAAGCCGTCGGATTTTTTAAGAGCGTTAAAAATCCCTCAGTATGCCTTCCTTCGGAGGGGAAGTAAAGCCGGCGGTCCCATGTCATAGATTTATGGCATGTTAAAGATCTTTCCACTAATTACACCTGTGTGAAACTAAATTGGATAGGTTAAGAATGTAAACAACGCTCTTAGGTTGCTACGTTCGTTGCCAAGAGCCGACTGCGGTGGCGTCTAGTAGCTAGTTCTGAACTAGGCCTAGAAGTCGTTGACGGTGGCGTTTGGCGGCAAAAGTAGGAACTATTTGAAAATTCAAAGTTGCAGTCTCTACTTGAATTAAATAACAGATACACACACTAATACAGTCATCACAATTAACACCGGTTATCAGACAGATTCTACACACACCCAAAGTACACGGGGCTACATGACCGCGTTGTCGCAGCCCCTAAACTAAGGAACCAACCAACCATTAGTGTTACACTGTGAGGTTATTACTACTGCTGTTAAGTCAGTAGGTCTCGTGGTTCTTACTCCTGATGCGTGATATCCTATGAATGAGAACTCGTTGGTTAGTTTGTACTATTTATTAATCTTTGACAATCCAATATATACAAGTTAAGACAGTCAGACAGACAACCTGGTTAGTTGATGCTGTGATCAGAAGATACCAGTCCTCCTCGGCGCAGGGCTTCTATACAAGTCCCTTCACAATAATATGCGTCGTAGTGGAGGGGAGCACTCTGTAAATAACATGCTATGGAAATATACATTTCACATACAGGATATGGACTCATGGTTTCGATAACAAAGGTTCCGTGAATTGACCACTCATAGATGTTGGAGTGAACACATTTGAGAATAACATATTGAATAACATATGAGGAAATATGCAGTGTCATTATCTTGGTTCCTCGTAGGAAGTGTTTGACAAATACCAACTTAGATAGTGAAGTAAATACATTGGTAATAACATGTTGTGAAGTATATGAGGAAGTATGCAATGTCATTTCCTTGGTTCCAAGAATGAGAATTATCCGAGTAAACACATTGATAATAACATATTGAGGAATACATTGGGCAATGGTGTTCCATCTATAGGAATAATCATAATCTTTAGTCTAGAATGGGGTCTGGAGTTCGATTCTGGACGGGATACATAACTCTGGTACGCGGAGAAACGCGCGAACAGTATGTACAAAAGATGTTTCGGACAACCAAACATTGGAAGAACAGTTTGTTTGTTTGTTTGTTTGTTTACATTACGTCCGGTGCGCCAGCGATCCCAACTAGACTCGGTCAGACCAGGGGCGTATATAAGGGGAGAACTGTGGGGGCTCCAGCTCCCCTCCCCCCCCCAAAAAAAAAGCCAATAAAATTAATTGCTAAAATCATTGTAAATTTGGTTGTACCCTAATATTAATTATTGGCTAAGTTATAAACAATATTAAGATTGAAATTAGACTACCTCGTGGTGTAGTGGCTAGCATTCTTGGCTGCCGCCCCGAAGGTCCGAATTCGATTCCTGGCTCTGCCAAGAAATTTTAATACTGGTCTGAGGGCTGGAACGGGGTACACTCAGCCTTGTGAGGCAAAATTGAGAATTCCACAGTACGGTGCCGTTGAGAAATAAATTATCAATTCGTAAAAAATAGAACTTTTACCTTTCTGCTTAATAAATTGACAAAAATATTTAGATATTTGCCATTAATATATTTCCAAAACTGAATACGTGGAGTGTGGAGAGCAAACTGATGGCTCTATATCTATTGATGGAATCACAACTCAACAAGGTGGATTTCGATATTTGGGCTCATACATAACATCAGATGGAGACACATTGAGAGAAGTACAAATGCGAACAAATACAGCATGGGCTAAATGGCGACAGGTGACAGGAGTTTTATGTGATCACAAGATTCCTGTACAGCTGAAGTCAAATGTATATCGCACTGTGATCAGACCTGTAGCATTGTTTGGAACTGAATGTTGACCAGTAACCAACAGATGTGAGCAAGTGCTGCATTCCATGAAGATGAGAATGCTGCGCTGGTCCATTGGCGTAACAAGACTGGATCATGTCGCCAATGTCCATGTAAGAGGCACCCTTGGTGTCGCACCGATCCCTGACAAGATGCTGGAAGCTCGCCTGCGTTGGTACGGAAATGTACTACGTAGTTGCGATGACACAGAGGCAAAAAGAGCACTACAACTAGATGTAGTAGGCAAGCGACCACATGGAAGGCCCAGGAAGCGGTGGCTTGATCAAATAAAGGAGGACATGAGAGCGGCCAATGTTGAAATGAAAGACGCTGCAGACCGTGCAAGATGGAGGCAATTGTGCACAAGAGCCGACCCTGCTCTGCGGGACGCGAGATTGCAATTTCTAGTTCACTTTTAGCATTGGAGAAAGACACTGCTTGCTGGCTATTTTGACGAAACATTTCTGCAGCAAAGGATGTGATTAGTCAGCGCAGTTATAGGGTGGAACCTATCAGCGATGTTGTTCCAAGTTTGAAAAAAAATATGTAGAACTCCCGCTGTTTTAACTTCGTAATGCGCCTTGAAATAGTTGCATGATCATTGTTCCTAGGCCATAAGTGTTTCCATATCTTCATAAATCAAGAAGAATCATTACCAGAATGTTTTTCATCGATTAACACCCCCTTGTAGCCTACCAATTGAGTGATTCTACATAATAAGGGACACTTTATGGTTCTATGGCTGTGTAGAGTTTATTATTCTAACAACTCAGTTCTATGAAAAATGTATCATTGCATACATGAATATCTTACAAATAGACTAGATTTTAATAAAATTTTGAGAATTGAACAATACAACAAAACAATACGAAATGTGTCATTAACATCACTTCCTAAGTGTTTGCTATTGCATTTATTAAAGTGTGAGGTTTCTTTTCGTTATGCATGCATAAATTTGACTAGCATATACACCTTAACTTAATGGAACGACATCGCTGATAGATTCCATGCTATATCTACGCTGAATAATCACATCCTTTGCTGCAGTCGTGTTCCGTCAATCAGGAAGCCGTATCGCTCTCCAATGCTAAAAGTGAACTAGAAATTGCAATCTCACCTGCGGGGCAAATGCTAGAAGAAGAAGAAGAGGAAGATACTCCATAGGCCATAATAGAAAATGAGTGTGTTGTGTTGTATTTTAGAACTTATTTGTATTGCCACTAACTATGGGCTATATAAACTTAGAATTTTACAATTAACTCTTATCTAAAATAACAACACAATGTTATATGTAAAGTCCTGCTCGCGGCTTCGGTGGCGTAGTCGGTAGCATGCTGAGCTTCTATGCCCAAGATAGCGGGTTCAAACCCGGCCAAAGCCGTCGGATTTTTTAAGAGCGTTAAAAATCCCTCAGCATGCCTTCCTTTGGAGGGGAAGTAAAGCCGGCGGTCCCATGTCATAGATTTATGGCATGTTAAAGAAATTTCCACTAATTACACTTGTGTGAAACTAAATTGTATAGGTTAAGACTGTAAACAACGCTCTTAGGTTGCTACGTTCGTTGACAAGAGCCGACTGCGGTGGCGTCCAGTAGCTAAGTTCTGAACTAGGCCTAGTAGTCGTTGACAGTGGCGTTTGGCGGCAAAAAGTAAGAACTATTTAAAAATTCAAAAGTTTCAGTCCTTACTTGAATTTTAAAAAACAGATACACACACTAATACAGTCATCACAATTAACACCAGTTATCAGACAGGTTCTACACACACCCAAAGTACACGGGGCTACATGACCGCGTTGTCGCAGTCCCTAAACTAAGGAACCAACCAACCAACCAAAGTCCTGTGCGGATGTGGATATCCACGGATAAACCCGCGGATATCCGCAAAATTTTTCGCCATGCGGATATAGTTTGCAAGCCTGTGCGTATAGCGGATAAGCTGCGGATATTGTTTAGAGCACATTTTCGGATAGTTTTTAGAATTCAATGTTGAACTGGATTTTTAAAATAATTTTAGTTTTTGCAAAGATCTGAGCCCTTCGCGATTTTTGTTATTTCACTATTTGCTTCGCTTGGATTGTGTGAGAATAATACAGAAGTGAGATAATCCAGTCATGGGAATACTCTCATTTAGTGTTTTACTTATCCCTCAACAAGGCCTTCATACCTGAGCTTGCCTGCGTGGGTACGTCCGACGACTAAGTGAGTGCTATAATTAGCCACTCGCTGTTCCATTTGTCGTTACTCAGACGAACAAAACTCGGTCAACATTAAGTAAAAATTCAGACTTTCACGACCGACGTTGAAATAGGAATCTCTGTTTCGCGGGCTTATAGGCCGTGTTCTAAGGACATTTTGTCGTCTTGACGTTTCGCTGAAGACTGCGTTCAGCATGTTCACAGGTTACATTAAGCGACGTAAAACAAGTAAACAGTAGGGCTTAGAGTTATGTACTGTTACATGAAGATTATTGTGTACGTGTAGTATTCAAATTTCAATCACAAGATTAGTACACAAGAAGTAAAAACGAGATTTTAAAATTTCGCACAAATGCCATCTTGTGATTATGGAAACAATTGAAAAACATTAGATGCCAGTGGATTACCATTTGTATAAGGATTTACTGTACCAAGTGTCACTGCACTTGGATGGTTAAATTGCGAGAAACGACCATGTGAATATTTATACTTCGCTCCGCCGCCATGTTGGATTTGTGATCATCATGTTATTGAAAGTCCTATAGGTGAACGTATGTCCATAGCCCCTATGAACATTAAAAAATTCAGTTTGATTGCTGTAATAGATTCGTAGATATTGAGAACCATCTAAATATTTCGGATGGTCGCCATGTTGGATTGTTATATGTACTGCCCTTAGAGTCATGTACATTTAAAGGAAAATTATTGCGTAGGTTCATTATTCATACTTTCATTTCGATCGCATGATTACGACACAAGAAACAAAATCTTAATTTAAAAATTCGCACAGCCACCATCTTGAGGTTATGTAAACAATTGAACTAAATTACATACCAGAGCATTACAATGTATATAAACATTTGCTGTACCAAGTTTCATTGCGTTTGGAACATTAAATCGCGAGGAAAGTCTATTTAAAACTTTCAACTTCGCTTGGCCGCAATGTTCGTTTTGTAGTTAACCGGTTTTTGAAAGTCTTATAGATGGACTTCCAGTAGTGCCCTTTATCTCCGTACAAAATTTCAGGGAGATACCGCTAATAGTTTCAGAGATATAGAATACCGGTGAAATATTTCGCACACCCGCCATCTTGTGGTTATGTAAACAATTGAACGAAGTTAGATGTCGGTGCATTACAAAGTATATAAACATATACTGTACCAAGTTTTATTGCGTTTGGTTGGTTAAATCGCGAGAAACGTCTATTTAAAAGTCGCAAATTCGCTTGGCCGCCATCTTGGTTTTGTAGCTACCAGGTTTTCAAAGGTCACATAAGTGAACTTATAGTAGTTCCTTTTATCACCATACAAAATGTCAGGGTAATATCGGTAATAGGTTTCGGAGATATTGAATGCTGGTGAAATATTTCGCACAGCCGCCATGTTGGATTGGTGAGTCGTAACAAAATTTGAAGGGGACGGTCGGGGTCACCCGGAATAGTGCTATGAACTTACCGAGTTTCATTGAAATCGCTCCAGCCGTTTAGATTTTATTAGGGGACACAAACACTCGAATCACACACATACATACGCACACACACACGGACAAAAGGTGATCTCATAAGCCTATTTTTAGCCTACTTTCGATTTTTGCAAAAAATGAAAGTAGACTTATGAGATCAACACAGGGCGAAAAAAGTGTGTCTGTCTGTGTGTGTGTGTATGTGTGTGTGTGTGAGTCTGTGTGTGTGTGTGTCTGTGTGTGTGTGTGTGTGTGTGTGTGTGTGAGTGTGTGTACTCCGAATGTCTGTCCCCCCCTATCAATTCGAACACGGTGAATGCGAATTGAACGAAATTTGGTACAAAGGTAGCACTAGCAAAGGACACCTCAGTGTCATGTTTTATATCGCCGCCATCTTTACTAAAACTGAATGGCGGCCACTCAAACGTTCAAAGCTTAAATCAAATTACGACTAACGTAATCATCCGATCTCTACTAAATTCTGCAACAACATACCTTTATGGGGGGAGCATCCTTTGACCAAACCAATAGGCCATCAGCGTAATAGTTTGCGGATGGCGGCCATCTTTGTGTGAAAATCGATTCCCCCTATTAATTCGAACACGGTGCAACCTAATGGAACGAAATTTGGTACAGGGGTAGTACTAACAAAAGGCACCTCAGTGTCATGTTTTATATCGCCGCCATTTTGACGGAAACGTAATGGCGGCCACACAAATGTTCAAAGCTTAAATCAAATTACGACTAACCTAATCATCCGATCTCTACCAAATTATGCAACAACATACCTTTATGGGGGGAGCATCCTTTGACCAAACTAATGTTTCATCAGCGTAATAGTTTGCGGATGGCGGCCATCTTTGTGTGAAAATTGATTCCCCCTATTAATTCGAACACGGTGCAACCGAATGGAACGACATTTGGTACAAAGGTAGTACTAACAAAAGGCACCTCAGAGTCATGTTTTATATCGCCACCATCTTGACGGAAACGTAATGGTGGCCACACAAATGCTCAAAGCTTAAATCAAATTACGATTAACCTAATGATCCGATCTCTACCAAATTTTGCAACAACATACCTTTATAGAGGAAGCATCCTTTGACCAAATGACTAGGTCATTAGCCTAATAGTTTGCGGATGGCGGCCATCTTTGTGTGAAAATCAATTCCCCTATTAATTCAAACACGGTGAAACCGAATAGAACGAAATTTGGTACAGAGGTAGCACCAGCAAAGGGCATCTCAGTGTCATGTTTTATATTGCCGCCATATTGACAGAAACGTAATGGCGGCCACACAAATGTTCAAAGCTTAAGTTAAATTACGACTAACATAACCATCCGATCCCTACCAAACTATGCAACAACATTCCTTTATGGAGGGAGCATCCTTTGACCAATCTAATAGGTTATTAGCCTAATAGTTTGTGGGTGGCGGCCATCTTTATGTCAAAATTGATTCCCCCTATTGATTCGAACACGGTGGAACCGAATGGAACGAAATTTGGTACAGAGGTAGCACTAGCAAAGGGCCCCTCAGTGTCATGTTTTATATCGCCGCCATCTTGACTGAAACGTAATGGCGGACACACGAATGTTCAAAGCTTAAATCAAATTACGATTAACCTAATCATCCGATCTCTACCAAATTTTGCAACTACATACCTTTATGGAGGGAGCATCCTTTGACAAATCTAATAGGTCATTCGCCTAATAGTTTGCGGATGGCGGCCATCTTTGTGTCAAAATCGATTCCCCCTATTAATTCAAACACGGTGAAACCGAATGGAACGAAATTTGGTACAGAGATAGCACTAGCAAAGGGCATCTCAGTGTCATGATTTATATCGCCGCCATCTCGACTGAAACGTAATGGTGGCCACACAAATGTTTAAAGCTTAAATCAAATTATGACTAACATAACCATCCGATCTCTACCAAACTATGCAACAACATTCCTTTATGGAGGGAGCATCCTTTGACCAATCTAATAGGTTATTAGCCTAATAGTTTGTGGGTGGCGGCCATCTTTATGTCAAAATTGATTCCCCCTATTGATTCGAACACGGTGGAACCGAATGGAACGAAATTTGGTACAGAGGTAGCACTAGCAAAGGGCCCCTCAGTGTCATGTTTTATATCGCCGCCATCTTGACTGAAACGTAATGGCGGACACACGAATGTTCAAAGCTTAAATCAAATTACGATTAACCTAATCATCCGATCTCTACCAAATTTTGCAACTACATACCTTTATGGAGGGAGCATCCTTTGACAAATCTAATAGGTCATTCGCCTAATAGTTTGCGGATGGCGGCCATCTTTGTGTCAAAATCGATTCCCCCTATTAATTCGAACACGGTGGAACCGAATGAACGAAATTTGGTACAGAGGTAGCACTAGCAAAGGGCACCTCAGTGTCATGTTTTATATCGCCGCCATCTTGACGGAAACGTAATGGCGGCCACACAAATGTTCGAAGCTTAAATCAAATTACGATTAGCCTAATCATCCGATCTCTAGCAAATTTAGCAACAACATACCTTTATGGAGGGAGCATCCTTTGACCAAACTAATAGGTCATCAGCCTAATATTTTGCGGATGGCGGCCATCTTTGTGTGAAAATCGATTCCCCGTATCAATTCGAACACGGTGAAACCGAATGGAACGAAATTTGGTACAGAGGTAGCACTAGCAAAGGGCACCTCAGTGTCATGTTTTATATCACCGCTATCTTGACGGAAACGTAATCGCGGCCACCCAAATGTTAAAAGAAAAAATGTAATTACGACCAACCTAATAATCTAGTCTCTACCAAATTTTGCAACACCATATCTTTATGTGGGAAACATATTCAGACCAAACTGCAAGAACATCAGCCCAATAGTTTGCAGATGGTGGCCAAGTATGTGTGCAAATCGATTCCCCCTATCAATTCAAACACGGTGAAACCGAATTGAACGAAATTTGGTACAGAGGTAGCACTAGCAAAGGGCACCTCATATTCATGTTTAATATCCCTATAGCACGTTGTATTTCAACAAGCTACTACAACCAACATTCAATCATACTCCTTGAAAAGGACAAAGAGTTATAACAATACCCATGCATTTAGGAGAAAGTAGGCTATATGTTCTTTACTGAACATCTTGTTTCAAAATTGAAAATACGCTGAAAATATGATTGTAATGTCAGAGGTTTCGGATAACAAATGTGCGGATGCGGATAAAAGTCGTGTGGATGCGGGGCGGATACGGATAACATTCGTGCGGATGCGGGGCGGATGTGGATAAAAGTCGTGCGGATGCGGGGCGGATACGGATAACAGCAGTGTGGATGCGGGGCGGTTGCGGATAACATTCGTGCGGATGTGGGGCGAATAACCTTTTATTTGTCCGCGCAGGGCTCTAGCTTATATGCTCTAAGATATTGGTTGATATTTCTGGGTATTTGGCGGTGATAATCCCCTGAGAATAATCACAATTTTCCAGGATAATCAGCCCCCCCCCCCGGAAAAAAAAGTATATACGTCCCTGGGTAAAACGCGCCGGTACTCAGGGATGGCAGCCCAGCCAAGAGAGGCAGAAACCAGCCTGCCGGCGTGTGGCGCAGCATAGCTGACACACCGAGCGTGCAAAGATGATGATGATGATAATGATAATTGTCGTTTTAAGGGGCCTAACATCTAGGTTATCGACCCCTAATGGTTTGGGTGATCGTGAAGATGTAATGAAATGTAAACTATAACTAAAACTAACTACTAACTTACATACTAGAAGAAGAAATGGAAAACAAAAGGAGAATAAGGCAAATGAAGGACAGGAGGAAAAGAAATGCCCTCAAACCACGAAGAATAAGGATTGAGGGACTTGGAAGGAAAGAGAGCCATAAAAGGCAGATAGGAAAGTGAAAGAGGAGAGGGTCCGCCCCCAGAGGTAATGGATAAAAGGGGGAAAACCAGACCCAGCTCAGGAATCCCTTGGGGTCGCCAACTCCCGAACTCACCAGCCATGAGCCCCTGAGGGTGTAGCATTATCGAGGGTGCACCAGATGTGGTGGGGCTACATACACCCTGCCTCCTTGAGGGCCTTGAGCAGAAGGCAGTAGATAACAGGAAAAGAACAAGAAGTTCCGTGAAGAACTATTGTACCCATGTGAGTAATCTCGATGGAAAATATGCTTCTGCCTCCAGCTAGCATCAGGGCTCGAGCGTGTACCGTTCTCCCACTGTAGCAGTTGTATATTTTGGATTTGAGGCTAAAAGGTATCAACTCTACAATGATAAGGCACAACTCTATTCTAAAACTTTAATTCTGTAAAAACTTCATGGCTTCCCACAAACAAAACAAATCCCACGACCACAAAACAAACAAACCAAAAATTATTTCCACAATCCACAAATATGAACATAATATTATCATAATAAAATCATATTATAACACAAACCTTTACCCTTATGTGAACTTTACAAAGTACTCTAGTGCGCTGATGCACATACAACTTCAGAAACAAACTGTACTTTAATTCTTCTGTCATCCAATGTGACTTCATTAACTCTACAAGATTAATTATTCCTTGAACCTTGTCTTAATTGGACAATAATGTGTATCGTGTGTGTGTTTTGATCTTTCTCTTCCCACCAAATGCTTTACATGCATTAGCCTATTCTGGTGTTGCACAGCAGTCTACGTACAACTCCATAATTATGTAAGCTACCCCTACACTTCCTCTATTTATATAGTTCCACTGCATGCCGTGTGTGATTTCATATTAAAAACATTAGTTAACGCTGTGTCGGACGGTGCTATTAAACTACCTTTCCGCGAGTAGCCTGTGGCATCTGGTAACCCACTTCAGAAACAGATGTCAGTGACAGTACAAATGCAACGTCTAACCATTCGTTAGATAGCTAAAGTTATGAACCATCAGGATAACCTATAATTATCAATGTGTTCTAAAACCACATGACTTTATTACTCAATATAACAATGTTTCATTTCATGTCATTAACAGGGTCTAAAATCTGTTCCATTAAAACTTGTTTTTACGGTTCGCTTGACCGACCGAACCCTCTTCCCAAGCGGCCGGTATACAATAGAAGTGGAGTGAGGTCCTGCATTACCTCCCCCTCGTTTCCTGTCTGACTTCTTTCTCCCCAAGCAGTAAAAGATTTTACAAGACAAACACTGTGGTCCCAGCGACACACATATCTCAATGGATTTAAACTGAATATTATGCAAATAAGTTCTGGATGAGCTTTCACATTTACTCCTACACTGAGGATATAATAATTGGCTCCAAAATAGGCCCATTTCAACATAAAGGCACGAGACTCATAACACATTAGTCCATTAGGTAACCGGTATCTTTAATAAATATTGCGGCCAGCCCATGCTGCCGTCTGGGATTCGCTTCAACGAGCCGAATCACTCAACAAATAGCTCTCGGGGAATCAGATAGCGTGCGGAGGTGTCAATTGTTTTCCTCCCACCTATCACGGGATTCGAACCCGGAACATTCCAAATATCCATCATCAGAGCTAGGGTCAATATCACTATATACGCTCTGGCATAAAGTACATCTCTCATTACGCCCACGGCATACGAGATTTCATACGAAGAATAGATACCCTGGTCCCTCCTAATGCTATGATCTACATCCTATAATTACCAAGAGAAATCTATCAATTACTCTATAAGCTTTACACATAAGCTGCAAATTCAATTCACTAAAAGCTCTTCCATTTCCTGGCATAATTATATTCCCATTAATACAATATTCTGATATAAAACTCTTTTCTTAATCCCGTAACATAATCTTACTGTATAATCTTACTGCTTAGATCGATAAGTCTTGCCCTTTAGCGTAAATATTTCTTGTTTACAACATTTTGCCTGATGCGTTCATTCATACCTTTATATTCATTATTATTATTATTATTCTCACTGACATAAATTTACCAAAATCCGACACAACTCCATCTTACAAATCGAACAACCATGTTCGTTCATTACGTTTACATAACTGATTTGCCATTTCAATTAATAGTGGTAACGACTAATCCACCCACTGATGCAAAATAACATCTCAAATCTATTAAAATCAACATAATAATGAGTAAACTTGGAGAGTCTATCTCCTCCTCTGATTCTTACTGGCATCTTTATAATTCTGAAATCACACTACATGCAGTGTACTTAAACATAATTTGTGGGGTACTCACATATCTTAAGGCTCGTCACGGTGGTTCCAACCACTCACATCCTTCCTGGTCGCCTGCCATATGCAGATTTTTAGTGCGACATTTTTATCTTGAATACACACATTTTCTGACACATATTTTTCGTTAACCACACGACACTTTGCATTTCTATAAAGAAGCTATTGCTTCCAACACACATGACACTTTAAAACACTTATTAAACTATTAATTTAAAAGACATTTCACATATAATTTACATAACACACGTCACTCCGTACACTTTTCCTTGGTTGACATTCCCTAGCAAAGATATCAAAAATTGCAGGTGTCGACGGCATCTCCCGTACTCCTACCAACTCCTGATTGAAAGTCTGGTTCGCTTGCCCTCGGAATTCACCAACAGTTTATCCATACTCCTACGGTAAGCTTCCTGATTCGCATAAATATGCTAACTTCCGTCCTGAGCGTTATTATTTGGTATTCAAAGACATTACCAAATGCTTCGTAAGGTTTCTTTAGCGCATTCCATCGTAATTAGACATGTACGATCAGTCAATATTTTATACATTGCGCTTAACACTGTGCATAACTTTACGTAGATTATTATTTACAATAGTTCTGCAACTTATCTCACACGTTGCTTCCTAAGTGAACACACATTGTTCGTACTGTTTACAAAAACTGTGTAGCGCCGACTGTTTGCGACTCTCGGTGACAAACTATGTCCAACTGTGTAAACTGCGTTAAGACTGGCTGCAACACTGGCGTGCGACTGCCGCAAGATTGGGCTAAAGACTGAGTAAGACTGAGACTCTGCCAAGGGTCGACTCCCTTATATTGGATTCCCACGAAAAGTAGAGCTAAATTTTCCCGCGCTCTCTCGACTCCTCTCTCAGCACGATTCTGGTCTCGAAACCATGCTCATCGGGTTCCTTTTCCTTCACTGATCCCAGAACTGTCTGCGTGCTGAAGAATCGCTCGGCCAATTAATTAATATTAATTCCTTTCTCCATAGCGTGGGGACGCTATCTTACGGGAAATCCCTGGCAACCTCGTTAGAACCAAGCCGCGAACAACCATAGTCTCCGTTCTTCCGCACTTCATTAAATATGCGTCAATTTCGCAGATTAAAGGCTCTAAAATTAGCCTCCTGGCTAAAGACTCATCTGTGTGCCACTCTCATGTCATTGTGTTACTCCAATCATGAGTAATCAATGATTTTCCTTGGGATCTTCCCACCCCCTTCTTACATCCATTCTCAGTCGGGGAAAAACTGGGTCATTATTCAGGCCCCCAACCTCCTCCAGACGACATAACGAGGTCAGCAAGATGGACGTGGCTCCATGCTGCACCTCCCACAATTCTGGGCCAATTAGTTAAACGTCAAACTCTGCACTTTCCGTGCTCCAAGTCCAGTATAGTCTACTTCAAGTAGTCTAATAATGCTGTATTTCGCCCAATTTCCTGCATTATTTTAATAAATAATGTCATTATCAATTGGAATCACACCAGTGATTAAATATACACTTCTCTCTAGGGGTTTTTACCATGAAACTCCCTCCGCAGACCTCGGGTTCGTTCCCTGGTGGAACCTTTATACTGAGATCACAATCTCTGAGATCCACGTTCGATATCAGTCAGCATAAGCCCCTCGGGTTCACTATACAGCCTACTTTTCATGCTAATGATTATTCTACAGAATATGAACCTATCTAGAATAAACGAAATTAAGTTGGTAATATCGAAATATCTAATTAGTTCAAAATATACCTGGTATAATGTAGCCTAATAGAGCACTACAATTGGCAGCCCTGGTGACTGAATATATTCTTAGTTCCATGTCTTAAGGTACAGAATACAAAATTTGGTTGAAGTCCAATGGACGTTACGTGCAGTTAGACATTGGATTTATCAGCACACGTAAAAGCATGTTGCCAACAATGTCATGCGTGTGCTGGTCAGAAATAATCTGAAATATTATGATATCTTGTTGTGCCAATTTTGGATGAAATCCATTTGTTAGTATAGAAGTTAAATGTATTTTAAAATTGGACATATCAGCAGGCATAGAATCATGTTGGCAGCACTGCCTTGTATTAATCACTCCAAATTAATCTAGAATGTCAGGTGCTATACGTGTGCAAAGTATAGAGCTGTTGGCTTGCATACTTTCTGATATATTGATATTAGGGTAAAAAAATATAGACAGCATTTATTAACAGTTGGCAGCCCTGATTGCTCTTAACAATACTTATAGTCATATCTGTTATGGTACACATAGCACATACGAAATTTGGTTGAAATCCAACTGATAGTATAGAAGTTACATGTATTTAAAAATTGGTACTATCAGCAGGTTTATAATCATGTTGGTAGAACTGACGTATATAAGTTACTCCAAATTAATCTAAAATGTCAGAATATACGTGTGCATAGTTTAAAGCTGTTGGCTTGCATACTTTCTGATATATATGTATTTGGATGAAAAAAATAGAGAGAGCAATTATTAACAGTTGGCAGCCCTGGTGGCCTTAAGAATACGCTCAATCATATCTGTTGATGTACAGATATTACATACAAAATTTGGTTGAAATCCAATTGATAGTGTAGATGTTATATGCATTTAAACATTGGACCTATCAGAAGGCTTAACATTATTTTGGCAACACTGTCATGGTTGGCCTCCTGAAAATTAATCTGAAATAGTCTTATCTACATGTGTGCCAATTTTGGAATAGCTCCCATGCATATCTTGCAAGATATCCACCATGGAGCTCAAATTTCTAGTGCGTTTTTTCAGCAGTTGGTAGCACTGACATCACTTTCAAATATGGACGTGAGATATTCCGGTGCACATCTTTACTCATACTAAATTTGGTTTTGATTGCTGCAGCCGTTTAGGAGTTGATAGGGGGGGGGACACACACACACATCCAGGCATACAGACAGACAGACAGACACACATTTTCCCGGATCGATCTCATAAGTCTACTTTTTTCTCATTTTTGCAAAATGTGAAAAGTAGGCTAAAAAGAAGACTGACCTTTCGCAGAAGGAGGGTATCAGAAAAGATGAGACAAGAGCCAATTAAGGCGGGAAGGGAAGAGACTCCCTAGGCCTCGGATACCCTAATACCGTCGGGGTCGGAAGAGAACAAGAGTTGACCAAGTGAGGTCGACAGGAAAAAAAGACGGAGAGGAGCCCGGCACAAGTAAGTGGAAGCAATACCAGACTCAGCTGGGGTCCCATGGTCGCCAACCCACGTCCCACCAGATGTGAGCCTCTGGGGGAAGCGTGCAAGACTGGCCACCCCTGCGATAGAGTTTACTGCCTGTAATCACCAGCAAGTACCTTGCATTTGGTAAACTTCACGTCGGTGTAGGTTGTAAAGACGTAATATTTAAAAAAAAAGTATCTTTATTCGTTGAGATAAAAACTTTCTTTATTGTTCAATGTGGAGTTTATGTGGTAGAAGTGTCTGTACATAGCCGATAAATCAGCGTCCAGGATTACCTCTCTCTTCATTCAAGTGACATAACATTGACTTTGTATTCAGCGTTTTTATAGCACAGTTTATTGCTCGACAGATGCTGAAAGAAGAATTCAAATTCTTAATAGCGATAGTTAACATACACGTATCGTGTGTGCCGTAAACACATCAATTCTCACTGCAAATGGGATTCGTCATCTGCTGGGAGCAATAGGGATATCCTGAACCAGCACCAACGGATAGCGCACACGTACTATGTGGAATCATTTTCTCCTCTATTTCAAATAACATTCGCAAATAACACACAATAGACGATTACACACGCTTTAGAGTGAAGATTTATCGTATTACAGGTATTAAATTGTCATTCTCAAATTTGATGCGTATAAAATGTCAACTGAAGGCAAATCAATTGAGTTCCACAAAGAACAGTCATGGCATCTAGCGGAAACGTTTCGCATAAGATAACCCTATTAAAGGAAGGGAATCTGAGCAACTTGTGGCACTTTTTAAATTACTTTCTAGTGATACTAGACTCAATTATAATTATTATTTTCTTTGAACATTAATTAATTCTCAATATGTATCAAAAATAATTGTATAATTATCACATCAAAGCTTACAACAGACAGTGTGTTAGCAAAGAGTTGAAATCATTGAGAGATCCGCAGCTTAGCTTGATATTTACATAGAACAGGCTCGTATCAGACAAATATCAACTGCAGCATGCTCATATGTAGGCGTACATGTAAACATTTCAAAATGTGATAGCCTATTATAAATGAATACGGTACCGGTATTACTAGGTTTAATTCTCCCATGCACAACAAACTTGCCTCGCATTTAGGAAGATTCGTTTATTAATTACTAGCAACCCGACCCGGCTTCGCCCGGAAACAGTTAAGAACGCATTACGTGATAAGCGCTTTTTTTATTTCAATGTCAATGAACAACGACCAATATCCGTTTCACGTCTCGGCATGATGGGTTAAAATCACTGACTGGACTATTAATTATAATATCATGGAGATGCATGTGCAACAAATTCTTGTCAGACGTAATTTAAGAATGGCGAGGTGCATGAAACACAAGTCCCCCTTCCGTCCAATCTTAACTTGACTGTGAATTTTGCGGAACGAAATGTTCACAGGCGAAATGAAGAAAAGCCGAGTTGCATTTCCAGGAAAACTCCAAACACAACCACTCTTCTCTAAAGTTTTTAACTCAACACGACTCGACAGTTTGCTGCTGGCTGTATCTGGGGCAATAAGCTCGTCCGCTAGGTAAGCTGTAATTGGGGTGATAGACTCGCCCCTAGCTAGCTCGTAAACTGCCGCCTCAGAAGTTGAATGGACACGGTTGGAAGAAATTAAAACGTAAAAACACTTATAGTGGGCGATGTATAGAAGATAGACGTATGCTCTCGCGGACTTTTTTGTGGAACTTTTCATGCTGAACACTTCTTACACTCATAGTATTTAGATATTTTTAACGGTTTGCCCAGCGTAAGCTCACAAAGCGCTCGGACGCCAGGTTTTTTTTTCGACTTTTCCACTGAAATTGTTACTGCTCGGCTTCCTTTGATCATATATAAATTATTTTCTAAAGAAATCATCCTCTGGATATCCTTTACAGAATGGTGAAAACCGCATCAAAATCCATCCAGTGGTTCTCGAGTTTACCCGTAACATCCAAGAATCGGGGACTTTGTTTTATACTAAGTAGAGATTTAATGTGAAACACCGTTCGTTATTATATGAAACTTGAAGCAACACTTAGCATTTAGGTGTACTCTAACCTTAAAAGGACTAGACATGGTCACTTACGAGTTGCTTACAAGCCAATGTAATAGTTCTTAGGGCTCGTTATATTATTAAGAATATATGCGATAGTCTATTTATGTAGTAGGTTAACACTGCTTAGATTTAAAAACAAAACGCGTACTGGTAGGCTACTTACCACAGAATGTTTTGTTGGTGAAGCTCTCTCGTTTGATTGCTGATGCCCAATGTTTCTACAAATTCTCTTCTTTCGGGAACTTAAACACTTGAACTGTATTTCCATTATCATAATCCCCCTGCACTTCGGCACTCAACACGTGTAAACCATACTTTACAGCAAAAAAAAACTGAAAAATCGCAGAATAACTACAACGGCACGCTCACACACATCTGTCTTCGAGATCCACCATCTTGGCTACTCTCAATTCAGTGCAATGGCCTTGTATCAAGGTGGTGTTGGCTTACATCCACCTTATGTACATGTATAATGTTGTAACTGTTTTAAAAATATATTATAATCAGAATCATCAACTGTGGTTTCTACGCTCTACTATGAATAACTTTGGTATGTCTCATTAGTTCCTTATAGAGTGGATCATCGTGTATCATTATTTCCGTATAATCATATAGGCTGTCCAAATTAAAAACAATATAAGCTTCAACACGGACCTTCCTTGCTTTTTTTCAGACAGTTACGAAAATTTAATCTCGGGATATCTTAAGCATAGCATTGACAAGGTAAAACGCATAAATCCTGCCTGACTGAGCCGGGACAAGGATCAAAACTTCTATCTTGGGTTTTGAAGGTCAACGCTTAACCAACAACATTGCTGGGCCCAAGGTTGCAGGTTCGTATCCTGGCGTTGTCAAATGGCATTTGAGGGTGTGCAAATGTGAGGGAGCCGTGTCAGTTGATTTACTGGCACGTTAAAGATCCCCTTTGGGGCAAAATTCTGGCATCCCGGCGTCTCTAAAAGCCACAGTAGATAAAAGGGTTGTGTCCTGATTGCGGTCATTCCAGATTGCGTTCACCTCATTTGCAGTCCAGATTGCGGTCGCTTTCATTTTAGGGAAGAACTATAAACATTCCAGCGTCCAGATTGCGAGCAGTTTCCTTGGGAGACCAGTCCTTGGTTCTTGGTTCTTCCCGACTGACTCATACTTTCCGTAAGTTTTGTGGATAACAAGGGGAAACTGATATTTCACTACCTAACCAAAGAATACAGTTATTGTTCAGCTGAGCACACCCCATAAAACTTCACTTAAAGAAATCAAGTCCCCTCCCAATCTGACAGCACCTCGTGAAGCAATGATTATAATATTTTCAGTCTTAAGAATAGAAACGTTTCAGGATCGGAATCAACGATCTTCACTTTCAACAAAATTGTTGTAACGGGAAATGTTATACTTACAGGGTGTAATTTTGAATTTCTGCCCCTCTTCTCCCATTTGAGGCGTGAGATATCTATTTTTATAATAGGTAGCCTACTGAAGACTACTTTATATCGTGAAAAACATTCTTTTCATTACCTCGAAAAATTCGTCTCGTAAAAGTAATTTGTTCTGCGTTTGATTCTAAATCCCCTTTGTAATCAATGTTTGTCCCAGTCCCCTCCTACACACAAAATCAAACATTTGAAGTTTTAGGTTTATTAACATTCCTGATTTGAAATCTGTGACTTTTGATAAGTCAAAATCAATAAGTTCATTCTCAAAACTACTCAAATCATAAGATGGTATTTTTGAAGGAAGCTTTCCCCCTACCTTGCCCTCAATGATGTGGTCAAGGTAGGGTACTCCTGCAAGTGCGTAGGGTCCATTGATAGTGCCACCCGCGACTGCGTGCCCTTTTTCTTTCAAGATAATGGTGATCGCTATCTAGACGCTGGAATGTTGATAGCTCTTCCCTATTATGAAAGTGCCCGCAATCTGGACAACTAATGAGGTGAATCTGGAATGACCGCAATCCGGAAGACACCGATAAAAGGGGCGTAAAACCAATAACATTATTATATTAACTGACTGTGCTACCTCCCCTTGATGGCCTGCTTATAGCCTAACCCGCTTGGTACTAACACCATCAGTGCTCGATTCATGTCCATTGCCCAGTAAACCCCTTACTAGCCATGACCAAGAAGCATCCCTTACTAATTTTGGTTTTTAAATGATAATAATAATAATTATTATTATTATTATCATTACTACTGTTCATGAGAGACAGAGTATATTCTCTTCAGGAAGTCAGAATGTTACAACAGCTCACTCCAAGTCTACAGGCAAAGCATGTATAAGCCAAAAGCTTGCTATTATAGTCAGAAGCACTCTAAGTGAACATATTCCTATTAGATATTTCTTAGAAGGCCTGAACTGGGAGTTAATCACAGCGAACATTCCTAACTTTCTAGACTGTCTCCATATTTTTTTTTTTATTATTTTTTTTTATTTTTTTTATTTATTTTTTTATTTTTTTCAAGGAACACATATTTCTGTTCCTTCCTCATAAGAATTCTCAGTATTGAAGTTTGCACAACAACTTGTAAGGTCAAGCTAACCAAGCTCCAACGCTTATGGCCTGATTGGCTACCACCCCTTCTTACCACTAGAGATACACGTCATTGGTGAATCTCTACATGTGACAGCTTTTCCCTCTCCAGAGAAAGTTATAGTTTATATACTGATGCAGAGCTTAGAATCTCTCTCTTCACATACAGCAGACCATGTGGTCACTCTTCATTACTAGACTAAGTAGTCTCTGCTAGAGAGCTGTCTCTGTATAAGACAGACTCCTCATAATTTAAGGCTTCATATAAAGTGTATTGTAAAGATACTTAAGGTGTTGGTAACCAATAAATAAACATCATTCTCAACGTCTTCTATTCTTTTGTAAGTATAACAATATACAGCGCGGTAGAACTTGAGCGGACCTAAATAGTAGATCCTCAAGCAATATTCAAATTAAGTGAGTGTCGATAAGTTCACTCTTCTCCAACTAGACAACTGGCCGGAGATCTACGAGAAACTTATCTCTCGCACATCACCGCGCCCAGTTTTCCCTCAGTGTTTCACTAATTGTATTCTTTGCGAGTGTCTGTCGAGTCAGTCCATCATGTTATCTTAAGGGGACGGTAATGGACTGGAGCGTTCCTTTGTCTCACTTTCCTTCACTCCGCTTCATCTCCTCGTCCTCAATAGATGGTGCTTCGTCACGCTAATGAGTTCCATCTACACTCCGCAGCAATTAGTACCTCTTCGCGACATCATGTATCAAAACTCATAGAAATCATAGCGGTACCCAATTTTATCTTCAGGCTGGAAAATCTAGCATTCCTACGTTACTCGTGGTTCAGGACTTCCAGTACTACAAAACTTGGATCAGCGATGTTTAAGAGTCAATCGATCTCCTACGGGACAATACTTGTTGTTGTTGTTGATTCTTTGGGGGCTTTACGACATCGTGGTCGTTTTGTCCCGTGTACTTGGGTGTGTGTTATTGCGGTGGCTGTATTACTATGTATATTTGTAATTCATATAAGGATTGGAGTCAGATAGTTCCCCAGACTATTTATTTCGCTGAGAAAGCCAATATTCTTTTTAGTATCCCTAAAGGGAGGCACTCTATGGAAGTGACTGTTGGTGCAGCAGAAAAGAGGAGAATAGAATCATTTGAAATGTGGTGTTACAGGAGAATGATGAAGATCAGATGGGTAGTTAGAGTAACAAATGAAGAGGTAATAAGACGAGTGGCTGAGGAGAGAAGTTTCTGACGACTGCTAATGAAAAGAATAGATAGGTTGATAGGACAGGTTGATAGGTTGATAGGACAGGTTGACAGGTTGATTGGAAGGGACGAGGTCAAAAACTGTAGGGGTAGACCCAGATTAGAACTTCCCTAGGCTACTTCGGTGGCGTAGTTGGTAGCATGCTGAGCTTCTATGCCCAAGATCGCGGGTTCAAACCCGGCCAAAGTCGTCGGATTTTTAGAGCGTTAAAATCCCTCAGTATGTCTTCCTTCGGAGGGGAATTAAAGCCGGCGGTTCCATGTCATGTATTTATGGCATGATAAAGAACCTTCCACTAACTACACTTGTGGAAGCTAAAATTTGTAGTTATTTTGATAACGCTATATCATTTCCAACGTTCGCCGCCAGGTACTGACTGCGATGGCATTTTGTAACCACGTCCGCAGCTAGGTGTCGTGGATGGTAGCATTTGGTAGCAAAAGTAGGAACTACTTGAAAAAAAAATAATCGTCTGCAGTCCTTCTACCTGAATCATAAATAACACACTCTAATACAGCCATCACAATTAACACCGGTTATCAGACAAATTCTACACACACCCAATGTACACGGGGCTACATGACTGCGTTGTCGCAGCCTCTAAACTGAGGAACCAACCAGAATATGCCTCGGATGTAATGTGTGGTAGTTATGTAGAGTTGAAACGATTAGATCAAGACAGGTAGACACGGATGCTGCAACAAACCAGTCAAAAGACTAATGACTGAATATGATGATGATGATGATGATGATGATGATGATGATGATGATGATGATGATGATGATGATGATAATTGTTGTTTTAAGGGGCCTACCATCTAGGTTATCGGCCCCTAATGATCTGGGTGATAGCGAAAATTTTACTGAAATGGAAAGCAGAACGAAAATTAAGTGAGACGGAAAATACTTACAAAAAGGAACTCAGATTGAAACAACTCACAAAATGTTCTTACAAAAGAGAATTTAGAACGAAAAGATTCACAAAAGGAATAGATTGAAAAATACCCACAAAATGTAGGCTAGCTTCAAAATTCATACAAAATGCAATGTAGACTCGAAATACTCACAAAATGCAATTGAAATTCAAAATACTTACAAAGTGCAAATGAGATCAAAAATACGTACAAAATGCAATTCAGGTTCAAAACACTTACAAAATGCAATTGAAATTGAAAATACACAGTGCAATTCAGATTGAAATATCCCAGTTCCAATGCAAATTATTCACAAAGTGCAATTGAAATTCAAAATACTTACAAAACGTAATGGAAATTGAAAATGCTTACAAAATGTACGTAGATTCAAACGACTCATGTGGACTGACAATACTTACAAAATGCAATTTAGATTGAAAATACTTGATAAAATGTAATTTAGATTCAAAGTACCCACAAAATGCAATTGAGAATCAAAATATTTGCAAAATGCCCACAAACAAAATGCAATTTAGATTTAAAATTCTTGCGAAATGCGGTTTTGGTTGAAAATACTTACAATATGCAATTGAAATTCAAAATTCTCACAAAAATGCCCTGAACCTACATTGAAAGACTTACTAAAAAGCAATTTAAATTGGCAATCTTTACAAAATGCAATTGAGGTTGAAAACAATCGCGAGAGGTAATTTAGATCGAAAAAAACATACAAACTGCAACGTAGATTAAAAATACCTACAAAAAATCGCTAAAGGGAATTTAGATACACGGGGAACCAAGTAACAAAAACGGTGCAGGAATCTTAAAGAGAAAAGGAAATATAATGAAAAGAAAAACAAGAGGTCTGACCCCTCGAGGAAGGAGGGATCAGGAAAGACGAGACAAGGGCCAATTAAGGCGGGAAAGTGAAAGACTCCAGAGGCCTCGGATACCCTAATACCGTCGGGGTCGGAAAAGAACAAGAGTTGACCAAGTGAGGTCGACAGGAAAGAAGACAGAGAGGAGCCCGGCACAATGCCGGACTCAGATGGGGTCCCGTATTAAAGACTCAAACAACAACAACAACATAGGGAGGAGGTAATGCTGAGGAAACAATAATTCACTATAATGGGCTTGTAGTTATCCCTTCCGCAATTCTGGACCTCAGTGATACAGTTACCCACTCTGTTGTATCAGAGAGTTCCATTAAAGTTGGCTTATGAATAAAATGTCCGTAACACCTGCAGAACAAAACGTGTTATTTTGTGATAAATATCTCATGTAATATTAGGTACATTTCCTTAGAAAGCTAACTATTGCAATGTGTACCATGTTTAACTTCCGGAAAATTTCGACATATCTTCGCATTTAGCATTCGCCAGACCCCAAAACCACCGTCAATTAAAAAAAATTACCAGGTGAGTCAGCCGCCCCTTATAATATTGATTCTATCAGGGACGTATATACAGTTTTATTTCGTGGGGTGCCCAACCGGGTGTTACGGGACATGGTATAAGCCGCAAAGAATAGGGGGTCCGGGGTTCTCCCCAGGGAACTCTTGTATAATTTGGTGCAATCTGCTATCTGCCATCACTTTTTCAACCTATTTGTTGTGATGATTTATGTTTGGTTAATGTCAAACACAACTAATACTATTTTATGTTACTTTTTACTAATTCAATCATCTTGTTCACTTGATAGTGTTTACATGGAAAGAATTAATGTTACTGTTTTATTTACATCTTACACTAGATATTATGTGTATATAAAGTCAAGGTTTCGTGAAGTTTATAACTTCATCGTCAGTGAGATGTACAGTATGTCTCGGAGAATAGATAACAATATTAGACCGTTGAGTCTGTTTTCAGAAGTAGAATTCCTTAAGTACGTTTTCAACCAACTCAAACTCCGTTCGGCAGTACCAGTAGCTACAGAGGGCGGCAAATTCGCCAAAAGTTTGATAAGGGTATACAAGTTAGGGAAAAAACTTTTGTCACATGCTTCAAGGGCACTGTTGCTGCTCTTGGTACGTTCATAAGAGCGAAGGCAACACAAAGGTACTCAATCGTAGGGCTCGCGATTCATGGTTTCCACCATAAAATGTGTGTAAATGCTAATTATCACCAAGCAGATGACCAATGCGTGTGAAAAATATGTGGCGAAAAGTGTGAACGTTATTACTTCAAACAAGAAGTTCCGTGAAGAACTATACAGCCTACTTTTCATGCCAATGATTATTCTACAGTATATGAACCTATCTAGAATAATGACAAAATTAAGTTGGTAATATCGAAATGTCTAATTAGTTCAAAATATACCTGGTATGATGTAGCCTAATAGAGCACTACAGTTGGCAGCCCTGGTGACTGAATATATTCTTAGTTCCATCTCTTAAGGTACAGAATACAAAATTTGGCTGAAGTCCAATGGACGTTACATGCAGTTAATCACTGGATCTATCAGCACGCGTAAGAGCATGTTGCCAACAATACCATGCGTGTTCTGGTCAGAAATAGTCTCAAATATTATGATATCTTGTTGTGCCAATTTTGGATGAAATCCATTTGTTAGTATAGAAGTTACATGTATTTTAAAATTGGACATATCAGCAGGCATAGAATCATGTTGGCAGCACTGCCTTGTATTAATTACTTCAAATTAATCTAGAATGTCAGGTGCTATACGTGTGCAAAGTATAGAGCTGTTGGCTTGCATACTTTCTGGTATATTGATATTAGGGTAAAAACAATATAGACAGCATTTATTAACAGTTGGCAGCCCTGATTGCTCTTAACAATACTTATAGTCATATCTGTTATGGTACACATAGCACATACGAAATTTGGTTGAAATCCAACTGATAGTATAGAAGTTACATGTATTTAAAATTTGGTACTATCAGCAGGCTTATAATCATGTTGGTAGAACTGACGTATATAAGTTACTCCAAATTAATCTAAAATGTCAGAATATACGTGTGCATAGTGTAAAGCTGTTGCATACTTTCTGATATATTGGTATTAGGATTTAAAAAAAATAGAGAGAGCAATTATTAACAGTTGGTAGCCCTGTTGGCTCTTAAAAATGTGCTCAGTCATATCTGTTTATGTACAGATGTTACATACAAAATTTGGGTGAAATCCAATTGATAGTGTAGAAGTTATATGCATTTAAACATTGGACCTATCAGAAGGCTTAAAATTATTTTGGCAACACTGTCAATGTTGGCCTCCTGGAAATTAAACTGAAATAGTATTATCTGCATATGTGCCAATTTTGGAATAGCTCCCATGCATACCTTGCAAGATATCCAACATGGAGCTCAAATTTCTAGTGCGTTTTTTCAGCAGTTGGTAGCACTGACATCATTTTCAAATATGGACGTGAGATATTCCGGTGCACATCTTTACTCATACTAAATTTGGTTTTGATTGCTGCAGCCGTTTAGGAGTTGATAGGGGGGACACACACACAGCCAGACAGACAGACAGAAGGACAGACAGGCAGACAGACAGACAGACAGACACACATTTGCCCGATCTCATAAGTCTACTTTTTCCTCATTTTTGCAAAATGTGAAAAGTAGGCTAAAAATGTAAAAGCCGGACAGGGTCTCTTAATGACGTCATAAATGCAAGCAAATGAACAGTACAATTTTATTGTGATATAATATAAATATGTAACCTAATATTGCAAAACGTTCCTGGCCATTCGGCTGCAATAAATGTATTATTATTATTAGAGCGGAGGCACTGGAGAGTAATAAGAGGTTATGTTGTCACACATAAGATCAGAGCAAACTGATTGTCACACTGTTCACATCGCTCTACCGTCGCTTTGCTTTGCAACGTTGCCATACCTCGCTTAGTAACAATAGTACTTACATGATAAGTACGAGTAGGCTATATTAGTTTTTAATGTCTTCATTCATAAACAAATAATATATGTGACAAGAATTTCGTGCCCCCCCCCCTTATATACGCCCCTGGATTCTATGCAGCCCAAACGTGTACTGTATTATCATGTACTGTAGGTCGATATTTCTCTGCTTGGTTCCCGTATGGTACTAATGCACTGTAAGCATATGCCGCACACAAAACTGAACCCTATTATTCCCCCACCCGATGTGACTACAGACCGTTCGAATAATATGATGTACCTGCAGTCAATTATTGTATTGCAACATATAATCTGCGTTAAGATGTCGTGCCAAGTGGCTGGGTAAGGCAACACATGAAATTAACGCTTAAAATTATGATATAGTGACGTGGAGACCGCCACTATATGATATTTGCCCGGTAAAATATACCTCCGTCTTCTGGCGTGCCGAAAGGGATTTTTAGCCAATTTTCAATTTTGAAAAAATAGGCTTATGAGATCACCTTTTGTCCGTGTGTGTGTGTGTGTGTGAGGAGTGTGTGTGTGTGTGTGTGTGTCCCCTAATAAAATCTAAACGGCTGGAGCGATTTCAGTGAAACTCGGTAAGTTCATATGACTATTCCGGACGACCCCGACCTTGCCCTTCAAATGTTGTTACGTCTCACCAATCCAACATGGCGGCTGTGCGAAATATTTCACCAGCATTCAATATCTCCGAAACTATTCCCGATATCAACCTGGATTTCTTTTACGGTGATAAACGATACTAATAGAAGCTCACCTATGTGACTTTTGAAAATCTGGTAACTACAAAACCAACATGGCGGCCACGCGAATTTGTGACGTTTAATTAGACATTTCTCGTGATTTAACCAACCAAACGCAATAAAACTTGGTACAGTATATGTTTATACACATTGTAATGCACCGACATCTAACTTCGTTCAATTGTTTACATAACCACAATATGGCGGATGTGGACAATATTTCACCGGCATTCTATATCTCTGAAACTATTAGCCGTATCACCCTGAAATATTGTACGGAGATAAAGGGCACTACTGGAAGTCCATCTATAAAACTTTCAAAAACCGGTTAACTACAAAACGAACATGGCGGCCAAGCGAATTAGAAAATTTTAAATAGACATTTCTCGCGATTTAATGTTCCAGTCGCAATGAAATCTGGTACAGAAAATGTCTATATACATTGTAATGCACTGGTATTTAATTTAGTTCAATAGTTTATATAACCTGAAGATGGCGGCCGTGCGAATTTTAAAATTAAGTTTTTATTTCTTGTGTCGTAATCATGCGATCGTAGTGAAAGTTTGAAAAATGAACCTACGCAATAATTTTCCTTTAATGGTACATGACTCTATGGGCTACACTTTTAACAATCCAACATGGCGACCATCCGAAATATTTAGACGGCTCTGAATATCTACGAATCTATAATAGCAATCAAACTGATTTTTTTATGTTCATAGGGGCTAGGAACTTAAGTTCACCTATAGGACTTTAGATAACCTGGTGATCACAAATCCAACATGGCGGCGACGTGAAGTATAAATATTCACATGGACGTTTCTCGCAATTTAACCATCCGAGTGCAGTGAAACTTGATACAGTAA
Organism: Meconema thalassinum; assembly: GCA_946902985.2. Taxonomy (NCBI): domain Eukaryota; kingdom Metazoa; phylum Arthropoda; class Insecta; order Orthoptera; family Tettigoniidae; genus Meconema; species Meconema thalassinum. Next base: position 2,053,582,862 of record OX336388.2, on the reverse strand, counting down.
AGCCTGATACGAATTTTAATCCAATGGCATCTTATTTATTTCAATTGTTTCCATAACAACAAGATGGCAGCTGTGCGAAATTTTAAAATCTCCTTGTTACTTCTTGTGTCCTAACCATGCGATTGAAGTTTGAATGCTTCAAGTACACAATAATCTTCATGTAACAGTACATAACTCTAGGACCTACATATATAAAATCCAACATGGCGACCATCCGAAATATTTAGTCGGTTCTCAATATCTACGAATCTATTACTGCAATCAAACTGATATTTTGTATGTTGATAATGGCAGTTAACATAAGTAGGATATATGAAAATAGGCTGTATAGTTCTTCACGGAACTACTTGTTTTAGGGTATATAAATACTTGTATCCCGCCTAATGTAATTGGACACAATTTGAGTTAACCGACTGAAGATATTTCTATAATAGAACTAGGCAGCACTGAAAAATGGCTTCTAATACTTCAACATGTATTTAATAATAATAGTTTTAATGCAGCAAATGGCCAATGAAAATCAAACTATGGTTTACATCAATCGTCAAGGCAACATTTGCCAGTAACATAATGATAACAGCTCACACTGCTCGGCGGTCCATGGGAATGTTAAGAGAGTTGTTCCCTGGACGTCTTGTTTATTCAAGAGGAGACATTTCCTGGCCCCCAAGGTCACCCGACTTATCACCTTGTGATTTCATTCTGTGGGGCTACCTAAAGGCTGAAGTGTACAAACATCGCCCCAGAACTCTGCAAGAACTAAAAGATGCCATTAGGCAGGAAGTGGCAGCCATTCCAAGGGAAGTTACACGAAGAACTATGGACAACTTCAGGGAAAGACTTCGTGAATGTCTTAACAATGGGGGACATCATTTATCGGACATAATTTTCAAAACCAAATAAAGTGTACTAAGTGATGTCAAATGGCATCATATAGGCTATTCACAAATATAAGTAATTGTTCTGTATGTTTCTTATTCTTTTTGCAAATGCCTATTGAAATCAGGGAGTTTTTTTTGCCGGACCCTGTATCTGTCACACATAGAAAATACACATTCTTCACATGGTTCATGGAATCGTTCCGTGCGGCAAATTCTATGTTGAAAACCATGGACTGCGAACTACGAGCCCCGTGACAAAATGTCTCAGCTTATAGTTAGCGTCCTTCCATTCGTCTCGAATCATGGCATCCGTCGCATCGAAATCGAGCCATATTTCATTCTTCTTCCGTTTGTGTTATTTTACCACCTCCTGTACAAGGATTGTAGGAGAAATCGCAGAGAAAGATCAATCAGCAGCATTGTTGCCCTGCTAAATTTCGTATAGGTACTGTATACAGGATGTAACAATAATGTACGACACAAAATGCTGGATACATTCCTCATACGCAGACGAAGAAATTATGTTATACAATATTTTGTTGCACATGCATCTCCATGATAATATAATTAATAGTCCAGTCAGTCATTTTAACCCATCATGCTGAGACGTAAAACGGATATTGACATTGGGGGGAAAAAAGCGCTTATCACGTAATGCATTCATAACTGTTCCCGGGCGAAGCCGGGTCGGGTTGCTAGTAGTACATAAATAAAAATCCAACCTGTCGACCATCTGCAATATTTAGACGGTTCTTAATATCTACGAATCTATCACAACAATCAAACTGAAATTTTGTATTTTGATAAGAGGCAATTAACATAAGTAGGATATATCAAAATAGGTTGTATAGTTCTTCACGGAACTACTTGTTTTGCATTTATTGATGTTTATCATGAATTCCTTCCTCAAGATGGAGTCCATACCATTTAACAATTCATTCAAATCCTCTGTTGAATCAAACACTGGATATTTCTAAATTAGTCTACTCTATTGAACACTACAGTCGCCACAATAAAACAGGTTATCAAAAAAATTCAATACGAGGAATAGGATTCAAGAGCAGGGAGGAGAGAGGCCGAATCTGCAAATCATAGTTTTGAGGAATCACTTCTGAACGTGAACAATTCGACCGTAACAAAGAAGTTTATGGAATAACATTATAAACAATTCAATCTCCTAAATCTTATTTAATATGTACATAACAAAATAATTGAGAATATTAAATTACATACGTAATATAAATTGGTATAAGGATATTATTAGTATTAATAATAATTAATAAGTGCAGTTTTGTTATTTGACGCCGAAGGGAGGCTTGTTGAATTTTGACGATCCTTGGAGCGCTATGAAAGTCAAAGAGGTTGGATATCTAAGCTCCTTGACACTATAGCGCTTTCTAGTAGAGATAGGAGGAACTTTGTGTTGGGGGAAAATCCCGAGATTAATTTTGCCATGATGAACATGACCTACTGAATTCAAATGTGATCTTTAACATGCCTACAACGTATTACATATGTGCCGTGATTTTTGTTGCCTTTCAAAAAACACTTACCGCGGCCAGGAGCGAACCTACAAGCTTGGGGTTCGTAGACCGACACGATAACCACTCACCCACCGTGGACACAGGATATTATAGAAAATATAGATCGCCTCCAATAATGGATAGACCTACCATGGGATGCTTTGTTTCACAATGTAGTATATATTTGGAGAACTTGGATCACGGTACTCATGAACATATAGCCTACTGATTTAGTAACTAATATAAAAGAACTGTTTCTCATGTATTTTGCGATTCCTAACATAAACATAAACTGAATAATGTGGCATGACACAAATGTAATCATTAATTATTGGCCATTAAAGTCAATGCTGTCATCTTCCTAAACCGTTTCTTCAATCTCGGCAGTTGCATAATCTATATCATTTTGGATTGCGTCTTGTGAAGGTGTCTTATATGGCACAAGCTGTACTCGGCATGTTTTGCAATGCCAATTAAAGAAAGTGTTGGCGTTGTAATTTTGTTTCTTGAAGTGCTTTTGGATACACAATATTTTGTTCAATTTTCGTTAACTGCCTCTAAGCTATCATAAAATGGATTTATTTAATTAGAAACAATCGTGGGAGCGTGCACAACAACTCACTAAAGTTTCATATCAATCAGATGAATGGTGTATGAACGAAGATGGAACTTTGTTGAAACGCTTCGCGCGTCGTCACTCATGTGTTGCATCTACTCGTGCGCTACCTATTGTAAAATGGATTTACTAAGTCGAAAACCTTCACTGGCATGTACGCAACAACTCATCAAAGTGTCAATACAATCGAATGAATGGCATATGAACGCTTACGGGATTTTGTTTAAACGATTCGCGCGCCGTCACTCATTTGTTGAAACTACTCGAGCGCTACCTATTATACAATGGACTTACTAAATCATAAACGTTCCCTGTAGTGGACACAATAACTCAATCACGTTTCATCGCAATCGGATGAATGGTATATGAACGTATACGATTCACTCGTCGTCACTCATTATTTGAATCTACTCGTGCGCTACCTATTGTACAATGGATTTACTAAGACAGAAACCTTCCCTGGAGTGTACTCAACATCTCACCCAAGTTTCAACGATATCGGACGAATGGTATATGAATACATACCGGACTTGATTGAAACGATTCGTGTGTCGTCGCTCATTTGTTGAATCTACTCGTGCGCACCTATTGTTAAATGGAATTACTAATCCAAAAATCTTCGCTGAAGTGCACAGATCATCTCACCCAAGTTCATTGATATCGAACGAATGGTATATGAACGCATACGGGACTTTGTTGAAACGCTTTGCAATTCGTTGCTCATTTGTTGTATCTACTCGTGCGCTACCAATTGTAAAATGGATTTACTACGCCAGGAACCTTCCCTTCAGTGTACACAACATCTCATCCAAGTTTCATCGCTATCGGACTAATGGTATATGAACGCATACGGGACTTTTTTGAAACGCTTCGCGTGTCGTCGCTCATTTGTTGAATCTACTCGTGTACTGCCTATTGTAAAATGGATTTACTAAGCCAGAAACCTTCCCTGGAGTATACACAACATCTCACCCAAGTTTCATTGCTATCAGACGAATGGATATGAACGCATACGGGACTTTGTTGAAACGCTTCGCGCGTCGTTGCTCATTTGTTGATTCTACTCTTGTGTTACCTATTGTAAAATGGATTTACTAAGCCAGAAACATTCCCTGGATTATACACAACATCTCACCCAAGTTTCATCGCTATTGGACAAAGGGTATACGAACGCATACGGGACTTTTTTGAAACGCTTCGCACGTCGTCGCTCATTTGCTGAATCTAATCGTGCGCTACCTATTGCAAAATGGATTTACTAAGCCAGAAACCTTCCCTGGAGTGTACTGAACATCTCACCCAAGATAAATCGCAATCGGGTGAAATGAACGCATTACGGACTTTGTTTAAACGCTTCGCGCGTTGTCGCTCCTTTGTTGAATCTACTCGTGATCTACCTATTGTGAAATGGATTTACTAAGCTAGAAACCTTCCTTGGAGTGTACTCAACATCCCACCGCAATCGGTTGGGTGGTATATGAACGCATAGGCGACATACACACAACCACACACACACACACCCCCACAAACTATCACGTAACATTGATTTTTATATATATTGAACCCTTATTAATCTGCGATAAATAAGTATTCATGATTTATTATTATTATTACGGCGGCCCAGGCAGTACTTATGGATGGTGCAATGAGGAAGGCAAGTTAGCGTGTTGCAATGATTGCCACAGAAGCAGAGCTTGGTAGCTATTCTTGAAAACGGCCGGGTAAGCTGAGTTCAAGGCCATATTGTGTAACAACATGCACCAGAATTGGAGTCATAAGGGGATGGTCACGAGTTTCTTGCAACCGACCTACGATTGAATCACCCAATCAGGAGAGACCAAGCCAAAACCACGCGATGGGTGGCGTCACTGGTAAAAAGCGCGCGGAATTGATTATCTAGAGAACCGCCGATCCGAATTATCTCCGCATGTGTGCGCTGAGACGTTTGAATTAATTGATGAAGATTGACACTAGTCCCGTGTGTGTGAGATGAAAACTCTAGAAAAATTTTCTTAATTCACCCCACTCCACCTCACTCTGTCAGTTTCCAATAAATTGATCGACGAGACGCTGTTTCGATGTCTATCTGTTTGAGCTCTGGTGAGCTAACTTCACGCCAGTTTGTGTAGTGATTTTAACGCTTTAATATTGTTTCGAAGTAATACTTTGTGAGCTCTGGTGAGCTGACTTCACGCCAGTTTGCGTGGTGATTTTAAGTACTCTAATATTATTTGAAGACAACTATTTTCAGCTCTTAGGGGCAAGACTTGAGTAACATTCCAATTAGCGCTCAACTCGAGCGAAAGTCCACGCAGAGCAGTAGAGATTACCGAGCGAGATAACGACTGCGAGACAGGCAGATTTAAAACTTGTATTGTCAAGCCAGTGACGATGGGTTTGAAGTGTTCATTTCATGTACATTTTTACTGTATTTTTTAAGTGTTGTATTGTGCGTGTGTAAGCGAGAGCTAGGGAAAGTCTTCGTTGATTAATCGCATAGGACTATCATGGGCGAAATTAGTAACTCACAAGCGATTATAGCCAGGTCATTTTATAATAACATTGAACTTTTCTTCCAAAGAGACTACACCAAGATGTCCGACGTGTGGTCAGGAGCCGGAGTGATGTCCAACGCTTCTACGTAGACAACGATGGAGGGCTAATTTTCCCGTAGGGAAATGAGCCGAGATGCAAGTCATATGTTCTACAAGCTGATACGGTGATGTACAAAAATTGATTATTCAATATGTAGTTAGATTGGCGGGGGAACTTTGTAAATAGTTCATTTTGTCTTTTTCTTGTTTTAGATTGTTTTTCTTGTACCGAAACTAAATGTTTTAAATGTACGTTGGCACGTGGCCAAAGTTGTTTGTTGTGTATTATTTTTCTTTGGAGTCATATTTAAGGTTCACGGCGCGTGTACGTGATTTTTATCCATGCGAATGCGAAACCCGTTACATTCGATAAGTGGTGCTTTATTAAAGTTCATATTTTGTTGATAGGAAAGGGAGGTAATTACCGTAAGATGTTTGCTGAACAGGTTATTATTCATATTAGGGTTGCCGAGCGCAACGAATTAAGATGTAATTGTAGAACACCTTAGTTCTAATTTTTTAGATTTTTTTTGAGTCCTTTTCAGGTTTATTAGTCACGGCGTAGGACGGCGGCGCCAGCTGGTGGAAAATATTTATGTCATTTTATTTCAGGGTCTGTCAAACCCATACGTGTGATTCTGTGTGTGTTATCGTGTCAGGTGTGTGTTTTGATTCTACGTGAAGAGGGGTAGAGGTCCTACCGCCCTCATATTTTGTTGTTGTTGTATTTTTGATGGAAAGGCAGGGTGCTCTGAGGAGACCGATGTTCCTTGTCCATATGCTGATTCTTGGATTTCCTTGGGGAAATGCTGAGATATATTTTGTTCTGACACACACACACGTATTATTGTGCTTTGGGGCACGCTTCTTCGAGACTGGATCCCGTGCCTTGGGAGGCCGAGGTTATTTTGACACGTGGGTTGACAGATATGCAGATTTCCACGAATCGCCCGTCTAGCCTGGTAACTTATTTTTGTTAGGCAGTCCTATTTTCCGACTGGCCCCTTTAAGCTTTCATTTAGCAAACCTGTTCTTTTGTGATGGTTATTTTGAACCATAATTAATTGGGGAGTTCGCCATGTCTGTGACGGATTATTGCATGTCGTATGGATGGAATGTTGTGTTAATAATGTAAATGTTGGCTTTGAGCCTAGTAATTTGTTTTAATGACTCAGTTCATGTAATTTAGTGGGTGACGCCCGTGTGGTGTAGTGGTATTATACTTGTAAAAATGACGGCGGTCATATGTGTATTTGTTTTATTGGTCACGTGTTTAAATTACTTGTGTTGATTTGTGAGAAGTCCTAATTTTAGGCAGTAATGTTTTGCTACGGCAGTTTGGATTCCAATTTCATGCGGAAATTATTGTGTTGTTTATATTAAGTATAGGAAGTGGCGGTTTAGTTTTAAGTGTTGTATAGTTGTTCCCCGCGTCTGTCTAGCTGTAAGTAATGCGGATTCATCTTCTGAAAGTTTATTCCGGATGATGACGAATCATGCATTCAATTGTACTCATCGTGAAGCATGTAGAACAGCACTCGCTCATACATTGTCATTATTGTTGATTTTCTTGGGACACTTTATCCGAGTAATAATCTCTCCTGAGATTTGGCCTAGTTTTGGCAAAGTTAATTTATTCAGTGGGAGTCATTATGGGAGTTTTGTTTGTTAATTCTTTTTGTCAATAGCTGATCTGTTATAAAATCCATTTGTTATAACCCTGGCTTCACTTTTTCCTGCATGTTATTTTGTTATATGTTACCCTGCATGTTAATGAAGCGCTTTAATAACAACTAACGATATGGACTGTTACACCCCCCGAAACTGAGTCTCATAAGCTTCTTTGCAAGGGTACAATATAGACTCGCTAACCGTTGAAGATACACGAAACGTGATCAGGACCTTTCGGATAGGAAATTAAATTTTGAAGCTCGCATGTCCCATCAAAAGTTTGCTATTTCTTAGCGTTCTCTTTTTACTTGATTTGGAAATATGAAATTTTGAAACCAAAGGGTGTAGTGACGTCACTAAAATGGTCGCCATTTATTAATAGTGCAAAATATCGAAATTAAAAGTATCCTATATGTAAACATGGTAAATTAGCTACATCCATGCAAAATTTCATTTAAATCGGACCAGTGGTTCTTGCGTTATTGAGTAACACACGGACAGACAGACAGACAGATAGAAAGACAGACACACACCATCTCATTTTTATATATTAGTATGATAGATGAGCATGGGACCTAATGGAAAATAATTCTATCACCTGAAACCAAAAATGCATGGGACGAAAAAATACATCAAAATATCATGTTGGTTTCCGACCCTACAAGACGTAAAAAATATAATAAAAGTATTAAAAAACTATTTTTTGAATTTCATTCGAATCAATTTTTAAGTTATTCGTGGGACATAGAAAAATTTCGGACAAAAAGTACAAAATCATTAATAACTCCCTAATTATACGTCGTATGATGAAATAGCAAGAGACAAAAAAGATGTAATGTGTTATTGTCTACAACATTGGCCATGTACAATATCACACTCAGAGATATTACTGGAGATATGTAGCTTCCCCTATTTTTTTGTCTTTTGTAGGGTTGAAAATTAAAAAATGTACCTTTTCGGAATTTTTCTGTTGGTTGCAAGGTGAAAGGAGTTTTTTTTTTTGTGCCAAATATCAAGTTTGTAACTCATTTGGAAGTGGGTAAACATTTATGTCAGTGAGTGAGTCAGCCATGTAGCTTTATATAATATAGATGAGCATGGGACCTAATGGAAAATAATTCTATCTCCTGAAACCAAAAATGCATGGGACGAAAAAATACATCAAAATATCATGTTGGTTTCCGACCCTACAAGACGTAAAAATAAAATAAAAATATTAAAATAACCTATTATTTGAAATTACATTCGAATCAGTTTTTAAGTTATTCGTGGGACAAAGAGAAATTTCGGACAAAAAGTACAAAATCATTAATAACTCTCTAATTATACGTCGTATGATGAAATAGCAAGAGACAAAAAGTTTGTAATGTGTCATTGTCTACAACATAGGCCATGTACAATATCACACTCAGAGAAAGTTTTGGCCAAAAAGTACAAAATCATTAATAACTCCGTAATTAAACGTCGTATGATGAAATAGCAAGAGACAAAAAAAGATGTAATGTGTTAATGTCTACAACATAGGCCATGTACAATATCACACTCAGAGAAAAATTTCGGCCAAAAAGTACAAAATCATTAATAACTCCCTAATTAAACGTCGTATGATGAAATAGCAAGAGACAAAAAAGATGTAATGCGTTATTGTCTACAACATAGACCATGTACAATATCACACTCAGAGATATTACTGGAGATATGTAGCTTCCCCATATTTTTTGTCTTTTGTAGGGTTGAAAATTAAAAATTGTACCTTTTCGGAATTTTTCTGTTGGTTGCAAGGTGAAAGGAGTGTTTTTTGCCAAATATCAAGTTTGTAACTCATTTGGAAGTGGGTAAACATTTATGTCAGTGAGTGAGTCAGCCATGTAGCTTTATATAATATAGATGAGCATGGGACCTAATGGAAAATAATTCTATCACCTGAAACCAAAAATGCATGGGACGAAAAAATACATCAAAATATCATGTTGGTTTCCGACCCAACAAGACGTAAAAATATAATAAAAGTATTAAAAAAACTATTTTTTGAAATTTCATTCGAATCAATTTTTATGTTATTCGTGGGACATAGAAAAATTTCGGACAAAAAGTACAAAATCATTAATAACTCTCTAATTATACGTCGTATGATGAAATAGCAAGAGACAAAAAGTTTGTAATGTGTCATTGTCTACAACATAGGCCATGTACAATATCACACTCAGAGAAAATTTTTGGCCAAAAAGTACAAAATCATTAATAACTCCGTAATTAAACGTCGTATGATGAAATAGCAAGAGACAAAAAAAGATGTAATGTGTTAATGTCTACAACATAGGCCATGTACAATATCACACTCAGAGAAAAATTTCGGCCAAAAAGTACAAAATCATTAATAACTCCCTACTTAAACGTCGTATGATGAAATAGCAAGAGACAAAAAAGATGTAATGCGTTATTGTCTACAACATAGACCATGTACAATATCACACTCAGAGATATTACTGGAGATATGTAGCTTCCCCTATTTTTTTGTCTTTTGTAGGGTTGAAAATTAAAAAATGTACCTTTTCGGAATTTTTCTGTTGGTTGCAAGGTGAAAGGAGTTTTTTTTTGTGCCAAATATCAAGTTTGTAACTCATTTGGAAGTGGGTAAACATTTATGTCAGTGAGTGAGTCAGCCATGTAGCTTTATATAATATAGATGAGCATGGGACCTAATGGAAAATAATTCTATCTCCTGAAACCAAAAATGCATGGGACGAAAAAATACATCAAAATATCATGTTGGTTTCCGACCCTACAAGACGTAAAAATAAAATAAAAATATTAAAATAACCTATTATTTGAAATTACATTCGAATCAGTTTTTAAGTTATTCGTGGGACAAAGAGAAATTTCGGACAAAAAGTACAAAATCATTAATAACTCTCTAATTATACGTCGTATGATGAAATAGCAAGAGACAAAAAGTTTGTAATGTGTCATTGTCTACAACATAGGCCATGTACAATATCACACTCAGAGAAAGTTTTGGCCAAAAAGTACAAAATCATTAATAACTCCGTAATTAAACGTCGTATGATGAAATAGCAAGAGACAAAAAAAGATGTAATGTGTTAATGTCTACAACATAGGCCATGTACAATATCACACTCAGAGAAAAATTTCGGCCAAAAAGTACAAAATCATTAATAACTCCCTAATTAAACGTCGTATGATGAAATAGCAAGAGACAAAAAAGATGTAATGCGTTATTGTCTACAACATAGACCATGTACAATATCACACTCAGAGATATTACTGGAGATATGTAGCTTCCCCATATTTTTTGTCTTTTGTAGGGTTGAAAATTAAAAATTGTACCTTTTCGGAATTTTTCTGTTGGTTGCAAGGTGAAAGGAGTGTTTTTTGCCAAATATCAAGTTTGTAACTCATTTGGAAGTGGGTAAACATTTATGTCAGTGAGTGAGTCAGCCATGTAGCTTTATATAATATAGATGAGCATGGGACCTAATGGAAAATAATTCTATCACCTGAAACCAAAAATGCATGGGACGAAAAAATACATCAAAATATCATGTTGGTTTCCGACCCAACAAGACGTAAAAATATAATAAAAGTATTAAAAAAACTATTTTTTGAAATTTCATTCGAATCAATTTTTATGTTATTCGTGGGACATAGAAAAATTTCGGACAAAAAGTACAAAATCATTAATAACTCTCTAATTATACGTCGTATGATGAAATAGCAAGAGACAAAAAGTTTGTAATGTGTCATTGTCTACAACATAGGCCATGTACAATATCACACTCAGAGAAAATTTTTGGCCAAAAAGTACAAAATCATTAATAACTCCGTAATTAAACGTCGTATGATGAAATAGCAAGAGACAAAAAAGATGTAATGTGTTAATGTCTACAACATAGGCCATGTACAATATCACACTCAGAGAAAAATTTCGGCCAAAAAGTACAAAATCATTAATAACTCCCTAATTAAACGTCGTATGATGAAATAGCAAGAGACAAAAAAGATGTAATGCGTTATTGTCTACAACATAGACCATGTACAATATCACACTCAGAGATATTACTGGAGATATGTAGCTTCCCCATATTTTTTGTCTTTTGTAGGGTTGAAAATTAAAAATTGTACCTTTTCGGAATTTTTCTGTTGGTTGCAAGGTGAAAGGAGTGTTTTTTGCCAAATATCAAGTTTGTAACTCATTTGGAAGTGGGTAAACATTTATGTCAGTGAGTGAGTCAGCCATGTAGCTTTATATAATATAGATGAGCATGGGACCTAATGGAAAATAATTCTATCACCTGAAACCAAAAATGCATGGGACGAAAAAATACATCAAAATATCATGTTGGTTTCCGACCCAACAAGACGTAAAAATATAATAAAAGTATTAAAAAAACTATTTTTTGAAATTTCATTCGAATCAATTTTTATGTTATTCGTGGGACATAGAAAAATTTCGGACAAAAAGTACAAAATCATTAATAACTCCCTAATTATACGTCGTATGATGAAATAGCAAGAGACAAAAAGATGTAATGTGTTATTGTCTACAACATAGGCCATGTACAATATCACACTCAGAGATATTACTGGAGATATGTAGCTTCCCCCTATTTTTTGTCTTTTGTAGGGTTGAAAATTAAAAAATGTACCTTTTCGGAATTTTTCTGTTGGTTGCAAGGTGAAAGGAGTGTTTTTGCCAAATATCAAGTTTGTAACTCATTTGGAAGTGGGTAAACATTTATGTCAGTGAGTGAGTCAGCCATGTAGCTTTATATAATACTAGCTGAAGTACCCGTGCTTCGCTACGCGTCATAAATAAATTAAAATGTGAAGGTGACAGTTAAAACAGGGGATAGGCGAGGTGTTGCGCAGAGGGAGACTAAGGATGGAACATTTTGTCCAACTACACCGCTCGGCGTTGACCGTGTTATATAGCACAAATTTAGGGTTTACTCGCTAACCGGTAGGGATACCTTTCGGAGAGAAAATGTAATTATGAACCCCGTATATGCCATTAAAAGTTTGCTATTTCTTAGCGTTCTCTTTTTATATGAAATGGATGTATGAAAGTTTGAAACCAAAGGGTGTAGTGACGTCACTAAAATTGTCGCCATCTTTAAATAGTGAACAGTATTGAAATCAAAAGTAACCTATATGTTAACCAGGTAAATCAGCTACTTTCATGTAAAATTCATGTAAATCGGACCAGTGGTACATGCGTGATTGATTAATACACAGACACACACTATCTCATTTTTAGCCTCGCTTCGCCTGCGTCATTGTCATGCCATATAGTTATTCAATGAAATGCAAATTTAACCCCGTTAACACCCTTTTAGAACCTGAATATCCAAAAATCCCTCCTTAGTAGATGTTTTCGACACACAACAAACATATCCCCAAAATATCATTCTTCTAACTTTAATAGTTTTGGTTGTTCGATGAGAGTGAAAATCCAAAAATCCTTCCTTAGTGGACGTTTTTATTCCAGAATTTCACCCCTCCCCATAGGCCCCTTAAGTTGCATTTATGAAAAAACAGTCGAACATCTATTTATTTTATTTACTTATTTATTTATTTATTTATTTATTTTTAAGCTGATTTATTTCCTCCGAGTTTCAAACTCCTCGCCTATGTCGTTTAAGAGATACACGTTCCGTTAGGAATCATTCAACCCCTACTTTTCATCCCTTTCACCTCATAATATACACCACATCGAAAAACCATTAGACATGTGTCAGCTTATTTTTAATGATTAGTATATATGCCAAGTATCACATCCCTAAATGAAACCTCTCGTGAGATATTGTCATTCAATGAAATTGACGTTTACCACCTTAACACCTCTTTAGAACCTGAATATCCAAAACTCTTTCCTTAGTGCACGTTTTCGACATACAACGAACATATCCCCAAAATTTCATGTTTCTAACTTCAATAATTTTGGCTGGGCGATGATGAGTGTGTGAGTCAGCCAGGGCATTTTCTTTCATTTCTTTTTGATAATTTCACCCCTCCCCATGAACCCCTTATATTGGATTTATGAAACAAACGGTCGAACACCTATTTACTTATTTAAAGCTGTTTTCCGCCTGTGTTTGATGAGTGAGTGAGTCAATCAGTTAGGACACTTTCTTTCCTGTTTTTCCCCCCAGAATTTCACCCCTCTCCAAGGGCTCCTTAAATTGGATTTATGAAAAAACGGTCGAACATCTATTTACTTGAATTTTAAGCTGTTTTATCCCGCTGAATTTCAAACTCTCGCCTATGTCGTTTCAGAGATACACGCTCCGTTAAGAATCCCCCAACCCCCAATTTTCACCCCTTTCATCTCATAATATACACCACATCGATAAACCCTTAGACACATGTCTGCTTATTTTTAATGATTAGTTTATATGCCGAGTATCATATCCACAAATGAAACCACTCGTGAGATATTGTTATTCAATGAAATGCAGGTTTAACCCCCTTAAGACCCCTTTAGAAATTGAATATCCAAAAATCCTCCCTTAGTGTACGGTTTTGACATACAACGAACCTATCCCCGAAATGCCATGTTTCCAACTACAATATTTATGGCTGGGCGATGATGTGTGAGTGAATGAGTCAGGACATTTTCTTTCATTTTTTTTTTCTTCAGAATTTCACCCCTCCCGATGAACCCCTTCAATTTGATTGATCAAAAAAACTGTCGAAAAGCTATTTAGTTACTTTAAAGCAGTTTTCCCCCCTGAGTTTGATGAGTCAGTCAGTCAATCAGTAAGGACACTTTTTTCCTGTTCCCCCCCCCCCCCCCCCAAGAATTTCACCCCTCCCCATGGGCCCCATAATTTGGATTTATGAAAAAACGGTTAAACACATATTTACTTATTTTTATGCTGATTTTGTTCCGCTGAGTTTCAAACTCCTCGCCTATGTCGTGAGATACACGCTCCGTTAGGAATCTTTCAATCCCCACTTTTCACCCCTTTTACCTCATAATATACACCACATCGAAAATCCCTCAGACACGTGTCTTCTTAATTTTAAATGATGAGTTTATATGCCGGGTATCACATCCCCCTATGACACCAATCGGGAGATATTGTTATTCAATGAAATGCAGGTTTAACCCCCTTAAGACCCCTTTAGAACCTGAATATCCGAAAATCCTACCTTAGTAGGCGGTTTTGACATACAATGAACATATCCCCAAACTGTCATGTTTCTAACTTCAATAATTTTGGCTGGGCGATGATGAGTGAGTGAGTGTGTCGGGATATTTTTTTTTTAATTTCTTTTTTCAGAACTTCACCCCTCCCCATGAACCCTTTAATGAAAAAAACTGTCGAACAGCTATTTACTTACATTAAAGTAGTTTTTCCCCCTAAGTTTGATGAGCGAGTCAGTCAGTCAATCAGTTAGGACACTTTCTTTCCTGTCCCCCCCCAGAATTTCACCCCTCCCCATGGGCCCCTTAAATTGCATTTATGAAAAAACGGTCAAACACATATTTACTTCTATTTTATGTTGATTTTTTTTCGCTGAGTTTCAAACTCCTCGCCTATGTCGTTTAAGAGATACACGCTCCGTTAGGAATCTTTCAATCCCCACTTTTCACCCCTTTCACCTCATAATATACACCACATCGAAAAACCCTCAGACACGTGTCTTCTTATTTTTAATGAGTTTATATGCCGAGTATCACATCCCCCAATGAAACCAATCGGGAGATATTGCTATTCATGGAAATGCAGGTCTACCCCCTTAATTCCCCTTTGCGGCCTTGAGGAAGCTGCATACCAAATTTAATTCCAATCCGTTCAGTGGTTTCTGAGATTTCGTGATGAATGAATGAATGAATGAGTGAGTGGTATTTGACAAATATATACGTAGTAGATATTGTCAAGTCTTGGTTATGCTAAACTCGGTTGACAGTGCTGTGTGAGCAGTTGAGTAACTAACGGGATTTCAAGTAAAGATCCTCATTTTCTATACCGGTAGTGCAGAGCGCAACTGGAATCCAATCGGCCGTGTCTCGACTTGAGCTATGTTGCCATGGAAACTATCTGCCTTGCCATTCCTTCATGAGTATATTTTATGATTTGATTAGCATGTGCTGAGTGCAAAAGGGCCGAAATCAGAAGAATGAGAAAGACTATCGAAAATTCATGTAGCCAGCGGTTCATTCTGGGTCCTAAACTATGTGTATGCAAAATATGGTTGAGATTGGTGGAACGGTGTAGATTTGTATACGGAACCAACCCACATACATACATACATACATACATACAGACTTTCACTTTTATATATTAGATAGATGAGCATGGGACCTAATGGAAAATAATTCTATCACTTGAAACCAAAAATGCATGGTACGAAAAAATACATCAAAATATCATGTTGGTTTCCGACCCTACAAGACGTAAAAATATAATAAAAGTATTAAAAAAACCTATTTTTTGAAATTTCATTCGAATCAATTTTTAAGTTATTCGTAGGACATAGAAAAATTTCGGACAAAAAGTACAAAATCATTAATAACTCCCTAATTATACGTCGTATGATGAAATAGCAAGAGACAAAAAAGATGTAATGTGTTATTGTCTACAACATAGGCCATGTACAATATCACATTCAGAGAAACCTTTTGGCCAAAAAGTACAAAATCATTAATAACTCCGTAATTAAACGTCGTATGATGAAATAGCAAGAGACAAAAAAGATGTAATGTGTTATTGTCTACAACATAGGCCACGTACAATATCACACTCAGAGAAAAATTTCGGCCAAAAAGTACAAAATCATTAATAACTCCCTAATTAAACATCGTATGATGAAATAGCAAGAGACAAAAAAGATGTAATGTGTTATTGTCTACAACATAGGCCATGTACAATATCACATTCAGAGATATTACTGGAGATATGTAGCTTCCCCCTATTTTTTTGTCTTTTGTAGGGTTGAAAATTAAAAAATGTACCTTTTCGGAATGTTTCTGTTGGTTGCATGGTGAAAGGAGTGTTTTTGCCAAATATCAAGTTTGTAACTCATTTCGAAGTTGGTAAACATTTATGTCAGTGAGTGAGTCAGCCATGTAGCTTTATATAATATAGATGACCCAGGAAATCCTGGGTCTTATTGAAGAAAGGAACAAATTTAGAAATATAGACACTCAAGCGTATAAGTCTCTAAAGAATCAAATAACAACGAAATGTCGCAAGGAGAAAGAAAATTGGATGAAGCAGGTATGCATGGATATTGAGGATGACCTGGAGAATAGGAAACCTGACAAAGCTTATTTTAAATGAAATCTTTGAGCTATCAGCAACGCATTACAAGCAACGTAGTAAAGGATTCCAAAGGGAAGCTATTGTTTGAAAATGATAAGGTATGTGAGCGATGGATGGAATACCTTGAAGATTTGTATGATGGACCAGATATTACTGACAATAGTAGTTATATAGAAGATGAAGAACTAATTGAAGAAGATGATAAAGGTCCAACTATAACTAAAGCAGAGTTTTATGCAGCACTCACTAAACTGAAAGGAAATAAAGCAACTGGTGTAGATAACATTCCTGCAGAGCTCTTAAAATGTTGTGATGTAAGCATTAAGGAATGCCTTTTTCAAATCATTACTAAATGCTATGAGGACGGAATTGTACCTCCTGATTTTATTAAAAGTCGAACAATCACACTACCCAAGAAAGGAAATGCTTGTGAATGTTCTAATTATAGAACTTTAGCCATTCTTTCATATGCATCAAAGATTTTATTGATAATCATCAAAGAGAGACTAAGCAAGAAAATTGAACAACATCTGGATAGTGATCAGTATGGATTTAGAAGAAGGAAAGGGACTAGGGAGGCTATCCTAGCATTACGTCAGATTTTAGAAAGAAGACTGGAAGTTAATCGAAAAACCTATATAGTATTCATTCATATAGAAAAGGCATTTGATAATGTTAATTGGAAAACCTTATTTCTTACATTGGCCAAAGTCGGGATTGACTGGAAAGACAGGTGCCTTATTCTGAACTTATATAAAAATCAAACTACAGAAATAACAGTTAATGGCAATAAAAGAGAAGCAAAAATAAGAAGAGGTGTAAGGCAGGGTTGTCCTCTATCACCATATCTCTTTAATATCTATATAGAAGCTGCAGTAAATGTATTAAAAGAGAAAACAAAAGGATTAAAATTTAATGGAGTACAGGTTCATAGCATTCGCTTTGCGGATGATGTTGCACTTTTAGCAAACTCTGCATGTGAAATAAATAAAATGTTAAACATTTTTCAGAAATCCTTAGGAAAATTCAGGCTAAGAGTTAATTCTCGGAAGACAAAATTAATGGTGGTTGATAAAAAGAAACAACCAATTTTAGCTAATATAATATCAAATGATAGTGCCATTGAACAAGTAACGGAATTTTGCTATTTGGGAAGTGTGATTAATTATGACAACAGATGCATCTCAGAAATTAAGAAAAGAATAGTGTTGGCGGAGAAAGCCTTTCAAAATAAGAAGAATTTGCTGCTCAATGAGCACCTCAACTTGAAGATAAGGAAGTCATTTCTCAAGACCTTTGTTTGGAGTGTGTTGACCTATGGTTGTGAAACATGGACACTGGGGAAAAGAGAAGAATCAAAACTTGAGGCAGCTGAAATGTGGTTTTGGAGACGAATGACCCGAACAAGCTGGGTGGAAAGAAAGACAAATGAGCTTGTTCTGAACCAAATTCAGGAGAATCGATGCCTGTTGAACACCATCAAGAAAAGGAAATCAAAATTCATGGGACACGTACTCAGACACGACACTCTCCTCCAGGTCATTTTTGAAGGAAACATTTTGGGGAAGAAACCAAGGGTACGACCAAGACAATCGTATCTCAAGAACATTGTCAAGGAAATGGAATGTGAATCGTAAGTCAATATGAAGAGAACTGCTGAAGACCGTAAGAAATGGCTGCAACGACAAGGCTTTTAGCCTTTAGATGCTGATGATGATGAGCATGGGACCTAATGGAAAATAATTCTATCACCTGAAACCAAAAATGCATGGGACGAAAAAATACATCAAAATATCATGTTGGTTTCCGACCCTACAAGACGTTAAAAAATATAATAAAAGTATTAAAAAAAACTATTTTTTGAAATTTCATTCGAATCAATTTTTATGTTATTCGTGGGACAGAAAAATTTCAGACAAAAAGTACAAAATCATTAGTAAATCCCTAATTAAACGTCGTATGATGAAATAGCAAGAGACAAAAAAGATGTAATGTGTTATTGTCTACATCATAGGCCACGTACCACACTCAGAGAAAAATTTCGGCCAAAAAGTACAAAATCATTAATAACTCCCTAATTAAACGTCGTATGATGAAATAGCAAGAGACAAAAAAGATGTAATGTGTTATTGTCTACAACATAGACCATGTACAATATCACACTCAGAGATATTACTGGAGATATGTAGCTTCCCCCTATTTTTCTTGTCTTTTGTAGGATTGAAAATTAAAAAATGTACCTTTTCGGAATTTTTCTGTTGATTGCATGGTGAAAGGAGTGTTTTTGCCAAATATCAAGTTTGTAACTCATTTCGAAGTGGGTAAACATTTATGCCAGTGAGTGAGTCAGCCATGTAGCTTGATATAATATAGATGAACGTGGGTCCAGAAACGCTTTGTTTCCAAGTTACTTCTCATTGTCTCCAACTCAATATTCATGGGAAACACACAAGAACAGAACATTTGAATCATGGGGAACATGCACTCTTGGTTACGTCTGGTTACGTTGTCATTATCGTAGGTGCACCGCCAGTTTTTGTTTTACATGACCCTGTTGCCATGCGACTTAGCAGATGTGCCTTTAGTTGTGCGACAAAACATGTACTTCATGGACGATGGAGCACCTCCTCATTTTTGTGTTAATGTCCGTCGGCTTCTAAATAACAGATTTGCTGACAAATGGATAGGTAGAGGTGGACCAATTTCCTGGCCTCCACGCTCTCCGGATCTAAAATCACTGGACTTTTATTTGTGAGGGCATGAAAGCTCTTGTGTATCGAACCCCAGTACACGATGTTCAGAGTCTCCGTGCCCGTATTATGGAAGGCTGCGAAACCACACGCATTACTCCAGGGATACATCATCGCATCCGAGATTCACTACGACAGCGGGTTGTTGCAAGTATCAATGCGCACGGAGGGCACATTGAACATCTCCTGTGAGCGAGAGTTGCATGTGGTATGCTGATACGTTCTGTTCTTGTGTGTTTCCCATGATAAATGAGTTGGAAACAATGAGTTATAACATGGAAACAAAGCGTTTCCAGACCCATCTTCATATAACATAATTTCTTCGTCTACGTGTGAGGAATGTGTCCTGCATTTTGTGCCGTACAGTTTTGTTACACCCTGTATACAAAACAGGAACTGTCAGTCACTACAAAATTACGTCAGGGAAGTCAATCTTCTTTTACAGTATGACATATGATATCGGTCACATGGCTCGCTACATAATTCACATATGCTTGTAGCTGCATTTGGAGTGTGAAAGTCTTTCTTTCTGCATATCCTGAAGTGAAATCCATGGACTGCGAAACGCGTCACAGTGTGTCGTAAATCGCAGTCTGCTCTGTTCCAGTCATATGATAACATCGCTTCTGTCCCACAGAAGTCCAAACATATGTCTTTCTTTTTTAAATGAAGTTCCGCAAGAAGTTTCTGATAGGCAGCGCTAGATGGAAGCTGCATTTGCAGTCTGATTTGCTCAATACAGAAAGGCTCTGCAGCCAGCTCGAAAGATTAGCCGGGACGGAGTAAATTTCGATACACACAACACTTTCTTTAGAAAGATAGACTTAACTTGTTTTATTTCCTTTCAGTTGGTTTTGGTCAGATGTATTTTGATGTAAGTTAGTTTTTTCAGATAACCTGCGTTGATATGTTGTTGTTCGAGTCTTCAGTCTTTTGACTGGTTTGATGCAACACTCCAAGCCTTCCTGTCCTGAGCTAATTGTTTCATCTCTACATAGCTATCACACACTACATCCGAGGCAATATGTTTAACATATTCTAACCTTGGTCTACCCCTACATTTCTTGTCCTCGACCCTTCCTTCCATAACTAAGCTTGCTATTCCTGGGTGTCTTAGTACGTGTCCTACCAACCTATCTCTTCTCTTCATTAGCAGTCGCCAGAAACATCTCTTCTCTCCCACTCGTCTTAATACCTCTTCGTTTGTAACCCTATCTACCCATCTGATCTTCATCAGTCTCCTGTAACACCACATTTCAAACGCTTCAATTCTCCTCTTTTCTGCTGCACCAATAGTCCAAGTTTCATTTCCATAGAGTGCTACGCTCCATACAAATGCTTTCTTAAATGACTTCCTAATACCTAAATCTATATTCGAAGTCAACAGATTCGTTTTTTGTAGAAATGCTTTCCTTGCCTGAGCCAACCTAAATTTTATGTCCTCTTTGTTTCGTCCATCACTGGTTATTTTGCTTCCTAAGTAACAGAAGTCTCCTACTTACTTCAGCTTTTCACCTGCCAATTTGATGTCCATAGACGTTTCTGATTTATTTCGGCTGCATTCCAATATTTTTGTTTTACATTTATTAATTTTCACCCAAATTAATTTTTTCTCGAATTTCCTTCATTGCTTATTCAATGTAAAGATTGAAAAGTATGGGTGATAAGTTGCAGCCTTGCCTTACACCTTTCTGAATACCAGCTTCTCTCTCATGTCCTTCAGCTCGAATAACTGCTGTCTGGTTTCTGTATAGATTGTAGATCACCCTCCTATCCCTGTACTTTATTCCAATCGTTTTTAAAATGTCAAACAATTTAGTCCAATCAACGTTATCAAAAGCCTTTTCTAAGTCTGCAAATGCCATGAACGTTCTCTTATCTTGATATGGTGACTACAATAGTGTGTATAACTGTAGTTATTAGAGTCAGGGTTAGTGATAGATGCCCTGGGACTTGAAATAAGGTACCATGCAGGGAGTTTGGAAAAATGTGGAGTAAATCTACAGTCACTGCCAGAATTTGGACATCCGCCTTGCAGTTGTGATGAGCGACTTAATGCGCGCGGTTAAGCAGCGGGGTTCTTCATCAGTGAGACTAATGATCTCAACCACATGCATCAAGTAATGGCAGAGGGCGCACGGTAAAGGTGCAGTCTCTATCAACTCAGTGTCGAGTCGGGTGAAGTAAGCTCATCCGGCAGCGGATTGACAGCCACCCACACCCACCCACCAGCCAATCAACTTTTTTTTCTCAAAGTGAAACAAGTATTAGCACTTTCTGCTCTGCCTCAAAGGAAAAGAATAGCAGTGGGTCGTGACGCCAAAATTAACACGCATATGCTCTTCGTGATCCTGGCTTCTGATTGGATTATTTGCGAAACAAGAGTCTTTCATGGAAACATCAAATTACATTAGAACCAAATTTAATCTATGGTAGCATGCTAAGGTTCTATGCCCAAGATCGCGGCTTAAAACCCGGTCGAAGTCGTCGGATTTTTAAGAGCTTTAAAAATCGCTGAGTATGCCTTCCTTCGGTGGAGAAGTAAAGCCGGCAGTCCCATGTCATAGATTTATGGCATGAAAAAGAACCTTCCACTAACTACACTTGTGTAAAACCCAAATTTGTAGGTTAGTATTGATAACGTTCTATTAGTTTCAACGTTTGCCATTAGGAGCTGACTGCGATGCCATCTGGTAGCTAAATCCGCAAGCTAGGTGTCGTGGACGGTAGCATTTGGACGCAAAAGTAGGAAAAATGAAAATCCACAGCCTGCTTCCAGTCTCCGACCGGGTCAGGAATGGAATGAATGAAGCCCCCATCTAGCGGCGAGGATATGAACTGTGCCGGCTACCGAGGCCTGACGCACTCCTCTGGGGCAATGATTAAATGAATGACAGATGAGATGAAATGACAGTGGAGAGTGTTGCTGGAATGAAATTTTGACAGGGAAAACCGGAGTATCCGGAGAAAAACCTGTCTGCCTCCGTTTTGTCCAGCACAGATCTCACATATAGTGACCGGGATTTGAACCACGGACCCAGCGGTGAGAGGCCGGCGTGCTGCCGCCTAAGCCACGGAGGCTTCTGGACGCAAAAGTCGGAACTACATGAGATTATTGTCTGCGGTCCTTACTTGAATTAAATAGAAAACACACTCTAATACAGCCATCACAATTAACACCGGTTATCAGACAGATTCTACACACACCCAAAGTACACGGGGCTACATGACCACTTTGTCGCAGCCCCTAAACTGAGGAACCAACCAACCGAATATGTAGATTTTGGCCATGATGGCTTTTTGCTACAAATTTTTACGTTTGCTTACAACGCTCCCCAACTTATCAAGCAGCATAAACCGCCTCGTTGCGTAGTGGCTAGCTCTCTTAGCTGTCGCGCCGGAGGTCCGGGTTCGATTCCTGACTCTACTGGTCTGATGGCTGGAACGGGGTACACTCAGCCTCGTAAGCAAAAAATGAGAAGAGGAGGGTTCTATTCCCACCCTCGTTTCTCCACTCTACTCCAGGCAAATGCTGGGATAGTTCCAAACTTAAGGGCACGTGACGGTGTCCGTCAACCAAACAGGCTGACAGCATGGCACAAGTAAACAATGAATAGTTCGCACTTCAGCCACCATGGATCTTGAAAGTTTAAAATCCCAACAACAAGATCAACAGATGTTATATTGGCTTTCAGGGCCAAGGAATTAAAACACGGCAATTCATTTAGATTTAAGCCGTGTCTTGTACGGGATTTCACCTCGGAACACCAAGATAGGCTCATCAGTGGGCTCTTGGTGTCCGTGCCTGGACCCTCACAGGAGTAGCGAACTGCGCGCTACCTCCATTCTTGGTGTTCCTGGGCAAAACCCCGCACAAGATACGGCATACATGGAATATCCAGTGACTGTGTGTGTCTACACTGTGCATTGTATCACCTGTTTGAGTGCCAACTAAGAACACTACCACTAAGCAAAACACGAACATTTTATACTGAGTTGAACTATTCAACTGTCTGTACACATTGTGTTTATTAAAGTTTATGTTCGACAATGTCGAAATGTAAATATTATACGCCAGAAAACTGTATCAAAAAGATGGTCATTATAGTACTGTTTTTCATTATGAGACAGTTTCTCCAGCCAATCAGAGTTCATACATTGACCAATTAGGTAAGGATACCTTCGCGCATGCGCTCAAAATCCAACATGTCGGACATGAATTACATGATTTGGAAGTTCAAATTGGATATCGGATCAACCATTGTAGTTACAATCCCAAACATAAAGACAAAATCAGCACGAACCTTTACGGTAACAAGAAAATACTATGACATATCCAAGAAATGTATGAATCTACTTCATGAAGTTAGCAACACAGCATCCTTCTACATAAATTGCCGACATGGAAAGTGCACCGACCCATATGTTCGCGTAAATAAACGGGCGAATATGAGTCAAGAAATAGTATACCTTAATATCCCCAACTCCAATTGCTCAAACGCTAGTTCTGATCGGCACTAGACATCATGCAGGCTGTAAACAATAGCTTTGCCAAGCAAAGTAAATGGTCTCTGCTTTCGGAATTCTTTGACCCACGCATGCGCTCTGTTCAGTCAGCAAACCACCCAGCGCGCTCTGTTCACTAACTGAAGTTACTGAATCCCACAGATAGCCTATTTATGAATATTTATGTTAAAGCATATAATAAAATTATATTATCGTCGAACATAAATAGTCGATTGCAACTCGCCTATAATGGTAATTAAGACACTCGTATGGAAATTATAAAACTCGCTACACTCGTTTTATAAACATATTCGTGTCTTGATTATTGCCATTATAGGCTCGTTGCATAATGTACTATTCTTATGCGTCCGAAGCCGGTGAAAATTTATATCCATTGATATTTGAGTTATGCTTGGTATTAGCTGAGAAAAAAAGATGTTGACAATAATGATGATGATGGTGATACTTACGATAATACTATTATCTGATTTTGTTTCATTGTTCTCTTCCTCCTTTTTCCGATATTTTAAAGAAGACGACGCTTCTGATCAGGTTGCAAGGAAACTCATTATGGCAATAATAATATTATCGTATGGCCTCGGGTGCCAGGTGCAAGGTTTGTTATTTGACGCCTAGAAGGCAGCTTACATGTCGAATTGTGTTGTTCCTTGGAGTGCTATGAAAGTCAAGGAGGTTAGATATCTAAGCTCCTTGATACTAAAGCGCTTTCTAGCAGAGAAAGGAGGAACTTTTGTGTTGGCGGAAAATCCTAAGATTAATTTTGCCATTATGAACACGGCCTACTGAATTCAAATGTGTTCTTTAACATGCCAACAACGTATGACATGCGTGCCATGATTTTTGTTGCCTTTCAAAAGTCACTTACCATGGCCAGGAGCGAATCTGCAAGCTTGGGGTTGGTGGTCCGACACGATAACCACTCACCCACCGATGGTAATGATGAAACCGGGTCAAGTTTGCCAGTTAAAGGGCTCATTATTCATCACGTTAGCAAACATTTTGGAATAAGACTAGCGGAATGTGCGGAATGCTTCAGGTGCTGCGCTAGCTATGTATTTATGTTCGGTCGATGAGGAACTCGACGCAACCCGACGCTCGAGGGGTTGTTCATACACCACGTGCCGGGCGTCTCAAGAAGTGACAGCATTACACGACACCTCGAGACACGATCGATGTGCGTCTCCTTTCATTCCATCACTCGTGATGGCTGACGGTGATTAACTACAGATATCTAACCTCAGGATACACCGATCGTGAGCCTATATATTGCTTTATACAGTATACGGTAATTCTCAACAGAGTAATGGAGTGGTTATACGGATGATAAGCAAGGTGAATTGCGGTGAGGTACCTAAACATATCGGGACAGTTGATTACTTTGCTATAAAATATTTGCTGGAAGCAACACAGCCCTGCGCTCGACCCTCGTGTACGGTTCCACTTCACAAAGATTAGGTTTGTGGGGAGAGAAAGGAGAGAAAGTGGATATTTCTTCTTTTGAGCTTTCCAACCTAGCATCCAGCTCCAGTTTGTTATTAGGTTGATTGTTTTCTTTCATCGATTTTAATAGTACCAGGATGTACAAACCATGATAGTAATATATATACCGCATATATTCGTTTACGGCCTTTAAAGACTACGTTAGGCAACAATTACACATTATTGGAAGCCTTCTTCGCCGCCCAAAATATTCAAATTCTTTCTCTGGAGGCCTGTCTTCGTTCTTCTGTCCAACCCCTGTTCATTTTTGGTTCGTCGTGGAATCCTTGGAATTTGTCGATAACTGACCTAAACTTAGCGCGGTTTGAAATGTCTTCCGACTTTAGTCCAACCTGAACCATTTGTCAGACACCTTAGGTCTACTGTCGAGTATTCTAAAAATCCTCTTCGCAAGACCATGAAAGTAATAGTTGACGAAACGAACGAATATTTGTTTAAATGTTAACATCCAATCTCCAGACCGTACTCGAACTAGCAGCAGACGTATCGCTCTGTTTTAGAGCCTCATATGCGGGTCTTGATCTATGTCTGCGGACAGAAAGTTAAAAAAAAAATGAAAACTAAAAAAAAACTAGCATGTGGAAATATAAGGGTTGTGTGACGAGGAGGTCCTATAACAACCTAACACCAGATACCAGCTTACAGAGAGGAGAGTGGGACCACACATTTTCCTCTACAAAAGTAGGTTACTTCAAATGGCGTGACAACATACCTGTTCACCTTGATTCAAACTACCACGGGTGTAAACAAACAACGGAGCAAAGGACACAGAAGGACGGTTCTAGACTCGCTGTTGAATGTCCTAGGCTTGTCAAGGACTACAATAACTGTATGGGTGGAGTGGACATTGCGGATCGACTGCGAGTTCTGTACAATGTTGAACGCAAGTCCAAAAAGTGGTGGCTGAGACTTTTCTGGGGATTATTAGACATTCTGTTCGTAAATTCTTACATTATTTATTGTGAACTCTTTGGTACAATCATCTTCTTCTTTCCTAGCGTCTATCCCGCGATGGTGCAGGGTCTGCTTGTTTGGTTGCTGTTCGCCACTTCTTCCTGTCAAGGGCATCTTCAGGTTTAAGTCCACACATCACCAAGTCTTTCTTGATTCTGTCCAGCCATCTTTTCTTGGAACGTCCACGGGGTCGATTTCCTCCTGGATCGTATTGGAGTGCCTCACTTGCCACAGAGTTCTCATCACTTCTAGTGACATGCCCATGCCACCGAATCCATGTTTCTCTCATTTTATCGGTAATGGCTGCAACGCCCATCTGTTTCCGGATATGTTCATTCCTGACATGATCAAGCCGTGTAACACCCATGGACCAACGTAACGTTTTCATCTCCATTCCATGTAGGGCTTGTTGAAGCTTGGTTGAAGCTGGCCAACATTCTGTGCCGTAAAGTGCCACTGGTCGTATCATGGACTTGTAAACTTTCCCTTTCAAAGAGATAGGTACTTTCTTATCGCACAGCACTCCTGTGACTTGGCGCCACTTCATCCACGCACGTGCTCGAGCATCGAGAAGCGTTTCGCCATCAATATCAGTGTTAAAATACAGGAGGTCGGTATCTCAAGGACGTGTGGCCATGGAGAACCCAAAATCCAACAAGAGGTTATATGATCAACGTGCATCCCCGCAGTCATTTAGAAAAAGGAGGAAAACTGGCTACTCTATCCCAAAAGATGTGAGGCTTGGAAATCGAGGAATACATTGGGCCACTTTTGTTGCTCTACGTGGGCGATGTGAAGTCTGCAGTAAAAAGAAAATTCAGTCTCGTCCTCACTCAAAGTGCAGCCATTGTAACGTGTTTTTGTGTGTCAACGAGAGTAAAAACTGTTTTGTTGGGTACCATGAGATAAACGTGTAATAATAACCCCTTGGGCTCAAACACTTATGAACCTAACTGCCCTTCTGGTTTCAGAGTATGGGGTATTAATTTTCTACTTTTCATATTTTTGCAAAGTGTATATTTCTTTGGTATTGTTTCTGACAACAATAAGTTAATTATATGTAACATCCACCTCTAAGTTGTTCACCCACAGAAGCAACATATTTTGTAATTTTGGAAAATATCTACAAAAGAATAAAGTTTTGTGTTCTATTCTAAAAACAGAGTCAGTAAATTCTCTGTTGCCTGTAGAGGACTGACGGTACTTGTAAGTACCACCTAAGAAACTTATACTTAGGTATAAGTAAGAGTTTTGAAAAAAATATGTGTTCAAACTGAAGCATATTAAGGCAAATGAAATTTAAAATATACATTCTTTACCAACTTTTAAGGTTGGTTGGTTCCTCAGTTTAGGGGCTGCGACAATGCGGTCATGTAGCCCCGTGTACTTTGGGTGTGTGTAGAATCTGTCTGATAACCGGTGTTAACTGTGATGGCTGTATTAGTGTGTGTATCTGTGTTTTAATTTAAGTACAGATTGCAACTTAGAATTTTTCAAATAGTTCCTACTTTTGCCGCCAAACGCCACCGTCAACGACTACTAGGCCTAGTTCAGAACTTAGCTACTAGACGCCACCGCAGTCGGTTCTTGGCAACGAACGTAGAAACCTAAGAGCGTTGTTTATATGCATAACCTATCCAATTTAGCTTCGCACAAGTGTAATTAGTGGAAGGTTCTTTAACATGTCATAAATCTATGACATGGGTCCGCCGGCTTTACTTTCCCTCCGAAGGAAGGCATACTGAGGGATTTTTAACGCTCTTAAAAGATCTGACGGCTTCAGCCGGGTTTGAACCCGCTATCTTGGGCATAGAACAACTTTTAAGGGTTCATGGCTCAAAGGATTAACCCTTATAGTGTCAGGGGGTGAAATATCGGCTGAAGAGGCTTCTGCTAAAAATGCCACAGGTCGATCGATCTATCGGCCCCGATTTTATAAAAGTTGTTTTTATTATTTCCAGTCAAGCAATGTTATCACTGTTGTAGCCATGACAACGCGGGAATCATTATATCTCTGTAAATATCGATGCGGTTAAGTTCCGTGAATAACTGGATTAATACAGTAATAAGTATTCTTTGAACGTGCTGCAGTGAGCTGACTTCCCGTTGGTGTGATCTTTTGAAGTTGATTTTTTTTTCTTACTCGGAGCTAATTTTGATACTTGGCGATAAAGTATCTAAACTCCTTGAATGAAGAGACAATAAGTAAGATTTTAACGCTGAGTGAAGTGTATGAAAGTGAATTATATTTGACTTATGACAACGACTTTGAAAATTTTCCAATACAAATTATGAAAAATTAATTATATTTAATAAAACAAATGAAAAACATTAATTATTTAAAATGTATTTTACCTTCTACGAAAAAATATCAACATTCTAAAAAATATAGGTAGGAAATAATTTTTGTCAAATACGTACTTGTAATATCACGAAACTTGGCTTGGTATTTTTAACATAACCACTCATAATAGCCTGGCATTAAAAGTGTAAATCATTGCTGTCTCACTCGCACCCATCAAGCGAGGGTGCTCGGTAAGAGGTCAGTTCTCACCAGGATGGTCAGACTTGCTCTCATTGGTTGGCACTGTGGTAGCCCATGTCACCTCTCCACTATATTAATATATTTCTCACTTCAAGCATTATCTTGGCTCACTTGAAGTACTGAGCCGGTCAGCAGACAGTTCAGCTGGTGAGCCATGGATTGAAATGACTAACAAGCCAGCAGCTGCAAGTGAGCTATGTCCCGAGTAAGGTCCAGGCAAGAATCTCTCAGTAGCACATTCTAGAGTTGAAGAGAGCCCTGTCACTTAGCCAGTAGCTTTATCTTAAGGTAAGACGAAGGAAGGAAGGAAGGAAGGAAGGAAGCTTGTAGTTTAACGTGACCGTTAATATTGAGATCATGAGCCACGGGACCTCCTTTTTACGTGGAATCCGAACCACAGGACGCTGCATTTCACTTCGAAAATCTCACATGCTTTGACCGGGAATCGAACCCGGACCGCCTTGGTGAGAGGCATACAGCTAGACCGCTGAGCCACCACGCCCCCCTAAGGTAAGACGGTAGGCCCTACACCGACAATGTTAAATTAAGCAAATTCATGCCCCGTTTTCTCAGAAACTACTGAACAGATTTGTGTGAAATTTGCACAGTAGATTAAAAGATATTTGTGCAACTTACTGATCCTAAATGGCTGTGACATTGTCTTTCAAAATATATTTATAAATTAATTTCCATGCATTCCAATGTCTATGTGAAAGAAATAGTGAATATTTTTAATACGGCAGAATTTCTGGTGCAATCAACATGACTGAGGATCCACAGTTGTAATACAGTGGAGTTTAAAAAACTGTGAAATTTTCATTACAATTTCTCGTATAGTTTCTGAGGAAACGGGAGAAATATTTCAGAATTAATGGTTTTGAGAAAATGAGACATTAAGTTTTACAACATGTATGTGCTAGGAAAAACAACTTTTGTTTTAAACTTTGCGCGCCTGCAAATATTCGACTAACGAAATGCGATTTAGCAGGTTCACCAACACACTGTATGAACTGTACCTTTCTCTAAGAAACACCAGAAAAGCTAACTCTCTAACTGTAAAAGAGCCGGAGATATATGACTCTTACGAAAAAGGCTGGAACATTATTAGAGTGACAGATAGTATGAAAGATTGAAAGAAATGCAGTTAAAACTGCGGAACAGTAATCAATAATACATTTAAATTTTCAGAAAAGAACATAGAATCCAATTGCACAATAAACTAACAATTTTTTTTTAAATATGTCAGCCTACGTCGTAGCCTTAAACCACATATGCGTAGCCTAAGTGTAAAGGTTTTGATGATGATCGCTGGACGATCGAAACTAGTCATCCAAGTGTATTAATTAATCTCATGTAACTTTTTCATCATAGGGAAAAACACCCATTATAGTTTCAGTACAATCGTTTTGACCGACTGAAAAGCATTAAAATTTAATTATGAATATGATAATTATTATTATTATTATTATTTTTATTCATATGTTCACCATGTCATTGGTTACAATTCGTCACCACATCTGTCGGATCTCTTAAGCAAGAGGTATGTATTTCGTCACTTTCTCAACATAAATGTGTTGGATATTATGCGAGTTAGGGAATGCGATGTCTATTAGAAGAGTTCTGTTCTACAATTTAACAATAAGAATAATGTCTGGCCTGTTTGCGGATATAAGTCTACCTGTCCCAGAGTAGATTGTGTGTATCGTTCTCCAGAACAGCATAGGGATATATTGATAGTAAGGCAGAACATCATTACAGTACTTAAGGAGTGCTTCTTTGCCAGGTTTAGATGGATTATTTTGGCTTCTTGGCCATGCCATTTCAAGTACAAAAAGTAGGCCTGAAGATTCTTCACCTGCTTGGCATGTACGTAGGTGTATAATAAAATATAACTAAGCGCGCGTCCACCTCTCTGGCGTAGCAAAGTCAGTCGTACAACTGCTGACTTCGGATGAAGACATCTGTGTTTCGTTAAGGTGGTGCGTGTCTTATTAAGAATATTTTCTAGGTCTGTCTGTATCCATTTTACTATATCAAAGGTATAAGCCAGTAGTGGAATGGCATATGAATTGATGGCCTTAATATTATTATTATTATTAGTAGTAGTAGTAGTAGTAGTTTTTTACGAGGGACTGTGGAAAATCTTCAAAAGACACATGTGAAGGGGCCGCACTCCACAGTAGTGTGGGATTCTTACCCACTAAAAACCTCCTCCCTTTTCCCACGATGTGTTCATCACCCCGGAACCGCTCTCGCATTACTTCAGGGTGATGTCGTGCTTACTTAGTCATTTAGACTTCTTCTTTCTTCATTTTTTCTTAAGGATGTTCGAACGCATCCATTTCCCTCTTCTTCTGGCGCAGGACACATTCTATGTAAATAGCTATCTGATTCCATGTTTGATCATTTCGGAGCATCATCTGTAGAATGTTGTCCGGCGTGATTGCCCCTATAGAAGCTGGCAGATCTCTTCTATGTGTTGACCAGCGTTCACACACAAAGAATGTGTGGAGCGCATCATCCTCTTCATTACAATAATGACACAAAGGACTATTAGCCACGCCTATGTGATGCAGGAATCTCCGATAATATCCATGGCCTGTTAGGAACTGTGTCAAATAATAATTGACCTCTCCGTGGTTTCGATCAACCCAGTCAGCCAGACGCGGAATACGTTTCTTTGTCCATCGACCTCGTGTCTCATCATCCCACATCTGTTGCCATCGTTCCATACAATGGTTGTGTGCAGACGTCTTTGCCCGGTGTATGTCCAGTTCTCCTTTGGTGCGCCCAACTTCCTGACGCTCTAAGGCAAGTAAATCAATTGGTGCTACTCCCGCTACCACTAGAACAGCAGGCTCTGAAACAGTGCGATATGCACATGAGATCCTCAGTGCTCCTCTTCGTTGTACTGCTGCTATCCTTTTACGATATTTCTCGAACCGTAAGGACTCAGCCCAGATCTCAGCTCCATAGAGTAATATGGACTGGACTGTTGTCATCAGGAGACGTCGTTTGCTAGTAGTAGTAGTATTTTCTTTGCTATGGCCATATGTGGAGCGTGATATTTAGCTAATGAAGTTCTTTCTTCTCCCAAAATCTCTTCATCTGGGCACTGGAAATCTTCTTCCATTCTTCTCTCAATGATTTCTTGGTCCAGGCAGTCAATTTCTCAGAGAAATTATGAATGTTGATTAATGATCTGAACTGGAGACGATCGTGTATAATTTCCTCTGTAATGCCAATCACTAAGCCAGTTGATCTTGTCTTTCATTGCGGGAGCAAGTTTGAGAATCCTGTCAATTCTGAGAATGTGACCGTAGATCTTTAATCGTCTTTTCTTTCATGTGTCAGTGATATTTTCAGAACGCTGATAAAGCTCCAGAGACTTCCGTTTCATCCAGATTCCTTCTGAGCAGACTGGACCAAGGATTATCCTCAGTATTTTCCTTCTTTGTTTCTGTACATCTTTAATAGAGATCTTCCTCCAATGGTCAAGGCTTCCGAGGCAATAGTGCTTCAGATTTGATTACTGTGGTGTAATGTCTTAATATTGTGTTCTTCGATATTGTTTTTGTTATATCTCTTCCAGGTGATTCTGTAAGCCTTCTATAGTGTTGAAATGTTCTCTTTGTTTACACGAACACCAAGAGCCCGCTCTTGAGCCAGCTTGGTTTTCCTAGGCGAAACCCCATACACGACACGGCATGAACCTAGAAAAATGCCTGAGTTATAATTATAATAATGAAAATGAAAATTCACAGCCTGCTTCCAGTCTCCAACCGGGTCAGTGAATGGAATGAATGAAGCCCCCATCTAACGGCGAGGATATGCACTGTGCCGGCTGCCGAGTCCTGACGCACTCCTCTGGGGCAATGATTAAATGAATGACAGATGAAATGAAATGAGAGCGGAGAGTGTTGCTGGAATGAAATTTTGACAGGGGAAACCGGAGTACCCGGAGAAAAACCTATCTGCCTCCGTTTTGTCCAGCACAGATCTCACATGGAGTGACCGGGATTTGAACCATGGACCCGGCGGTGAGAGGCCGGCGTGCTGCCACCTAAGCCAAGGAGGCTTTAATTATAACAATAATAATAATAATAATAATAATAATTATTATTATTATTATTATTATTATTGGTTGATACAGAACTTATAACACATTGCTGGTACATTGCAACATAACTATACGGTATTCAGGGAACCAAAGTATAGTTACTGAAACAGCAACTTCTAAGCTCAAATGTCGCTACCTATGAACTTCCGAACGATTCTGGTTGTTGATAGAACTACTGCCTTCTGCATTAGTTTGTACTGCCGAGCATCCAGATCCAGTTCTTTAAGGCCTTGAAGCAAGGTACTTGGGATCACGCCCGTACTCGAGACAATAATAGGTGAGGTCTTTACCTGCTCTACATACCATTGTCTTTTGATAGGGTCGACCAACTCGCTGTATTTGCTGATTTTTTCTATGTGTTCTGACTGGAGATTTTTTTTTTTTGTTAGGAATCGCAACATCAATCAATGTAGTTTGCTTGATTTTCTTGTTTTCAACCACCAGATCCGGCCTGTTGTGTGATACCGATTGATCAGTCAAAATAGTTCGGTCCCAATACAGCTTGTATTCATTGTTCTCAAGAACACACTCTGGCTGATATTGGTGGTACGGAACTTTCTTTCCTTTCAGAAGTTGAAACTTATCAGCCAACTCCTGATGCAAGATTTTAGCAACTGCATCATGCCTTTGTTTGTGCTCTGTTGCCAGGAAATATCTACATGCAGATGTAATATGCTGTATTGTTTCTGACTGTTGACAGCCGTAGTGGCACTTATCAGCTGGTACAGCGGGATCTTTTACAATGAACTTGAGGTAGTTCCTTGTAGGGATGACTTGGTCTTGAATTGCAAGCATAAAACCTTCAGTTTCTGGAAAGATCTGTCTTCAAGTGAGCCAGTAGTTTGACGCAGTTATATCAACATTTTCTTGACTCACCTCATTTGGATGTCTTCCGTTTATTATTATTATTATTATTATTATTATTATTATTATTTGTTTTAAGAGTTACAAATGTTTGAGCTTTTTTGATGTTTTAATTTATTTAATGAAAGCGCACAATGTGCATATTTACTTATAAATTATTCTTGTCCTAGTCTAAATGAGTGTGCTGACCTAAGGTTGTGAAACATGGACACTTGGGAAATGAGAAGAAACAAAACTTGAGGCAGCTGAAATGTGGTTTTGGAAACGAATGAACCGAACAATCTGGATGGAAAAAAGACAAATGAGCTTGTTCTAAACCAAATTCAGGAAAATCGATGCTTGTTGAACACCATCAAGAAAAGGAAAGCAAAATTCATGGGACACATACTCAGACATGATACTCACCTCCAGGTAATTTTTGAAGGAAAAGTTTTGGGAAAGAAACCAAAGGGACGACCAAGACAATCCTATCTGAAGAACATTGTCAAGGAGATGGAATGTGACTCGTATGCCAATATGAAGAGAACTGCTGAAGACCGTAAGAAGTGGCTGCAACGACAAGGCTTTTAGCCTTTAGAAGCTGATGAAGATAGTCTAATTATTGAGATTGTCTTTGGTTGGTTAGTTCCTCAGATTAGGGGCTGCGACAACGTGGTCATGTAGCCCCGTGTACTTTGGGTGTGTGTAGAATCTGTCTGATAACTGGTGTTAGGCCTAATTGTGATGACTATATTAGTGTGTGCATCTGTTTTAATTCAAGTAAGGACTGCGGACATTGAATTTTATCAAGTAGTTCCTACTTTCGCCGCCAAACGCCACCGTCAACGACCAACTAGTTCAGAAATTCGTTACCAGATGCCACCACAGTCGGCTCCTGGCGACGAACGTAGTAACCTAAGAATGTTAGTCAAATGTTTAACCTATATTAATTTAGCTTCACACAGGTGTAATTAGTGGAAGGTTCTTTTACATGCCATAAATCTCTGACATGGGACCGCCGGCTTTACTTCCCCTCCAAAGGAAGACATACTGAGGGATTTTTAACGTTCTTAAAAAATCCGAAGACTTCGGCCGGGTTTGAACCCGCGATCTTGGGCATAGAAGCTCAGCATGCTACCAACTACGCCACCGAAGCCGCGAGATTGTCTTTATTTGCAATTTTGAGCATTTTATCTCTCACAGTGTTTGTCGCACAGTTGATAGAATCTTTGGTTATGGCATAATTTATGATGAAACCCGTGTGTTGCATATCTTGTCATTATAATATGTCGGAGTTCGAAATTTGGCTGCCTCCAGTCTGATGTTGTAATAGCGTCTGTTGTGTAGAATTCGGGCCTTATGGCTTTTTTCTTCTCATTTAGTAGGTGGCGAGTCTTCTCATAAGCCTTTGTATTTGGTAATCAGAATTGTGCTTTAATGTCCTCAACGAAGAATGTTTCATTTGTTAGTACCGGTACATAATTATGTTAACCTTGATAGTGCTGTCTTCCCAACTCCAAGAATCCGTTTTAAGTAGCGGACTTTTACTTTTTCAATTGTTGATGTTTTCGAACATGGTTTTGCCTTCTTTATGCTGGTAGAGTATGCCAACCACCACCTAACTACAAAATGCGAGCAGATTATCGTTTCATATTCCGGCCTCATAAGCCCCTGGGGGCGGATTAATGCATTATGAGCTTACCTCACCTGCCAAACTAGCGCTGTGCTATGCGCTAATTAGAACAAGATGGAGCTTGCGTCTCCATACATCCCGCCTGGAGACCAGCCATAAAAGCTATGCCCTTTCTTATTAGCTCCAGGAAAATATATTTTCAAAGCACGTGTTGAGTGTTGAAAATATACGAATCGAAACAGACAATTCATTGTCGGATTGTAAGAATATTCATGGTATCCTCATTGGAAAATTCAGCTGTTCAATTCAATATCCGAAACAATGCTTAATTATTCTTACATTGTGGTGTTTGAAGCCATTCTTCAGTGCTGCCTTAGTAAACAAAATTTTAATTTTTTTTAGTCGGTCAACACTATTGTACCCAAATGAGATGGGTTATTCCCTAATCCTGAAAAAATTACATGAGATTAATAAATACACTTTGATGACCAGTTTCGATTCGCAAGCGATCATCATCAGACCCATTACACTTAGGCTATAGAATCTATACACTTATTTAGTTGCAGTATTAGTTGAGATAACGCAACTCGTCAATATTAGTTAGTTGTGGTCTATGTGATGTTTTGTTGAGATATTGGAAATGGTGATTGACTTCCGGAATTTGCTTGTTTGGAGTGAATATCTGGCTGTTGTAAATGGTCAATTCACATATTCACTCGAAACAAGCAAATTCCCGAGGTCAATCACCACTTCCAATATCTCAACAAAACATCACATAGACCAGAACTAACAAATATTGACGAGTTGCATTATCTAAACTAATACTGCAACTAAATAAGTGTATATATTGTAAATATTTTCACCCATATTTTAGACATAGTGTAATGGATCTGATGATGATCGCATGACGATCGAAACTGATCATCAAAGTGTAATTATTAATCTCGTGTAATTTGTTTCAGGATTAGGGAATAACCCATCTCATTTAGATACAATCGTGTTGACGGACTGAAATGCATCAATCATTTGTTTAATTCTTCTTAGCCAAGAGATAGGCCTATGTATTCTCGTCTTAGTTTGCACTGTGGACATTTATAAGGCGTGATCAAAAAGTTTCCGTTTGATGGCCGTTAAGTCCAGAATCGATATGAGAATATGCTAAATCCCCGTGAGTATTGAGCCACTCATCCGACCGACGCATCGAAGATCCCCGTGTGGTAAAACACCGTGTACTGCTACGTGAAGAAGTCCGTAGCCCCTTGCTACACATCCTCGTCCGACTAGAATCATCGACCCTTCAAAGTCTATTATAAGGGACCTACGGCGTGATAATTTTATGGGGAGAGATCAAGCCTATAGACTATAGGTTAAGCCCTGAGCGGATACGATACCCGTGGTTAAACCCGCGCATGTCTGTAAAATTTATCGTCATGTGGATATAGTTTGCTTGGCTATGCGGATAGCGGATAAACTGCGGATAATGTTTGGGGTAAATTTGCGGATAGCTTATAGATTGCAATCCGAACTTGTTGGATATGATTAATACGAGCCGGATGTTTATGTTGTTTGTTTTTTGAGTCTTCAGTCTTTTGACTGGTTTGATGCAGCTCTCCATGCCTCCCTGTCCTGAGCCAATCGTTTTATCTCTACATAGCTACCACACCCTACATCCGAGGCTATCTGTTTAACATATTCTAACCTTGGTCTACCCCTATAGCAGTCGCCAGAAACATCTCTCCTCTCCCACTCGCCTTAATACCTCATCGTTTGTAACCCTATCTACCCATCTGATCTTCATCATTCTCCTGTAACACCACATTTCAAATGCTTCAATTCTCCTCTTTTCTGCTGCACCAATAGTTCAAGTTTCACTGCCATAGAGCGCTACGCTCCAGACAAAGGCTTTCAAAAATGACTTCCTAATACCTAAATCTATATTCGATGTCAACAGATTCCTTTTTTGTAGAAAGGCTTTCCTTGCCTGAGCCAACCTACTTTTTATATCCTCTTTGCTTCGTCCATCACTGGTTATTCTGCTTCCTAAGTAACAGAAGTCTCCTACTTCCTTGAGCTTTTCACCTGCCAATTTGATCTCCATAGAGGTTTCTGATTTATTTTGGCTGCATTCCAGTATTTTTGTTTTACATTTATTAATTTTCATCATGAATTCCTTCCGTAAGACGGAATCCATACCATTCAAAAACTCATTCAAATCCTCAGGCTTGTCGGCCAAGATGACGATGTCATCAGCAAATCTCAGAGTTGAAATTATTTCTCCTTGAATCTTCACTCCCACTTTAAATTTTTCTCCAATTTCCTTCATTGCTTGTTCAATGTAAAGATTGAAAAGTATGGGTGATAAGTTGCAGCCTTGCCTTACACCTATCTGAATACCAGCTTCTCTCTCATGTCCTTCAACTCGAATGACTGCTGTCTGGTTTCTGTATAGATTGTATTGTGTATGACATATCATATTTTTCCAATATGTTTTTTTTTCTTTTCATGACAAATGTAAGAAAGATGATCATTTACGCTAATCTCATACAAATTATGTCATTAAGCACAATTAATACTCCGAACTGAAAAGTATTGCAATTTTGGCTGTAGGCTATACCATTCATTTTAAACATGGAACTTGTCATGCATAGCCTAAGGAAACGACTTTCTCCTCAAAACTAAACGTGTTGCTTTATATTTTATCTAACTGAAAATATTATTGTAATGCCAGTGAGCCTCCGTGGCTTAGGCGGCAGCACGCCGGCCTCTCACCGCTGGGTCCGTTGTTCAAATCCCGGTCACTCCATGTGAGATCTGTGCTGGACAAAACGGAGGCAGGCAGGTTTTTCTCCGGGTACTCCGGTTTTCCCTGTCAAAAATTTCATTCCAGCAACACTCTCCACTATCATTTCATTTCATCTGTCATTCATTTCATCATTGCCCCACAGGAGTGCGTCAGGCCTCGGCAGCCGGCTCAGTTCATATTCTCGCCGCTAGATGGGGGCTTCATTCATTCCATTCCTGACCCGGTCGGAGACTGGAAGCAGGCTGTGGATTATCATTTTCATTGTAATGCCAGTAGATTCGGATAACAAACGTGCGGATAAAAGTCGTGTGGATGCGAGGCGAATGCGGATAACAGCCGTGCGGATGCGGGTCGGATGGTTCGTTGGTTGGTTCCTCAGTTTAGGGGCTGCGACAACGCGGTCATGTAGCCCCGTGTACTTGGGGTGTGTGTAGAATCTGTCTGGTAACCGGTGTTAATTGTGATGACAGTATTAGTGGGTGTTATCTGGTTTCAATTCAAGTAAGGACTGCAGACATTGAACTACTTTTGCCGCCAAACGCCACCGTCAACGACTACTAGTTCAGAACTTTATTACCAGATGCCACAGCATCTCCTGGCAACGAACGTTGGAACCTAAGAGCGTTTGTCAAATGTTTAAATAAAATTTAGCTTCACACAGGTGTAATTAGTGGAAGGTTCTTTAACATGCCATACCTAAATCTATGACATGCGACCGCCGGCTTTACTTCCCCTCCGAAGGAAGGCATACTGAGGGATTTTAACGCTCTTATAAAAATCATACGTCTTCGGCCGGGTTTGAACCCGCGATCTTGGGCATAGAAGCTCAGCATGCTACCAACTACGCCACCGAAGCCGCTACATTGAACAAGCAATGAAGGAAATCGGAGAAACATTTAAAGTGGGAGTGAATATTCAACAACATTTCAACTCTGAGATTTGCTGATGACATCGTCATCTTGGCCGACATGCCAGAGGATTTGAATGAGTTTTTGAATGGTATGGACTCTGTCCTGAGGAAATAATTCATGATGCAAATTAATAAATGTAAAACAAAAATATTGGAATGCAGCAGAAAAAAATCAGAAACCCCTATTGACATCAAATTGGCAGGTGAAAACCTAGGACACATACTAAGGCACTTAGGAATAGCAAGCTTAGTTATGGAAGGAAGGGTCGAGGACAAGAACAGTAGGCGTAGACCAAGGTTAAAATATGTTAAACAGATTGCCTCGGATGTAGGATGTGGTCGCTATGTAGAGATTAAACGATTAGCTCAGGACAGAGAGGCATGGAGGGCTGCATCAAACCAGTCAAAAGAATGAAAACTCAAACAACGACTTACGTGTCTCGCACAAAAAGGTTTTCTCTCCCATTCAGTGAGAGGAAAGAGTGTCACTACAGAAATATATGCGACGGTTTGTCAGTAATTACTGTGGCCGTATTTAGAAGCGAGCATGCTCTTATAATCATTATAGCAGTGCGGTTCTATTGGCCCACGACCTCGTCAGCAGCATATGGCAATAATGGCGCAATGCACACGGCCAGCTTTGGAATTAACTACAGCGAGTAGAAAGCCGATTTTTTAACTATAGGATTAAATTATAAAACCTGAGGCACAGTGAGCCTCTGGGAATTTGGGGCTGCAGGTCTTGTCTGTCCCTTCAGTCAGTCGTTGATGGACACATATTGATATCACCCATACAGAAAACTTGGCTTGAAAACTGGCAACGGATGAAAGTTGTGCCATCCAGAGTAGATTGACTACATGGAGATGTATTGGGATAAACCTACAGTCTGCTCTGTAATTTCTGAGAATATGTAATGAGACTGGATGCGTGGCTCTGCTGTAATGGTCTCGCCTACTGGGCACAAGTTTACAGATTCGTATCCTGGCGCATTCGGTTGGCATTTGAGGGTGTGCAAATGCGAGGGAGCCGTGTCAGTAGATTTACTGGCAAGTTAAATATCCCCTTCGGGGCTAAATTATGGCACCCCGGCTTGCCTAAAAGCCAGAGTAGTTAAAAGGGACGGAAAACCAATAACATTATTATTATTATTATTATTATTATTATTATTATTATTATTATTATTATATTATTTTTATTATTATTATTATTACTATTAACACCGCCGGCCCCGTGGTGTTGGGGTAGCGCGCCTGCCTCTCACCCGGAGGCCCTGGGTTCGATCCCCGGCTCCGTCAGGGATTTTAAAACTGACGTGAGGGTTGGAACGGGGTGCACTCAGCCTCGTGAGGACAATTGAGTAGCTGTCTGACAGTGAGACAGCACCCCGATCACGAATACCAAGATTAACGGCCGAGGGGACCCGACGCGCTGATCACGCGTCACCCCAATATCTGCAGGCCAAATGGCTGGGCAGCGGTCGCTTGGTCGGCCTTAGCCCGTCATGGGCTGGATGGTGCCAGGGGTTGACTTTTTTTTTTTTTACTATTAACACCGACGGCTGTGGCTACGCTGGCTAAAGCGCAGCGTTAGGTCATGGGGCCAAGCTCTCTGCTGACTCGGTAGACGCATGGGTTCGAGCCC
This sequence comes from Meconema thalassinum, assembly GCA_946902985.2. Lineage (NCBI taxonomy): Eukaryota > Metazoa > Arthropoda > Insecta > Orthoptera > Tettigoniidae > Meconema > Meconema thalassinum. The sequence goes on along the minus strand of OX336388.2, from coordinate 2,053,542,057 downwards.
CACCGTCGGCCGTCCTTGAAATGGTTTTCCGTGGTTTCCCCATTTTCAACACCAGGCAAATGCTGGGATGGTACCTTCTGACAGGCCACGGCCGCTTCCTTCCAGATCCTTGACAGTTTTCATCTTCATCCATTCCATCTCTCATCCCGACGCACAGGTCGCCCAAGGGCGTCGAATAGAAAGACCTGTTCTCGGCCAATGACGAGGCCATACGACAAAAAATATATATATTATTAACATGTGTTGAATTATTAAAGCGAAAGGGTGTTTGTAATTTATTATCGAAACTTCGTTGGTGACTTGGCATTATTATGGTTTCCTTGTAGTAGTCAAGCTTGTACCCAATACACAGCAAGAGAAGGGATCTTTCGGAAAAGCGCTTGTGTCGCTAATTAGTCGATTACTCCTATCGCTATGGTACCACGGGCAGGTTGCCAATACTACTGACGCCTTTGTGTTCCGTTCATTTAGTTTGCTTTTGAAATTGACATAATGAAAACAAGAAGTTCCTTGACGAACTAAAGAGCCTACTTTTCTTAAAATTTAAGATTCATGTCAATGATTAATCTATATGGATCTGACTAGAATAATGACGAAATTAAGTTGGTAATATCGAAATTTCTATTTAGTTCGAAATACTGTATACCTGGCATAATGTAGCCTAATAGAGAACTATAGTTGGCAGCCCTGGTGACTGAATATATTCTTAGTTCCATCTCTTAAGGTACAGAATACAAAATTTGGTTGAAGTCCAATGGATAGCATGGACGTTACATGCAGTTAAACATTGGATCTAACAGCGCGTAAAATCAAGTTGGCAACATTGACATACATGTATTGATAAGAAATAATCTGAAATAATATGATATATTGTTGGTCAATTTTTAATGAAATCCATTGGTTAGTATAGAAGTTACATGCATTTTAAAATTGGACCTATCAGCAGGCTTAGAATCATGGTGGCAGCACTGGCGTAGGCCTATATTAGTTACTCCAAATTAATCTAGAATGCCAGGTACTATACGTGTGCAAAGTTTAGAGCTATTGGCTAGCATACTTTCTGATATATTGATATTAGGGTAACAAAAATAGAGACAGTATTTATTAACAGTTGGCAGCCCTGGTTACTCTTAAGATACGGCATAGTCATATCCGTTATTGTACACAAAGCACACACGAAATTTGGTAGAAATCCAAATGATGGTAGAGAAGTTACATGTATTTAAAGCTGGACTTCTCAGCAGGCTTAGAATCATGTTGGTAACACTGACGTACATAAGTTACTCCAAATTAATATAGAATGTCAGGTACTATACGTGTGCATAGTTTAAAGCTGTCGGCTTGCATACTTTCTGATATATGGGTATTTGGATTTAAGAAAATGAGAGCATTTATTAACAGTTGACAGCTCTGGTCGCTCTTAGGAATACACTCCGTCAAATCTGTTTATGTACACATAGCACATACGAAATTTGGTTGAAATCCAATTGATAGTGTAGAAGTTATATGCATTTAAAAATTGGACCTATCAGCAGGCTTAGAATCATTTTGGCAACACTGCCATGTATGGCCTCCTGGAAATTAAACTGCAATGTTATTGTCTATACGTGTGCCAGTTTTGAAATAGCTCCCATTCATACCTCCCAAGATATCCAACATGGAGCTCAAATTTCAATTGCGATTTTTCAGCAGTTGGTAGCACTGACATCATTTTCAAATATGGCCGTGAGATATTCAGGTATAGATCTTTACTCCTACCAATTTTTTTTTTCGATTGGTGCAGCCGTTTAGGAGTTGATAGGGGGGGGGGGGGGACACACACAGACAGACAGAAGGACAGACAGACACACATTTGCCCGGTCTCATAAGTCTACCTTTTCCTCATTTTTGCAAAATGTGAAAAGTAGGCTAACAAGAAGTTCCGTGACGAACTAAAGAGCCTACTTTTCTTAAAATTTAAGATTCATGCCAATGATTAATCTATATGGATCTATCTAGAATAATGACGAAATTTAGTTGGTAATATCGAAATTTCTAATTAGTTCGAAATACTGTATACCTGGCATAATGTAGCCTAATAGAGAACAACAGTTGGCAGCCCTGGTGACTGAATATATTCTTAGTTCCTTCTCTTAAGGTACAGAATACAAAATTTGGTTGAAGTCCAATGGATAGCATGGACGTTACATGCAGTTAAACATTGGATCTAACAGCGCTCGTAAAATCTGGTTGGAAACAATGACGTACATGAATTGGGTCAGATATAATCTGAAATAATATGATCTATTGTCGTGTCAATTTTGAATGAAATCCATTAGTTAGTATAGAAGTTACATGTACTTTAATATTGGACCTATCAGCAGGCATAAAATCATGTTGGTAGCACTGACGTATATAAGTTACTCCAAATTAATAAAGAATGGCAGGTACTATACGTGCGCATAGTTTAAAGCTGTCGGCTGGCATACTTTCTGATATATGGGTATTTGGATTTTAAAAAATGAGAGCATTTATTAACAGTTGGCACCCCTGGTGGCTCTTAGGAATACGCAAAGTCATATCTGTTTATTTACACATAGCACATACGAAGTTTGGTTGAAATCCAATTGATAGTGTAGATGTTATATGCATTTTAAATTTGGACCTATCAGCAGGCTTATAATCATTTTGGCAACACTGCCGTATATGACCTCCTGGAAATTAAACTGAAATATTATTATCTATACGTGTGCCAATTTTGAAATAGCTCCCACTCATACCTTCCAAGATATCCAACATGGAGCTCAAATTTCAATTGCGATTTTTCTGCAGTTGGTAGCACTAACATCATTTTCAAATATGGCCGTGAGATATTCAGTTATAGATCTTTACTCCTACCAAATTTTGTTTCGATTGCTGCAGCCGTTTAGGAGTTGATAGGGGGGGACACACAGACAGACAGACAGACAGACAGACAGAAAGACAGACAGACAGAAGGACAGACAGACAGACATTTGCCCGATCTCATAAGTCTACTTTTTCCTCATTTTTGCAAAATGTGAAAAGTAGGCTAAAAATCCACAGCCTGCTTTCAGTCTCCGACCTGGTCAGGAATGGAATGAATGAAGCCCCCATCTAGCGGCAAGGATATGAACTGTGCCGGCAGCCGAAGCCTGTCACACTCCTCTGGGGGCAATAATTAAATGAATGATAGATGAAGTGAAAGTATAGTGGAGAGTGCTGCTGGAATGAAATTTTGTCAGGGAAAACCGGAGTACCCGGAGAAAAACATGTCTACCTCCGTTTTGTCCAGCACAGATCTCACATGGAGTGACCAGGATTTGAACCACGGACCCAGCGATGAGAGGTCGGCGTGCTGCCGCCTAAGCCATGGAGGCTCTGGAATTGACATAATATACCAGGTAAATCGGCTGCCCCTAATAATATTTTCTTACGCAGCCCAACCTACGCGTGTTGTCAGGAAGGTCGATATTTCTCTGCCTGCATCCTGCATCCCGCATGGTACTAATGCACTGCAAGCATATCCCGTAGACGACATTGAACACTATTGTTTTTCCCTCGTATTAGTTAGTTATTGAGGATTTAAGAGGCGGAACTACGAGGTCACATGCCCCCCTCGTATTAGTTTGTAGTCACATCGAGAGAAAATGAATAGTGTTCAGTATCATTTGCAGGATATCTTGCCGTGTATTAGTACCTTGCGAGATGCAAGCAGAGAAATATCGACCTTGCTGATAACATCGCTAGTAGCGCTGCATTAAAAACAATAATATTAGGGGCAGTTGATAAACCTGGTGTGTTCTTTTTGTAGACATTTTGAGAATAAAATGCGAGCATTAGTTCAGTCTTTGACCACATGATGTCATACTTGTCAACTTTCGCTACCGTAGTGTATTGTTCTACAAAATGTCGTACAAATCACGTTTTGTTTCATCCTCAACTACTACCGTCGGGTCAACAATAACTCGATGTGATCGTTACCGTTAATCAAACGATCATGATCCACGAAACCTCCTTTTTACGTAGAATCCGAACCACAGGACATGGCATTTCACTTCGAAGATCTCACATACATTGACGGGGAAGATAACTTTCTTGTTGTCCACCTCTTCCCAAAACAACGGGAATAATAATGTGTAAATATGGAAGTAGATCCCCTGTATCCAGAAGAGAGTATTAATAAATATTAGCGGACCCGTGCGAGAACTCTCGAATAATGGGATGTGTGCGCCCCATGTGTACAGACTACCCGCCCGGCCCTAGTGCAATGCGGGCTGTACGCGACACAGTTCTGCCATGGGCTATCGTCTTGTTTATTTGTCTTGCGCCCCCCCCCCCCCCCATGTGTACAGACTACCCGACCGTCTCTAGTGCAATGCAGCAGTACGCGACACCGTTCTTCCAGGGACTATCTGGGTTGTGTGCGCCCCATGTGTACGGACTACCCGTCCGGTCCTAGTTCTATGCGGGCTGTACGCGACACAGTTCTGCCAGGGGCTATCGTCTTGTTTATTTGTTTAAAAGTACTTTATAAACAAATAAATATATTTCCGTTGGCTTATCAAGAAATGCAAGATTTGCTATCGTTCGCTATCGTTTTACCCTCCAGGGTTGGCCTTTCCAACGGACTAAGCGAGGGATCCCACCTCTACCGCCACTGAGGGCAGTGTCCTGGAGCTTGAGACTCTGAGCCAGGGATACAACTGGGGTGTGTGATCAGCACTACGCCCAGGCGGCCTCACCTGCAAAGTGAACAGGGGGATGGGAGGGAAGGTTAGGCAAGGAAATGGGAAGCAGGCGGTTCGATTCTTGGGTCCGTCAGAGATTTTATAAACTTACATGTGGTGCACCCAGCCTCGTGGGAACAATTGAGTAGCTGACTGATCTCAGCGGCTGCACCCCAGTCAAGTAAGCCAAGATTAACGGCTGAGGTGACCGATCACGCTGATCACACCGCATCCTTCCACATCCTTGCCCAGACTCATTCACCTTCATTCATTTCATCTCTCATTAACAACTCTCATGAGGTTGGCGTCAGGAAGGGAATCTGGCCGTAAAAACCATCCGCTACATTGACTTCCATCGCATCTGATCCCCGACCCCGTTGAAAACGGCAATAATAAGGGGTAGACATACAGTACATACAAACACAATTATCTTTTGACTCATTAGCTGTATGTCCCCCATTAATTTCCTTTAAAATCCAATAGTTGAGATGAGTTACCGTGTTCGAACCAATTCTGCAGTTTGGCTTAATAAAATTAATTTGAAATACTTTGCAGTCGGTTAACACGATTCTACTCAATTGTAATGGGTGTTATTCTCCATACCTAAAAATACTACTGTATGGGTCCTATGAGATTAACAAATTCGCTATAAACCTTTGCAAGGGTTTATTACAATTGGGTACATTCGTGTTGACCGACTGCAAATCATTTCAAAAATATTGAGGTAAGGCCTGGATGTTGATCGGTCTTCCTGCATCATATCTCTATCTCTGTAACGAAATGAAATGGTATTTAATAGTCGGTAGCATGCTGAACTGGGTTCAAACCCGGCCTAAGTCGTCGGATTTTTTAAGAGCGTTAAAATCCTTCAGTATACCTTCCTTCGGAGTGGAAGTAAAGTCGGCAGGCCCATGTCATAGATGTATGGCATGTAAGAGAACGTACCACTAGACTATAATTAGTGGTGTATATCTAAATGTCTAGGTTATTTGGTTAGAAACGCTCTATCGAGTTCCAAAGTTTGCCGCTAGGTGTTAGTGACAGTGGCATCCCTGGTATCCAAAGTTGGAACTAGTTGAAATTGAACTTGTTGGGAGACTTCAGGCGTTCAATTATGAGGGGTGTTCAAATTAAAAGGTACGAAACAATACTCTGGGTACAATTTATTCCCTATTCAAAAGTAATCGTCACAGACCTGTGGACAGGTGTCCCATATTTTCACCAGCACCAGGATTCCCTGTTCCGAGAATTCTTGCGGTTCTGACAGGAGACATTCCTGTACGGTGTCCTTTGGTTCGTCGTCCGATTGGAAACGTTCTCCCTTGAGATGTTTTTTTAACGGACCAAACAGATGGAAGTCACAGGGTGGCAAGTCCGGACAGTAGGGTGGGTTCTCAATTCGCTCCCATTCGAACGTGGCCAATACACCTTGTGTGACGTTAGAGACAGTCTTCTCCGTATACAGCCACCATCCGGCGATAGATATCGGCAGTCAGTAATCTGATGACACCTCTCTCCTCCTCACTTGTCGAATTGTGCAATGTGAACGCCATCGCTGCCGCTGCTGCTTCAACTTCAACTGCATGGGACGGAACGTCCAACTGTCAGCTTCTCTTCTGCGTCATGTGTGTGTGCGCAGTACCACGCTGGACACTACATCGGATCTCCTAGATGTTGGCCTACGTTATCCCTAAGCGACATATTGAAATATCAACCGGTTTTGGTTTTACGACGATTCGTACTTTCTCATTTGAACACCCCTCGTAAAACATCCCGCTATGGCCATTGGCTGCAATTCAAATATAATAATTCTAATTGATGTTGCTACAAAATAACTTGACTTATTGGCTTGAAAATGTTTATGATTTAAATAAATATTATATATGTACTTTTTACTAAATCCTTTTTCTTTTTTCTGATATTTAATTTTAGTTTCAGTTTTATTTCAACTTAAGTTAATTAATCAGTATGTAACCTTAAACTGGAGTCAATTAAATTTTAGAATCAATATCTTCAACTTGCATCAGTTAAACCCAAGGTAGAGTTAACCCATCCAAGTCTTAGGCCCAGGAGGCGAGTGACTCGTTGAAGTACCTGCTACAATAGCCCGTCACTATGAGCACACCAGGTAATCTGTCACCTGCGCCTTGTTAATGAGAAGACCTCCCGCGCCCCAGGCTCTAACCCATTCATCTTGATTCTAGGAAACAAGTCCTATTCTATTCAAGGAGGTTAAAAGTAGCCTCTAGCTTTACTCAGTTCGTATTCTGGAAGCGTATTCTCTGATTGGACGGAAGAATCACTGTTCCTGAACAGGTAAATTTTACTCCTTAGAAAATCATTCGTCAGGGGCAGATGACCTCATAGTTCCGCCCCTTAAAACAACAATAACTAACAAACTAACTGAAGCTAGGCTTGTAGTTTTACGTGACCGCTAATCTTGTAATCATGAGTCACGGGACCTCCTTTTTACGTGGAATCCGAACCACAGGACATGGCATTTCACTTCGAAAATCTCACATTCACTGACCGGGAATCGAATCCGGCCCGCCTTGGTGAGAGGCGAATAGCTTGACCTCTGCGCCACCACGGCTCCCTTCTAACTAACTGACTTTCGTCTTCAAAACTGAGGCGGAATTTTTAACAGCCTAACACAAAAAGGCTTGTGTCAAGGTTCAGAGACTGAGAACAAGGAAGATGAAAGCTGAAGCCAATAAAACCAACCTGAATCGTGAGTTCACTAAATTATTAACAATTTAGAAATTACAGACCTGATTTAAATTAAATGTTATTCTATGTTGAATGTAAACGTAAGTTACTAGGCGAGAAATCTTGCCTTTCCACATCGTTATTGTGGATTAGCCTTGCACAACAATAAGGCTCTACTCGGCACAGTTCTGGCAATGACTGGCTGTATACGGACCCAGCTTTACTGTTATGCGGGTTCAACGCGACATAGTCCTGGCAGGGGTTGGCTGTGTACGGACCCAGCTTTCCTGTATGCGGGTTCGACGCGATACAGTTCTGGCAGAGGCTGGCTGTGTACGGGCCCAGCTTTATTGTTATGTGGGCTCGATGCTACACAATTCTTGCCGGGGCTGGCTGTGTATGGCCCTGGCTTTATGTTATGCTGGCTCGACGCTACACAGTTCTGGCTGGGACTATAGTTTTGTTTATTTGCCCACTGAACCTAAATTAAGTCTAAGTGAGCATGATCTGAAGATATTTGCTTGACGAACGAAAGTAACCATTCAATTTAAAGCCCCATTCTGTGAGAAGTGTCTTATTAAGAGTATAAATAACTAAAATAATAATTGCAATGTCCCGCCCAATCTAATGTAGGCACACTCGTGTTGACTGACTGAAAAGCTTCCTTAGATTATTTAGGCAAAACTGAAAAATGAATCCTAATATTTACTTACCGGTACTTGTTTACTTACTTATTTATATACTAATTTATTTACTTATGTAATAACTTACTTACTTAGAGTAGTTACTTACTTTTTTACTCACTTACTGGACTGGCTGCGTGATGCACTGTTAACATTCTCACCTGCTTTTCCAAGTTTGCAGGATCAAATCCTGGTGCAGTCATTTGCCATTTAAGGGAGCGCAAATGCGATGGAGCCGTGTCTGCTGATTTACTGGCAGGCTAAAGATTTCCTACGGGGCAAAACCCCGATGTTTATAAACAAGAAGTTCCGTGACGAACTAAAGAGCCTATTTTTCTTAAAGTTTAAGATTGATACCAATCTATTGTGCCCTTGCAGCAAGAAATATACAAATCACAGTATGCCAGCATTGCTCAATTCGGGATTTTTCGGGGCTGCGGTAAGTTCTCCCACTCTGTGACTTACATATTTTGGATTAAATAGAGGATACACTTGCAAAAATAACAACAAAATCAACTCCTATTTTTACACATTTAATTAATCAAAAATTATGGCGCTACAAACAAATAAGCACATAAACTACTGACCAATATCATTCTACTTGTCCAAAGTGAACAAGGAATAGCATAAAAATAAAACAAATATTAGATTAAAACACATGGTTTTCTTTAAAACCAACAATTCACGATTATTTTCACTTCCATAAAGTACTTATCTTAAAGTTCCAAATAACTACGAGCTTCTTTGGCTCGATACTTTCCCATAATAATGGTGTCATATTTTTGTACACCAAAGAATTATTTTTATCTTTTCTTATCATCAAAACAAATATATAATTACATTTAAAATTACATGTTAATTATTCACTTCAATATTTGGGCATATCACATGTTCTCCATATTTACTATCTCTCTCAAGTTTTGCAAATTCACTACGGTGATCGGGAAAACTATTTGTGTACTCCAGAGTTATAAAGATTACTTGACAAAGTCAAAAACTATGATCACTCCCGAAACCTAGTTATCTTCACAAAACTCGTGGATTCCTATTTTCCATCCAATATTACAATAGGGATTTTAATTAATTCATTTGTCTGTTGTTTGAGTCTTCAGTCTTTTGACTGGTTTGATGCAGCTTTCCATGCCTCCCTGTCCTGAGCTAATCGTTTCATCTCTACATAGCTACCACACCCTACATCCGAGGCAATCTGTTTAACATATTCTAACCTTGGTCTACCCCTACAGTTCTTGTCCTCGACCCTTCCTTCCATAACTAAGCTTGCTATTCCTGGGTGTCTTAGTATGTGTCCTACCAACCTATCTCTTCTCTTCATTAGCAGTCGCCAGAAACATCTCTCCTCTCCCACTCGTCTTAATACCTCTATGTTTGTAACCCTATCTACCCATCTGATCTTCATCATTCTCCTGTAACACCACATTTCAAATGCTTCAATTCTCCTCTTTTCTGCTGCACCAATAGTCCAAGTTTCACTTCCATAGAGCGCCACGCTCCAGACAAAGGCTTTCAAAAATGACTTCCTAATACCTAAATCTATATTCGATGTCAGCAGATTCCTTTTTTGTAGAAATGCTTTTCTTGCCTGAGCCAACCTACTTTTTATATCCTCTTTGCTTCGTCCATCACTGGTTATTCTGCTTCCTAAGTAACAGAAGTCTCCTACTTCCTTCAGCTTTTCACCTGCCAATTTGATCTCCATAGAGGTTTCTGATTTATTTCGGCTGCATTCCAGTATTTTTGTTTTACATTTATTAATTTTCATCATGAAATCTTTCCGTAAGACAGAGTCCATACCATTCAAAAACTCATTCAAATCCTCAGGCTTGTCAGCCAAGATGACGATGTCATCAGCAAATCTCAGAGTTGAAATTATTTCTCCTTGAATCTTCACTCCCACTTTAAATTTTTCTCTAATTTCCTTCATTGCTTGTTCAATGTAAAGATTGAAAAGTATGGGTGATAAGTTGCAGCCTTGCCTTACACCTTTCTGAATACCAGCTTCTCTCTCATGTCCTTCAACTCGAATGACTGCTGTCTGGTTTCTGTATAGATTGTATATCACCCTCCTATCCCTGTACTTTATTCCAATCGATTTCAAAATGTCAAACAATTTAGTCCAATCAACGTTATCAAAAGCTATTTTTGTCTACAAAAGCCATGAACGTTCTCTTATCTTTCCTTATTCTACCTTCCAAAATCAGCCTAAGACTTAGTACAGCTTCCCTTGTTCCTACATTTCTCCTGAAACCAAACTGGTCTTCACCCAACTCCGTTTCTATCTGGCTCTCAATCCTCTTGTAAATTATTCTAGACAGGATCTTTGAAGCATGAGTAATCAAGCTGATTGTACGGTAATCTTCACATCTGTCAGCTCCCACTTTCTTTGGTATAGGGATGATTACATTCTTCTTGAAATCAGGGGGTACCTCACCTGTCTCATAAATCCTACACACCAAGTGAAATAACCTGATCAGACCTTCATCTCCTATGCAGCGTAGCAACTCAATCGGTATATCATCTATGCCTGGTGCTTTGTTCCTGCTTAAGTCTTCCAAAGCTCTATCAAATTCTGATCTCAATATTAAATCTCCTTTCGCATCCTCATCAATTTCCTCCTCCCTTTCCATTACATGATTCTCAATCTCCTTTCCCTTATACAAACTCTCTATGTAAGCTTTCCATCTCTCAACCTTTTCTTCCCTATCTGTTAGAGGCTTTCCATTTGTGTCCTTAATATTACAGCACTTAGTCTTCTTTTCCCCAAAAGTATTCTTAATCCTTCGATAAGCTGTGTCTACTTTTCCTAATTTCAGACAATTTTCTATACCTGCACATTTCTCTTTCAACCATTCTTCTTTCGTTTCCTTGCACTTCTTGTTAACCTCATTTCTCAGACGTCTGTATTCTGCTTTCCCCTTTTCATCTCTTACATTCTTGTGCTCCCGCCTTTCATCCATCAATTCTAGTATATCCTGAGTGATCCACGGTTTTCTACCCATTCTCTCTTTCCTACCAATGTTTTCTTCTGCGGATTTTGTTATTTCATTCTTCAAAAGTGCCCATTCGTCTGCAATTGAAGTTTGTTTAGGGTTTTTCATTAGTCCTTCCTTTATACTCTTCTTGAATCTTTCGTTTACATTCTTCTCTTTCAGTCTGTCTATTGCCCACCTTTTTGGCTTTTGACTTTTCTTCAGTTTCTTCAACTTTAATCTGCATTTCATTACAACCAGATTGTGGTCAGAGTTTATGTCAGCACCAGGATATGTTTTACAATCCAAAATCTGGTTTCGAAACCTCTGCTTGACCATAATGAAGTCGATTTGGTAACGCCCTGTATCTCCTGGTCTCATCCATGTGAATATTCTTCTATTGTGGTTATTGAATAAGGTGTTAGCTATGACCAACTCATGCTCAGTGCAGAATTCTACCAGCCTGCTTCCTCGATCATTCCTTTCACCTAATCCGAAATCTCCTACTATCTTCCCTTCTCTCCCTTTTCCTACCACAGCATTCCAATCTCCCATTACTATAACATTTTCATCACCCTTGATATACCTCAGAATTTCGTCTATTTCTTCGTAGACCTTTTCAACATCCTCATCATCAGCTTGACTGGTAGGCATATAGACTTGTACCACTGTGGTGCAGGTAGGTTTAGTATTTATTTTTGCTACAATAATCCGTTCACTATATTGCTCATAAAATTCCACCCGCTGTCCAAGTTTCCTACTCAATATGAGGCCAACCCCTGCTTGGCCATTGTTTGATTTAGTGCTAATGACCCTATAGTCTCCTGACCAAAAGTCCTGCTCTTCCTGCCAGCGCATTTCACTAATCCCAACCAAATCCAACCTCAACCTATCCATTTCCCTTTCTAAGTTTTCTAACCTTCCATTTCCTAGCAGACTTCTAACATTCCACGCTCCGAACCGTAGAATGTCAGATTTCCTCTTTGTCACTTCTGTGATGTTAGCCCCCTCTCGAGTAGTCCCCACCCGGAGATCCGAACGGGGGACTAGTTTACCTCCGGATTGAAATTTTACAAGGGAGGAGGCCATCATCACATGTATTTATGCATAGAGAGGTGCATATCCTCGGGAATAGCATACGGCTGTAGTTTCCCGTTGCTTTCAGCCGTGCAGCAGGACGCAGTGTAGCCATTATTTGGCTTATATTATCAATATCTTAACCGTCTATAAGACTAGTAAAGAATTGATTTATTCTGAAAGGCTGCTACTCCCTTTCAGAATAAGTAAAGAGCAATTCTACTAACAAAAATACTAACCTTCTACCGTACTAACAATTAAATACCAAAATTCTACTAACGAAAAAAATACTAAAGTTCCACCAACAACAAATACTACCACTAAAACAGTCTGTCACCAGGCACACTCACATGCAATCACACATCACAGTCTACTGAAACAATGAACTATAACTAATAAACAATGCAACTGCTACCAGACACACACACACACCACAGTCTAATAGAACAATGGCATATATCTAAGAGACAAACTAACTACCTACTTACAACTACAACTAACTACATACTTACTGTACTGTTATTTGAATTGAAATGCGTATTTAAAATTTTTGATCTTTCCTGGCTTGGAATCAAATACGTCCCTGTAATTTAATAGCAATTCCTTTAAGTTTTCCTGGTTTTCGAGGGTAACTTTAGCTTTCTCTATTTTTCCTGACAGGTTGGTCTCGAACTCTGTTTCCATACTATCTTCCAGTTCTATGTTTAGGACTTCAAATACTTTCTCTATGTCCCTACAACCTTCCTCGGGTATTTCTTCCACATGCCATACCTATTCTTCCATTTTTGCATCCTGTTGATTAATATTTTGTCCATCCACATCCTCTCTTTGAATCCTAATGCAATTTTTCGCTAGGTCTATTGTGACCTTGTTCTCACGGATAAAATCAATACCCAATATAATATTATATGGTAATTGATTTACCAGCAAAAAGCATTGTGAAATTTCAGTGTTACCCATGATCACATCAATGTATATCTGAAATCTACATGTCAAAGATTTTTCAGGAATAATTCCCTTAATCTTCACGCTTGAGGTGGGAATTTTTAATACACGACCTCGTGTTTCTAATTCATTTAGGAGGTTTTGCGTTATTAAACTTATAGTTGATCCAGTATCTATTAATGCTCTGACCAGTAATCCTTCTATCCTTAACATGATGATGGGTAATTCCCTTCTAGTAGGTGGGATTCCTTCCACATCCTCTTTAATTAGCTCATCTGGTCTCGCTATCCAATTTACAATCTCAACCTCCTCCCAGCTCCTGGTATGTTTCCACTTTTGATGATTTAAATTTGGAGTTTTTTTTATCTTGAGGGCTTCCTTTCCCCTCATTCTTCAACTGAGCTTGTAACTCCAAGCTTTGAGCTCCTTCCAGTCGGTTCATAGGATCCTGGAATGTTCGAACGTTACTCGATTTGAAGGACAATAACAGGCCTGAGCGAAGAACAGCACTCGTTACCCATGAGCTTGGTCGAATGAACATAGATATTGCTGCCTTAAGTGAAACCAGATTGTCCAACGAAGGTAAAATTACAGAGTTCAGTTCAGGTTACACCATATTCTGGAAGGGAAAAGATGAGGGAGAGAGCCGTATTCATGGTGTTGGTTTCGCTATAAAGACCACACTGGTGAATGATCACCAGCTAACTCCAACTGCTGTCAGTGAAAGAATTATGACTCTTCGAATCCCACTCTCCGGGGGTCACTTTATGACTCTTATCTCTGCATATGCTCCCACCTTGGATGCTGATATAGAAGTTAAAGATCAATTCTACAACCAGCTGAGCACAATCATCACCAAAGTACCATCTAGAGACAAACTCTTAATGCTTGGCGATTTCAATGCCAGAGTTGGTAAAGATCATCAATTATGGAACAATGTGATGGGAAAACAAGGAATTGGCAACTGCAATGCCAATGGCCTATTACTCCTTGGTCTATGTGCTGAACATGAACTCTTTATTACCAACACTCAGTTCCGCCTGCCGAATCGCTACAAAACCACTTGGATGCATCCTCGCTCGAAGCACTGGCACATCCTTGACTATATCATCACCAGGCAATGTGATAAAAAGGACATCCTTGTCACCAGGACCACAAGAAGTGTCGATGACTGTTGGACAGATCATAAGCTCCTTTTTTTGCCGGTTGAGGATCTCAATCTGCCGCAAACCGAAACGATCCATCCACAACCTGTCGAGACGGAAATTTGACACTTCTAAACTCCAAGTAAAATCAATTGCTACAGATTACAGAAATGAAATCCCAAATAAGCTGGCTAGTCACCCTGTTAGCACAAATAGTGTTGTACAGGAATGAACAACGCTTCAGGAGGTCATTACTGAGTCAGCTGTCTTATAAGACCATTATCACATAAGAAAACTACGATCTGAATTGGCAAGCGATAATATCAATCTACAAGGACCTCGGTTCAACGCCCGGGTCATTAACAACTTTAAACACTCACGGTGTATTTAACACATCTTACAAGACGGTTTTTACCCACCCTCGCTCTATGAGGGTCAGGCCATTATACTCGGGCGTGATTTATGACAAGGAAAGCGACTCTCTGCCTAACCTACGGTGGCAGCTCTCTTCAATGCTTTAAAACAAACCTTCACATTATTCTCAGTTCTGTGGAGAGACCTGGCTTTTACTCGCTTATTTTCATTCAACAATATTCTTTGGCTCATAAACCACTTTCGTAACCTTGGCATTTATTAATTATGAGAGGGTCCTCATTGATTGGGAAGATTAATACACATTCTACGACGAATAATTAGGGGCTTTAACAACAAAAGGATTCTAGGTTCGAATCTCTTAACATGCCTCGGGAACATTTCCACATTTGGAGGACTTATACAAGACGCGATTTAAAGTCGGCCGTGGCCTACATGACATACGCTCAATAATACCATACATTAGCTCCCTTTTAAATAATACACACATGGCCTCGTGATCTACGTCACAATTAGAGGACTTACAACATATCTCAATTCACTGCAATCAACTACCCTCCATAAGTAATTTACCAAGTACTTTAACTTTTACGCGTTCCTAGCGTGACTTTTTATTTAATTGCGTTCCATTACGCTAAACATTACTTTACGGCCGAATGTCTTCCAAAGAACTGATAAATTTCATAGTAACAATTGATACATATCTTAATTCTTATATTAATCTTTTCCGTTGACAATAAATCGCTCCCTTTTTAAGAACACGCATTCACATCATGTCTTATACATTTGTTAAGGCTTCAACGCTCTATATTTTTATATCATTCAATTTAATCTTTATTTAGATTTCTTTACCTTGTTATTCACATCATGTTTTCATTCCTTACAAAAGCTCAAAAGCTATTTCTTTCATATAATTCAAATTTACCTTTATGTAAATATCTTTGTTATAATTATTATTATCACGCTTGCTTTTATAACATTCATTAAATACTGACATTTTATTCCATGCATTTCCTCTACAGGATTTATTATTTCACATAATTATTTATTATTTCTTAAAACTTTATTTTCGTTCAGGTCGCGTTCTTATTTAGTTATTATTCATTTAAAAACATCCCTTCTACTCAAAACTCCGGTGGAATTGTACACAAAATTTTTTCCCGACACCAAAACATAATGAAAATCTTTACTTACATGTTTAAGGTCGCTTTCTGACCTTTATTCTCGTTTGATGTGACATTTTGGCCCACCTTCTTGACCTACTCCATATTGTACAATCTCATCTTATGTACAGAAATTTCTTGACACATATTCACTATATTTAACACTGACAACATTTTTTTTAATACACTGGTGTATCCGTTTTGAACACACATTAAAACACTAAAAAATATTACTCTGGTACATATTATAACACATATCACTGTGCATAAAACGCTTTCACTTTACCTAAAACACTTAAAATGATACTCTTATTTCTTTTCTTACAATATTTACACTTCACTCCTATCACACGGGTGTATCTCAACGATTTTGACAATTTCTATCGGCTGTTGATGATCCCTGATGTGAATCCTATCGACCTGCATTGGACGTGTGATTTTACTCGTTCAAAGTTTCTCTCTCCTACAATGGAAACTACTGGTTTCAGTCTCTCAAAACCGCTTCTATTGTCTATTACTCGGCTTTACTTTATCTGCTTTAACTAGGCGATAAATGTCTTTATTTTGCCGTCACCTCTATTTATATATGGTGGTCTATCGCACCCTATAGTTTCTATATCTTGGCCTCCCTTCGAGGACCGTATACTGTCTATCGTACCGTTTAGTTTCTATATCTTGGCCTCCCTTCGAGGACCGTATACTGTCTATCGTATATTTTTGACGTTTTCTCACTAGAGTACGTTTCCCTCTGGTTTCGATCCTAAGTTCCTAAGTTCCTTTCGCTTGAACTTCTATCTTTCGCGATCGTAATTACTGTTTGGTTCCTTTACAGGACTTAATGTCTTTAACAATGTCTTTACTAGACGTAACGCCGTTTATTTGTTGGAGTTCTTATAACTTCGTAACTGTATTGAACTAGTGTTCTTCTGGAACTCGAAGTTCCCTACTGATCGCTGTGTCTTACTTTGGCGATATTGCTTTAAAGTCCGTATATTTAATGTTCTTTATAATTTAGGACTCTTCAAAGTCTCGAACTGCTAACCCTCAGCGTAGCGTACTTATATCGTAACTGGTCTACACTCGGTGAACTTGTAGCATAGCCTCCCACAGGCTCTGGATCGATGTCTGATACAGCTTAACGTCCCCCTCACGGGCTCTTGAATACTGCGTATACGATGTGGTGCAGCACTTCCGCTCACGGAATGCTCGTAGACTGATGATTATGATGCTCCAGCGTAACGCCCCCCTGGACGGACTAATACTGCATGATGCGTCGTGACGCCCCCCTCGGGCTCTTGAATACTGTTCTTCCGGCGTGATACAGAGTAACGCCCCTCACGGGCTGTCAGAGTAACTGCATGTTTGGTCTGGCTCTGCCAGGAGCTTTATACTATTCAGCCACAAAAAGATAAAACTCTAGTCCTTTTCGGGACCAACTTTTGAACTAATTGTCGCACAATTATAAAAATTATATATCCAGAAAGCTCGTCTTCCAAACGTAAAATAATCTTCCTGTGCATGGAAATCGATCGTGCATTTCCGAGATATTAATTAATTTCTCGTCCTCAACTGTGTGGGTGGTGCTGTTCTTTTTTATTCTCCCACTCCTTGGGTCTCGGTGAACCCCCAATGACGTCTACTTGCGTTTGCAGTTTTCTCCTGTGCAATTTTTACAAGGTTTTTCTTTACACAAAAATCTCTAATCCAAATTGATTCACCGTACTGTATCTGTTTACTTATTGTTATACTCGTAAACGGGTTAAATTTAATTATTCCTGTTCTGACTCAGCAGCGAGGTTGCCATATTCCTGCAACGTAAGAGCAATTTCCGAGTCCAGCTTCTTCGTCTTACAGTCAAAACTTTCCACTCGTTCTAATAATATCCATGACTGGCTCCTTATAAATGTCAAGAGGCATGAGCTCATCTAAGGAACACCTGGCCCTAGCGCTTGCACAATGTTAGGCTGTAATCCTGGCTTGAAATCTCTCTCCGTTCCCTTAGAAACTGTAAGATTCTTTCATTCTTTTCTCAAAGTACATGGATTCGACTCTCTTTGAGGCCATGATACATGGGTTCATCTCACCCCTCCTTAGGTTAATAAATTTTCGAAAAATTTTGAGGAAATTTATTTCAATTATTTATAAAAATCTTATTTTTCCTTTAATAGTCGAAGCCATTATAACGTTCTCCGTCCTTTTTGTTTCTTTATTCCTAAAAAATCCCACGATAATTTGATTTCTTTCATCTTTTTAAGTCATATCCGGTAATTGTGTCGGTTGGGTACGCTCTGTCCCTACCCTTTCTTTCTATTTTTTATTTGTCTGGATATCAGGTTTCCAGAACCTCATTCTTCTTTACGGGTGTGGTCTATTCCTACCCGTTCCCTTATTTCATCATTCTCCTTCCTTAAATTGAAATTTTCTTCTTCAATAAAATCAATTATTTCTTTAAAGTTCCCTTCCTCTCTGGTTTATATTTGTATGGGTCTTTCTTAAAGGTCCCATTCATTCATTCATTCCCCTAGTGGACGTCTACACTTCAGGGTCATAAATTTCTTGTCACGTTCGGGTGTTTTGTTAGTCTTCCTCTAGTCTGGTGTATTCTCCAAACTTGACTCAAACAGTTTGTTTCTTTTCTTCTTTTATTAGACGGACTTCTTGTCGGTCTGTTTCTCTTTCCTCATTACATATTGTCAACTTAATGACCTTCTTTTAACGCATTACGGGTGCAACTGGCTTTACCTGTAACATCACCATTATTATTGTCAGACTCCTCAAGTCTGTAAAATTTCATTTTAATTCTTAAGAGCTCGGTCTAACCTCACCTGACTCTTTTCGGTTTTCTACCACCTTCTTCATCTCTTTTTGAGATGGTATTTCAGACAAAATTAATTTTATTCCTTTTATTCTTCAACGGTTGCATCTGGCTTAACCCGTTGGTTCCAATGGAATAATTCTTTTCTTCATCTCGCATCGAGATGGCATATCGAAAGAGTATTTCTTTTTTCGACTCTTCCAATTCTTTAGATCCTTCAGATCTCCCGTCTTTCTCTTCTTTTTATCCTTCCCTTTCTTTTTACGAAGTTTCCAACTGAAATATGCCTGAGCGTCCTCTTCCTCCAAGGCATTGTACATTGTCTCTCCTCCTTTCCTAGTTTCCATGGGGTATCTGTTTTCCTGTAAACCGACTACCAATTGCGGTTTTCCTCTTTCCTGATTTTCTTCAAAGGCATCTCCTTCCTTCTTTTCATTATCTCCAGCAATCTCATCTTTTCCTTTGAGGTTTTCTTGGCTCGTGTTTGGACCTCTTTCCATTTCTCTTTCCTTTTGTTGATATTCTTGATATTTCCTCATTAACTCAAGAATCTGTGCTTTCAACTGTTCCTTTTCTTTGTTGATTTGTATCTTATTTTCCTTATCCTAAGGAATTTCTTCTAGTTGTATCTCATCTTTCTTCACCTCCTGAATTTCTTCGGAGTTTTCTTCTTCAATTTCCATGACATCTTGAACCTCTGTTTCTATCGGTATTTCGACAATAGTTTCTATTATGGTTTCATTTCCTTTCTCCATTTCTTCAGGAATTATTATTTCCATCTCTTCAACTTCCTCTTCTTTCATTATTTCCTGTTCGGAGATTATTTCTGGCTCTTCCGGCTCAACCTTTTTATCAAAATGATTCTCTTCACTTCGCAGCTCGTTTCCACTTTGGCTATCCTCCTGGTGGTCTTCTCGTATTTCCTTTATCTTTTTCTCCATCTCTCTTTGTCCTTTGACCATATTTATTTTAATTCCTTCCAGTTTTTCCTCAGTTTTCCCTTGACTCTTATATAATATCATCAAGTCATTTTGGATCTGGCCTACTTCCATATGAGTTTTTCCTACTTCGACTTTTAATGTTCCGATGGTTCCCTGAACATCATTAATACCCTGACTTATTTCATCTATCTCATGGGTACTTTCCTTATTTTCGTCCTCTCGTTGTTTTCTTTCACTCTGGAGATGCCCCTCGTATATACCTAATCTTCGATTTATTTCACCCTCATACTTCTTTAAGTTATCATCTACCTGCCCGGTAAACAGCGCATCCTTTTGATTTTGATTTTTCATCTCAGTTACTTCGGTCTGAACTACACCGATTTTGTTCTCGAGGGTTCCTACTTTCTCCTCAACCTTTCCAAATCGGGTTCCTAGCTCATTCACACTTTGTTTTATTTCATCCCGGGATGTTTTACAGATATCGCTGTTAGATTTTATCTGATCTTCTAACTTTTTCTGCACACCTTGAATCTGGGTTACAAGTTTCTTTTCGCACTCATCACCCTTCTTTTCCATGTTACTTAATTTAGTTTCCATGGAAATCAAACTTTTATTTAAATTTCCAAAATTTTCTTGACATTTAGTTTGGGACTCTCCCATACTTTCGTTCAAAGCCTGTATTTGGGCTTGCAATCCTGAATGAAATTCTTTATTTTCCTCTTTAATCTCACTTGCGATTTCCCCTTTTAACTCATTTAACTTGTCCCCAAACTTAGTGTCAAAATCTTGAAATTTGGTATTCATTGTTTCTTCTAAAACCTCTCTGAGTCCATTTGACCCCCTTTTTATTCCCTCAATTTCAGCCTTCACTTCATCGTTCATTTTTATACAGTTAACCTCGATAGCTTCTAATTTAGTTCCCATGTTATCAATTTTAGCTTCGATATCTACTAATTTAGTCCCCATATTAGCACTATCAGTTTTTAGTGACTCTAAACTCTCATTTATGGATTCGAACACTTTGTTATTTTCATCCTTATGGAGGCCCAATGTATTGTTTATAGCCTCCAACTTCTCATTGTTATCGGCTTTTATAGCCTCCAAAAACCGTTGCATCTCTTCACTCAATGCCATCTTATTAGAATATAGTGGGCTACTAATGCCACATCGCTAGAACATGCTTGAGAGATAGTAATCTGAACCATTGTGTCCCAATTTCTTTAAAAATTTACTTTGGTACGGGTGTTTACTACACCGTACCCTTTTGATATTTTTATTCAAACTCAAAGACCTTTATGGAAGTATTTAAAATTCAAAAAAAAAAAAACCTTTTTTTTTTCAAAAAATGAAAATTTTGATTTTTCGAGAAAACTCGGGTTTTCCCTAGGAAAACTCGGCCCTGCGTACTGGGCGCCATGAAAGAGATAGGGGGTTGTTTAAATCCAGGGCTGCTCGGTGTGAGTTTCTAGGGACCCAATGCGGTCAGTTAACATTATACGTTGTAGCTACTACTATCATTGCTTTACTTTTACATGAATCGACCGTCTTTAGTGTTCCTCGAATTATTAATCCAAGCACAGTATTTCTATTCACCCGCCTGTGCCCTTGCAGCAAGAAATATACAAATCACAGTATGCCAGCATTGCTCAATTCAGGATTTTTCGGGGCTGCGGTAAGTTCTCCCACTCTGTGACTTACATATTTTGGATTAAATAGAGGATACACTTGCAAAAATAACAACAAAATCAACTCCTATTTTTACACATTTAATTAATCAAAAATTATGGCGCTACAAACAAATAAGCACATAAACTACTGACCAATATCATTCTACTTGTCCAAAGTGAACAAGGAATAGCATAAAAATAAAACAAATATTAGATTAAAACACATGGTTTTCTTTAAAACCAACAATTCACGATTATTTTCACTTCCATAAAGTACTTATCTTAAAGTTCCAAATAACTACGAGCTTCTTTGGCTCGATACTTTCCCATAATAATGGTGTCATATTTTTGTACACCTCAAGAATTATTTTTATCTTTTCTTATCATCAAAACAAATATATAATTACATTTAAAATTACATGTTAATTATTCACTTCAATATTTGGGCATATCACATGTTCTCCATATTTACTATCTCTCTCAAGTTTTGCAAATTCACTACGGTGATCGGGAAAACTATTTGTGTACTCCAGAGTTATAAAGATTACTTGACAAAGTCAAAAACTATGATCACTCCCGAAACCTAGTTATCTTCACAAAACTCGTGGATTCCTATTTTCCATCCAATATTACAATAGGGATTTTAATTAATTCATTTGTCTTATAAGACCATTATCACATAAGAAAACTACGATCTGAATTGGCAAGCGATAATATCAATCTACAAGGACCTCGGTTCAACGCCCGGGTCATTAACAACTTTAAACACTCACGGTGTATTTAACACATCTTACAAGACGGTTTTTACCCACCCTCGCTCTATGAGGGTCAGGCCATTATACTCGGGCGTGATTTATGACAAGGAAAGCGACTCTCTGCCTAACCTACGGTGGCAGCTCTCTTCAATGCTTTAAAACAAACCTTCACATTATTCTCAGTTCTGTGGAGAGACCTGGCTTTTACTCGCTTATTTTCATTCAACAATATTCTTTGGCTCATAAACCACTTTCGTAACCTTGGCATTTATTAATTATGAGAGGGTCCTCATTGATTGGGAAGATTAATACACATTCTACGACGAATAATTAGGGGCTTTAACAACAAAAGGATTCTAGGTTCGAATCTCTTAACATGCCTCGGGAACATTTCCACATTTGGAGGACTTATACAAGACGCGATTTAAAGTCGGCCGTGGCCTACATGACATACGCTCAATAATACCATACATTAGCTCCCTTTTAAATAATACACACATGGCCTCGTGATCTACGTCACAATTAGAGGACTTACAACATATCTCAATTCACTGCAATCAACTACCCTCCATAAGTAATTTACCAAGTACTTTAACTTTTACGCGTTCCTAGCGTGACTTTTTATTTAATTGCGTTCCATTACGCTAAACATTACTTTACGGCCGAATGTCTTCCAAAGAACTGATAAATTTCATAGTAACAATTGATACATATCTTAATTCTTATATTAATCTTTTCCGTTGACAATAAATCGCTCCCTTTTTAAGAACACGCATTCACATCATGTCTTATACATTTGTTAAGGCTTCAACGCTCTATATTTTTATATCATTCAATTTAATCTTTATTTAGATTTCTTTACCTTGTTATTCACATCATGTTTTCATTCCTTACAAAAGCTCAAAAGCTATTTCTTTCATATAATTCAAATTTACCTTTATGTAAATATCTTTGTTATAATTATTATTATCACGCTTGCTTTTATAACATTCATTAAATACTGACATTTTATTCCATGCATTTCCTCTACAGGATTTATTATTTCACATAATTATTTATTATTTCTTAAAACTTTATTTTCGTTCAGGTCGCGTTCTTATTTAGTTATTATTCATTTAAAAACATCCCTTCTACTCAAAACTCCGGTGGAATTGTACACAAAATTTTTTCCCGACACCAAAACATAATGAAAATCTTTACTTACATGTTTAAGGTCGCTTTCTGACCTTTATTCTCGTTTGATGTGACATTTTGGCCCACCTTCTTGACCTACTCCATATTGTACAATCTCATCTTATGTACAGAAATTTCTTGACACATATTCACTATATTTAACACTGACAACATTTTTTTTTTAATACACTGGTGTATCCGTTTTGAACACACATTAAAACACTAAAAAATATTACTCTGGTACATATTATAACACATATCACTGTGCATAAAACGCTTTCACTTTACCTAAAACACTTAAAATGATACTCTTATTTCTTTTCTTACAATATTTACACTTCACTCCTATCACACGGGTGTATCTCAACGATTTTGACAATTTCTATCGGCTGTTGATGATCCCTGATGTGAATCCTATCGACCTGCATTGGACGTGTGATTTTACTCGTTCAAAGTTTCTCTCTCCTACAATGGAAACTACTGGTTTCAGTCTCTCAAAACCGCTTCTATTGTCTATTACTCGGCTTTACTTTATCTGCTTTAACTAGGCGATAAATGTCTTTATTTTGCCGTCACCTCTATTTATATATGGTGGTCTATCGCACCCTATAGTTTCTATATCTTGGCCTCCCTTCGAGGACCGTATACTGTCTATCGTACCGTTTAGTTTCTATATCTTGGCCTCCCTTCGAGGACCGTATACTGTCTATCGTATATTTTTGACGTTTTCTCACTAGAGTACGTTTCCCTCTGGTTTCGAACCTAAGTTCCTAAGTTCCTTTCGCTTGAACTTCTATCTTTCGCGATCGTAATTACTGTTTGGTTCCTTTACAGGACTTAATGTCTTTAACAATGTCTTTACTAGACGTAACGCCGTTTATTTGTTGGAGTTCTTATAACTTCGTAACTGTATTGAACTAGTGTTCTTCTGGAACTCGAAGTTCCCTACTGATCGCTGTGTCTTACTTTGGCGATATTGCTTTAAAGTCCGTATATTTAATGTTCTTTATAATTTAGGACTCTTCAAAGTCTCGAACTGCTAACCCTCAGCGTAGCGTACTTATATCGTAACTGGTCTACACTCGGTGAACTTGTAGCATAGCCTCCCACAGGCTCTGGATCGATGTCTGATACAGCTTAACGTCCCCCTCACGGGCTCTTGAATACTGCGTATACGATGTGGTGCAGCACTTCCGCTCACGGAATGCTCGTAGACTGATGATTATGATGCTCCAGCGTAACGCCCCCCTGGACGGACTAATACTGCATGATGCGTCGTGACGCCCCCCTCGGGCTCTTGAATACTGTTCTTCCGGCGTGATACAGAGTAACACCCCTCACGGGCTGTCAGAGTAACTGCATGTTTGGTCTGGCTCTGCCAGGAGCTTTATACTATTCAGCCACAAAAAGATAAAACTCTAGTCCTTTTCGTGACCAACTTTTGAACTAATTGTCGCACAATTATAAAAATTATATATCCAGAAAGCTCGTCTTCCAAACGTAAAATAATCTTCCTGTGCATGGAAATCGATCGTGCATTTCCGAGATATTAATTAATTTCTCGTCCTCAACTGTGTGGGTGGTGCTGTTCTTTTTTTATTCTCCCACTCCTTGGGTCTCGGTGAACCCCCAATGACGTCTACTTGCGTTTGCAGTTTTCTCCTGTGCAATTTTTACAAGGTTTTTCTTTACACAAAAATCTCTAATCCAAATTGATTCACCGTACTGTATCTGTTTACTTATTGTTATACTCGTAAACGGGTTAAATTTAATTATTCCTGTTCTGACTCAGCAGCGAGGTTGCCATATTCCTGCAACGTAAGAGCAATTTCCGAGTCCAGCTTCTTCGTCTTACAGTCAAAACTTTCCACTCGTTCTAATAATATCCATGACTGGCTCCTTATAAATGTCAAGAGGCATGAGCTCATCTAAGGAACACCTGGCCCTAGCGCTTGCACAATGTTAGGCTGTAATCCTGGCTTGAAATCTCTCTCCGTTCCCTTAGAAACTGTATGATTCTTTCATTCTTTTCTCAAAGTACATGGATTCGACTCTCTTTGAGGCCATGGTACATGGGTTCACTATATAGACCTATCTCGAATAAGTTGGTGATATCGACATTTCTAATTAGTTCGAAATATACCTGTTATAATGTAGTCAAGCTGATGATGAGGATGTTGAATAGGTCTACGAAGAAATAGACGAAATTCTGAGGTATATCAAGGGTGATGAGAATGTTATAGTAATGGGAGATTGGAATGCTGTGGTAGGAAAAGGGAGAGAAGGGAAGATAGTAGGAGGTTTCGGATTAGGTGAAAGGAATGATCGAGGAAGCAGGCTGGTAGAATTCTGCACCGAGCATGAGTTGGTCATAGCTAACACCTTATTCAATAACCACAATAGAAGAATATACACATGGATGAGACCAGGAGATACAGGGCGTTACCAAATCGACTTCATTATGGTCAAGCAGAGGTTTCGAAACCAGATTTTGGATTGTAAAACATATCCTGGTGCTGACATAAACTCTGACCACAATCTGGTTGTAATGAAATGCAGATTAAAGTTGAAGAAACTGAAGAAAAGTCAAAAGCCAAAAAGGTGGGCAATAGACAGACTGAAAGAGAAGGATGTAAACGAAAGATTCAAGAAGAGTATAAAGGAAGGACTAATGAAAAACCCTAAACAAACTTCAATTGCAGACGAATGGGCACTTTTGAAGAATGAAATAACAAAATCCGCAGAAGAAAACATTGGTAGGAAAGAAAGAATAGGTAGAAAACCGTGGATCACTCAGGATATACTAGAATTGATGGATGAAAGGCGGAAACACAAGAATCTAAGAGATGAAAAGGGGAAAGCAGAATACAGACGTCTGAGAAATGAGGTTAACAAGAAGTGCAAGAAAGCAAAAGAAGAATGGTTGAAAGAGAAATGTGCAGGTATAGAAAATTGTCTGAAATTAGGAAAGGTAGACACAGCTTATCGAAGGATTAAGAATACTTTTGGGGAAAAGAAGACTAAGTGCTGTGATATTAAGGACAAAAATGGAAAGCCTCTAACAGATAGGGAAGAAAAGGTTGAGAGGTGGAAAGCTTACATAGAGAGTTTGTATAAGGGAAAGGAGATTGAGAATCATGTAATGGACAGGGAGGAGGAAATTGATGAGGATGCGAAAGGAGATTTAATATTGAGATCAGAATTTGATAGAGCTTTGGAAGACTTAAGCAGGAACAAAGCACCAGGCATAGATGATATACCGATTGAGTTGCTACGCTGCATAGGAGATGAAGGTCTGATCAGGTTATTTCACTTGGTGTGTAGGATTTATGAGACAGGTGAGGTACCCCCTGATTTCAAGAAGAATGTAATCATCCCTATACCAAAGAAAGTGGGAGCTGACAGATGTGAAGATTACCGTACAATCAGCTTGATTACTCATGCTTCAAAGATCCTGTCTAGAATAATTTACAAGAGGATTGAAAGCCAGATAGAAACGGAGTTGTGCGAAGACCAATTTGGTTTCAGGAGAAATGTAGGAACAAGGGAAGCTGTACTAAGTCTTAGGCTGATTTTGGAAGGTAGAATAAGGAAAGATAAGAGAACGTTCATGGCTTTTGTAGACTTAGAAAAGGCTTTTGATAACGTTGATTGGACTAAATTGTTTGACATTTTGAAATCGATTGGAATAAAGTACAGGGATAGGAGGGTGATATACAATCTATACAGAAACCAGACAGCAGTCATTCGAGTTGAAGGACATGAGAGAGAAGCTGGTATTCAGAAAGGTGTAAGGCAAGGCTGCAACTTATCACCCATACTTTTCAATCTTTACATTGAACAAGCAATGAAGGAAATTAGAGAAAAATGTAAAGTGGGAGTGAAGATTCAAGGAGAAATAATTTCAACTCTGAGATTGCTGATGACATCGTCATCTTGGCCGACAAGCCTGAGGATTTGAATGAGTTTTTGAATGGTATGGACTCCGTCTTACGGAAAGAATTCATGATGAAAATTAATAAATGTAAAACAAAAATACTGGAATGCATCCGAAATAAATCAGAAACCTCTATGGAGATCAAATTGGCAGGTGAAAAGCTGAAGGAAGTAGGAGACTTCTGTTACTTAGGAAGCAGAATAACCAGTGATGGACGAAGCAAAGAGGATATAAAAAGTAGGTTGGCTCAGGCAAAGAAAGCATTTCTACAAAAAAGGAATCTGCTGACATCGAATATAGATTTAGGTATTAGGAAGTCATTTTTGAAAGCCTTTGTCTGGAGTGTGGCGCTCTATGGAAGTGAAACTTGGACTATTGGTGCAGCAGAAAAGAGGAGAATTGAAGCATTTGAAATGTGGTGTTACAGGAGAATGATGAAGATCAGATGGGTAGATAGGGTTACAAACGAAGAGGTATTAAGACGAGTGGGAGAGGAGAGATGTTTCTGGCGACTGCTAATGAAGAGAAGAGATAGGCTGGTAGGACACATACTAAGACACCCAGGAATAGCAAGCTTAGTTATGGAAGGAAGGGTCGAGGACAAGAACTGTAGGGGTAGACCAATGTTAGAATATGTTAAACAGATTGCCTCGGATGTAGGGTGTGGTAGCTATGTAGAGATGAAACGTTTAGCTCAGGACAGGGAGGCATGGAGAGCTACATCAAACCAGTCAAAAGACTGAAGACTCAAACAACAACAACATAATGTAGCCTAATAGAGCACTACAGTTGGCAGCCCTGGTGACTGAATATATTGTTAGTTCCATCTCTTAAGCTACAGAATACAAAATTTGGTTGAAGTCCAATGGATAGCATGGACGTTACATGCAGTTAGACATTGGATCCATCAGCGCGCGTAAAATCATATTGGCAACAATGTCTTGCATGTCTTGGTCAGAAATAATCTGAAATATTATGATTTCTTGCTGTGCCAATTTTGGATGAAATCCATTTGTTGGTAAGGACGTTATATATATTTTCGAATTGGACCTATCAGCAGGCTTCGAGTCATGTTGGCATCACAGACGTATATTCGTTTCTCCAAATTAATATAGAATGTCAGGTACTATACGTGTGCAAATTTTAAAGCTGTTGGCTTACATACTTTCTGAAATATTAATATTAGGGTAAAAAATAGAGACAGCATTTACTACCAGTTCGCAGCCCTGGTTGCTCTTAAGAATAAGCATAGGCATATCTGTTCGGGTACACATAGTACACACGAAATTTGGTTGAAATCCAATTGATAGTATAGAAGTTACATGCATTTAAACATTGGTCCTATCAGCAGGCTTAGAATCATGTTGGTAGCACTGACGTGCATATGTTACTCCAAATTAATCTAGAATGTCAGGTACAATGCGTGTGCATAGTTTAAAGCTGTCGGCTTGCATACTTTATGATATATTGGTAATTGGATAAGAAAATAGAGAGAGAGCATTTATTAACAGTTGGCAGCCCTGGTGGCTTTTAAGAATACGCTCAGTCATATCTGTTCATGTACATATAGTACATACGAAATTTGGTTGAAATCCAATTGATAGTGTAGAAGTTATATGCATTTAAAAATTGGACCTATCAGCAGGCTTAGAATCATTTTGGCAACACTGCCATGCATAGCCTCCAGGAAATTAAACTGAAATATTATTATCTTTAAGTGTGCCAATTTTGGAATAGCTCCCATGCATAGCTTCCAAGATATCCAACATGGAGCTCAAATTTCAATTGCGGTTGTTCAGCAGTTGGTAGCACTGACCTAATTTTCAAATATGGGCATGAGATATTCAGGTATAGATCTTTACTCATACCAAATTCGGATTCGATTGCTGCAGCCATTTATGAGACACGTATACACAGACAGACAGACGGACAGACAGACAGACATTTGCCCGGATCGATCTCATAAGTCAACTTTTTCCTCATTTTTGCAAAATGTGAAAAGTAGGCTAAAAACTACAGTAGTTAAAAGGGACTTAAAAACCAGCAACATTATTTACTTAGTTATTGTTCATGCCTACAGACACTCGCACATCTCACTCAATGAATCTACTTGTCTTGAAAACTCAGCAATTCTTTTAGGTTTGTTCCGTGCCTTGTGTGGGGTTTCGCCTAGGACACCAAGCTGGATCATCAGCGGGCCCTTGGTGTCCCCGCCTGCCCAGTAATGTGGTGCAGTTGCACTTCATATAAAGGGAGGTAGCGCGCAGTTCGCTACTCCTGTGGGGGTCCGGGCGGGGACACCAAGAGCCCGCTGATGAGCTAGCTTGGTGTCCTAGGCAAAACCCCTCACAAGAAACGGCCCAAACCTAAAAGAATTGCCGAGTTTTAATTATCTGGCCGTGAAAGCCAATATACCATCTACAGTTTGGAAAAGTACGGTAAAATTCACTCCGTTATTTCAAACCCAAAAGAATTAACACATGACTACTTTCATGCGAATGAGTTGGCAGCTCATTGGCTTATATTTGTGTGTTTGCTGATTGCAATCTCATCTCTATGATGACTGAGATGGAAAGAAGCGTTCAAACAAGCCCGTGATAATATAATCGCTGGTGATTTTAATTAGAAATTTAAACTGCAGTTCGTGATCGCTCATGTATTGATTGAGCAGGACCGAGAGGCACACAATAACACCTGCTCCGGACTGTCGCCAAGGAATTATACGAGCTCGTTAGTTCACACCCCATTTGCTACGACAGCATATCCTGAATACATATCGCCTATATGTTCATCTGAATGAAAGTCATTTCCCCTTCAGCAGGCATGTTCTCATATATCAAAGGAAGATATCAGACAGATTGAATCTGTGTTCAGTGAGCTGTTTCAAATAGCATGCGGAAACTTAATAAACCCAGAGAGTTAAAACACCCTCTCGTCTATTGTTTCATTTCAATATTTATGATAATATTAATAATACTACTACTAATAAAGACGTAGTAGTAGTAGTAAGTTAGTAATATATTGGACCGACAATAGTGGCTGCGCTCGCTAAAGCGCTGCGTTAGGTCATGGCGACAAGCTCTCTGCTGACTCGGTAGACGCGTGGGTTCGAGCCCCACCGTCGGCCGTCCTTGAAATGGTTTTCCGTGGTTTCCCATTTTCAACTCCAGGCAAATGCTGGGACGGTTCCTTCTGACAGGCCACGGCCGCTTCCTTCCACATCCTTGCCCAGTTTCATTCACCATCATTCATTTCATCTCTCATTAACTCCTCTCATGAGGTTGGTGTCAGGAAGGGCATCCGGCCGTAAAAATCATCCGCCACAAAGACTTCCATCGCATCTCATCCCCGATCCCGTAGAAAAACGGGAATAATAAGGGGTAGACATACAGTAGTAGTAATATATTATCACAAGGATTTAAGACCGCAAAAAGTGTTATCGTGTTCTTGCCACTAAATCTCGGCCCAGTTCAATCGATATTATTTATTTATTTATTTATTTATTTATTTATTTATTTATTTATTTATTTATTTCTTATTATTATTTTCGTTTGGGCCTACTGAGGACCACGGGGCTCGTTTTGACTTCTTGTAAGGAATTTATGTTTCTTCTTAGCCCATGCAGCTTTCATCTTCTGGCTGTGTGTCTGCTTTCTTTCCTGTGTCCACTTCGGTCAGGTAGTTCCTGTACTCTTCCTGCTGGTGAGAGACACTGGAAAGACACTATGATGAATCATCTGTCGGGATTGTGATCGATCCTGTATGTTTTTTTTATGAAATTCCAAGTTGCTCTAGGTCTGACTTCACTGTGGTGATCCATTTGTTTTTGGACGCTTTCCCTCTTCCTGTCGTGGTGAAGATCTGGCTGGTAAGTCTATCTGGACCCATGCGTGTCAGATGTCCGTAAAAAGCTAATCGTCTCTTCCTCATGAATGTGACGATATCTTCTTGATGATCATAGAGCTCATTGTTGTGCCTGATCCTGAAAGTACCACCCTCTTCCCTTATTGGTCCTAAAATCCTTCTAAGTATTTTCCGTTCCTTGAGCTCTAGGTTCGTCAGTGGGCCTTTCCGGTTCATCAGGAGGCACTCAGAGGCATATAGAACGGAAGGTCTTACTACTGAGCTGTAATGTAGAAGTTTAAGGTTCTTAGAGAGGCATTTGGATGTGTGGATGTTCTTACAGGAGTGGTGGACCCTTTCCAGTTTCGTGCACCCAGTGTCTATTTATTTATTTACCATCGATGTTCACTGGCAATTTGTCAATGACCAGCTAAAAGAGCAAGTTGTACATGATTTAATTTTAATTGTCTGGTTATACTGTTGATTGTTCCGATCACTGTATGTCTGTCTACCCCTTATTAATACCGTTTTCAATGGAGTTGGCGATGAGATGCGATGAAATCTTTGTGGAGGGTGGTTTCTACGGCTGGATGCCCTTCCTGATGCCATGAATGTCCCAATCACTACACCAGTTTATTCACTGTTATCACTTTCCTCACTGTATGCCACGTTCCGAAAATCGTTGCCTCCTGCAGTTTGTAAGGCTCTTTGGCAAGCCAAGATTAGCTAGAGTGTTGTGAATCTTCCATGGTATCTCCTCCTTTAGTATTTCAATTAATTTTAAAGTAAATATTTTTAAGAGAATCTTATAAACAACATTTCTCTAGTATACAGCATTTTAGGGTGAAAATATAAATGTTTGCTGAAATATTTCGCCGTTATAGTTAAAACCAAAATTCCTGGACTTGAATAATAAAGTGTAGGCATTGCAGACAGCATCTCGAGTCGGAAGATGACCAATTCCACAATGGCCTGAGGAAAACTACTGGAATGTTACAAGTTAAATTCCACATGTTTAGAATATTACGTTTCTCGTTCAGTTTTGCACTAAAGCCTCCTTTAGTCTCCATGATATTAATATAATGTCATGTGATCTAAGTGGAGTATTATTTGCATGCGAATGTGTACATACGGTGTTAATAATAGGCGGTGTATGTTAGGCGGTAATGAGGATCGTAAGCCTGGGTGATCACAAAGGGTAATATGCTAGGAGCTCATCAGACTGTTATGCTACACGGATAGTATGGCTACATCTAATAATTGTTGTGAAGATATTATGGTGGTGATGCTTTCTACTGTAAACCGTACTGTAATATATATCCTGACATCTAAAATATTGAAAATGATGATAATATTGTAATAATCCCGGTAAGGAAAACCAAGAGGATCCGACGCACTGAATACGCATCACCCAGTGCTATCATCGGTGTATTTGGTTCGCAAAAAGTCCGACACTGATGGTTTTGTATTTTATGTAAATTTCATATATAATAATTAGGGCTCGGATATGTAGGTAAATAAATATTTTTATGTAAATACATATTTAAACATTTTTTCTATAACTACATAAATTCCTGCTTTTCACTTATTAGCACATAAAAAGACATAATATTTACATTTCTTAAAATCAGTATGCTAGATCTTTTAGTTTATTGTATTTTGGTTCTGTGTTACATCAACGGGGAAAAACCTGTGAGCTATCTCATCATCATGCCGAGCGTATGTTAGCTTGCAACTGCGTTATTCCTTAATTGTCGCCCCATGCCACTCTCTGTGGACCTCCTCCTCCCCCCCCCCCCCCCCCCCCCCCAGCTACCCGGAAACAGTGTCAATCACATGCAGTTCATTCGTGGCACTGTGAAGTGTAAGGCAGTTGTACGATGCCTAAAATAAAAACAACTATAAGTTATCGTCTGTTGCAGAATTTAAAGATAATTTTACTTCAGATGGGGACGTTCTGTTCTGCCAACCATGTGGGAAAGCAATCAAGGCTGATCAGCGATCTCAAGTTACACAACACCTCAAGGGCAAGAAAGATATTGCCGCAGTGTCGCGCCTTCAGTAGAAGTGTTTCACGATAATCGTCGGCCATTTGTGATGGACAACCTGAAGATGTATCTCGTTGTGTATTGTAATGCTTCAGCAGTCAGTGAGACAGAATAAATTGCATTCGTGAGTACTGCATATTGTTTATATTCACATTAATAAACTTAATTATAATTAAATATTTTTACTTTTTGTCACATATTTCAGGTATTTTAATACATAAAAAATAAATATTTTCCCGATTATTAGCACCTAAAAATCCGAGCCCTAATAATAATAATACTAATAATCCTAGTAACAGAAATTGGTCAAATAAAGAGGCTAAGGAAGTTCAAATATTTGGGGGAAATTATTCAAGTAAATGGTTTGGAAAAATCTGCTGTAGAAGAAAGAGAAAGATGGAAAGAACGTATGGCATAACTAGGAATACCTACAACAAAAAGTGTTTGTCTAAAGATCTTAAAATACAGCACTGCAACACCGTAGTCAAGCCGGAATGCCCGTATGCGAGTGAATGTCTCGCACTGAACTACAAATGGGATAAATATATTGCGTGTAATTCTTCATTCTACTACTTCTAACTCGGTCCTTTAAAAGCTGCAGAACTCTGGAAATTTAGAAGTAATGATGAAATATATAGAAAAATAGAATGCATATCAGAAACAATACGGAAGGGGAGATTGCTATGTTTTGGACATTTGTACAGGATGGATGTCAGTAGGTTAACCAAGCAGATCTTCACATTACTCTGTAACAAGAAGTCAACAACAAACTGGGTACAAGAAGTCCAAAAGGATTTTGAATGAAACAATATCAGAGAAGAAGTTACACCACAGAGAGATATTTTTAGGCAAAATGTGCTAAAAATGGAATGATTCCAAGGGAGGAAGGGGAAAAAAAACGGCTCGAAATGGTCCGAGGAAAGGAAGAGGAAACATAGTGAGATGATGAAGGAGTGCGGGAGGAAGAAGAAGGAACAGCAAAGGAGAAAGCATTGAAATTGGCTCGTGATCCCTAAACGACCGAAACGAAAATAATAATAATAATAATAGTCTAATAATAATAATAATAATAATAATAATAATAATAATAATAATAATAATGGACCTTCTCCGTGCCAGGGATGTGCAGCTAGCTACGTCAGAAGAGCACATAACCAACAAGCTTCAACAGTGGACTCAGAAAGCACTGCACGGCCGTCATCCGTATGATCTCAGTCAAGAATATGTCGACATTCATGCGTCGAACAGCTGGCTGACCCATGCGGATCTATTTCCTGAGACTGAGGGGTTCATAATCGCGATACAAGATCAAGTAGTGGCAACAAAGAACTACCTAAAATACATCATTAAGGCAGACATGCCAGATGACAAATGTAGGAGATGCCATCGCGAATCGGAGACCATCCAGCATATCACAGGGGGCTGTACAACAATTTCATCTACGTACTATTTGAAGAGGCATGACCAAGTAGCCAAGATAATCCATCTGAACTTGGCAAAGAAGCACTCCTTAAGTAATAATGTTGTACATTACTATCAATATATCCCTGATGCTGTTCTGGAGAATGATACACACAAGGTACTCTGGGACAGGTCAGTGATCACAGATAGACTTATATCAGCAAACAGGCCAGACATTATTCTTATTGATAAGGTGCAGAGGAAAACTCTTCTAATAGATATCGCAGTCCCTAACTCGCATAATATCCAGCACAGTTATGCTGAGAAAGTGACCAAATACATGCCTCTGGCTGAAGAGATCCGACAGATGTGGCGACAGGAATTTGTCAGTGTATTGCCAATTATAATCTCTTCCACAGGTATCATACCGAAGCCGCTGAAGACCAACCTCGATAAACTGGGGCTCCACCATAATCTGCAGACCAGTATGCAGAAAGTAGTTATTTTGGAGACCTGCTCCATAGTTCGTTCATTCCTCAACCTACCAGTATAGAGAACTCCACTCCATCTTGCAACAAATGCCGATGAAGTGGTGAATTCTACCCAACGATATGGTGAACATTTGAGATGAAACAATAATAATAAGTGAGCCCGTGCGAACGTTCGCACAGTAGCGGAAAGGGCAACGAAACGTGTTCAGTAATCTCTTTAAGACACAAAAAAGCAAGTTGTTATTGGAAACGTATTTAATTGAAATGGAGCACAAACAAAACATATTTGTATACATTGGCTATAGATAGATTGAAACTCAGATATGTTTTACAGAATATCTGTGTAGGCTGTACAACGTTCGGTCTTATAATCGAATCTGCTTGCAAACCGAGGTGGGTATATCTACTGCTTTGTAAATTATGAATAAGTCCATTTGATAACCGGAGCACAGTCGGCAGATGAAAGTTAGAACTTCTTCGGGGCTGAAATGCCAATGTTAAAGTCTCTAGCTCAAACAAGACTTCCCTGTAGTGTGCAGCAATTTGTAAATTATAATTAAATAGGACCGACCACAGTGGCCACGTACATCGCTGGCATCGGGAAAGTTGGCAGATACAACTGGGGATGGCGACAGGCTGATAGTCTAGGTGACCATTAACTAGGGTCTAATAAGAAGGGGTAGATAAAGATTATCTCAAACAACAACAACAACAACAACAACAACAACAACAACAACAAAGAAAGAATTTTGGAAGAAAGTTGGTCGTGGACCTATTGAAAGGAACCGTCCCGGAATTTCCTGGTGATGAATATGGGAAACCACGAAAACCATTTACAAGACGAGGTGGGGTTTGCCAGTGAGGCACGAGGTAACACGTTAGCGTTAGCGTTAGCGTTAGCATTCTCGGCCGCCGTGCCCGGTTTATTTGTGAGTACCGGTAGTTCACTGGAAGGAGATAGCCAGGGTCCATTCCATGATTGGAGTGCTGGCGGATAAAAATGGAACTTTGTGAACTTTCATTACACTTATGTCAGTTTCATTAATTCATTGAATCAAGGAATTTTGAATTAAAAGTTTTGCGGGGGCAGTCGTGCTACATGGGGAGTATTCAGAAACAAGTATAAACCTCACACATAATGGTCATTTTTGTTGTTGTTTGAGTCTTCAGTCTTTTGACTGGTTTGATGCAGCCCTCCATGCCTCCCTGTCCTGAGCTAATCGTTTCATCTCTACATAGCTACCGCACCCTAGATCCGAGACAATCTGTTTAACATACTCTAACCTTGGTCTACCCCTACAGTTCATGTCCTCGACCCTTCCTTCAATAACTAAGCTTGCTATTCCTGGGTGTCTTAGTATGTCTCCTACCAACCTATCTCTTCTTCATTAGCAGTCGCCAGAAACATCTCTTCTCTCACACTCGTCTTAATACCTCTTCGTTTGTAACCCTGTCTACCCATCTGATCTTCATCATTCTCCTGTAACACCACATTTCAAACGCTTCAATTCTCCTCTTTTCTGCTGCACCAATAGTCCAAGTTTCACTTCCATAGAGTGCGACGCTCCAAACAAAGAAAGGTTTTCAAAAATGTCCTCCTAATACCTAATTCTATATTCGATGTCAACAGATTCCTTTTCTGTAGAAATGCTTTCCTTGCCTGAGCCAACCTACTTTTTATATCCTCTTTGCTTTGTCCATCACCATGCCGGAATTCGAACCTACGATCTTCGAACTTCCTGTTCACCCTCGCTGTCATACTGCGCCAGTTAACACTCACGGCTGCGGAGTACTGCGGTGTCTATGACGAGGCTAGTTCAGCCCACGAGGGATGATGTGATGAGTTCTCGGGACACACCGGAATGTTTGCAATGCTGTCTGTGCACCTTATTAACTAAAGCAATATTTGGTTTGCCATTTGTTTTGATGACAAGTGGGACCAACTCATAAATATTTTAAACAACCAATGCTAATCATGAAAACGAATTTGAATTTATTCTTTGCAGATAATTAAATTGGAATATTTTGCAATTATATCACTAAGAAGATTCCCAGACCTTTTTGTGTTTCTAATGCGTGGCCGTGATGCCTGCGTAGTTAGTTATTGAGGTTTTAAGGGGTGGAACAGTGAGGTAATCTTCCCACCTTAACACAGATTAAATTATGCATATTTTATTATGGTGCTTGAAGCCATTTTTCAGTGTTGCCTTAGTAAACAAAAGTTCTTATTAATCTCATGTATTTTTTTTAAACATTTTAAATGATCTTGTCGATTTCGTCGTTACGCTGGGGTCTAGCGTTACGTTACGGTGACGGGACAAAATGTACCCAGATGCACTGAGGTGTGTGACGTCATAGTACCGCTTGGTGCATGTGAACCCCGACAATCTCTATCCCCGATTCTTGGATGTCACGGGTAATCTCGATAACCACTGGATGGATTTTGATGCGGTTTTCACCATTCTGTAAAGGATATCTCGAGGAAAGATTCTGTAGAAAATAATTTATGTATGATCAAAGGAAGTCAAGCAGTAACGATTTCAGTGAAAAAGTCGAAAACAAACGTGGCCTCCGTGCGCTTCTTAAGCTTACGCTGGGCAAACCGTTAATAATATCGATATACTATGATCGTAAGAATTGGTTAGCATGAAATGTTCTACAAAAAAGTCCGCGAGAGCATATCTCTATCTTCAATACATCGCCCACTATAAGTGTTTTAGACTGGATGGAAAGGGCACGTCCCCGCGCGCTCTAGTGAGCGTGACGGCATCCCGCGTGCTTAACCTTGCTTTACCTTTGGTTTGTACTTGCCGTTCGCGAGTAATTTGAAACAAGATAAGCAAGATAAGTATTATGCAGATAATTTTCTAACATGTCAGGAGTCTATGGCTTCGAGCGAAGCGAGAAGCCTTCAGCCTTTCTAGCATTTTTCAGCATTTGTAGTATTTAAAATGATACAAAGTCTAGTCTTTCAGACTGACTGACACTTTTTTTTCAGGATTAGGGAATAACCCATCTCATTTGGGTACAATCGTGTTGACCGACTGAAAAGCACCAAACTTTTGTTATGCAAATTTTAAGTACATAAAAATTTAGAGGCGTATGAAAATTACCTAAAAGTAATAAAACAAAATATAAAATAAAACTAATAATTATAATAATTAACAGAAATTGCGGAAAAACAAAAATCAGATTTCAAAAAAGTTCTTTGAGTAAATATTCACTTGTAAATTTAGATTGCTGGACCTAACCCACTCTCACTTATAAAGCGGAACTCTGCACTCATGCTGAGGGGTGGCATTTTACCTCTGATGTACAGATCTTTTACTGAAGTGTAATAAGGAAGGGTTTTTTATTTTTTATTTTTTTCGTTATGGTTTCACCCTCCAGGGTTGGCTTTTCCCACGGACTAGGCGAGGGATCCCACCTCTACCGCCACATAGGGCAGTGTACAGGAGCTTGAGACTCTTGAGTCGGGGATACAACTGGGGGGTGTGACCAGCAATGCACCCAGGCGGCTTCACCTGCAAAGCGAACAGGGGCCTGATGAAGGGATGGGAAGAGTGGGAGGGTTAGGCAAGGAAGTGGGAAAGAGGTGGCCGTTGCCTTACGGTAGGTACCATCCCGGCATTTGCCCGAAGACGAAGTGGGAAAACACGGAAAACCATTTCGAGAATGGCGGAGGTGGGGGAAGGTTAAATATGTTTCTAATATGAAGCATTGATATCAGAGGCTAATATAAGCTCGAGTGTCATCTGCAATCCACAGTTTCTTCGTAGATCAGCAAGATCCACTCACTCGGTTAAAATGTGGGCCACGGTGAATACGGCTTCATAAATGCCGGTGAAGTTTAGGGAGATTTGATGCAAGGGTCGACTCGCTGGAATGCCCTATATAAGCTTATAGTTGTCTCACGTGGTGGGGGTTTGCCGGAGTCTCCCCACTTTTACTCCAGGTGAATGCCAGGATGGTACCTGAATGAAGGCCACGACCGCTTCCTTCCCAAATCCTAACTTCGATTTTAAATACTCACACTAGTACAGCGATCACAATACCACAGGTTATCCGAATAATCGCATACTCATACTCACACCCAATTACACGGGGATACACTTCTACAATGTCGCAAATCTCCTAAATGAATCAACAATATTGACTTCCTTTGTCCCTAGAGTGGAGGGGTCCAGATTAATTTCTTTAGTGCTGCACCATAATCTTTCAATACATGTTCTAACTTGTCAAACCTTTCATTTAAACTGTCCACTAAAGTTTGCTTTTCTTTCAACATCAGATCTAACTTAGAGCATCCAGCGTTTAGAAAAGGCTGTGGGTCTTATGGGCTTTTACTTTTAACGGAACCCTACACTGGTTTTGTTACCTCACCTATTACTGTACCATGAAGGAACTCTGAACATATATATTTTTCGTCATAATAGCTTCCTACAATTATTTGCCAATTGATTACCTTTGTTATTGCATACAAGTATCGTTTATATTACGTCTTAGTAATTTAAAAATTCTCGAGGTTAGCACGCTGGAAAGAAGAGCCTCGTCCTGTGCTGCATGCTCGCCCGGAGTGGAGCACGTGCTCAGTTCCTATAGTCTACTTACCTTGCTCAGTTCCGCCAGCAACGTAAGTTCTGAAGAACTATCCGTCATTGGTGTTATTGTTGTGTGTCTGTTTTATTTCCTGTTTGAGCGAATCAAGGTTGCCGACAGTTGGTTTCGAACCCACTATCTCCCGAATGCAAGCTCACAGCTGCGCGCCCCTAACCACACGGCTAACTCACTACAATATGACAATTATTAATCTAAACAAAACAACAAGAATAGAATTGAAAGAAACTAAATTATCGCCTAACTAATAACAAATAAAAATTACGAGCCTTCCAGTAGTCGCATATGATGTGTAACATCTGACATAGAAGAAACCTCACGTGAAATTGTTCATACACCGGTATTTTATAATACAGTATTGTTGGCACAAATATTAATCTATTGCAAAAGGGTGTGTTTTACAGATATTGTAGATTATAATACGGAACTCATTTTATTAGATGATTTGTAGCTTCCACCAGCACTAGCCTAAATAAAGAATACGATATGGATCAACTAGATTAATAGACGCGACACTGCTCATAACCTTAAATTCCTTATAAACAGGTCCTCTTCATTCACAGACCAACACGTAATTTCATATGGATTCTGTTAAAATGAGTCATATTGATATGACAAATATCGTTTAAAATGATAATCTGGTAGCAAAAATATCTACCCCGTCCGGGATTCGAACCCAAGATCTCTAGATTCACCCATAAGCACTAACCCCACGGCTATTTCGACTACGCAAAATTTTGTGCACAAGATGGTGACTTATTTCCACGTTCCAATAATACTGCATTACGGAATTAAGTTTCATTTATATTTTGCTTGTTTCGATAATGTTCCTGCGTGAAATTGAGTTTAAAATGCCTTATGAATAGGCCCTCTTGTGAGTAAAGAGAATGTATTCAGTAATAGTTCATGAAGGCTTGCTCAATTCTCGTATAACCACAACGATTATATTATATTGATGACTGCATTACCGTTATGTGGGTTAATATTTGATGATGATGATGATGATAATTGTTGTTTTAAGGGGCCTAACAGGTTAATATTTGAATAGCCATTGTGCAGAAATATAATACCGGCAATTCCGACTACTTACAATGTTTGATATTAAGGCATTTTACCATTTAAATACTGATATGTCGCCTCCGCAGCGTAGCGGTCAGCATGGTTAGCTGCCTCCCCGAAGGTCCTGCCACGAAATTTGAAAAGTGGTACGAGGACTGGAACGGGGTCTACTCAGCCTCGGATGGCCCAAATGAGTAGAGGGGGTTCGATTCCCCCTCAGCCATCCTCGAAGTGGTTTTCCGTGGTTTCCCACTTCGTCTTCGGGCAAATGCCGGGATGGTACCTTCTTCAAGGCCACGGCCGCCTCCTTCCCTCTTCCTTGTCTATCCATCCTAACCATCCCTTACCTTCCCTCACGAGGTCCCTGTTCGCTTTGCAGGTGAGGCCGCCTGGGCGAGGTGCCAATCCCACCTCACCAGTTGTATCTCTTCCGATTCAATGTTCTCAGCTCTAGGACACTGCCCGTAGAGGCGGTAGTGGTGAGTTCCCTCGCTGAGTCCGTGGGTTCCACCAACCTGGAGGGTAAACGACTAAAAAAAACATTTAAATACTGATACGAAGACTTCGAACATGTACCATGTCATTTGTTTCAATCACTTGACACCAGAGTTTGCATGAGCGTTTTCCGTTCAGTATGTCATATACATTCCACATGGCCGAGAGTACGTCATGCACTGATCTCTATACAATTTCTCGTACCACTGCCAGCTAGGTCTTAACACTGCCCGCTGGATCGATCGATCGAGCGGGCAGTGCATACTTCCGTTTTTCACCACTGCCAGCTAGTACACTTCCGTTCGATCGATCGAGCGGGCAGTGCATACTTCCGTTTTCCACCACTGCCAGCTAGTACACTTCCGTTCGATCGATCGAGCGGGCAGTGCATACTTCCGTTCGATCCACCACTGCCAGCTCGACCGTTCCTATCCACTCCCGTCCCCAATTTTCACAATCACTCCCACAAAACTATCCAGCAACCGAGCGGAAAGATGTTACACATCAAAAAAGGTGATCAACAGTATTGCTGACGTAAAAATTGTTAACATCGTCAGCATACATCTGAGAAGGAAAGAAAGGTTGTGCTCTCGACATCTGTCAT
Organism: Meconema thalassinum; assembly: GCA_946902985.2. Lineage (NCBI taxonomy): Eukaryota > Metazoa > Arthropoda > Insecta > Orthoptera > Tettigoniidae > Meconema > Meconema thalassinum. The sequence continues at coordinate 2,053,500,403 of OX336388.2, read as the reverse complement.
TCAGTAATTCGTCATATCACAACTAAATGAATGTCATTATTGGTTCTCTTCGCATACGGTATCCTTAATACTGGTCCAATCCGGTAAGACCTGCAAAACTGCTCCTTCCTGGGCGTATTTTATTTCAGGTAGCTTCTGGAGTTGCGTTGTCTCGCTAACTTATGAAAGGGCAGTACTCGAAACGGATGAACATAACGTATGATGTCAGCGCTACCTCTGCCTAGAGTTAGCAACACTGTCGCCATAAGGCTCCACACTCTTTTCTAAAAGCTGGATTCTCTTATTAGACTCAATCCATTAGACTCAATGTAGTGCTCCAACAATAGGCAGCCAATTTATATCCAAATGTACAGTTACAATATCTCAGTATTACTGGTGTGGCATAATCGCACCACACGTTGTAACTATTTAGGAAGATTCCTATTATTACTAAGACTCCATTTCTGTGATAAGATTTCACTATCGAGGGGCAAATATTTATCTGTGTATACATAGCCCAAGTATGTCGGTCGATAGCCGACAGTCATTATCAGTTATTAGTACAGCATTCTTGGGAGGTTTACTGGGCAAGGTCTTGCTTTCCACCAGAATGTCAATATGTGTATATTTGTTGTAAACAGGTCAGGGTACATGGCCAAGAGCCACAAAACTCTCCATTAAGAGAATATAAATACTGAGAATATTTCCTTATGAGGGTGTCAGTGCACAATCATCCCTTCGCTGGTACATCATCTTTAAAATAAATCTATCAACTATTACCTTCTACTCGACGACCTGTTATTTTAAAACTCCTGCTCTGCAGAACAACAGCTACAGCAGAAGAGAACTTCGAGAAGCTACCTTCACTGCAAGTAGTTAACATCATCTTCTTCTTTTACTTGGGTCAAGGCTCGAGTTCGAACCCAAGCAACCAAATTTCGGAAACTCATTCTAAATTGATTTAATTGTCACGGCTTGTTACTTGACAAATCTGGTAACACTCGGCTACGCGACACTGGAACCTTTCTGGTTGAGCGAATATTGAGAAAAACAATGGGGCACTTAGGTGGATGCAGCATAAGCTAATTGCCTATCTTGCTAAGTGGCGCTTGTCCCCGTGTTGGGCCCCACGTCTCAACTGATGTTGTGTGAGGACGAGCTCGTTTCTTGCTGCTGGGGCTTGTCCCCATGTTGGGCCCCTCGTCTCAACTGATGTTGTGTGAGGACGAGCTCGTTTCTTGCTGCTGGGGCTTGTCCCCATGTTGGGCCCCTCGTCTCAACTGATGTTGTGTGAGGACGAGCTCGTTTCTTGCTGCTGGGGCTTGTCCCCATGTTGGGCCCCACGTCTCAACTGATGTTGTGTGAGGACGAGCTCGTTTCTTGCTGCTGGGGCTTGTCCCCATGTTGGGCCCCTCGTCTCAACTGATGTTGTGTGAGGACGAGCTCGTTTCTTGCTGCTGGGGCTTGTCCCCATGTTGGGCCCCACGTCTCAACTGATGTTGTGTGAGGACGAGCTCGTTTCTTGCTGCTGGGGCTTGTCCCCATGTTGGGCCCCTCGTCTCAACTGATGTTGTGTGAGGACGAGCTCGTTTCTTGCTGCTGGGGCTTGTCCCCATGTTGGGCCCCACGTCTCAACTGATGTTGTGTGAGGACGAGCTCGTTTCTTGCTGCTGGGGCTTGTCCCCATGTTGGGCCTCACGTCTCAACTGATGTTGTGTGAGGACGAGCTCGTTTCTTGCTGCTGGGGCTTGTCCCCATGTTGGGCCCCACGTCTCAACTGATGTTGTGGAAGGACGAGCTCGTTTCTTGCTGCTGGGGCACGACCTCTCAAGGAGGAGTAATCAGGACGCGGCTGATGCTAATACGTGTTTCAAGTTCGCTCCTCGGTAAACAAAAACTGGGGAGGGGGGGGGGATGGGAAGGGATGGGATACCAGCGAACTTCCCCAAAGTTCCTACACACCAAATCCCCCTTAACGGTGCTCAAGAGCCAAGTTAGTCGTCGCTTGGGACACCCACACATGTGCTATAGCGGATTACCTCGTATGAATGAAACCGGAGTCAAGTCCTTTCATATAGCTTCAGTGAATATATACCTGGCTATAATACACCATCTCATCCCGCCGGGTCTCACTCGACCGATAAGTCAAATAAGCAGATCATGTACTCCTCGGTAACTCCTGGCTCCATATGGTTTGTGCAATGCTCTGGCTTAATATGGATAGAGTAAGTCAACCAAGAGGTTCCAACATGAAATTTGTTGCTGTTGTTGTTGATTCATTTAGGGGGATTTGTGACATCATGATACTGTAGAGCTACGTATTGTGTGCGCGCCAGGAGAAGGCAGCTGGGTTTAACTACAGATACCTTCCCGCGTACTACATACCATGCATTCAAAAAGGATAAAGTCGGTCACTGCCAGTTTCACTTCTTTTAGGTAGATTTCATTAGAAAGAAGAACAATATACTGTTACGAGCGCTGGGTTGCTTCACTGCCTCGCATATAACTCCAGCTCGCCGCGAGCTACCCCTGTACTCTTGTGTCACCCACCAGTTTACGCAACGAACAGCGAGGACAAAAGACCCCTGTCTCGAAGGTTCGTGGCCCGTCCCGTATCGGAAAGCTCGAGAAGGTGTGAACACTGGTCTAGTCTAGAAACATCTGTTGAGTCTCAGCCCCGCTATATAAGAGCAACGTGGCCAGAAAGGGAGGGACTGTGTTTTTGAGCTAGTGCGTGTTTCTACCAGTGCGACAGTAGTGTGGCGACGTGACGCGCGAAGTTACGAAACCCAAGTGAGGCTGATTCTCCAGACAGCGAGGCAGTGTGAATCATACGGAGGGACTGAGTTTTGAGGAGTGTGTACTTACCTAGTGCGACAGAGATATTGTGGTGAATTGCGAAACGCAGTGGACTGTTCCCTAGCCAGCGGACAGCGAAGCAGTGTGTAGTGGTGAGTGACTGGCTATCGTAAATAACTGTAGTTTGTGTAAAAGGCAGAGTTGAGGTATTAATAGCGAGGACAGTAGTAGTGACTAGTAGTGTCCTATGAAGTGAGATTCAGTGCTTATTGTGTGTGGCCTGTAATAAAGCTAATATTTCGTTAAAGGAACAATTGTGTTGTGCTTTCACCCACCGTAATCCAGTTAACGAACTTGCCACTAGGGGAAACACGTAACAATACATAAAATCCAACGTACCGACCATGCGAAATATTTAGACGGTTCTCAATGTCTACGAATCTACTACAGCAATCAAACTGAGATTTTGTAAGTTGATAGAGGTTGGTTGGTTCCTTAGTTCAGGGGCTGCGACAACGCGGTCATACAGCCCCGTGCACTTTGGGTGTGTGTAGAATCTGTCTGATAACCGGTGTTAATTGTGATGGCTGTATTAGTGATTGTTAACTGTCATTCAGATAGTGACTGCAAACGATCAATTTTCAAGTAGTTCCCACTTTTGCCACCAAATGCTACCGTCTACGACACTTAGCTGTGAACTTGACCTATGTTAATAGAGGCAATTTATGTAAGTAGGATATATGAAAATAGGCTCTTTAGTTCGTCACGCATCTACTTGTTATGTATCAGGTGCGTTCAAAAAAGTAACGAGCCGGAGGCTGGAATGCGCAAACCAGTGACGACATCGGCTAATCGTGGCGTGTGTAACGAGGTGTGGTTCCGACCAGAGCGTGGAAGGTCACAGCCCGTCGCTAGAGGGCACGCGTGCACGTCACGTGACGATACAAAGTGAGCAGCAGCAAGCATCAATCGTCCAACACTGCCAGTCGCATTGCAAACAGTGACATGGAGGCGTCAAACGAAGAGCAAAGAGGTATTGTTCGGTTTCTGACAGCGAAAGGAGTAGGGGGAACGGACATTCATCGCCGAATGTCACAAGTGTACGGCGAACACTGAATGTCCCTTGCAAGGGTCAAGGCGTAGCACAAGCGCTTCAGGGAAGGACGGGTGTCGTTAGCCGCTGATGCCCAGTCTGGGGCACCCCACTGCATTACCGATGACAACGTCCTGCTGATTGATGCACTCATTACCTAGGACCGCCGAGTGACAGTGAACGCCATAGCCGCCGTGGTCGGATTGAGCGTCGGAAGTGTGCACACCATCATGAAAAAAAACTGCACTTGCGCAAAGTGTGTGCCCAATGGGTGCCCCTCAGTCTTCAACCACACCAGGAAGCATGTCGAATGGCCTACTGTCTTGGCCTTGATTGGACGGTAGATGCATGCTGCTGCTCACATTGTATCGTCACGTGACGTGCACGCGTGCCCTCTTGCGACGGGCTGTGACCTTCCACGCTCTGGTCGGAACCACACCTCGTTACACACGCCATGATTAGCCGATGTCGTCACCGGATTGCGCATTCCAGCCTCCGGCTCGTTACTTTTGAATGCACTTTATATTTGTTGATTTTCCTCATGAATCCTTTTCTCAAGATAGAGTTCATATAATTTAAAAACGCATTCAAATTCTCTGGTGAATCGGCTAAGATGACAATTATTGAGAATAATTAATATGAATGATCCGACAACAACATCAACGAAAATTGTTCTGCGGCTTGCTAAACCTACTCCACTGCAGGGAAAATACAAGCCCAGTGTCTCTGTGCTGATTTCAATTTTTCCGCGGAATGAGAAGCGTGTCAAATATCTGCCATATTTTAATTAAAGGAGATAACATCCCGAACGTAATGAAGCGTCATCGATCCATTCAGTATACTGTACAGTATTATGATAGCTCTTTATCTAGATTATATTCGTGCGGAGTTGACTAGAGCATAACACTGCGGTCATACTACTTGCCAAGCCTGACACATGAATAATCCTCAACTGTACGTGTTCTGTCATCAGCTCACTGCATGGCTTGATTTAGAAGTGTAAAATCACGGAAATCCACTTTCAGGATGTCTGTGGTGGGAATTGAACCCTTCTCAGGTTTGCCTCACAAGGCTGAGTGTACTCCGTTCCAGCCTTCAGATCAGAATTAAATTTTGTTAGAGCCGGGAATCAAACCTGGGCCTCCACGCTGACAGCCAAGATGCTAGCTACTACGCAACGAGGCGGACAAATGAACTTTTTATTGAGATATCTTGTCTTGGGGAGCACTAAATGGAAGTTAAGTATGTACGTTTGAAGTGGCATTTTTGACCAAAAATTAATATTCGTTTTTACATTGTAAATGGAAGCCTTGTCTGCTTCAAATTAACATATATTTCATCTTGAAGAAAAGAATAAGAGGAGATGCCCTGAGCTCGTTTGAGTGAAGCCAAGCGCTGCGTCCAAAGTGGGCGTAACCTTAACTTGTAATCGGTGTTCCGTGACTTGCATGAGGCATTGTGCATGGTGTTTTCTGAGTTATCCTTGCAGGATATCTTTCCAGACCTTTCTCTCCTTAACTCATGCAGGAGGAGTAGTGATAAATTGTTTTAAAAAAAACACTCTCCAATTCTAATCTCAGCATGTGTAAATTTAGTGTAAATACAAAAAAGCCATTTCTCCGCAAATCCCAAATTATCAAACAGCTGTCGGTCAATAATTACGGTAGGCCTACGTAATGAATCAATTCGAGGCTAATCGCCAAGTTTCTACCCCCACAAACAAAATACCGCACTGTACCGAAAAGTATAGGCTATACAGTATGTTTGGGCAAATATGCGTCCAAGTGTTCTGTTTATTAATTTTAAGATTTGTATTCTTGAATATCAAAATGTGTACGATCAATGAGTGAAAGTTGCTGTGCTCGAAATTGGGCCTAAAAACTGATGAATGACCCAACGCCAATAAGAACATAAAACTCAATTTGGTGTAAATACCGTAATTAGTTCGGCATCATTAGTTCCCAAGTTGTTCCTTCTTTGGTATAATTACACCTTCCGACATCTGTATTCAATTTAATCAGTGTTTCAGCGTATTATTACGTTTTGCGGCGTCATTCTTACAAAATTAGCCTTGAAAGGTGCTCTCATATTTCTATTTAAATTGGCTTTTATAACGATAACGTAGCTTATTTGTGCCAAGTACCGTGATGTGCAGAGTGTATTCTGCCTATCCAAGAAAAATCTTGACTTGTCATTGCAGTTTTATGTCACTAAAATCCATTACTATTTGGAGTGGTTTACGGCTTTAAGCATAGGGACAGCCATTTTCTCGCTAACCAAAGTGGGTGTGCCGTTTGGCTTCAACAGCTTGCGCTAGGCAGCGCAGCGAAGGCATCCCCTTCCTCCACGTATTTCATGTCGTTATTCCACCTGCAAGAAGTTAAAAACTATTTTAAGGGGGCTCGTGTGCACATGTCTAGAGGTCGTGGCTCTACAGCATCTTACTTGCATCTAAATATCCCGGAAAAACAAATAAGGTATAAAAATCATGAAAAAGACATGTACAGGGCGCCAGGGAATGTTCTCCGCATCGACTACGTGCTCCTGAGAGAGCTAGCATCAGTAGTTACGTTGGCAGCATGGCTGCCGCTTGTATCAAAACAAACAAACAAACAAACAAACAAACAAACAAGCAAACAGTAAACGTTGTACTCACCACAGCCATTCATAACAGATGCTGGAAGTGTTCGAAGACAGACTTCAACACGTCTACACATATTGTCGAAGACTTTCTAAGATAATTAGCGTGTTAATTTTCTTGGACTACGCAGCATTTTATCGGAGATTTCATCAAGTTTCTCGTCAGTTAAAAGCGTAGGCCGGCCTATTCCAGGTACATCGCACAGTGGGTCAAAATCGAAATCTAGGGGGACAAAATTATTTTTACGTTTTAATCATGAATTTTGAGTGAAAGCAACGTATATAATTTGTTTACTTCATAATAAACATCAGTTAAGACCTTTTTAAGCTACGTCTACACATGCAAGAAATTGTCTATGACTAGGAGTTGGATAGAGCATTCAGTTATACGTTTCTTAAAAGGAACAATTTGTGTTGTGCTTCTACCCACCGTAATCCAGTTAACGGAAGTGCCACTAGGGGGTGGCACGTAAAAACTGGTGTCAGAAGTGGGATTACGAACTCAAGCACAAGCACAACGCCTGAAGGTCCTGGTTTCAAAACCCGAGCAGGTCATTTTATCACAGTTCTCTAATTTTCCTGTGAGTGCATGCCCTTTACAAGACAAACAACTAAAATGGAAGCGCAATTGGCAGCATTGTTAGAAAAGTTAAGTGGCATGGAAACCAAGTTAGAAGACGGCCAGAAGAATTTAACCAAGGACCTAACTGCCAAATTAGAAGACAGCTAGAAGAATTTAACCAAGGACATAACTGCCAAACTAGAAGACGGCCAGAAGAATTTAACCAAGGACCTAACTGCCAAACTAGAAGACGGCCAGAAGAAGATGGAAGACGGTCAAAATAAGCTAGCGGAGGACCTGAATAAGATAGAGGACGGCCAGAAGAAGATGGAAGACGGGCAGAATAAGTTAGCACAGGACCTGAAGAAATTAGAACTGGGTCTGCGTGAGGAAGTCACGGCAGTGGAAAAGAAGTTCGACGCATTACAAGAAGAAGTTGCCGAGCTACGCCGACGCCCGCTAACGGGGGTGGAAGAGAGATTCAACGCTCAACAAAAGGAATTTGCTGAGCTGCGCCGACACCCGCCGGCAGGGATGGAAGAGAGATTCAAAGCCCTACAAGAGGAAGTCGCCGAGCTGCGCCAACGCCCGCCGACGGGGGTGGATGAGAGAATCAAAGCTCTACAAGATGAAGTTGCAGAGCTGCGCCAACGCCCGTCCACCGTTACACTGGGAATATCAGGACCGGGACAGAGCAGAGTGACGCCCCCAACCTTCGACGGAAAGGTCCCGTGGAGCACCTACTTACGTCAGTTCGAGGCAGCCTGTTCCATAAACAACTAGAACATCACGGAAAAGGCTACAGCTCTCATTGTAGCGCTGAGAGGGGACGCCCTTAACGTCCTTCAGGCCATCCCGACTGGATCCCAGGACTACGCTTCATTAATCGCCCATATGGAGTCCCGATATGGAGATAGCCATCTTCAGCAGGCCTACCAGATGCAGCTCCGGACCCGGGTACAAAAGAACGCGGAAACCCTGCAGGAGTTCGAGATGGACATCGCACGCCTCGTAAGGCTCGCCTATCCAACAGCGCAGGCCGACTTTCTGGAACAGATTGCGACGCAGACCTTCACCGACGGCCTACGGGACTCGGACACTCAACAGGCGCTGCGACTCGCGCGCAATAAGACCCTGGCAGATGCGCTGAGCCACGCACTCGAGTTCGAGAAAACAGGCATCTAGAATGCACGAGACCAAGCCCCTGGCCGACGAATTGATGGAGGCGCTAAGCCGTTTCTTCGATAGTCGCGGCACCACCAGCAACGACACAGTCGGAAGACAACCGGAGAGGCGGCCCGGAAGAGGACTACCGACCTGCTGGACCTGCGGTAATAAAGGCCACCTGAGCAAGGACTGCGGTGATCGCCGCCGCCGAGGGTATCCGACGGGAAATCAGTCGTCTGAAAACCGCGCGGCCCAGGGAAACGAGTATTAGCCAGCCTTGGGGGGCAAAGGTTGGCTTGTGACAGTCGTCAAGCCCCGGCAGTCCTAGTTCGTGTGACGAAGTTACGGAGGGACAACAGCAGCCTGATGGTCGACGGAGTCGTCAACGGAGTGAGCTGGCCCATGCTGATCGACACGAGAGCGTCGAGGACCATCGTCAATCCCACAGTGATCCCGAGGTGGAGAGTGCAACCCACACAAAGGAACCTCCAACAAATAACCGCGACTGGAGAGACTGCACCGGTACATGGCGAAGCATCACTGGAGTTCGTCATTGGTCGACGGGCGGTGAAGCATCCAGTGCTTGTGGCTGACGTATGAAACGAAGTGATCATCGGACTGGACTTTCTTGACCAGAACGACATCATCTTGGACCTGAGTACCAACACTCTGCACTTCGGAGGTGAGGAACTTGCTTTGCAACCAGCACACGAGGCCATCACCGCACGACGAGTAAGGCTGAGAGAGGACGTCATCGTTCCCGCCAGGATGGAGGTCAGCGCTGCCGTAATTGTCGACGGAACTGCTGAGGGAGTGGCGGCTGTCATCGAGCCAAAATATGAGGATATCCAGACAAAAGGATCGCTAATTGCCAAGACCCTCATCAACACGACGTCTCGGCCGTACGTCCGCCTGTCCAACCTGAACGACTACGACATTACGGTTCACCGGGACACCAACCTAGGAGTCTGCGAGCCCGTTACCTGGATTGCCCGCATCACCGACTCGACGGACGGACACCTGCAGACGGACAGCCGAAGAAGACGCGCACTGCCAGAAGAACTACAGAAGCTGTACCAATGTTCCCAGGACCATTTAGACGAGGAACAATCACGCCAACTTCGGGACCTGCTACACGAATTCCAGGATGTCTTCTCCGTGGGAAGCAAAGACTTCGGCAGGACAAGCTTGGTCCAGCACAGAATCGACGTTGGGGACAGCGCACCGATTAGGGCCCCATTCCGACGTGTCCCGCTCGCCAAGCAAGCCGAAGTCGACCGGATGGTAGAAGAGATGAAGGAGCAAGGGGTGATCGAGCCATCACATAGTCCTTGGAGTTCTCGGGTCGTGATAGTGAAGAAGAAGGACGGTTCCATCAGGTTCTGCGTGGATTACAGGCGGGTGAATGACGTTACGAAGAAGGACAGCTACCCTCTACCCCGGATCGACGACACCCTGGACACCATATCAGGATCAAGATAGTTCTCCACGTTGGATTTGAAGAGTGGCTACTGGCAGGTGGAGGTCCACCCTAAGGACTGCGAGAAAACTGCGTTCTCTGTGGGCAGCGGGCTCTGGAAGTTCACCGTTATGCCATTCGGTCTGTGCAACGTCCCTGCCACCTTCGAAAGGCTAATGGCGTTCATTCTGAGGGGACTACACTGGAAGACCTGCCTGGTCTACTTAGAACACGTCATCGTAGTGAGGAGAAGCTTCGAGGTGCACTACAGCAACCTGAAGGAGATCTTGATGAAGCTACGGGCTGCCCAGCTGAAGTTGAGCCCCAAGAAGTGTCAGCTCTTCCAGAAAAAGATCCAGTACCTTGGGCATATCGTCTCCGAGGAAGGAGTGCGCACCGACCCAGAGAAGACCGCTGCTGTGAGGGAGTGGCCAGTTCCGAAGGACAAGTCCCAACTACGAAGCTTCCTGGGTCTCTGCACTTATTACCGTCGCTTCGTGAGAAGATTCGCCGACATCGCCAAACCACTGCATCGACTGACTGAGAAGGACCAACTCTTCACGTGGACAGCAGAATGCCACAGTGCTTTCGAACAATTCAAGCAGGCTCTGTGCACCGCACCTATTCTGGCCTACCTGGAACAAGGTTCATCGTCGATACCGATGCCAGTGACTTTGGGATAGGGGGATTTCCTGTCGCAAGTAGTGGACGGCGAGGAGAGTGTAGTGGCCTACTTCAGCAAAGCCTTGTCAAAGCCAGAAAGGAACTACTGCGTCACCAGGAAGGAGCTGCTCGCCATCGTGAAGCCATTGAACACTTCCACAAGTACCTGTACGGGCAAGAATTTCTCATCAGGACCGACCATGCATCCCTGCGGTGGCTCCTGAACTTCAAGCAGCCCGAGGGTCAACTCGCGCGGTGGTTAGAGAGTCTTCAACAGTACAACTTTGAGATCCAGCACAGGAAAAGCCAACTGCATTCTAACGCCGACGCCCTGTCACGAAGACCATGCCCCGATGACTGCACCTTCTGTGCCCGAAGGGAGGAGAACACCGGGATACAGTGCTGAAGGACTACCGTAGAACTTCAAGGGATATTTTCTAGTGAAAAGGGACATTCTGCGTGGGAAGTTGGGATTTTCATGTTTGAAAGGTTGTCAACTCCGGTTCAAAGATAGAGAGTGAACAGGTGAATTCTAGTGCGCGTTCAGTGGAAGTGGTTAACCCTATTTACAATAAACGGATACAAGTAACGCCATTATCCATGGATAAGTGGTTTATTACCAGTGGGAAAGAGAAACCCCATCAAAGTGATAGTGCTTGTCCTCCTTCCGAGAGAAGAATAAGAGGGGGGGGGGGGGGCTTCCAGTGACTCACTTTTCTCACTATTATTCACTATTTTCAAAGCAGCCTCACTTTTCTCACTATTTTTTTAAATTACTCACTTTTCTCCCCTTTTTTTTTTTTTTTTTTTTTGCAAAACTGGTCACATTCTGCGATAATAATGGTCTCATGCACAATGAGATTGCTAGAAACGACCCAAAATATACCCTTGAATGGGTAGTTCATTTTTCTGCCACCGGTGCCTGAGCGCGCTGCCGGCAGCGAGCCAGGTGGCCAGAAAGCTTGAAAAGCTTCCCTTGTGCAATACCACAGCCGAGCCGTGCAGCGATCGCCGAAAATTTTTACAAAGCGTTTTTTAACAAAAGTTCTGTTTTACGATTTAAATTTCTTGAGCGTTGCATTGATTTCCTATTCCATAATTTCCAAGTGTCTTCTAACTACATGAAAAATCACAAATAGTACTCAGAGATATTAACAAAGGCGCAATTTGGTTGACATTTTTGGGGGGGCTAATTTGTTTTTCAGATACACCCTTAAAAATTTTGTCTATTTCAATACAGTTTTGCCACATTTTTTTTTTGGGGGGGGGGGCTATGGTTGGTTTTGGGGAGCTTAGCCACCCAAGCCCTCCACCCCTAATTGCGCCTACAGATATCAACAAACGTTAAAATTATGAACCAGATATACGGCCATAAATGCGAATAATGCTATGAATTTACTCAATATTTCCTCACTTTTTTCATACAAAAACTCGCCTTTTTCACTTAAAAAAAAAAACTCTCACTATTTCACTATTTTTGGACGAGTGAGTGGATGGAAGCCCTGGGGGGGGGGGGCAGAAAAAGTTTGAGAACCCCTGCTCTATTGCAACGACTTAGCGCCGTAGTAGGTCAGATTACAGTATCGGATTCACCCTCTGTGTTGCCCTATGGTGAAAGAAAATATTTACTTAGATGGAGAAACATGCTTTAAATCTAGTTGAGAGTGAGCGACATTAAATATGCAAGCTGGAGCCAAGCAAAGAGAGTCAGACAATGCTAGATATTGAGTTTCAGTGAATGCAGACATCTAATCTTCTAAGAGCCGAGGATGGAGGAAGGGGGGATGAAAGAATTAACCAAGGATATTATATGGCAGAGACATTACTTGCTTCAACTCCGACTAAAGAAGAGCGAAAAATTAATGGAATATTATACCGTGCTTACATCTGAATTAGTAACTTGGAGGTTGTCCAAGAAGTCAGGCAGGCCAGAGGGAAGGATTCTCGTACCAGGGGGTGATCAAATTAGAGTGTCTCATTCATTGGTATTTCAGCAGAAGTAGGTTAATGTTCTCAGGTTAATTTAACCCTCCGTCGGGCGCAATTTATCTGTGTGCCAAATATGGCGCATTCTATCAAATTGATGCATTTCACTTTATCTCATATTTACAGCTATAATATAACTACATTTGCAATTTACGTTTCTAATACAACTAGCAACCCGCCCCGGCTTCGCCCGGAAACTAAAGCATATAATTTATACTAGCATTACCCGTCGCGGCTTCGCCCGCGAATATTCTAGTTGTAAAGAGTACACTTAGCAAAATCTCAATCATGAATGCTATAACAGATTTATCCTTGGTATGAATAATCATACTTTATAAAATAAAATATTTATTGCAGCTAATAGCCAAAAGAATACAGAAGGGTACATCAACGGCGTTCACCGGAAAACTACGTGCTGCAAACAAGACTGCATGGTTATACATAGGACGCGTGAATCCGGATGTAACCTCAAGCGATGTCATGGACCACTTAAAAGACAAGGGAATCAAAGACGGCATAAAATGCGAGGAACTCACCACCAGAGGTGAAAATAAAGCTTTTAAAGTCGGGATCCCCTTCGAGAGAAAGGATGATGCTTATGACCCAAACTTCTGGCCAGTTGATGTGATTTTCCGACCTTTTCGTTTTCGTTTTTGATCAGGAACTCTCGCTAGGTGCAAACAACCAGGAAGTGAAGTTACTTTTATGGAATATTGAAGGCCTGTTAAACGCTACGAACTCAACGCCAGAAAATTTATTTGATCCCTATGACGTCGTAATACTGGTTGAAACATTCTTAACATCAGATTGGAATGCGAGAAATCACTATACAGTGAACAATTTGGCAGAGCAAGGCCTGGTGGGAAGACCGAAAGGAGGAATCACCTGCCTTTTAAAGGTTCAGTTCACACCATTCCAGGTCATGTATAAAAACAACAATGTTCTAGTAGTGAAGACTAAATTGTGTGTGTTAATATGTGTGTATTTTCAGCCAGGATTCACATCTTACCAGATTATAGATGAAATAGGCACCGCTCTGAGTATAACGGAACGGGAGGATAGCATCATTATAGCAGGAGACCTAAATTGTCGAACTGATGTTCCATCACAGAAGACAAGAGAAGTCCTAGACTATTTAGAGGAGGAAGGGATATCACTTGTAAACAACAAAGAACGGAAGACGTATGTTTGTTACAACGGCACCAGCACGATAGATCTCGTCTTCTCGAATCAAGGTAACATAAAGCCAATAAAGCAAGATATAATTCCGATTCCCTACAGGAAACACCAGCTAGTAGAAACAACATTCCAACTCGGTCATGATAGCGGACAGGTGAAGCCCAAAACATTGAAATTTTCAAGGAAGACTCTACACCAGTTCATATATGAGGCCGACAACCAGGCAATCATGGAGAAGGTCCTGAAAGGAGATCTCGACGAAGCAGCAAATATGCTCGAACACCTTTTACAGGGTGAAGTCATACCGGAGGCAGTCATAACGAGAAAATCAAAATCATGGTTTGACGAAACCTGCTACAGAGTCCGTAGGACCACATTGGATGCCCTACACACAGCTCTCGAAGATCCCACCGACGATCATCTAAGGGAATATTCCAATCATAGGAAGACGTACAAGACCCTCATAAAAGAAACAAAGGAACGGTATCAAGAGCAAGAGGAACAAAGTCTGATAGCGGCAGCTGATCAGTACCCCTACAAAGCATTGAGTCCAAGGCAACCGAGATACTGCAGAAGCATCCCTATGGAGACATGGGTGACTCACCTTAGCAATGTACTGCAATATAAGGACACTCGTCCAACTGATACCCCCGAGATTGAGGAGGACATTGATACAGAGATATTTACAACTGAGGAAGTAGAGGCTGCTATTATCAGCTCGAAGAATAATAAAGCTTGTGGACCAGACAATATATGTAACGAGCACCTTAAAATTGCTCTCCCAGTGCTAAAAGAAGCAATAACATCTCTCCTGAATGAATGCCTCAGGCAAGGAAATATCCCGCATAGCTGGAGAAGGTCCACAGTAAAACTGCTGTATAAAGGAAAGGGATGCACCGAGGACCCAAACTCCTACCGAGGTATTGCACTGGAATGTGCGTTATTCAAAATTCTAACAAAACTTTTATGCCAACGCCTTATTAGAGAAATCGATCCTAAGCTCCCGGAGGAACAATTTGGTTTCAGAAAAGGAAGATCTACAACACAGGCTATCCAATGCCTTCTAAATGATATTGAGACAGCTCTGACAGTCCCAAAAGGAAAGCTATATGCCATATTTATAGACTTCTCCAAAGCTTTCGACATGGTCAATAGGAAGATCATCATAGAGAAGCTAGGAAATCAAATGAGAAGTAACAGCTATACAAAACGGCTTATCACAAGCATCCTGGCCTCAAATTACATAGAGATAAGCGACGGAATCACAACATCAAACCCAATAGATCAAACAACCGGTGTATTGCAAGGGGACCCTCTAAGCCCATTACTGTTCATAATCGCGACGGCGGATATCGCACAGGTAGTCTCGGAGAGAGTAATTCTCTATATGTACGCTGACGATATTGTGCTGGCCTCGAGATCGCAAGAGGATCTACAATCTGCATTTGATCTGCTGTTGGAATGGGCGGAAGAGAATGAACTCAGCCTAAACGAAAACAAGACTGTATCAATGACTTTCCGCAAAGGGGGAAAACCAGCAGTTTTTCACACACATAGAAAACCCCTGGAGAGCGTTTCTAACTTTAAATATCTAGGCGTGACACTTCAGACAACGGGCAACGTCTTTACGCTTCACGTTAACGATAGGATCTGTGCGGCTACGAGGGCCATAAATGATATCAGACAGTTGAGAAAACTCTCCGTCAAAACAGCCTTGAAACTCTTCCAGCTCAAGGTTACACCCGTTGTAACATATGGATTAGAGAATATCTGGACACATCTCAAATTGAAACACCTGGAAAAGTTGGAGAAACTAAAAGCGACTTTCTTAAAGAAGGTTCTGTGTGTTTCAAAATACACGCCTTCAAGACTAGTCTATGAATTAACACGTGAATTATATTATGTGGAAGAGCTCCGCCTCCAACTGTCGCTACCGTCTACACCAGCATACGTGCAACTCATGGAGAACCTGAAATCGAAGAAGAGAGACATATGGTGGGATTTCTACATCACTGACGCAATGACCTGCAATGATTGGAAACGGGGAGGCTACGAACTAAGACATACTGTTACACGCTTTGCCATACATGGCTTTCACCATAAGCTGTGCAAGTTAAAGAAGTTTCACCAGCCAGACGCAGACTGTGTATGTGAACGTTGCGGCAAATGTTGCGAAAGATATCATGCGATGTACTGTACATATAGACTTGAATCTCTGACGTCCTTCTGTTGTAATGAATAGTTTATTCCTATGTATGTTTCATTTTGTCTGTATCATTCCATAATCATACTTTATCAATTCAGCTACTGGCGCAGTGGTTAGGGGTTTGTCATTCCTTCAAAGGTATATCAGAGCGAAGTTAGTTTTTTGCGAATATCACAGACACTGTTAATTTAAGGTTCTTTAAATGTGGTTTTCGGAGACCCTTTATAGTCGGGTGAAAAATACCTTTCGTACCACACTCACACGTGAAAATTGCGCGAAAAAAGTCTAGAGTGCCCCCTTGACCCCTTTAAGCGCATTATACTGTATGTATTGATGAATTTTACAGCTTAATTTGATTCAGTGATAACCTTATAACCGTCTGGAAACATTCACAGCAATGTAATAATTGGAATTACAGAAATAGATGGACCTGTGAGATTCTGTTACCATGGTTACCGTGTTGCATTCCTTCATTATTTCATTGTAAATATACATGTTTTAAGGTATTTATTTAAGTGTGAGGCATTTAAAGAGTAAGTGAATGCGTTTCGCTTACGCATTGGGTTATGCTGAACCTGTAGGCACCCCTTATGTGTAGGTTGGTGTTAATGGGACCTTATTTTCGGTACAAAACTGGAATGGCACCTTAGCAGAGTAATATAGGGAGGGATAATTGATGGAGGAATCATAATATAGCAGAATTCTCTTTATCGGACCGTAAACCATGAACACTTCTTCCCTGTGTCTTAGGAACGTTGGGGATGATTCCCATTGTCTTTGTGAATTCTTTCTTTCTCTCGCTTGTGACAATCGAGAAATTATTTGTTGCTCAGTTTCATTGTTACGTGATAAGCATATTTTCTTCGAATTCTACGAACTACGACCTATATCCTTTTTCCGTCTCGGCATGATGGGTTAAAATCACTGACTGGACTATTAATTATATCATCATGGAGATAACATGTGCAACGAATTCTTGTCAGACGTAATTTAAGAATGGCGAGGTTCATGAATCACAAATCCCCCTTCCGTCCAACTAAACGTGACTGTGTATTCTGCGGAACGAAAAGTTCACAGGCGAAGTAAAGAAAAACCAAGTTGCATTTCCAGGGTAAGTCCAAACACATCCACCCTTCTCTGAAGTCTTCACTCGACACGACCCTACAGTGTCTGGGGTGATATGCTCGCCCTCCAGCCAGGTAGCTCGTAAACGTCTCGAAGCTAGTAATGGAGATTGTTGGAAAAAATGAAAATGTAAAAACCCTTATAGAGGGCGATGTATTTAAAAGAGAGATATGCTGTCATGGACTTTTTTGTAGAATAATGCATGCTGAACAATTCTTACACTCAGAGTATATATATATTTAACGGTTTGCCCAGCGTAAGCTTAAAAAGCGCACGGACGTCAGGATTTCTTTTTTCCACTTTTGCACTGAAATCGTTACTGTTTGGCTTCCTTTGATCATAAATTATTTTTTGCAGAAACCTTCCTCAAGACATCCTTTACAGAATAGTGAAAACCACATCAAAATCCGGCCAATGGAACATCCAAGAATCGGGGACTTGATTTTATACAAGTAGAGATTCTGTGTGGCGGCTTCGGTGGCGTAGTTTGTAGCATGCTGAGATTCTATGGCCAAGATAGCGGGTTCAAACCCGGCCGAAGCCGTCGGACTTTTTAAGAGCGTTAAAAATCCCTCACTATGCCTTCCTTCGGAGGGGAAGTAATGCCGGCGGTCCCATGTCATAGATTTATGGCATTTAAAGAACCTTCCACTAATTGCGCCTGTGTGAAGCTAAATTGGATAGGTTAAAAATGTAAACAACGCTCTTAGGTTTCTACGTTCGTTGCCAAGAGCCAACTGCGGTGGAGTCTAGTAGCTATGTTCTGAACTGGGCCTAGTAGTCGTTGACGGTGGCGCATGGTGGCAAAAGTGGGAACTATTTGAAAAATTCTAAGTTGCAGTACTTCAATTAAAAAACAGATAACACACACTAATACAGTCATCACAATTAACACCGGTTATCAGACAGTTTCTACACACACCCAAAGTACACGGGGCTACATGACCGCGTTGTCGCAGCCCCTAAACTTAAGAACCAACCAACCAGAGATTCTGTGAGTCATTTATCTTCTTTATTTGATATTCATATTTTTTAAATAATGTGTTCAATAAATTATAAAATTAAAGAAAAACACACCGGGTATTGTAAAAATACGTGAAATAATAATTATATAACAAGATCAGGTGCATTTTATCATTATATTACAGCGTGTTTCATCATAATCATCAAACAGTAAATTATGAACCAATAGCACATCATTGGGATCCTTCAAGTCCAAACGTCTATGCTGATCAGCCGCCATTTCATAACAATAATAACAAGTAGTTCCGTGAAGAACTATACAGCCTATTTTCATATATCCTGCTCATGTTAATTGCCTCTATCAACATACAAAATTTCAGTTTAATTGCAGTAACAGATTCGTAGATATTAAGAACCGTCTAAATATTTCAGTTGGTCGCCAGGTTGGATTTTTATTTTTGTACTATTACATTAAGATTATTGTGTACGTGTGGTATTCAAACTTCAATCGCATGATTAGAACACAAGAATTAAAAACGAGATTTTAAAATTACGCACAGCAGCCATCTTGTGATTATGCAAACAATTGAAATAAATTAGATGCCAGTGGATCAACATTTGTATAAGCATTTAACGTGCAACGTTTCACGGCACTCGGATAGTTAATTCGCGAGAAACGTCCATTTAAATATTTATACTTCGCGTCGCCGCCATGTTGGATTTGTGCTCACCAGGTTACTGAAAGTCCTATAGGTGAACATATGTTCATAGTCTCTATGAACATTAAAAAAATCAGTTTGGTTGCTGTAAAAGATTCATAGATATTGAGAACCGTCTAAATATTTCGGAAGCTCGCCATTTAGGATTGTTATATGTATAGGCCATAGAGTTATGTACCATTCAAGGACAATTATTGCCTAGGTTCATTATTCAAACTTTCACTTCGATCGCATGATTACGACACAAGAAATAAAAACTTAATTTTAAAATGTCGCACAGCCGCCATCTTGAGGTTATGTAAACAATTGAATTAAGTTAGATGGCAGTGCATTACAAACTGCAAAATCATTTACTGTACCACATTTCACGGCGCTCAGAGAGTTAAATCACGAGAAAAGTCTATTAAAATATTTCAAATTCGCTTGGTCGCCATGTTCGTTTTTTTCTTTTCAGGTTTATGAAATATACATAGGTAAACGTGTATAAGTACCTTTTATCACCGTACAAAATTTCAGGGTGATATCTGTAATAGTTTCGGAGATATAGAATGTCAGTGAAATAATTCGCACAGCCGCCATTTTGAGGTTATGTAAACAATTGAACTAAATTAGACTTCAATGCATTACAATGTGTATAAACAATTGCTGTACCAAGTTTCATTACGTTTGGATAGTTAAATCGCGAGAAAAGTCTATTTAAAAGTCTCAACTTCGCTTGGCCGCCATGTGGGTTTTGTAGTCACCAGGTTTTTGAAAGTCTCATAGGTGAACTTCTAGTAGTGCCCTTTATCAGAGTACACAATTTCAGAGCGATATCGGTAATAGTTTCGGAGATATTGAATGCTAGTGAAATATTTCGCGCAGCCGCCATGTTGGATTGGTGAGACGTAACAAAATTTGAAGGGCACGGTCGAGGTCGCCAGGAATAGCGCTATGAACTTACCGAGTTTCATTGAAATCGCTCCAGCCGTTTAGATTTTATTAGGGACACACACACACACACCTCACACACACACACATACGCACACGCGCGCGCGCGCGCGCGCGCACACACACACACGGACAAAAGGTGATCTCATAAGCCTATTTTTTCAAAATTGAAAATAGGCTAAAAATATCCAACGCTGAATACTAACACAAAAATTTATATAACATAACCTCGGTAACTAGAAGGGACGCTGGTGGGTGTCACGCGCAGCTTGCCGAGAGCGCGTGACGTCATTGGGCTCAAGAAGCAGAGTTGCTGGGTGTTAAAACATGCGTGGAGCGGTCCTTGCTCAATTAATTTTTATTGAAGCAAGAAAGAGGACGGGATAATGATGATATTACATTTAAGATAAATCAGGCCCTAAAAATTAAGGAATAGTTTGAACTGACTTGGTCTAAATAAGAACACATAATTCAAGTAAGATACACACGGTCAAATTGTGTTAAAAATTGCCAAATGAAACCTACATTTCAGGATGTAATTTTGCTCATCTTCTTTAACTTCTTTCGTACAGCGTCAGCATCCGCACCCGTGGTCTGACTCAATCTCTTAAAATCTCTCTTCTTATTCAGTTCTTTCATTCTAATAAATGAAAGCGTTCTCACAAAACTTGCAACTGCAAACTCATCGACCTCACCATATTTAAATCTGACGATATCTATTAGTTCCTTCATCACTGTTGGACACTTCTTTAGATAATTTTCGTGAAAGCTTTGAAATTATTTTTCTAATTCACAAACTAAATTGAACCACTCGGGAGATGGGTTCATTATGCCTCCCCTAGACAAAGCCGAGATCCAGTCTGAATTCCGAACACTAATGCACTTTCCAGTTTTTCCACCGTAGTTAAAGGCAGAGACGATTCCCCTTTATGCAACTCGGTATGCAATATACCCGGCCAACATTTTCAACAAGTCCTTGTCCTCATTATATAAACTCTGCTCGAGATATTCCTGGTCAGTAAACTGCTGTATTAATGTATCTACTATAGACTTAAAATGTTCATACTCTGGGTCAGAAATTTCCAAGTTAGTTTCAAGTGGCTCTGCAGAGTCATTAGGAATAACACAGTCTACTTGGCCGAGAACTTCTACAGTCAATGTTTCACATTCTTCCCTGGGACAGTTTCCAGTTTTTATTATTGTGCCCTTTTAGCAAGAAATATGCAAATCACAGTATGCCAGCATTGCTCAATTCGGGATTTCGGGGTTGTAGTATGTTCTCCCACTCTGTGACTTACACATTTTGGATTAAATAGAGGATACACTTGCAAAAATAACAACAAAATCAACTCCTATTTTAAAACATTTAATTAACCAAAATTTATGGCGCTACAAACAATAAAACAATTAAATTACTGACCAATAATCTTCTACTTGTTCCAAATGAACAAGGAATAATATAAGAATTAAACAAATATTGTATTAAAACACATGGTTTCCTTTAAAACCAACAATTCATAATTATTTTTACTTCCATAAAGTACCTATCTTAAAGTTCCATATAACTACGAGCTCCTTTGGCTCGATATTTTCCAATAATAATGATGTCATTCCTTTGTACACCTCAAAAACTATTTTTATCTTTTCTTATCATCAATACAAATATATAATTACATTTAAAATTACATGTTAATTATCTACTTCAATATTTGGGCACTTCACATGTTCTCAGCATTTACTATCCCTCTCAAGTTTTACAAATTCATCACGGTGATCGGGAAAATACTTGTGTACTCCAGAGTTATAAAGATTACTTGACAAAGTCAAAAACTATGATTACTCCCGGAACCTAGTTATCTTCATTTAACTCGTGGAATCCTACTTCCATACAACGTTACAATAGGGATTGTTATTTATTTTATTTGTCTTATAAGACCATTATCACATAAGAAAACTACGATCTGAACTGGCAAGCGATAATTTCATCTACAAGGACCTCGGTTCAATTCCTGGGTCGTTAACAAATTTAAACACTCACGGTGTGTTCATTACTTCTTACAAGACGGCCTTCAGCCACCCCTCCTGCTCCGAGGGTCTGACCGTAATACTTGAGCGTGATTTATGACTGTGCGGGAAACTTCCCGTTTAATTTGCGGGTGGAGCTCTCTTCAAAGCTTTTAAACAAACCTTCCTTTCATTTTCAGTTCTTTGGGGAGACCTGGCTTTTACTTCACTTATTTTCTTTCAACAATATTATTGGGCTTATAAACCACTTTCGTAACCTTGGCATTTATTAATTATAAAGGGTCCTCATTGATTGGGAAGAGTAATTACATTCTACGACGAATAATTAGGGGCTTTAACAACAAGAGGATTCTAAGTTCGAATCTCTTAACATGCCTCGGGAACCATTCCCATATTGGAGGTCTTATACAAAATGCGATTTAAAGTCGGCCGTGGCCTACATGACCTACGCTCAAATATACCATACATTTGCTCCCTTTTACATAATAACACACACATGGTCTCGTGATCTACGTCACAATTAGAGGACTTACAACATATCTCAATTCACTGCAATCAACTACCCTTCATAAGTAACTTACCAAGTACTTTAACTTTTACGCATTCCTAGCGTGACATTTTATTTTAATTGCGCTCCGTTGCGCTATACATTATTTTTAAGCCTATCGTCTTCCAAAGAACTGATAAATTCCATATTAACAATTGATACATATCTCAATTTTTATATTAATCTTTTCCTTTGACAATAATTGCTCTATTTTAATAACATGCGTTAATATCATGTCTTATACTTTTTATTAAGGCTCCAACGCTCTTATTTTCATATCATTCAGTTTAATCTTCATTTATATTTCCTTACCTTGTTATTATTATTATTATTATTATTATTATTATTATTATTATTATTATTATTATTATTATTATTATTATCGTCATTCCTTACAAAAGCTCAAAAGCTATTTCTTTCAAAATACTCAAATTTACCTTTATTTAAATATCTTTCATGATAATTATTATTATTACGCTTGCTCTTATAACATTCGTCAAATACACTGACATTTTATTCATACATTTCCTCTACAGGATTTATTCTTTCAAATAATTATTTATAATTTCTCAAAATTCTATTTTTGTTCAGACCGCGTTTTTATTCTGTATTTAGTTATTTAGAAACATCCCTTTTACTCAAAAACTCCGGTGGATTTGTACACAATCATTTCCCGACACCAAAACATAATGAAAATCTTTACTCACAAGTTTAAGGTCGATTTTTGACCCTTCTCCTCGTGCGATGTGTCATTTTTGGCCCACTTTTTAACTTACTTCATCGTGTACAAATTCATGGCATGTACAGACATATCTTGACACATATTTAACACGCACACATTTAACACTAATAACATTTTAAATACACTGGTGTATCCGTTAAGAACACACAGTAAAACACTGAAAATATATTATTTTTAACACTAAAATCTTGATATATTTACACTTCACAATTTTTGATCACTAGGCCGCTATTTAAGCCCATCACACGTGACCTCTTGATATCCCGTCTCCAAGGGTGAAATTTAGTAATGTCGGCTTCCTATCCTCTCTGAATATGAAAGTCTCTAATCATATACTTCCTTCCTGCAATAGCACTCCTTCGAATCCCGTTCTGGACGATCTGCTATTCCTCTGACACGAACGGCTCCCCTTTTAGATTCTGTTTATTGATCTTAATGAAAGTCTGTTCTATTCACGGTCCCCTTGATAATTTATCGGTGACCTATGGATTTTTAGCAACTAATACTTCTTGCGTCTTAGTGCTTTTGAATAGTTCGTCTGCTTTCTTGAAACGAATGTCTATAGTTTCCTGTCTTCTCCTTTGCTTATTCGGTTCTAGTACTTCTAATCTTCGAGAATACTTACGAACCTTATTTCTCTGTCCCTGCTCGGGTTCTTTAAATTAGATAAACTGTTTATCTCTCTGTTACGGTACTTCCGTACGCTATGATACTTTTGGTCGTTTACTTAAAGACCTATCGCCTTGAGTCCTACGTTCGCAGCCTGCTCTGACTATATTTTACGAACTTTTCACTGTAAACTTTTATACTGTCGGACCTAAATCCTGTAACTAGGAATTTCCTAATTTTTCAACACGGCGATACTGTACTTTTACTTCTTTACAACTCCTTACGGAGGTACGTAAATTATTGATAACGCGACGCCCGTGGCTATCGGATATTCTTCATTCGGTGTGATACAGCGTTTTTCCCCTCAAGGAAAGCTGGTATACTGTCTTCGGTGTGTTTCAGCGTGACGCCCCACACGGACTATCTGAATTCGATGTTTGATGAAACAGAGTGACGCCCCCTCACGGACTGTCGGAATACTGCTTGTACTGATGCAAAGTGACGCCCTCCTGGGCTATCGGAAACTGCATGTTTGGCTTGGTGAGGCCAGGAGTTTTATACTTTTTAGTCACAAAAAGATAAAATCCTAGTCCTTTTCGTGACCAACTTTTGAACTAATTGTCGTACAATTATAAAAATTATATCTCCAGAAAGCTCGTCTTCTCAACATCAAATGATCTCATTGCGCATAAGAATCGATCGTGCAATTCGGAGATATTAATTAATTTGTAGTCTTCAGCTGCGTGGGTGTTGCTGTTCATTTTTAATATTCCCCACTCCTCTGGTATCAGTGAATCCCCAATGACGTATACTGCGTTTGCAGTTTTTTCCTGTGCAATTATTACAAGGTTTTTCTTTGCACAAAAATCTCTAATCCGAAATGATTCACAGTCCAGTGATTATTTACTTATTTTCATTCCTGTAAATGGGTTAAATTTAATTATTCCTCTTCTGGCACATCGGCGGTGTTGCCGTTTTCCTGCAAGCTAAGCTGGATTTCCGAGTCACGCTTCCTTGTCTTACAGTAAAAATTTTCCACTCGTTCTATTAATATCCATGACCCGCTCTTCTCAAGGAGTCAAGAGGCGTGATCTCATCTTCTGAACACCTGGTCCTCGCCGCTTGCACAACGTTAGGCTAGAATCCTGGCTTGAAATTTCTCTATGTTACATTAGAAACTGTATGTTTCTTTCATTCCTTCCCCAAATACATGGATTCGACCCCTTTTGAGCCAATGGTACATGGGTTCATCTCTCCCCTCCTTAGGTAAATAAATTTTCGAACAATTTTGAGGAAATTTATTTCAATTAATCTTATCTTTCTTTATTCGTCGAAGCCATCATAACGTTATCCGTACCTTCTGTTTCTTTTATTTCTTTAAAGTCGTATCCGGTAATTGTGTAGGTTGGGTACGCTCTGTCCCTACCCTTTCTTTCCTTTTCCTTTATTTGTCTGGACTTTAAGTCTCCAGAACCTCATTCTTCTTTACGGGTGTGGTCTATCCCTACCCGTTTCCTTATTTCATCATTCTCCTTTCTTAAATTGAAATTTTCTTCTTCAACCAAATTAATTATTTCTTTTATTTCCCAATACAATTTCTCCAATTCGCATTCGCACTCGAATGCTTGAGCTCTGTTTCCTTTTTCTTCCTTATTCTCGTTTCTATCAAAAGTGGATTCCTCTTCTCTAAATTGTTCCACAACCAGGGCTTGTTCATTGGCTTCATCGAAGTCTTCGGGAGGGTAATATACTTTCAAATTCGCTGAATTCATGGTCACTTCGTGATTCGTTTCACAGTGCCGAATTCTATAGGCATTATTTCTCAAATCTCTGATTATTTGATACGGTCCGTGGTACATTTTCTGAAACTTTTTGTACACGCGGTTCCCTGGATCCGAAATGGCTGGTCTTTTTACTAACACCATTTCCCCTGCTAATAGTGGCCGATGATACCTCTTATGCCTATTTCTTCTTTGCCTCCTGTCGGCTTGAGCTTTTAGATGCTCAAAGGCTCTTCTAATACGTACATCTCTTCCAGGCTGAGCGTCTGCTGGCCTAGGAATTACCAGACTCCAAGGTCTTTCTGGTTGCTCATTCCGATGTAACGTTATTGTTATCTTTCCCGTAGATTCATGGATTGTGTTGTTTATACAAAATTCGATAATATCCAAGATATCTATCCACTTCCAATTTTCTTCGGCACAGTATATTCTACAATACTTGGCCGTCTCTCTCATCACTCTTTCTACAGGATTTGCCTCAGGATGGCGAATACTTGACAAAATCTGACGTATTCCAAGTCTTTCTAATTCTTGTCTGAACTCTACACTGGTGAAACAACTACCGTGATCCGACAACAAATTCTCAGGTTTTCCCAGAATCGGTATCACTTTTTCTTTGAGTCGTTTTAACACCTGTTTGGTACTAGTCTTCTGTATGGGAGCAAGGACAACCATTTTTGTGAAGACATCCATAGCCACCATTATGTGTCGATTTCCTCTTCTTGCCTTGGGCAAAGGTCCAAAATTATCAATAGAGATGATTTGACCTGGCCTCTCGGGTAACAATGGTATAGGCTTTTGTCTCATCAGAAATGCATTTGGTTTAATCCTTTGACATAAATCACATGTCTTTAGCGTGTCCCTCACAGTTTCTCTCAGTCTCGGCCATACAAATGCTTCTTTCAGCATCGAGACTGTTTTGTCGACTCCCATATGTCCGAACGATCTATGGGCTAACCATACTATTTTCCTCTGCAAAATTGCAGGTACAACAATCCTTAATCGTGTATGGTCAGAGTCCACAAACTTATATAATAATACATTATAAAATGTGTAATCTTGAGCTATCTTATGAGCCATTTTTATGAGATATATAAGTTACTCCTTTGTGCCATTTTTATCTGACGTGATCAATGCACGCCTTTGTGAAACCTTGGCTGTGAAGCTATTAATAGCCCTCTGATGTCTTAATACCATATATGGACATATCTGCATCTTGTCCCCTTATTGGCCAGTGATTTATATTTTGGAAGGGGTCGTGACCAATCAAATTTTAGCACGCAGTTACCTTTGTGTTGCGTCGTCATTTGCTTTGTTTCGAGGCATTTCTTCCTTGCAGCCAAGTAGGCTAGACGTATTCCGATATTCTAGGGAAAGTGCCCGCGTTCAAGGTGAAACCATGGCGAGGTGTCTGTATGTCGTAAACTAGATTGCTTTACTATAGTTCAGTTTCATATTTCGGCAATTTAAAACTCTTTTTCTGTGTTATTTTCTTTTGGTCGCGTGTACCTGCCCCCCTCCCGATATTTTCCCTCCGCCCTTTGTGTGCGTGTAATTGCTGGTAAGTTTTTGTTTTGTATGATAGTGTTATTTTCATTTATTTTGATAACGTAGTTTTTGTACTTTAAGGGTTGAAAGTCATGTATGTGGGCTTGTCTTCGCTTTACTCTGGTGTGCTTGACGGTGGGTTTGCCTACCTTGTAGGGGGCATCTTTGGGTCTGTCATCCAGAGTGTATCTTATCGTAGAACAACATAACGGGATTGGAGATTATTTTTCTTGCTTCCCGTAATGCTTTGTTCTTTATCTTAAAGAGTTCACAAAAGGAAGTCTCGCCTTTGCCATTTTTGCTGGTGACCTAACCTGTGATATTCTTGTGTCTGTGAATGCCCATATTTTGCGCATCACATATTTTCGTCGTCTTTGTGTGCCCTTATCTCCTACGCATACTTTCAATTTTTAAAGTATATTTTTGGCTTTGCCGATAATTTAATGTAATTTTTCCTTTTGTCTAAATTCCTATTTTTCTCGTAACTCACTAGATCTTGCATGTGCCTCCGCGTCTTTCTTCCTCATTCCTCCCCTCCCTCTCACCCCTCTCCACCCCGTTCTGAACCATTGTACCCCCCTCCTATTTTGTTCATCCCTTTTGACACGCTTTGTCTAAATTTTTAGAACGTATCTTGACTTCGTAGAGTGTAGTCGTTTCTGAGTTTTGTCTTTTTTATCTAATTGCGACATACTTACATTTAGTCATCGTTTCATCTTGCCTTGAACACGTTACCTTAACTTATCTTATTTTATTTCATTTTAATATAATTTAATTTAGTATATTTTCGATTTTCTTCCTAATTTGTATTTTTTCTTGCGGTAAATTAATTTTGTGTTTAATTTGTTGGTCATTTCTCTTCTTGCTTTTAATATCTCTGGGATCGTTGTACATGGTGGTTCTTATTTAAATACATTTTATCTTTGCCTAAGTATCTCTGCTTTTGCGTCACGTCTTATTTTAATTTTAGTTACCTTCTTCGAGTTTTGTCTGGTTTTTACTACATTTTGGTTTGTCGGTCTTATTAGCGTACTTGTGACGTTAATACGACCTACACGGCCTCTGATTTAAATTTGTTCATCTTTGGATTTTACTGTAGTTTAATTTTAATTAGCTTTCCCCCTTTCTTTTGGGATTGCTTTCTGGTTTGCCTTTTAAAATTTGGGCCCAGCGAAAGCCAAACAAGACTGCGATCTCCCCGTTTTTCTTCCTTCTATTTTATTTTTATTTTATATTTCTTCGGGGATAGGGGAAGAGCTTCAGCTACGTTTCCACTGACGTCTGCTGCGTACGTAAGTATATGTTTATTTCTATTACTTCATCTTAAGTTGCGTACAGTTATTAGCTTCCGTGTTCCCCTTATCAAACTTCCCTCAAGGAAAGATATGAGCATGTTCATCCATGGATCCTCACGTTGCCGTTGACTAATGCTTCTTAACTCATTTAGAGTACGCTGATCCCTGTCTTCCAAATCAATAGCCATTACTTCCTCTTCTGTGGACTCTGACTGTCTACTTAAATAGTCTGGAACTATATTTTCTTTTCCTGGGCAGTATTCTATCTTTACATCAAACTGTTGAATTTATAAAGCCCAACGCATCAACCTTTGACTGGATAAATCAGTCTTCATCAAAAAGGTTAAGGCTTTATGATCCGTTCTTAAAATGACCTGAAACCCATATACGATCTTTCGCCAATATTGCAGCGCGTGCAATATCGCTAACAGCTCGATTTCGCTGATCGTATAATTTTTCTCGTGTGGTTTCAGTCTCCGACTTGTGAAAGCTAGATAGTTTTTCCTATCAGGGTTCTCCGGGTTTTCCTGATACAGCATTGCCCCTATTCCAATCTGGGATGCGTCTGTTTGAATGACAAATCTCTGATTAAAATCAGGATATCCTAGCTTCACATAGTTTAAGAGCATTTCCTTGGCCTCCACAAATACTTTTTCTGTTTCCTCCGTCCATTTCCACTTGCCCCCCTTCTGCAGAAGGTCCTGTAGTGGTGCAACAGTCTTTGTGTATGATGGACAATGTCCTGAGAAAAATCCAATCAATCCCAAAAACTGGCGAACGTTCTTCACTTTCAAAGGCCTTGGAAAATCTCTTATCGATTCTAATTTGCATGGTTTTGGTTTAACACCATCCTTATCAATCACATGCCCTAAAAATGTTACTTTTCTTTGACAAAAATTTGACTTCTTTAAATTGATTTTAAAATTTGCCCTTCTTAAGTCTTCCAATAATTTCTTCAACTTTTCTAAATGTTCCTCAATGTTCTACGAGGTAAGCAAAATATCATCCACATAACGGATAGTGCAATCTTTCACTTCCTCTGACATATTTCGATCAAGCGCTCTTATTAAGGCAGATCCTGCAGTCTTCAATCCAAACGGACATCTCCTAAAACAATATGTTTGTTGTTCGAACTGAAATCCAGTCAACAAGCTGGTTTTCTCTTCCAGTTCGAGATGATGATACGAAGAAGTCATGTCAATATTTGTAAAAATCTTCTTGCCTTTGAATTTCCTCAGTATTTCTTTTATGGGTGGTGCCGAATCATTTTCTGGTATGATTTTTGCATTCAAATTTCTGGCATCTAAACACACCCTTACTGAGCCATCCGGTTTACTCACAATCACTAATGGACTAACATATGGTGTCGCCATCTTTTCTATAACACCTGCATTCATCATCTCCTGCAGTGTTTTCTTCGTTTGTGGGTAATGTTTTTCCGCAACCGGGTATGGTTTTTGTCTGAACGGTGCCCAATCATTGACTTGGAACGCGTATTTAAAATTTTCAATCTTCCCTGGCTTGGAATCAAATACGTCCCTAAAATTTAATAATAATTTCTTTAACTGTTCCTTATTTTCGAGGTTCACTTTAGCTTCCTCTACTTTTCCTGACAGGTTGGTCTCGAACTCAGTTTCCAAATTATCTTCGAGTTCTATGTTGAGGACTTCAAATATCCTTTCTATGTCCTTATAACCTTCCTCAATTACTTCTTCCATATGCCATACCTGTTCTCCTATTTTCGCATCCTGTTCCTGTAGGTTAATGTTTTGTTCATCCACATCCTCTCTTTGGATTCTAATGCAGTTTTGCGCTAGGTCTATGATGACCTTGTTCTCACGGATAAAATCAATACCTAATATGACATTATACGGTAATTGATTTACCAGCAAAAAGCATTGCGAAATTTCAGCGTTACCCATGATCAAATCAATGTATACCTGAAATTTGCATGTTAAAGATTTTTCAGGGATAATCCCCATAATCTTTACACTTGATGTGGGAATTTTTAATACGCGGCCCCTTGTTTCCAGTTCATTTAAAAGGGTTTGTGTAATTAAACTTATTGTGGATCCGGTATCAATTAATGCCCTGACCAGTAATCCTTCGATCCTTAGCATAATTATGGGTAATTCTCTTTTGATAGGTGGGATTCCTTCCACATCCCCGTTAATCAGCTCATCTGGTCTGGCTATCCAATTCACAATTTCTACCTCCTCCCAGCTCCTTGTATGTTTCCACTTTTGACGATTTAAATTTGAAGTTTTTTTTTTATCCTGAGGGCTTCCTTTCCCCTCATTCTTTAATTGAGCTTGTAGTTCCAAGCTTTGAGCTCCGTCTAGTCGGTCGGGTGATTTCCGGTTCTTTATTGCCTCACTCCAACGGACTTTTTGCCTTTCAGGTTCGTCTGGTCGTTCGTTCATATAACGAAGACTCTCCTGATACCTCTCTTCTATTTCGGCCCGATATTCATCATCCCTATCCTCTGGCCTTACGTTCCTTCTGGGATAATTCTCCCATTTCTTTCGGTTTTCTAGCCTCTGATGGTTATTGTTATAGGGTCGGCTCTCTTGTTGCCTATAACCCGTATGCCTAGGATTTCTTCCTCGATATCCTCCTCTGTAATATGGCTGTATTCCTCTAGGTTCTTGGTGCCCATACTCTCGACCCAGTCCCTAAGTATCAGTACTAGTGGACTGATTTCTGGTCGATGGTTTTTCTCTGTCTTCCTGACTGCTGGCCATGTGTACCTGTTCAGTCTGTCTTTGATGCCTAGGAGTTACGTGTGACGTCGTCATATCTAATTGACGTAATACACTCTCCACTTCCACAGCACTTCTGGCTTTGGATGAGATTAACAGCCTCTGAATCTCATATGGAAGTTGTCTTGCAATGGCGGCACACAGGTCATTCTCCGCTGGAGCAATGTCAAGTTCCCGGAATTTACACAACTGAGCGGTGAAAAATTCTGAGTACTTAGTAGGTGCATTTGTGCTGTACTTCCTAGAGTACAGATCTAGCCTTAAATTCTCTTGGACGTCTGCTGCCCAATATCGTTTTAAAAATGCTTCCCTAAAGCCTTCCACCGTATCAAAGGTGTACCTGAAGCTTCTGAACCAAGTGAGACAATCACCTGCCAACAGCTTTTCAATAGCTCTCAGTCTCCGATCCTGAGGAACTTTCATTTCGTTTAAGTACTCTGCAACTTCCTTTAACCAATATTTTGGAGTAATTGACATGTTATTACCCGTAAACTTTACCGGTCTGTCCTCATTCGACTTAATGATGTTTATTATCTGGCCATTTGTCTGGTTCATGTACGGGGTTGACATCGCCATCGGATATCCTGGGTTCTTATAAGGGCTCTCCCCTCCTAAGTCCCTATCTGTATCTGTGCCTTGTTCACGGGAATCTACCCATCCTGTCTTTGGAAACTCCTCCTGATTCTCAAATTCTAACTTCCTTTCCCTTCGGGCACTTTCTTCATTAGCCATGAGTTGGATTTCCATTTGACTGTTCTTATGTTCAGTCCTCTCCAACCGTGATCTTAATTCATTCTGAATTATTTCTTGATTCCTTTTACTATCTTCCTCTTCCTTTTTGAGTTGGGATTTCTCTTCCCTGAGACTATCCCTGATTTCAGCTAATTGATCTTCTACCTCTTTCTTGATGACCATGACCTGTTTTGTTATAATTTCTGGTTTAATGTCCCCTCTGGTATCTAGGTCTTCTCGTATTCCCTTTATTTTCTTCTCCATTTCTCTTTGTCCTTTGACCATATCTATTTTAATTCCGTCACGCCTTTCTTCAGTTTTCCCTTGGCTCTTAAATAATCTCATCATTTCATCTTGGACCTGATTTACTTCAGTATGAGTTTTTCCTACTTGGACCTTTAATGTTCCGATGGTTTCCTGAACATCATTAATACCCTGACTTATTTCATCTATCTTATGGGTACTTTCCTTATTTTCGTCCTCCCGTTGTTTTCTTTCACTCTGGAGATGCCCCTCGTATATACCTAATCTTCGATTTATTTCACCCTCGTACTTCTTTAAGTTCTCATCTACCTGCCCGATAAACCGCTCAAATTGACCTTTCATGTCCCGCGCATCCTTTTGATTTTGGTTTTTCATCTCGGTTACTTCGGCCTGAACTACACCGATTTTGTTCTCGAGGATTCCTACTTGGTTCTCCACCCCTGTAAATCTGTCTTCTAGCCTATCAAGACTCTCTTTTATCTCTTTCCGGGATTTTTCACAAATACTCTGGTTCGATTCTATCTGATCTTCTAACCTTTTCTGCACACCTTGAATCTGGGTTACAAGTTCATCTTTACAATCATCACCCTTTTCTTCCATCTTTAATTTAGTTTCTATAGAACCAAAATTATTTTCCATGGAACCAATTTTATCCTCAATAATTCTAAAATGATTTTGACATTCATTTTGGGATTTTACCATACTATCCTCTAAGTTCTTTATTTGGCCTTGCAATTCTGACTTAAATGCCCCATTTTCATTTTCAATTTTACTTGTAATTTCCCCTTTTAACTCAGTTAACTTGTCCCCAAACTTTGTGTCAAACCCTAGAAATTTGTTATCTATTTTCTTTTCTATTTCAGCCTTCAATGCTTTATTCATATTGATACAATCGGCTTGGATAGCTTCTAATTTAACTCCCATATTATCACTTTTAGTTTCGATAGCTTCTAATTTAGTTCCCATGTTATCACTGTTAGTTTTAAGAGATCCTAAATTGTGATTTATGGATTCAAATGTTTGTTTATTTTCCTCCTGTTGGCTGTCCAACTTATTGTTTATAGATCCTAAATCCTTTTTATTTTCACTCTGTTGGCTGTCCAACTTATTCAAACTCTCATTTATGGATTCGAACACTTTTTTTATTTTCATCCTTTTGGAGGCCCAATGTATTGTCTATCGTTCCCAATTTATTGTTCATGGCCTCCAAGAGCCGTTGCATCTCTTCACTCAATGCCATCTTATTAGAATACAGTGGGCTACTCATGCCACATCGCTAAAACATGCTTGAGAGATAGTAATCTGAACCATTGTGTCCCAATTTCTTCAAAAATTTACTTTGGTACGGGTATTTACTACAACGTACCCTTTTAATCTCTTTATTCATACTCAGAACTTTTATGGAAGTATTAAAAATTCAAAATTTCGAAAAACCATTTTTTTTTTCAAAAACAAAATGAAAATTTTGATTTTTCGAGAAAACTCGGGTTTTCCCTAGGAAACCTCATCCCTGCGTACTGGGCGCCAAAAATTATGATTTGCTAGTGGCCCCACATTGAAGCCACTAAACAAATTAAAACTACTCCGGTTCCAAATGAACACGGAGTCCATCAGATAACACAAATGTTATTTTAAATAGGTGGGTTCCTATGAACCACCAACTCATAATTATTTTTACTTCCATAAAGTACCTATCTTAAAGTTCCATATAACTACGAGCTCCTTTGGCTCGATATTTTCCAATAATAATGGTGTCATTCCTTTGTACACCTCAAAAACTATTTTTTAGCTTTTCTTATCATCAATACAAATATATAATTACATTTAAAATTACATGTTAATTATCTACTTCAATATTTGGGCACTTCACATGTTCTCAGCATTTACTATCCCTCTCAAGTTTTACAAATTCATCACGGTGATCGGGAAAATACTTGTGTACTCCAGAGTTATAAAGATTACTTGACAAAGTCAAAAACTATGATTACTCCCGGAACCTAGTTATCTTCATTTAACTCGTGGAATCCTACTTCCATACAACGTTACAATAGGGATTGTTATTTATTTTATTTGTCTTATAAGACCATTATCACATAAGAAAACTACGATCTGAACTGGCAAGCGATAATTTCATCTACAAGGACCTCGGTTCAATTCCTGGGTCGTTAACAACTTTAAACACTCACGGTGTGTTCATTACTTCTTACAAGACGGCCTTCAGCCACCCCTCCTGCTCCGAGGGTCTGACCGTAATACTTGAGCGTGATTTATGACTGTGCGGGAAACTTCCCGTTTAGTTTGCGGGTGGAGCTCTCTTCAAAGCTTTTAAACAAACCTTCCTTTCATTTTCAGTTCTTTGGGGAGACCTGGCTTTTACATCACTTATTTTCTTTCAACAATATTATTGGGCTCATAAACCACTTTCGTAACCTTGGCATTTATTAATTATAAAGGGTCCTCATTGATTGGGAAGAGTAATACACATTCTACGACGAATAATTAGGGGCTTTAACAACAAGAGGATTCTAAGTTCGAATCTCTTAACATGCCTCGGGAACCATTCCCATATTGGAGGACTTATACAAAATGCGATTTAAAATCGGCCGTGGCCTACATGACCTACGCTCAAATATACCATACATTTGCTCCCTTTTACATAATAACACACACATGGCCTCGTGATCTACGTCACAATTAGAGGACTTACAACATATCTCAATTCACTGCAATCAACTACCCTTCATAAGTAACTTACCAAGTACTTTAACTTTTACGCGTTCCTAGCGTGACATTTTATTTTAATTGCGCTCCGTTGCGCTATACATTACTTTTAAGCCTATCGTCTTCCAAAGAACTGATAAATTCCATATTAACAATTGATACATATCTCAATTTTTATATTAATCTTTTCCTTTGACAATAATTGCTCTATTTTAATAACATGCGTTAATATCATGTCTTATACTTTTTATTAAGGCTCCAACGCTCTTATTTTCATATCATTCAGTTTAATCTTCATTTATATTTCCTTACCTTGTTATTATTATTATTATTATTATTATTATTATATCTTCATTCCTTACAAAAGCTCAAAAGCTATTTCTTTCATATAACTCAAATTTACCTTTATTTAAATATCTTTCATGATAATTATTATTATTACGCTTGCTCTTATAACATTCGTCAAATACACTGACATTTTATTCATACATTTCCTCTACAGGATTTATTATTTCAAATAATTATTTATAATTTCTCAAAATTCTATTTTTGTTCAGACCGCGTTCTTATTCTGTATTTAGTTATTTAGAAACATCCCTTTTACTCAAAAACTCCGGTGGATTTGTACACAATCATTTCCCGACACCAAAACATAATGAAAATCTTTACTCACATGTTTAAGGTCGTTTTTTGACCCTTCTCTTCATGCGATGTGTCATTTTTGGCCCACTTTTTAACTTACTTCATCGTGTACAAATTCATGGCATGTACAGACATATCTTGACACATATTTAACACGCACACATTTAACACTAATAACATTTTAAATACACTGGTGTATCCGTTTAGAACACACAATAAAACACTGAAAATATATTATTTTTAACACTAAAATCTTGATATATTTACACTTCACAATTTTTGATCACTAGGCCGCTATTTAAGCCTATCACACGTGACGTCTTGATCTCCCGTCTCCAAGGGTGAAATTTAGTAATGTCGGCTTCCTATCCTCTCTGAATATGAAAGTCTCGAATCATCTACTTCCTTCCTGCAATAGCACTCCTTCGAATCCCGTTCTGGACGATCTGCTATTCCTCTGACACGAACGGCTCCCCTTTTAGATTCTGTTTATTGATCTTAATGAAAGTCTGTTCTGTTCACGGTCCCCTTGATAATTTATCGGTGACCTATGGATTTTTAGCAACATACTTCTTGCGTCTTAGTGCTTTTGAATAGTTCGTCTGCTTTCTTGAAACGAATGTCTATAGTTTCCTGTCTTCTCCTTTGCTTATTCGGTTCTAGTACTTCTAATCTTCGAGAATACTTACGAACCTTATTTCTCTGTCCCTGCTCGGGTTCTTTAAATTAGATAAACTGTTTATCTCTCTGTTACGGTACTTCCGTACGCTATGATACTTTTGGTCGTTTACTTAAAGACCTATCGCCGTGAGTCCTACGTTCGCAGCCTGCTCTGACTATATTTTACGAACTTTTCACTGTAAACTTTTATACTGTCGGACCTAAATCCTGTAACTAGGATTTTCCTAATTTTTCAACACGGCGATACTGTACTTTTACTTCTTTACAACTCCTTACGGAGGTACGTAAATTATTGAAAACGCGACGCCCGTGGCTATCGGATATTCTTCATTGGAGTTGGCAGTTGGCAGTCAAAGTGAAAGGTCGTGTTTTTCCCAAGCTCTCAGGTGTGCTGGAATGGGTTGTTCTCTGGAGTGTTATCGGGCGAGGATCGGACTGTGGTATGTGAAGGGTAGTCGGGATTTCCGGTGTTTGTGTGTGCGTACGGGACCTAGCAACTTGTGGTTCATAGCCCTAGTGATAGCTGCATTGCTAGTTATTGGTGGAGTGGAAGTGAATCCAGGGCCTGTTACTCCAAATGTGAATCAAGCAAATGATCCAGTGACAGTTTTAAAGTGTTCGACGTGCAGTAAAACATTGAAGAATGGTGTTGAGTGTGGACTATGTGAGAAATGGTTTCACTTCGGTTGTATTAAGGTCAACAAGGAGGATTGTGATGTCGGAAATTGGTTTTGTAAATTATGTGATACGCCGGACTGTTTGAGGGTGCAAATCAAAGCAAGGGATCAAATAATACAGGAACTTAGAGCTAAGCTTCGTGAATCAGAAGAAACGGTGAAGGATGTGACTGAACGGCTTTCTACTGGGATCAGTGTGGAAGAGGGCGTGCAGGAGCAAACTGAGGATGACGTTATCATAATGGGTGATTCTATGATACGATGGAGTGCGAATATCTCGGGGAAATCAGGTGCGAAAGTGCGGTGTTATCCGGGGATTAAAATTGACCAGCTTGCCCAACAAGTGGAAGAAGCAAATATAGAGGACTGTGAAAAAGTTAAAGTGTTGTTGCTCCATGTTGGGACGAACGATTTGAAGAAGAGGGCTACAGCTGATTACATCATGGGGGAGCTCTACGAACTAGGCAGAAAAGCTAAAAGCAAGTTTAGAAATGCAAAAATTATAATGAGTGGCATTGTTCGGCGGGGAGATGTTCCGTTAAGGCGAGTTAAGACTGTAAATGACCGCATGGACTGGGTATGTGCACAACTGGGATTAGTGTACGTAGAAGCTGACTGCTGGATTGGTGGCCGTGACTTCGCCCGAGACGGGCTGCATCTAAATCGACGGGGCGCTTACAACCTAGGGAGCCTACATGACAGGGTCATCGGTTCGTGCCGGTTTTTGTGAGGAGGAGCAGGTCCAGAGGTTGCCAGCCGATGGGAACAGAAGGAGCTACTTCAAGATATTTGCTGCGGAGGTAAGACTCTAAGATTACTGCAGGTTAATTGTCAGAGTTTAGGAAATAAATTAATTGAATTTTGGAATCTTGTAGAGACGTATTCTCCGGACATTGTCATTGCAACTGAATCTTGGTTATATGAGGACATAAATAGTAGCGAAATAATTCAAGGGACCTACGAAATGTACAGAAGGGATCGGGGGAAGCGAGGTGGTGGGCTATTTATTTGTGTGCGCAAAAATATAGCTAGTTTCTTAAAGTGGGCTGATATGGATCATGAAATGTTATGTGTACAAATGTCCGATAAAGGAAATAAATTCCCTCTTCAGGTGATAGGGACGTATAGAGCACCGAAAGATAACTTTTCTCTCCTCGAAACACTGTATGATAAAACTTGTACGGGTAATGCTATGAAAAAGAGCATAATAATTGCTGGAGATTTAAACCTCCCCAAAGTAGACTGGTCTGGTGAGTCAACTAGCTGTGGTCAAGCTCAGAGCGCTGAAAATAAATTCTTAAGGGAGGGGGGATTTTCCCAAGTAGTTGACTTCCCAACTAGAAACAATAATACCTTAGATGTTTATCTCGTAAGGCCTGTAGAGCTGTATATTAACTGTCTGAAAGTACCAGGAATTAGTGACCATTCTGGGGTTGAATTAAATATTAGATATGGTGACGTTACAAAATTTGACTCTGATGTAGCAAAAAAGATCATATTCCAGTATCGCAGGGCGGATCAGGGCAAGTTTCAGGGGTATTTGAATGAGCTATTTGTAGGATGGGCATCGGAAGGAAATCACATTAATATCCTGTGGACTAACTTTTTGAAAATTTTAAATAGCGCTGTTGATAAATTTGTCCCATTTAAATTGCTGAAACAAAACCCAGACCCTGAGTATTACACACGAGAAATTAGGAGACTAAAACGGAAAATTAGGAAATTATACAATAAAAGACATGATAGTGACAAGTATATGTTGAAATTTAAGTCCTTATCAAGAGAGCTCGTCTTAAAAAAGAGGGCTGCTCATGACAGTTATATGCAAGGTTTACTTGGTTCGGGAGGGGGTGGGTGGAAAATTTTTTACAGTTATGTTAGGAGAAGAAAGGGAAATTCAAATAATTTGTCTATGATAATGTCCGGTGACGGTAAATTAATTACTGAGAAACAGGCCATTGCTAATGAATTAAATGTATTTTACGGTAGTGTGTTTAATAAATCCAATAGCTGTGTGTTGGACCTTAACGACGAATCAGGGGCTCCCCTGTTCCAAATAAACCAGTCAGCAATTGTAAAGCTAATACAAAAACTGCGTTTCAATGTATCAAAGGGTCCTGATAATATTGTTAGTGAAGTACTTAAATTAGGAGGTAGGGCCGTGGCACGATACTTGGAGGTGATATTTAATGTGTCCAAAAACAATGCGCAAATCCCAGATGACTGGAAAAGGGCTACGGTAGTCCCAATATTTAAGGGAGGGAGCAGACTTGAATTGGGCAACTACAGGCTGGTTAGCCTTACGTCCATCGTTTGTAAGCAGATGGAGCATCTCATTTGCGACTACTTGAGGGAACAGTGGGAAACATCATCATGGTTTAATGATAGGCAGCATGGATTTCGGAAAGGTTACTCATGCGAGAGTCAGATGCTATCACTTTTTCAAGACATTAGCGAATCGTTAGACCATGGAGTTTCAGTCGACGCCGTGGTTATAGATTTTGCGAAGGCATTTGATGTTGTGCCGCATGACATGCTACTCCATAAATTAGCTTCGACGAAGATTGATAGAAGAGTAATTTTATGGATCCAAGAATTTTTGACGGGTCGTTCCCAGAAAGTGAAAGTCGAAGGCATATTCTCGGATGAAATTACCGTAACGTCGGGTATCCCTCAGGGCAGCGTAATCGGAACTTTGTTGTTTTTGGCGTTTATAAATGACTTACCAAATGGAATTCGCAGTGACTGTCGATTGTTTGCGGATGATTGTGTAATATATCGAAAGATACATGACTCACAAGACAATGCAGTGCTGCAAGAGGACCTGAACCTGGTCTATAAGTGGGCGATTGTAAATAAAATGAAAATAAACACAAGAAAATGTAGTCTCTTAAAAATAGGGAAAGTGCGAAGGCAGGATTTTCAATATAACATTGGCTCGGAAATACTTGTAGAAGAAGATTCTTGCAAATATTTGAGCGTTCACGTAAGGAATGATATGAAATGGAGTAGTCATGTAGGATGTGTAGTTTCAAAAGCTTACAAATCCCTGCACTTTGTAATGAGGGTATTAAAAGGAAGTAGTACCTCTGCTAAAGAATTAGGCTATTTGTCACTTGTAAGACCTATCCTGGAATATGCCTCGGCGGTTTGGGATCCATATCAAGTAGGGCTCATCAATGAGTTGGAAATGGTACAAAGAAAGGCCGCTAGATTTGTGCTCAGTGACTTTAATCCCAGGAGCAGTGTGAGTCGTATGTTAAAGAAACTTGGGTGGGAATCACTGGAGGCTAGGAGGATGAAATCTAGACTCTGCGCTATGTACAACACGTATACAAATCAACCAGCATGGGGTGAGCTTAGCAAACGATTGGGAAAGCCCACTTACATGGGTAGGAGCGATCATCCTTTCAAAGTTAAGGGCCGACAACAGCGAACAAATTATGGTAAATATTCTTTTGTAAACCGTGCCATTGATAACTGGAACTC
Organism: Meconema thalassinum; assembly: GCA_946902985.2. Lineage (NCBI taxonomy): Eukaryota > Metazoa > Arthropoda > Insecta > Orthoptera > Tettigoniidae > Meconema > Meconema thalassinum. The sequence continues at coordinate 2,053,460,418 of OX336388.2, read as the reverse complement.
TCTACCTGCCGCAGTCTTAGAGCCTTTTCCCAAACATATAGGTGTGTTTAAGAAAAGACTGACTATTTGTGTAAATACTCCAGTTTAATTGTTGTATAATTGTTATTGAATTGTTATGTATAATTATGTATTGTTATGTATAATCATGTATTTGTTATGTATATCCAATTTGCCACCGGGGGACACACCCCCCATTGCTAATAAATGAATGAATGAATGAATGAAATTCGGTGTGATACAGCGTTTTTCCCCTCAAGGAAAGCTGGTATACTGTCTTCGGTGTGTTTCAGCGTGACGCCCCACACGGACTATCTGAATTCGATGTTTAATGAAACAGAGTGACGCCCCCTCACGGACTGTCGGAATACTGCATGTACTGATGCAAAGTGACGCCCTCCTGGGCTATCGGAAACTGCATGTTTGGCTTGGTGAGGCCAGGAGTTTTATACTTTTTAGTCACAAAAAGATAAAATCCTAGTCCTTTTCGTGACCAACTTTTGAACTAATTATCGTACAATTATAAAAATTATATCTCCAGAAAGCTCGTCTTCTCAACGTCAAATGATCTCATTGCGCATAAGAATCGATCGTGCAATTCGGAGATATTAATTAATTTGTAGTCTTCAGCTGCGTGGGTGTTGCTGTTCATTTTTAATATTCCCCACTCCTCTGGTATCAGTGAATCCCCAATGACGTATACTGCGTTTGCAGTTTTTTCCTGTGCAATTATTACAAGGTTTTTCTTTACACAAAAATCTCTAATCCGAAATGATTCACAGTCCAGTGATTATTTACTTATTTTCATTCCTGTAAATGGGTTAAATTTAATTATTCCTCTTCTGGCACATCGGCGGTGTTTCCGTTTTCCTGCAAGCTAAGCTGGATTTCCGAGTCACGCTTCCTTGTCTTACAGTAAAAATTTTCCACTCGTTCTATTAATATCCATGACCCGCTCCTCTCAAGGAGTCAAGAGGCGTGATCTCATCTTCTGAACACCTGGTCCTCGCCGCTTGCACAACGTTAGGCTAGAATCCTGGCTTGAAATTTCTCTATGTTACATTAGAAACTGTATGTTTCTTTCATTCCTTCCCCAAATACATGGATTCGACCCCTTTTGAGCCAATGGTACATGGGTTCATTATATCGTGTGCACTTTTGCTAAATAACAGGGATTTAATTCTCTGTTTTACTGTTGTGGGAAGAGGATGATCGTAAAACCGTCCTAATCCTCTGAGAGCAGAGAAATATGATTCTAAAACATCTTGATTACATTTTGATGCTAGAAAATATTTATATCCTTCAGATTTCAGGTTACGGAATAATCCCTGCAAACTGCGGATAGAAATCATGCAACCTCTTTGGAAAGGCAGCAAGCCAGATTTCCCAATAACTCTTACTGATAAGAACAGGTCGAACATCTTATTCAGTTTGACATCCTGTTCCTCTAAATTTGTCCCGTAAGCACTTTTGAGTATGTTTGTTGGATGATGTGGGATTCTGTTATTCAAAACATCACATCCATCATTAACAGTTTCAACAAATTCAACAGTGACAGTTAACTCTGGCAGCTGGCTTTACGGTCAGAGTAAAGTCACAGTAAACATTGGATTGTATTACCATGTTAATGTTTACGGAATTTTAGCAGATCTACACGTAATTTTCAACAGTTGGCACATAATTCTGGATTGATTTGCAGATTTCATGATACCTCTCAAGAGTTGGCATAAGTGGATCTGCATCAAGGAGTAAAATAGATATATATTTCAAATTCCTTGAACTGTGTTGTTAACGCAATCTGTACGTTTTGATTATTCACGTGTTTACGTTTATAACAAGAAACATTGAAATGGAATCTGGGCAATTATCTCGAAATGAAATTAATAAAGGCGTGAAGACGAAAAGGCAGACTAATTTCTCTCCTTCCGAAGAGGAAGTCCTCATCAAGGTGGTGGAAGAGAAGAGGTCAATAATCGAGAATAAGAAGTCCGATGCTGTTGCATAGGAACAAAAGTGTAGAGCATGGGAAGAAGTAGCCCAAACGTTTGAAGGATTGGCAGGTAATAAAAGACCTGTAACAAATTTAAGGGATGAATATGGAATTATCAAAATAGAAAATCTGGCAGTAAGCAGTTTACGGAAGGACAATCCTCCGGTAAAATTAACTGCCAGTTAAGGCGTATTTTACTGTCAGTTTATCACTAACCGGGCATTGTAAGAATCAAGTTCCAGCAAACTTGCCGTAAAAGTGCCAGTAAAGAATTAACCTGAGATTGTAAGAACGGGTCTTAGTCTTTATATCTTCAAAAAGAGTACCTCCTGCCATTGATCCCATCAATTTGTTCCAGCGATAATTCGTGTTACCCTCATATCAGATACATCCAGCTTCTCGACGGAGTCAATGCAATACCTTGTATCTGACAATGTTCTTAGTTTCCAATATTTGCCATATGATTGGTCACGCCTCCCAGCCGTGTGTGGACGCACGTCCAACAGAACAATTCACGCTAGGTTCATTTTCCTGTGTAGGAGCCTAAGGGAAAATGAACCTTAAATATACTGTACTGTAGGAGTGCATAACTACCCGGAAATATATTTTTATACAATAGTGACTTTCAAGCTCATTTATAGCTTCAGATCCCCACTCCTCCGTCCACCAATCATACAGTCTCACTCACTCCAGATTCAAAATTATGTCCGCTAATCACAGAGACACACGTTCGCTGGGCCACACCCGGTGAAGACAGTGTTGCCATATCGCTAGACCGATGAGTCACGGAACTGCCCCATGCGTCATTGGTACAACCCTAGCTCTCAATTTCCCATCCAGGAATAACAATCCTTCTCCAAGTTACATCCTTCCAGGCTCAAATACACTTAACAATAGAAATCTATTATGAGGTTTGAAACCATTTTTTCATTGTTGCCTAAGTAAACAAAAGTTTGGTGCTTTTCAGTCAGTCAACACGAATGTACCCAAAAAAGAGCTGGATTGTGCCCTAATCCTGAAATAAGTTACATGAGATTAATAAATACACTAGGATGACCAGTTTCGATCGTCAAGCAATCATCATCAGAACCATTACACTTAGGCTATAACATCTATGTTTGAGAATACAGGTGAAAAATATTTACAATATCTACAATTATTTAGTTACAGTATTGGTAATGCAACTGTCAGTGCATGCTAATTGTAGTATATCAAATGTTAGGTGAAATGCTAAAATGGGGATAAAAATCCGGAGTTTGTCTGTTTGGGGTGATTATATGGTTATACAAAATCAACTATGGTTATACTGTAATAATACAGACTGATACTTATCCGGTTTGTCTCCCTGACTGAAACTTCGAGCAGTTTCGTGTTCACTCTGGCACCAGTTTTGGTCGAGAAATCTATACAAACTGAATATAAAATATGCTACACAACACAGAATTAAACTAAGCTTTAGGATATCGTCAAACACATCTATACATTGCACTGAATTAATTATTATTATTAGTGATTTAAGCCCACTAAGGACCGCTTATGACCAGTGATTTTGCAATGCTTACTTTGTTCTCCAATATCTCCTCAGTCCAGCCAATAACTTGCCCTTCCTCTCCTGTGTGAGGGGTGGTCGGGTCTTAATCACTTTGGGCGGTGAGGACCAAGAGTTAACACTATCACAAAATTTGGAACGGTCAAGAATATCCAGAATTAATATGATCTTAAATAATAATAATAATAATAATAATAATAATAATAATAATAATAATAATAATAATAATAATAATAATAATAATAATAATAATAATAATAGTAAATATAACAATATTAATAATAGCGACAGTAGTGGCTACGCTGGCTAAAGCTCAGCATTAGGTCATGGGGCCAAGCTCTCTGCTGACTCGGTAGACGCGTGGGTTCGAGCCCCACCGTCGGCCGTCCTTGAAATGGTTTTCCGTGATTTCCCATTTTGGTTGGTTGGTTGGTTCCTTAGTTTAGGGGCTGCGACAACGCGGTCATGTAGCCCCGTGTACTTTGGGTGTGTGTAGAATCTGTCTGATAACCGGTGTTAATTGTGATGACTGTATTAGTGTGTGTATCTGTTTTTTAATTCAAGTAGAGACTGCAACTTTGAATTTTCAAATAGTTCCTACTTTTGCCGCCAAACGCCACCGTCAACGACTACTAGGCCTAGTTCAGAACTAGCTACTAGACGCCACCGCAGTCGGCTCTTGGCAACGAACGTAGCAACCTAAGAGCGTTATTTACATTCTTAACCTAGCCAATTTAGTTTCACACAGGTGTAATTAGTGGAAAGATCTTTAACATGCCATAAATCTATGACATGGGACCGCCGGCTTTACTTCCCCTCCGAAGGAAGGCATAACACCAGGCAAATGCTGGGACGGTACCTTCTGACAGGCCACGGCCGCTTCCTTCCACATCCTTGCCCAGTTTCATTCACCATCATTCATTTCATCTCTCATTAACTCCTCTCATGAGGTTGGCGTCAGGAAGGGCATCCGGCCGTAAAAATCATCGCCACAAAGACTTCCATGGCATCTCATCCCCGACCCCGTTGGAAAACGGGAATAATAAGGGGTAGACATACATACTGTAGGTAGGAAAGCACCATCTCCCTCTTACGGAATTATCGCGGTACACCAGCTCCCAATATAAGTACATAATTGACAAGGTACTCACAACACTTTATTACACACATCATAATAAAACATAACTTGCAAGCTGTAAGAATCACAAAAGTATGAATAATGACGGAACACAATGAGTTCACTGTTTGGCACAGGGGAAATATCTTCCTAATAAAACAGAAGTTCACTGTAGTATTTGGCGTGTATACAAGGCAGTGTAGAACATCTGCCAGACTAGTAAGGATTTACGGAGGCAAATATTGCTGAGCGTCAAGATAACGTCAACGGTTTGGTCTTGCCGTAGATGCTCATTGCGTTTTCCCTTTACGTACTTACTACAAGTTCGACCCTGCTGGAAGTGTACTACGCTATTATTATATTGTCACTAACTAGAAAATCATTCCGGTGTATATTCTTGAGTCACTTATTAATGTCTTAGGTACTTCAACATTGCAGTAAATTACACAATGCCATCGGTCGACTGAACAATCATCACACAATCGAACCAGTCCATAATAAGCGTATTATCACATATTTGCATACGATTGCAGTACATTAACGCGAACTGGAATTTGCAGACATACTGAAGACACTAAAATTTACAGATGAGCGATAGTTTATCCCAACTTTCATCAAACGAAGCTAATCAAAGCTCATATTGTATCCCAGCAACGAATATAAACAAACATTATGCCGGGCTTCTGCATACGCCATTTTCACACTTTCGATACCTGCAAGGTCTGAGTGTTGATAAGACCATAGGACAAGGGTTGAAGTTCAACTAAGCATGCTATCTTAAATTAAATAACATGTGCGTGTGTCATTTTAAGCGTTTGTCCGTTCGTTACAACGAAATTAAGTTATGTTTTCGATGTTTTTCCAGCACCAGTGATGGGAAGACGTGTTAATTCATTGATTTTAAACAAACATACTTCGAAATTGAATAAGAACAGTTATTGCCACTCTTGGATGCATTGCATCTACAACAGCAAACTTTAGTAACCTAGCATGTATATCAGTTTCACCCTGATACACGGGTAAATTTCTCCAGCATAGCGCCATTTGAGAATTTCGATCCCCACTGGGAAAAGTTCTCGTGTTACTTAGGCCAGTATTACACTATCAAAGAAATTTGTCAAAGATCTTTGATAAAATATCTTTTATAAAAGATATGACAGTGTAATGGGGAAATCTTTTATAAAAGGTGGTTTTATAAAATTTATTTTATAAAATGTATGAGCATCATGGTATCTTTGATAAAAGATTCAAACCAAAATGGCGGATCATAACAGCTGGAATATTACCACAACAAATAATATGTCGCCTCCGTAGCGTAGCGGTCAGCATGGTTAGCTGCCGCCCCGGAGGTCCTGGGTTCGATTCCCGGCTCTGCCACGAAATTTGAAAAGTGGTATGAGGACTGGAACGGGGTCTACTCAGCCTCGGGTGGTCCAAATGAGTAGAGGGGGTTCGATTCCCACCTCAGCCATCCTCGAAGTGGTTTTCCGTGGTTTCCCACTTCGTCTTCGGGAAAATGCCGGGATGGTACCTACTGTAAGGCCACGGCCGCCTCCTTCCCTCTTCCTAGCCTATCCATCCCAATCTTCCATCCCTTCCCATCCCTCATGAGGCCCCTGTTCGCTTTGCAGGTGAGGCCGCCTGGGCGAGGAGCTGATCACACCTCCCCAGTTGTATCTAACCCGTCCAGATGTTCTAAGCTCCAGGACACTGCCCATAGAGGCGGTAGTGGTGAGTTCCCTCGCTGAGTCCGTGGGAACCACCAACCTAGAGCGTAAATTGACTAAATAAAAAATAAAAAAATAATATGCTCATATCAGAGTGTGAAATGCATGAAATGTTACATAATATGTTACATAATGAATGGTATACGATGTAAACCATGAATGACAGATAGAAGCTGTGGGTAAAAATAGCCGAGGCTATATCCGCTGCGCATTTCAGGATATAAAGAGGAATGAAATAGTTAAATAGGCTGAAATAAGCCATGAATAGTAGTGCACTTTATGCTATAATATTTGTATTATAAATTTTCAATTACACTTATGATATTACAAACGAGTTAAATAAGCACGTTATCTTTACCGGTACCTAATGCATCTAACCAACCGTAACATGGCAGTGTCTAATTAGCGCAATGAGTAGATCGCTCGACTCTGGTTCGAGGGGACCTGGGATCGAATCCTACTCAAGGCGTGATTTTTTACTTCGTATGTTTCAATTTTATTTGCTCGGGCAGTGGTTTTTTCGAACGTCACCATCATTCATTTCATCGTAATTATAAATAATTAAATATTAATGTAATTTTTCAAGTGCTTGTACTGCAGCTTGTTCACCAAGATTTTACTCGTAATACACTTTAACGTGGGCGACCCATGGTTTAACCCAAAGACGTTCCCTTTATCTTTCCGTTTCATTTTTATACCGATATTGCCACCACAGAATTTCAACTACCGTAATACAGTAAATTGAACAAGGAACTGTCCTTCATGCATTTCGCTGAACTATGATAAAATATTTGATGTAGTGTAATGGTGTGATTATTGCTATGTATAACTTTTATAAAAGTTTACTTTTATAAAATATTTGATAAAATTTCTGTGACAAATTTATTTGATAGTGTAATACCGGCCTTAGAGTCGTTTAAGAATTATTATAACATGAAGGACATAACAGACAACGGATAAATTCCTCAGCTTTATGTGCATCTATTGGTTCAACACATTACAACAGCATTTCTTTGTCCCGAGAAACCAGTCAAGATCTAAACTAAAACGATTTAATAAAATCATTTAAACAGATGCTCGTTCGTAAGAAAAGTGCAGTTGTTTCTCAACATTATTTTCTGAATATTTACCATATGCAAGACCCGACAATTGCTGAATATGTTGCTGCACTTGTCGAATGTGACCTTGACGGAAGCGAGTCCACTGTCAAATGTGAATGTGATAAATTGGTTTCTACTGCAGACGTTTATCTCAGAGATCAATTTAATCGTGGCCTGCGTGATTACTGGCTACGTGAACATATTTTTCAGTCCAATTTTACTATATTCAAAGACATTTTTACAAAAGTGATTGCTCTTAAAGCATCAACAATTGAGAGTAAAGACTAGCAAAGAGCTCCAGTTCTACTCATTCAAGTTTCAACACAGATGGCATTATAAAATTTCCACCCCTTCAAAGCATCATTCAAAAAACCAGTCCAGTCCTCGAAACAATTTTAGATATCCTTCCATAACCACCCTTGATACTAATTGCACCCCATCGAATACCAGTTTGATTGCCTGTTCGTTCCCAAGAAGTCCCTGATCTGTCAGATGGGAGTGGGGCTCCATCACTCCCGTAGGTCTGAGGCTTCCTCATTACATTTTTAGCAGGTTTAAGGGGTACAAATGAAGCACGTTGCTAGCCTTACTTACACAGGGCCCCTGAGTTTGACCTCATGGAACAAATAAGTGAGTTGGGTAGTCCTAGCTGCCTGAGCACAAGGAGGGCCATGACTCAGAATATGTCCAAGATGCCCGCTCTTTTTCCATAGTAACTGGTGTCCCGTCTGTCTAGACCACTCACTAGGCCACTCAGCTGTTGCCCATAGTTCTCGAACAAGAACGTGACTACACCATTATTAGCTGCATTTATTACATAAGCTTAGCCTCGTCATGGAGCCCCAACTACCTCCTTCACTGAGTTTACAAACATTTGGAGGCGGCTTCGGTGGAGTAGTCGGTAGCATGCTGAATTTCTATGCCCAAGATCGTGGGTTCAAATCCGGCCGAAGTCGTCGGATTTTTTAAGAGCGTTAAAAATCCCTCAGTATGCCTTCCTTCGGAGGGGAAGTAAAGCCGGCGGTCGCATGTCATAGATTTATGGCATGTTAAATAACCTTCCACTAATTACACCTGTGTCAAGCTAAATTGTATAGGTTAAGAATGTAAACAACGCTCTTAGGTTCCTACGTTCGTTGCCAAGAGCCGACTGCGGCGACGCCTGGTAGCTAAGTTTTGAACTAGTAGTCGTTGACGGTGGCGTTTGGCGGCAAAAATAGGAACTATTTGAAAATTGATCGTCTACAGTCCTTACTTGAATTAAAACAGATACACAGATTAATACAGTCATCACAATTAACACCGGTTATCATACAGATTCTACACACACCCAAAGTACACGGGGCTACATGACCGCGTTGTCGCAGCCCCTAAACTTAAAAACCAACCAACAAACATTTGGATACTATTTCGTTAATGTTCGGAAAATACCTTCCATTGACGTTCGGAAATTATCGTGGTCTCGAGAGAGACCAGGTAACAGCAGGGAATACTAATAAACTACGACTCCGGCATTAATGAACGGTGACGTTACAAGAACACCTTGCACGTGCTTGTCAGAGTTCATTATGTTTACGTGCAGGGAACCTGGCGGTGTACATTAGCCAACAGTGTAACTTTTTAGTTAAGGCTTGATTCTTAAGTAACGTTGACACCTAGAAGCTTAAGATTTTCACAGTCTATCAATATCTTTCTCTGATGCACATTATTAAAGTATTATAGAAATGTACGTCATATTTCTATAATTATGAACATTTGAAGAAAACGTCTCAAAACTTGAAATTTTCCAAGTCATAGGACTATACTGTTGTCTCAGGAACTAGGAGCCCGATCAAATCGATATTTTGCACATTTATAGGCGCCTGTGAGGTAAAAGATCTGAAGCAAAATGAAGATAATCCTAGTAAAAATAAATAAATAAATAAATAAAGATACGAGCCTTACAGTAGTCGCATATGATGTGCAACATCTGACATGTTATCCTACAATGAAATTGAGATGAAATATATGTGAAGTCGTCTGACATGTTATCCTACTCGTATACTACCTATACACAGCTTGGACATTCTTAAAATGTTAATTTACGCTCCGTTTTCTTCTCTCCTACTTCAGAATCTGTTTGATGTTATGCTAATAATATTAATATATAATTACTGAACTTAAATACAAATCGTAATAACTCGCCACAAAGCTTCTTATTCAACCACAGAAACAGTGACTATAGTAGCTGCCCCTTGGGTGAAGACATGATAGCTTTTTTGAGAGTCCGAGGATATGTTCGGCTCGCCAGCTTTGTAGCTGCTTCGAGACGGACACCCAATAGGTGAGCTACAAGTACCGTTGGGGAGGAAAGTTGGAATGGAAGGTCGAGGAGTTGGAAGGTAGCGGCTGTGGCCTATAGTTAGGAACCAACCCCGGCATTTGCCTGGAAGGAAGATGGAAAACCACAGAAGACCATATTCAAGGTTGCCGGCGGGGGAATTCGAACATTCTCACCTCCCGGATGTGAGCGACTGCCAGCAGTCATGCCGTAACGACCACGGCTAACTCACCCGGTATGATCTTAGCTATAGGTAGGGCATTCATCGCCGCCATGTTTTTTCTACATTAAGGTCTGAGGATTGTAGTTGGTCTTCGTGTTATATTCATTCATTCATTCATTTATTTGCAATGGGGGGTGTGTCCCCCGGTGGCAATTTAGATATACATAACAAATACATAATTATACATAACAATACATAATTATACATAACAATTCAATAACAATTATACAACAATTAAACTGGAGTATTTACACAAATAGTCAGTCTTTTCTTAAACACACCTATATGTTTGGGAAAAGGCTCTAGGACTGCGGCAGGTAGAGAGTTCCAGTTATCAATGGCACGGTTTACAAAAGAATATTTACCATAATTTGTTCGCTGTGGTCGGCCCTTAACTTTGAAAGGATGATCGCTCCTACCCATGTAAGTGGGCTTTCCCAATCGTTTGCTAAGCTCACCCCATGCTGGTTGATTTGTATACGTGTTGTACATAGCGCAGAGTCTAGATTTCATCCTCCTAGCCTCCAGTGATTCCCACCCAAGTTTCTTTAACATACGGCTCACACTGCTCCTGGGATTAAAGTCACTGAGCACAAATCTAGCGGCCTTTCTTTGTACCATTTCCAACTCATTGATGAGCCCTACTTGATATGGATCCCAAACCGCCGAGGCATATTCCAGAATAGGTCTTACAAGTGACAAATAGCCTAATTCTTTAGCAGAGGTACTACTTCCTTTTAATACCCTCATTACAAAGTGCAGGGATTTGTAAGCTTTTGAAACTACACATCCTACATGACTACTCCATTTCATATCATTCCTTACGTGAACGCCCAAATATTTGCAAGAATCTTCTTCTACAAGTATTTCCGAGCCAATGTTATATTGAAAATCCTGCCTTCGCACTTTCCCTATTTTTAAGAGACTACATTTTCTTGTGTTTATTTTCATTTTATTTACAATCGCCCACTTATAGACCAGGTTCAGGTCCTCTTGCAGCACTGCATTGTCTTGTGAGTCATGTATCTTTCGATATATTACACAATCATCCGCAAACAATCGACAGTCACTGCGAATTCCATTTGGTAAGTCATTTATAAACGCCAAAAACAACAAAGTTCCGATTACGCTGTCCTGAGGGATACCCGACGTTACGGTAATTTCATCCGAGAATATGCCTTCGACTTTCACTTTCTGGGAACGACCCGTCAAAAATTCTTGGATCCATAAAATTACTCTTCTATCAATCTTCGTCGAAGCTAATTTATGGAGTAGCATGTCATGCGGCACGACATCAAATGCCTTCGCAAAATCTATAACCACGGCGTCGACTGAAACTCCATGGTCTAACGATTCGCTAATGTCTTGAAAAAGGGATAGCATCTGACTCTCGCATGAGTAACCTTTCCGAAATCCATGCTGCCTATCATTAAACCATGATAATGTTTCCCACTGTTCCCTCAAGTAGTCGCAAATGAGATGCTCCATCTGCTTACAAACGATGGACGTAAGGCTAACCGGCCTGTAGTTGCCCAATTCAAGTCTGCTCCCTCCCTTAAATATTGGGACTACCGTAGCTCTTTTCCAGTCATCTGGGATTTGCGCATTGTTTATGGACACATTAAATATCACCTCCAAGTATCGTGCCACGGCCCTACCTCCTAATTTAAGTACTTCACTAACAATATTATCAGGACCCTTTGATACATTGAAACGCAGTTTTTGTATTAGCTTTACAATTGCTGACTGGTTTATTTGGAACAGGGGAGCCCCTGATTCGTCGTTAAGGTCCAACACACAGCTATTGGATTTGTTGAACACACTACCGTAAAAGACATTTAATTCATTAGCAATGGCCTGTTTCTCAGTAATTAATTTACCGTCACCGGACATTATCATCGACAAATTATTTGAATTTCCCTTTCTTCTCCTAACATAACTGTAAAATTTTTTCCACCCACCCCCTCCCGAACCAAGTAAACCTTGCATATAACTGTCATGAGCAGCCCTCTTTTTTAAGACGAGCTCTCTTGATAAGGACTTAAATTTCAACATATACTTGTCACTATCATGTCTTTTATTGTATAATTTCCTAATTTTCCGTTTTAGTCTCCTAATTTCTCGTGTGTAATACTCAGGGTCTGGGTTTTGTTTCAGCAATTTAAATGGGACAAATTTATCAACAGCGCTATTTAAAATTTTCAAAAAGTTAGTCCACAGGATATTAATGTGATTTCCTTCCGATGCCCATCCTACAAATAGCTCATTCAAATACCCCTGAAACTTGCCCTGATCCGCTCTGCGATACTGGAATATGATCTTTTTTGCTACATCAGAGTCTAATTTTGTAACGCCACCATATCTAATATTTAATTCAACCCCAGAATGGTCACTAATTCCTGGTACTTTCAGACAGTTAATATACAGCTCTACAGGCCTTACGAGATAAACATCTAAGGTATTATTGTCTCTAGTTGGGAAGTCAACTACTTGGGAAAATCCCCCCTCCCTTAAGAATTTATTTTCAGCGCTCTGAGCTTGACCACAGCTAGTTGACTCACCAGACCAGTCTACTTTGGGGAGGTTTAAATCTCCAGCAATTATTATGCTCTTTTTCATAGCATTACCCGTACAAGTTTTATCATACAGTGTTTCGAGGAGAGAAAAGTTATCTTTCGGTGCTCTATACGCCCCTATCACCTGAAGAGGGAATTTATTTCCTTTATCCGAAATTTGTACACATAACATTTCATGATCCATATCAGCCCACTTTAAGAAACTAGCTATATTTTTGCGCACACAAATAAACAGCCCACCACCTCGCTTCCCCCGATCCCTTCTGTACATTTCGTAGGTCCCTTGAATTATTTCGCTACTATTTATGTCCTCATATAACCAAGATTCAGTTGCAATGACAATGTCCGGAGAATACGTCTCTACAAGATTCCAAAATTCAATTAATTTATTTCCTAAACTCTGACAATTAACCTGCAGTAATCTTAGAGTCTTACCTCGCAGCAAATATCTTGAAGTAGCTCCTTCTGTTCCCATCGGCTGGCAACCTCTGGACCTGCTCCTCCTCACAAAAGCCGGCACGAACCGATGACCCTGTCATGTAGGCTCCCTAGGTTGTAAGCGCCCCGTCGATTTAGATGCAGCCCGTCTCGGGCGAAGTCACGGCCACCAATCCAGCAGTCAGCTTCTACGTACACTAATCCCAGTTGTGCACATACCCAGTCCATGCGGTCATTTACAGATTTTATATAGTAACACAATGGCGATTATTTGGAACACAGAGAGTAAATATATAAAACAAAGGTAATAGCCATCTATCTAGTATCTACCTATTTATTCGGAATCGTATAAGGTCACAACAGTAACCAAAGATGTGAATAGCACTTAAGAAAGAAACTACAACTCTTACATTTTAAACATCAGCCGAGAAATTCTGTAAAGAACAGCCAGTAAGCTATGTGTTCTGGTACATTTCACGCCAAGGGCAGATGACCTCATAGTTCCACCCCTTAAAACAACAATAATTTAATTAACTATAGCCCAGGAAAATTTGACCAAAAAAAGGCCGTGCTTCTCGAAAAATCGTCCAAAGCTGGAATGTGTTTTAATACCTTTTGGGGGTCCCAAATAAGAGACATGTGAGTTTGCGACGGATTCTGACTTCTGCTTAATTTTTAGGGATCAAAAAACCGCGACATTTTCGCACATTTTTCAGGTTTTTGCTTATAACTTCTAAACGACGCATTATACAGAAAAGTTTCCTCGTAACGTTTTTAAAGAACATCAAATTTTGCGTCAAATGGTTTTTAGTCCGTATAAATCACCCAGTCATTTAGCCGCAATCGATTTCTGAATTTGGGCCATTTTTACCAACTTGGTTAAAAAGTTGAATCTTTGTTTAGTTTAGGCGTAGCGAAAAGAATTGGTCCGGAATATTGTACAGGCCCCCAGGGGGCTGCACCCCCTGGAAGCCACCCTCCGTCATCTATTAAAACCACCCCTAACTGGCAAATCTCATGAGTCCAGAACAACATCTTTCACACAGCAAGGGCAGCTGACCAGCCTGGAAGGCTTGCCAAACACTTGCATCACACCATAAACATCTACACTATAACTAACTGGGGCAGCTATGCCAATGGAATGCTGACAGTACAACAGCAAAACCTATAAAGAGGACGGCCTTAATGAGGACAGGGTCTCTCCATTATCTGTCATACCGTGTGTCGCCGAAGGCTATACTGCAAGCTGCTATCACCAGGTGAGTATCAGTGAAGTGTTCAGAGATCCTATATTTTGTAACCTACTCCACAAACTTGTACACTTAAACTTATAACATGTATTACATTCCCCTAAAAGGGACTCACAATTTCATATTCACTGACCAATAAATACTTGGTCAGTACACTACACTTGTCTTACTAATTACACGCCTATTCACGTCCTAACGCCCTTCCTGATTCCCGTCACGAGTGACCGTGACGACAGTAGCCAAATAGTTGCTAGCTCAAGCTTCATTGTACTTCCCGCAGTGGCCCGACTGCCTAAGCAGCGAACCGCCAACATAGCTGACGCACGCACGTCGGTTATATAACTCTCTCCAACCAGCTGAGAGGCTAGTGCATTAACCTGTACACCGAGGTTCATCCCCCGAGTTACACTTACGTCTTTATAAGAGCACCCCCTAGCATCCTAACACTAAACAACACTCTACACTGGTCAGCTTACCCAGCTACGGGAAGCTGTCCCCCTCTAGGAATCACTCTGCAAATCAGCACAATAACACATCCGTTTTATATCTAACTACCCCCAACTAAGGGATCTAAAACAATATGGTCGGATATGACTATCGAGCAAGTGCTCATGAGTGCAATATCTTCTTGTGGAGGGCTATCCCGCGGATGGGGAATCAGCGATGGGACTCTAGCCCGGTGGATCGCTGGCATGCCCACTGCAGTGGATGTTTGTCATCAAATTGAGGATTTCTGTGAGGTATCGTTCTCAACATCCGTTCAGCATGTTGACACGACAAACTCCAGAATACGGAGGGACGATAGCGATTTGCAGAAATTCAGCGAATGGTTTCAGTGCCATGACCCATTTCCTAAAACGAGTTCTCTCATGTCCAAAGGGCACAGGAGTTTTAGCTGATGACAGCATCAACTGCCACAAAGCGTTTGAAAAGGGCACAGCCAATATGAAAACCATTGCAGGGAAAAACTTCAAAGAACTTAAACTTAGCAGAAAAAAAGCTAGTGGTGTCTCTATGAGCCGTGAAGGCTACAGCAAAGATCAACGGAGAATCAGTCCCCATCAGTCCGGACATGATTTTCCGCCGCATTCCATTTCACATGAAATCCCAGCTTCAGCTTGAATCGTACTTTGAATTCGAATTGGCCCCGTACCCACTCTCACTGTTTGATGATGATGGCATCATGCGGAAGAGTAGAAAATCAGAACTGTACAAGCTATTCACTCCAATCAAAGTAGATCTCACTGTGAAAGCAGACTACGTAGTGAATAGTAGTTTCATCCTGCACCGAGTTGTGTGGAACCCCGGAGAACAGTTTTCCAATATCATTCAGAAGTACGTAAATTACGTGAAATCCAACTACAAGTCTGACAGTATCACCATAATTTTCGATGGGTACCCAGAGGATGGCAAACTACCTCACTCCTCTTCTTGCCTAGAACGCCTCAATACTGTATAGCGCTGCCTTGGGTTTTTGTGGGTATCTACACACATAACGTAACGGCGGTGCTTTTTGAGGATCCAACCAGCCTTCGGGCTGACTACCTAACAGACAAACCCAGAGGATGTGGCCGAGAATAGTGTCAAGTCAGCTGAAAGAGCGTGAAGAGCCCGTGTTATGTCATCTTCGTCGGTTATATTCCCGGAAAATACCAAGGGCACAATGCCCAAATATCGTTTCGTGTTGAATGATCACTACAAGAAACGTCTCATATCGATGCTGACAATCAAACTGATGGACGAGGGCATTCACATGAAACAAGCCGTTGAAGATGCAGATTCTCTGATTGTGAGTACAGCAATGTTTTCATAATGGGTGAGGACACCGATCTGTTGGTCATGCTCACTTTTCATGTTGCTGTCTTTGAAGAGTCCATCTCCAACGTGTTCCTCATCAAACTCGGGAAACAGAACCAGGAAACTGTCGTTTACAGTCCGAGCAATTGCCAGCTGCCTGAACACATGAGGAAGCATGTCCTGTTTCTCCATGCCTTCACGGGGTGCGACACCACATCCTCAATTTTCCGCCAGGGGAAAATAAAATTTATCAAGAAATTCATGGCAGACCAAAACCTCTTACATCAGGCCTCTATTTTTCTTGCCCCGATCTCAACCTCTGACCAAGTTTCAAATGCAGATGTTCACATCATAAAAAAACCTGTACACGGGTGGCAGCAGTAAGTCTCTCAATCAAGTGAGGTTTTACCTCTTTCAGAGGTCGCTTTCAAAACAGAATTTCAACGTGGCGTCCTTGTCTCCTACAGAAGCGGCTGCTCGCCTGCACTCCTTCAGAGCTTATTTACAGGTGCAGGTATGGCGGAGTAATGTACTAGATCCAGAGAGATGGGGATGGAAAATAACCACCAATGGCTTAACTCCCTTCACAACGACTGATCCACCGGCTCCACAAGAACTTCTCAACTCGTGCATATGTAAAAAAAAAAGGGTGTAACGCAGCTTGTTCCTGTAAGAAGGCAGGGGTAAAATGCACCACCTTCTGCATGGCCTGCCAAGGGCACACGTGCCTCAATTCCATCTCTGAAGACAAGGATGTTATAATGGATCCCACCCAGTGTGACCAGGAGATTGATAACATCGAAGAAGAGCAGGAAATGAATCCTCATTCTCAAGATTCCGATGATGAGGAGCTAGATGACGTGATCGGCGAAGAGCCACCGTTATCTCCTAAACGGTGAAATAAATCGTCAACATGAGTACCTTGTACATCATTCACATTATGATGTTTCATGTACACAACTAATACATCTTTCTGTACATAATTTATATCGTTATCGTTTACGTAAACATCTTATGTAACTGTATCTTATGTATACACCTTTTGTTACTTTCAATAAAACATTATTCATAATAATGCCTTCTTATATTTTGGTTGGTTGGTTCCTCAGTTTAGGGGCTGCGACAACGCGGTCATGATGCCCCGTATACTTTCGGTGTGTGTAGAATCTGTCTGATAACCGGTGTTAATTGTGATGGCTGTATCAGTGTGTGCATCTGTTTTTTTTTAATAATTCAAATAAGGACTGCAACTTTGAATTTTTCAAATAGTTCCTACTTTTGCTGCCAAACGCCACCGTCAACGACTACTAGGCCTAGTTCAGAACTTAGCTACTAGACGCCACCGCAGTCGGCTCATGGCAACGAATGTAGAAAACTTAGAGCGATGTTTACATTCTTAACCTAACCAATTTAGCTTCACACAGGTGTAATTAGTGGGAGGTTCTTTAACATGTCATAAATCTATGACATGGGACCGCCGTCTTTACTTCACCTTCGGAGGAAGGCATACTGAGGGATTTTTAACGCTCTTAAAAAATCCGACAGCTTCGGCCGGGTTTGAACCCGCTATCTTGGGCATAGAAGCTCAGCATGCTACCAACTACGCTACCGAAGCCGCTTCTTATATTTTGAAACCACATAACATCATTTTGGAGTATCCAGGAGCGGAACCCATAGGAGGAGGGGAGGCACGAATCCTAGAATTTATGAAACCTCAGAACAATATATAATATTTTATTACAAACTAGCTGTACCCGGCATGCGTTGCAATGCCAATCAAAGAAAGTGTTGGGGTTTTGATTTTGTTAGTTGCAGTGCTTTTGGATTCCCAATATTTTCTTCTTTTTCCGTTAACCACCTCAAAACTATTATAAAAACATAATTTACTATCTCAGAAACATTCACGGGAGCATGATCAACAACTCAAGAAAGTTACATCGCAATGAAATGAATGGTATATGAACGCATACCGGACTGCTGAAATGATTACAGCGCCGTCACCCATTTGTTGAATATACTCGTACGCTACCTATTGTAAAATGGATTTACTAACTCGAAAACCTTTCCTGGCGTGTACACAACTCATTAAAGTTTCATTGTAATCGAATGAATGGCATATGAACGTATACGGGATTTTGTTTAACGATTCGCGCCGTCACTCATTTGTTGAATCTTCTTGTGCGCCACCCATTGAAAAACGGACTTACTAATTCATGAACCTTCGCAGGACTGTACTCATCTCTCCAAAGTTTTATCACATTCGGATGAATGGTATATGATCGCATACGGGACTTTATTGAAACGATTCACGCGCTGTCGCTTATTAGTTAAATCTACCCGTTTGCTACCAATTGTAAAATGGATTTACTAAATCAGAAACCTTCCTTGGAGTGTACACAACAACTCACCAAAGTTTCATCTCTATCGGACGATTGTATATGAACGCATACGGGTCTTTGTCGAAACACTTCGCGAGTCGTCGCTCATTTGTTGAATCCATTCGTGCGCTACCTATTGTAACATGGATTTGCTAAGCTAGAAATCTTCCCTGAAGTGTACACAACATCTCACCCACGTTGAATCGCTATCGGACAAATGGTATATGAACGCATAGGGACTTTGTTGAAACAATTCGCGCGTCGTCGCTCATTTGTTGAATCTACTCGTGCGCTACCTATTGTTAAGTGGATTTACTAAGCCAGAAACCTTCCCTGAGTGTATACAACATCTCACCCAAGTTTCATCGCATTGGGGTGAATGGTATATGAACGCATGTGGGACTTTGTTGACACAAACGCACGCCATTTTGTTGAAGTTACTCGCGCGCCATTTATAGTTAATTGGATCTACTACGCCTATAACTTTTACTGGCGTATGCACAACAACTCACCGAAATTTGATTGCAATAGGATGAATTGTATATGAACGCATCACTAACACTCATTTGTTTAAACTACCGGTGCGCTATCTATTGTTAATTGGATTAACTATGCCTATAACCATCCCGGAAGTGTGCCAAACAACCCACAAAAATTTGGTCGCAATCGGATGAATTGTAGGCTATATGAACGCATCGCCAACACTCATTTGTTTAAAATACTCGCGCGCTGTCCATTGTAAATTGGATTGACTATGCCTATAATGATTTTGGAAGTGTTCACAACAACTCACCAAAGTTTCATAGCAATCGGATGAATGGTATATGAACGCATACGGGACTTGATTGAAACGATTCGCGTGCCGTCGCTCATTTTTTGAATCTACTTGTGCGATACCTATTGTAAAGTGGATGTAGTAAGCCAGAAACCATCCCTGATGAGTACACAACATATTACCCAAGATTCATCGCTATCGGACGAATGGTATATGAACGCATACGGTACTTTCTTGAAACGCTTCGCGCGACTTCGCTCATTTATTGAATCTACTTGCGCGCTACCTATTGAAACATGGATTTACTAAGCCTAAAACTTTCCCTGGCGTGTACACAACAACTCACCCAAGTTTAGTCGCTATCGGACGAATGGTATATGAACGCATACGGGACTATGTTGAAACACTTCGCGCGTCGTCGCGGATTTGTTTAATCTACTTGTGCGATACCTATTGTTAATTGGATTTACTAACCCAAAAACCTTCTCTGAAGTGTACACAACATCTAAGCCAAGTTTCATCACTATCAGACGAATAGTATATGAACGCATACGGGACTTTGTTGAAACGCTTCGCGCGTCGTCGCTCATTTGTTGAATCTACTCGTGCGCTACCTATTATAACATGGATTTACTAAGTCAGAAACCTTGCCTGTACTGTACAAAACCTCTCACCCAAGTTTCATCGCTATCGGACGAATGGTATGTGAACGCATACTGGTCTTTGTTGAAACGCTTCGCCCGTCGTCGCTCATTTGTTGAATCTACTCGTGCGCTACCTATTATAACATGGATTTACCAAGCCAGAAACCTTGCCTGTAGTGTACACAACCTCGCACCCAAGTTTCAACGCAATGGGATGAATGGTATATGAACACATGTGGGACTTTCTTCAAACAAACGCACGCCATTTTGTTGAAGCTACTCGCTTGCCATCTATTGTAAATTGGATTTACTACGCCTATTACTTATCCGGGAATGTGCACAACAACTCACCAAAATTTGATCGCAATCGGACGATTTGTATATGAACGCATCGCCATTACGCGTTTGTTTAAACTACTCGCGCGCTATCTATTGTGAAATGGATTAACTATGCCTATGATCATCCCGGAAGTGTTTACAACAACTCAGCAAAATTTGATCGCAATCGGATGAATGGTTTATGAACGCATAAAAGACGAACACACATACATTCCTTTTATATATATATATATATATATATATATATATATATATAAGATAAGGATTAAACTTAAAATTCCAAAGAGGGGCCATGTCGCCCCCCCCCCCCCCTTTTCCCCATTCTGCATCCGCCTAGATGATTTTCAATCAATAAAACATCATCAAATGATTCATAATATGATCCATTCAAAGGGCTGAATTAACTTTTTTTTGACAAGTTGGTAAAACATGGGCCAACTTCAGGAATCGATTGCGGCTAAACTACTGGGTCGATTTAGACTACAACCCATTCACGCAGGATTTAATGTTCTTTAAAAACGTCACGGGTAAACTTTTCTGTGGGTTGCGGCGTTTAGACGTTATATGCAAAAAAAACTGAAAAACGTGCAAAAATTTCGCGGGTTTTTGACTCCCAAAAATTAAGCAGAAGTCAGAACCCATCGCAAATTCACAGGTCTCCTATTTGGGACCCCCAAAAGGTATTAAAACAAATTCCAGCTTTTGACGATTTTTCGGGAAGCATACGTCTAATTTGCCTGGGTTACTAACATTTCACGCCACTTTTTTTCTGCCGGAGTGCCCTGGATACGCTTCGGGATACAACACATTTTGCGAGCCTGATATTCAGGAGCATGCGCGTTGATGTAAATTGTTAGTCATGCAGGATCAAAATCGTGGATAAACCACGAGTTAACTGCTCCGCTGGTGACCAGCTGCACCTCCATTGGGCTAAGACTACACTACAAGGACACCTTCAATGCGTGAGCTCTCAAGGACACCGATGAAAATCGGTGGGGTTAACTGTAGATCAGGGAGAAGAAATGCCCTGAAAATTCCGTGCAGCGTTGCTCCAGTAAGATTTCCCCTGCCCACGTTCTTGAACTTTGTCACCACAGAGAGCTCGTAAGGAACAACATGCACCATCCCTACAAGGGAGCTGTTTGCAAAGGCATTTGAAAATAATAATTTTAAAGTTCATGAGGAGGTCCACTTCACTGAATGATGAAACATCCGTCGTATAGATACTATACCGGATAGGACACGAGAATGGGGACTATTATCGATCCCGTGGTACGATTTGAAAAGAATCAAAACCAGAATTCAGCAGTCGATCTAGAATTGCTGTTTCAGTCTTCAGTCTTTTGACTGGTTTGATGCAGATCTCTATGTTTCTCTGTCCTGAGCTAATAGTTTCTTCTCTTCATAGCTACCACACCCTACATCCGAGGCAATCTGTTTAACATATTCTAACCTTGGTCTACCCATACAGTTCTTATCCTCAAACCTTCCTTCCATAACTAATATTGCTATTCCTGGAAGTCTTAGTATGTGTCCTATCAACCTATCTCTTCTCTACATTAGCAGTCACCAGAAATATCTCTCCTCTCCCACTAGTCTTAATACCTCTTCATTTGTAAGCCTATCCACCTATCTGATCATTATCCTTCTCCTGTAACACCACATTTCAAACGCTTCAATTCTCCTCTATTCTGCTGCTCCAACAGTCCAAGTTGCACTTCCATAGAGTGCCACGCTCCCGACAAAGGCTTTCAAAAATGACTTCCTAATGTCTAAATCTATATGTCAACACATTCCTTTTCTGTAGAAATGCTTTCCTTGCATGTGCTAACCTACCTTTTTATAACCTCTTTGTTTCGTCCATAACTACAAAAAAGTCCGCGAGAGCAATATCTCTATCTTCAATACATCAATACATCGCCCACTATAAGGATTTTTACGTTTTCATTTCTTCCAAACATGTCCATTCAAATACTAAGGCGACAGTTTACAAGTTAGCTAAGGGCTAGTCTATCACCCCTGTTACAGCCTAACTAGCGGGCGAACCTTTTACCCCCAGATACAGCCAGCAGCAAACCGTCGACTCGTTTTGAGTTAAGACTTCAGAGAAGAGTGCTTGTGTTTGGAGTTTCCCTGGAAGTGCAACTCAGCTTTTCTTCATTTCGCCTGTAAACTTTCCGTTCCGCAAAATACACAATTAGGTTAAGATTGGACGGAAGGGGGATTTGTGTTTCATGCACCTCGATATTCACCTGGAAGTGCAACTCAGCTTTTATTCATTTCGCCTGTGAACTTTTCGTTCCGCAAAATACACAGTCAATTTAAGATTGGACGGAAGGGGGATTTGTGTTCCATGCACCTCGCCATTCTTAAATTACGTCTGACAAGAATTCGTTATAATTAATAGTTCAGTCAGAGATTTTAAGCTATCATGCCGAGATGAAAAACGGGTATAGGTCATAGTTCATTGACATCGAACAAAAAAGCGCTTATCACGTAGCAATGAAACAGAGCAACAAATAATTTCTCGATTGTCGCAAGAGAAGGAAAGACTTCGTCCTCCGCTCCTACAAACCGTTGCTCAAGAAGAACACCGCCTGAACCACGATCAGAAACATGCTTATGACTCCATCATATCTAGCATCACTAAGAAGGAAGGATTTATATTTTTCTCGATGCCCTTGGAGGCACAGGCAGAACGTTCTTGATTAATTTGTTGCTCGCCAAAGTGACGCCTGGTGGTAATATTGCTCTTGCCGTCGCATCATCTGGAATTGCAGCCACTCTTTTGGAAGGGGGAAGAACAGTACATCCAACATTTAAACTTCCTTTGAACGTCAGCAGTAATGATGGAAGCGTATGCAATATTTCAAAACAAAGTAACACTGCCAGTTTAATCCAAAATCGTTCTTTAGTTGTATGGCAAGAAGCTACAATGTCGCACAATACTTCCGTTGAAGCTGTAGACAAGACCTTGCGTGATCTCAGGAATCGGAACACACCTATGGGGGGCTGCACAGTTTTCTTCGCCGGAAATTTTCGTAAAATCTTACCAGTTGTTACCAGAGGAACGAGAGCCGACGAAGTGAACGCTTCATTAAAAATATCTTACATCTGGCCGGATATAACAAATTTGGCACTCAAAACTAACATTGGAGTACTCTTATCTTCAGAAGATAATAGTATGTTGGCTAATTTGTTACTTAAGAGTCGGAAATGGAGATTTACCGGTCATTGACGGGAAAATTACCCTCAGTCACGATTTCTGTGTTTTAGTAAGCAGCATTCAAGAATTGATTGATAACGTTTATCCTCAAATCCATAACAAGTCTCATTCATGGTTCAAAGAAAGAGCAATATTATCGCCGACAAATGAACAAGTTGTGAAAATTAATGACTTGGTGTTCTCCAAATTCACTGCCCAGGCTCAAGTATATTATTCAGTAGACGCAGTAGTCGATAGTGATGTTCATTACCCTACAGAATTCCTAAATTCTTTACTTCATTCTGACTTGCAACGACACAAGCTTATTTAAAAGTGGGAGTGCCTGTTATATTGCTACGTAATTTACACCCACCAAAGTTATGCAATGGGACGCGATTGGTAGTGAAAACTTTGAAAAACTGTTTCATTGAAGCAACTATCTTAACTAGCTGCGTTAAAGGAAACACGGTCTTAGTACCCAGAATCCCCATGATTCCTTCAGATTTGCTTTATCATTTCAAACGAGTACAATTCCCAGTAAGAGTCTGCTTTGGCATGACTATAAGCAAAGCACAGGGTCAGACACTTAGCGTGCCTGGAGTTGATCTCAGTGGAGAATGTTTTTCTCATGGTCAGCTTTACGTGGCTCTATCGCGTGTTACATAACACCGAAATCTTTTCGTGTTCACCGCTAGAGGGAAACTGACTAATGTCATACACAGGGAAATCTTATAAGACCTCGGTTAAAACTAGCCTATCACCTTGCATTCATAACTGTTCCCGGGTGAAGCCGGGGCGGGTTGCTTGTTTATATTATAATCTGACACTTTGTTCGATATGCTGGTGACCATAACTAATCGGGAAGTTATTCCAAATAATAATCGAGTTTCTTTATTCCAAAAGGCCCTGTTTCTATGGAAACGTTGCTGGTATTGTTTAAGAATGTACTAAGAGCCAGCAAGACGTGCCAGGCCGGGGCTATGGCACTAACGGATCGAATTAAAGGCCTGCAGGTAACTCTCTCGTCCCTCAAAGGTGAGCTGGTGAGGGAGAAAGACCGTCTGCAAAACGAGATGGCGAAAACGCGACAAGTTAGCTTAATGCCACATCCGATGTCCAGTCGAAAGTTCACGACCCCCATGAACAACTTCTATCCACATGTATTAAACACCAAGAGTGACATTCAGGCAGTTTTAAATGCAAACAAAATGAACGATGGTCTGGCAATAAACACTCTGTATCCTCGGTTCTCGTCGCAGGCGATACCATCGATCCACTGCCACCCAATAACGAGGAATATTACCAAGCATACATCTCACTATTCAGTCGGATTGAACGATGGCCTGAAACTGAACAATCCGTGCCATCAGTTCCCGTTGCATATGGTGTCAAATTTCGATTACTACTGTATGCAGAACAAGAATTACCAGCAGACAGCTCAGCAGGCAGGCAGGTTGAACTGTGGGGAAGAAGTGTGGAGTGAGCCACCCCATAACTCGTCGAGGATGGCACAAATGACCGAACTCTTCCCGAAGTGCAATAACAAGGTTAACACACCAACAGATCTGCATGAAAGAAGTGCGAGTGAGAGTCCGCCAATGTGGCCTACATGCCCTAATTTGTCGCTCCGGCTTCCACCAATGTCCAACTACTTCCAGCGCAACATGCTTTCAGGTTAGTATAGAGACACCATTTAGTGCGGGTCCGGTAAAATAACTGTACACTGTTTAACTGGACGTAACCTGCGACTGCGAGCAGTTGAAATACCACATGTCTCTCCGCTTGATCGATCACACACTGTCTTGCTCACTCAATAGTATGCTTTGTAAAGAGAAATACTTTTTATGCAGTAAACGTTTAACCCTCAATTGGTCGCATGTCGGTCCTTTCACCACCGTGTTACGTTTGTCTCAAGGCAAGACAGGTTAACCCTGGAGAGGGCGCGAAAGAATAATCACGTGAGGAGGCGCGCACGGTGTTTTCGACCGGGTCGCGAAAAAATAACACAAATGACGCAAAAACTATTTTTATTGTTACAAAACAAGTAAATAATAATGAACCAACTTATAAATAATGCTCAAAGTCACTTAAACAATAAAAGATTAACTGAAAAATAAAAGTAAAACTTAACTCATAAACACGCATACGTCATGGGGCACGCCAGAAGGTTTAGACCGGGTCCGTTAAACAATGCACTCTGGCTGAAACTGAGGAGCGGGAGGGGTGAACTGTTTACGCACACCGACAGTAGACGAGTCCAATGTTAGGTACTGAGGGGATGGAAACTAACGGCCCACTACGTTAAGAACTATAAACATTTATCTCTGCATCTGGTCGAAAAGACCGTGACGCACCCCCTCCAGGGTAGGCTCCAACACCCATTGTAGCATGTGTTCCTTGAAACGATCAATGGCGAATTCTATGAACTAGCTAGGCTACCTGCGAAGCAGTGACCGGTGTGCTTCTACTGATCTTAAGCAAATTTAGGTTGTCGATCATTTTACTACAATTCGATCCTTAATTCACATTATTTCACATAGTTTATACGGATACATTTCTAATAGGAGCATTCAGTAGAGACCAAAAGCTACACTAGTTGTCCACAAGTTAAGCATAATCACTAAACGGAGCCATACCGCCTGATAGGAATGTCAGACGGATTGCTGAACAAACGGAAGCTGAATCGCACACCATATGTGCCACAACTTGTCCAAAAGAACAGTGTCAGTTAGGTTCTGATAGCTAAGGTACACCTTTGACAACACCTAACAAAACTTGGCAACGTCTTCCACAACAAAATATGCTGTTAATAGGGTGTATGGTTACCCCTAACGGCCACACATGCTTCACAGCGACGTGGCATGTTCTCTATCCGATGGTCCAAGAGCTCTTGTGGCAGTCGATATCATTCCTTCGAAAGGGCAATGCGAAGGTCTTGGAGGGTCCTTGGTGGAGGCTGACGGGATGCAATTCGCCTCCCCAGTGCATCCCAGGTATGTTCTATAGGATTTTGATCCGCAGACCTCGCTGGCCAATGCGATGAATGTCTTCCCCACCCAGAAATTCATCCAGCAGAGCACCGCGGTGCGGTCGGGCATTATCGTCCATTAAGAGGAAGTCTGTACCAACCGCACCTCTGAAGAGCCGAACATGTGATCTCAGTACCTCATCCCTGAATCTCCGAGCGTTCACATTGTTCCTCGGACCACTCATGAAGATGTGCAGGTCCGTACGGCCATTCAACATGATGCCTCCCCATACTGGTCCCGTTCCACGATGTTCTTGTAGTTGTATCGGCTACCCGGTTCTCTCTCCAGACTAATGTGCGACGGGAATCGTTCTGCAAACTGAAGCGGGATTCATCTGTGAAGAGCACATGCCTCCATTCATTCATGGTTCAGTTTAGACGTTGACGGCTCCACAGTAAACGGGCCCGTCTCTGTACTGGAGTGAGCGGGACGCACACCGCTGGACGTCTGGCAAACAGCGCTGCTGTTATGAGCCTCCGGTACATAGTCTGCGGGGACACGGCCGACTGGCGGGGAAACGGCAACCCCTGAGAGGGCTGCAAGCTCCACCGACAATAATTGCCTTGCAGGTGCACTCCAATTTCGTCGGGCGGTTAAGGCCAAATATCGGTCCTGCTGTGGGGTGGTTACTCTTGGTCGACCTGGTACTGGCCTACGACTAATATCTCCTGTGGCTCGAAATCATATCCAAAGCCTGGAAATGACACTTTGTGGCACATTCAAGGATACGGTGACTTCGGTCTGTGTCTGGCCTGCTTTCAGGCGGCCGAGTATTCTACCCTGCAAAACGGGGTCCAAATGGCATTGTTGTGCACGACTGCAGGCGCGGATTCAAGGGGGGGGGGGGGGGAGGGTCACGGGGGTCATGACCCCTCCCCCAAACGGAGACCAATTTTTTTTGCAAACTCAAAAAACGAAAACACAATTACCAGACAAATAAAACTTAACGAATTTTAACTGAAAAACAGTTTTGTTTCATTTTATTCAATACTGAATTATCTTTAATGGAATTATTATGTTCTGTTACAACTGTACATATTTACAACTTCAAACCTCTTGTATAAAAACTATTAGTTGTACAACAAAATCAACTCGTCTATTTTGTTTAGCAAACCTTGTGATTACCGAATCGATGATTATAGTGATGTCACGATGAATGTGCAGCAATGCACGGATAGGAAACTGGGGCTTTTTTCGCACCAAAAATTTTTGCCGACGTCCAAACTGCAAGCTTGGTTGGCAATTTAAGCTGTGACTTTCTCCCTTTGTCGGTATCAACTCGACTTGCCGAAACTGTAACGTACCTTGATCCTTTTCTCGAAGCTCGATGTAAGAGTCGCAAAACACGCCGTTGCAATTTGTACGAATATTTTTGGTGCGCTAAACGCATCAAATTTCTATCCATGAAGCTTGCAAAAAAATTGGTCTGGTTTTGTACGTTTGGTTATTTTGTGATTGCGTTTTTAGTGATAACATTTTTCTTAACAATTTCGATTCTCTGCCCCCCCCCCCCCAAAGCCAAACTCTAGATCGAATCTCTGACCCCTCCCACCCCCCACCCCCCCAAAAAAAAACTCTAGATCCGCGCCTGCACGACTGAGGAAATATGGGGCGCAGGCCCTGGCTGTGTTTACCTTGCGGTTACGCCACTAGTCAAAACAGGGAATATTCCTTCCCTATACAGAGCGAACACGTAAGGTTGGTAGGTGCATATGTCGTGCGATTTGCGGTCTATTTCCTGTTGCCCTGCTTATTCGTAACTTATGCTTAACTGTTGTTGTTGTTGTTGTTGTTATTTCATATGGCTAGCCCGGATTCCAATCCATCAGCTTTCTTGCGTTCCAATAGAGTTGTGTGAGGTTTCCAGATGTTCTAGCAGTCACATCAAGTTTGTTGCAATGTAGCAGGTGCCCCTTATCCATTTTTCTTTCAGGTTCGTGACAAAGTGAGCATTCTTCAGATCTCAGGATGTCGATTCGTTTCAGATGAGCTGCAAGGCAGTCATGGCCAGTGTTAAGTCTGAAGAAGGCTACAGCTTCTCTTCTTGGTGTTAATTTATATTGATCCCATTTAGCATCAATGTCCTTCCATAATTCGGTTTCTGCTGTTTTCTTTGCCATTTCTTCATACCTGATTTTGATAGTATTTTTCAAGATCCTTTTTGCTGTCATAAAATCAGTCTGACTGACAGGTTGTTGTAGTGGGGTACCTTTTTTTGCTAATCTGTCTGCCTCTTCATTACCTGCTATTCCAACATGAGAAGGGATCCACTGAAATGAGATCTGTTTGTGGAGTCTTTGAAGGGTTTTTATCATACAAAAAATTTATTTCAGTTCTTTATTTTAGGGCTTATAATTTGACGAGATGGCTTGGATGGCTGCTTTTTAATCTGTAATGATAACACATTTTTGATAATCAATATTTCTGCCTAATAACTGATGGAGTGCATGTGAAATTTCTCTTATCTCAGCAATGCTTAACTTTTGGACAGTAGTGTATAATTAAGATTGAAAGCGGTATCATACATTACCGTTAGTTAGTTATTGTTGTTTTAAGAAGCGCAACTACGAGGTCATCTACCCCTATCATACATTACAGCAGTTATTTATATCATATGTACATGCTACTTTTATCGGAGTTAGAATATAAATGAAGGTTACAAGTTGATTTGTAAATTAGTTCCAGTCTTCTGTCTTAGCACAAAAGCATTGCTGACATTGTCATATATTCTTTGAGTCTTAATTCTTGAAGCATGTCTTTATCAATTGCTATGCCACTTAAAATACAAAATCTATCCTGACCTCAGTTTTACCTTCTATATGTGTGTATTTGTTTCCGAGCTGAAAATCAGCGTTCAACAAAATTAGTTATTTTCGGTATATTAGAATCAGTCAGCCATCATGTACACTTCTTTAAATCCCGAAGTAAGTCATGGTTCCAAAGCATCTTACATAGAGGTAAACTTCGGAATTCTTCACTGTTAGTTCACATTTTAGTCATTAATGACGCATACACAGGTTTAAGTATTCGAGAAGACTCGTGAATATGCTTGGGTATCTATGTGAGGAGTTATATGAAATGGAGTACCCATGTGGTTTGCGTCGCCTCCAAAGCGTACAAATCAATTTATTTTGTTATGAAGGTATTAAAAGGCAGCAGTTCCACCGCCAAAGTATTAGGATATTTGACCCTGGTGGGGCCAATCTTGGAATACGGCTTTACGATTTGGGACCCACATCAGGTAGGGCTCATCAATGAGCTGGAGATGGTACAAAGGAAGGCTGCTAGGTTCGTGCTCAACGATTTTAATCCTAGAAGTAGTGTTACTCGAATGATAGAAAAACTAGGGTGGGAATCTCTGGAAGATAGAAGGACGAAATCCAGTCTATGCGCTAAGTTAACACTTACACTAATCGACCAGCATGGGGAGAACTAAGCAAACGTCTGGGAAATCCCACCTGCCTGAGTGAGGTAGATCATCCTCACAACGTTAAGGGCTGACCACAGCGTACAAATTTTGGGAAATATTATTTCATTAACCGTGGTATGTTAATTGGAACCGTCCACCTCGTTCATTCATTCATTCATTCAAAAGTTTGGTGCTTTTCAGTTTTGGTCAATCAAAAATGGTGCTAGAGTGAACACGAAACCACTCGAAGTTCCAGTCAGGAAGACAACCGGATAAGTATCAGCCTGTATTATTACAGTATAACCATAGTTGATTTTGTATAACCATATAATCACCCCAAACAGACAAACTCCGGATTTTATCACCATTTTAGCATTTCACCTAACATTAAATATAGGCTACTACATTTAGCATACACCGACAGTTGCAGTACCAATACTGCAACTAAATAATTGTACATATTGTAAATATTTTTCACCTGTATTCTCAAACATAGATGTTATAGCCTAAGTGTAATGGATCTGATGATGATCGCTTTACGATCGAAACTGGTCATCCTGGTGTATTTGTTGATCTCATATAATTTATTCCAGGATTGGGACATAGCCCAGCTCTTTTTGGGTACATTCGTGTTGACCGCCTGAAAAGCACCAAACTTTTGTTTACTTAGGCAACACTGGAAAATGGCTTCAAACCTCACATTGTTCATTCATTCATTCATTTATTTGCAATTGGGGGTGTGTTTCCCGGTGGCAAATTGGAAATACATAACAAATAAATAATTATACATAACAATTCAATAACAATTAAACTGGAGTATTTACACAAATAGTCAGTCTTTTCTTAAACACACCTATATGTTTGGAAAAAAGGCTCTAAGACTGCGACAGGTAGAGAGTTCCAGTTGTCAATGGCACGGTTTACAAAAGAATATTTACCAGTGACACAGGTTATCAGGAAATTCTACACACCCAAGTATACGGGGCTAAATTGCCACGATGCAGTAAAGTCCCTAAAAATATTAACAACAAATTATGTAATTGGAACCCGTTAACTGCCGAACATATGGATGTGTTTAAAAGAAGACTAAAATTTTATGTGATTACTCAGATTTAATTACCAGGCCTTTAGTTTCAAAAACGCGACAGTAGGTATAATAGACCGAAGCTGTGCCTGGGGCTAATGTGCAAGATGGCCGCCCCGCGCAACTCCCCTATGTTATTCTTATGGAGGGAGAGTCATAGCTCGGCCAGGGGCTAATGTGAAAGATGGCCGCCACGCACAACGAGCTTATGATTACGAATGCCCTGAACCAATAGGATAACATTATTTATCTTCTGTCTGTCTGTCTGTCTGTCTGTTAGGTAGTCAGCCCGAAGGCTGGTTGGATCCTCAAAAAGTACCGCCGTTAGGTTATGTGGGTGGATACCCACAAAAACTCAAGGCAGCGCTATATTATGTACCATGGTGAAAAAGAAAGGGGGGGAGAAGGGAGTTGTTTAACGTCTAGTCACCTAGTGCATGAGGTTTTGATGATTACCCTGATGGGTTAATGTGGAGAAATCCATTTCATACCCTTTTACTATTGAACTTAGTAAGTCAACTACTTTTCTTCTCTCTCACACACACATGGTGGTATATGCTTTACACTTTAAGACAACCAGGACGTTAAAATGGTAGAAACCGCCGTTAACAACACCGCAAGGGTTGTAGCCTTGTCTTGCAGAGTTGTAGCCAGTACCTGTGAGGGGCTTAACATCAACTAGTCAAAGATTGAGTATGTCATGAAGCTGAAACTCCAGTAAGTTAACTATAAATGCTATACGTAAACTCTTATCACAGGTGTATCAACAAGGTTTACAAGCTTGAATGACAAATACACCTCAAAGGTCTACTCTCCCTTCGTAAAGTGCACCGCGCATTATAGTCAAGTTTAAAGAAGTCAAAGCTTGAGTTTGTCGTGAAGCTGATACTCCAGTAAGTTAACTATAAATGCTATACGTAAACTCTTATCGCAGGTACACCGACAAGGTTTGCAAGCTTGAATGACAAATATACCTCCAAAGTCTACTCCCCCTTTGCAAAGGGCACCACGCATTACAGTTAAGTTTAAAGAAATAAGAGCTATTGTGCCTCGCCATTTTCTTCGGCCTTGAGACCGGCACTAGGGCTTAAGCCTAGAGGCAGAGTTAACACACACACACAGGCTTCCGGAGAAATTAATCTCGCACCAGAGGCCTTTTCATTCACTCACAGGCTTACGGAGAAATCAATCTCACGATAGGAGCCTTTTCATTTACACACAGACTTACGGAGAAATTAATCTCACGCCAGAGGGCTTTCCAATTATAAGTACAAGGCCACTTCCTTTCCGCTCCTCATTCCACCACAACATGTGGTAGGTTCCATTGAACACAACGAAGTCGGGAGACACCGTATCAGACCATACCATTGCTTTTATTGCTTGACAGAGCCTGGAATCGAACCATGAACCTCAGGTGTGAAAACTAACAACACAATCCACTACACCATGAGGTGGTCTTGATATGTATTACTTGTTGACTTGATATGTATATCTTAACCATTTAAGTATGGTCAACGGTTGTGTAATGACCATAAGCAGCTATACCATCAGCTATTTTACCCGGCGTTGCCCAGGAGGTGTGTTTACATGTTATAGAAAGATACATGCCAATATATTGCGCAAGGTATATATACAAATATATAATGAACTTACTCAAATATTGAACGTTGTTACAGGATTAAAGGAGGGTGATTGCACTATTTATCTACTCTTCCACTAAATGCTTGAGTATTGAAAATCGTTTACTATTGTTATGCGCAAGGATCATAGAACATTAACTGACTGGCTTCACCATCGAGGTAATAATATTATATTTTGTCATAGATATACGAAGATGTCTAATATTTCATAAGCTTTTGCCATGTTTTATTAAATCATCGCTAGATGACAGGTCGCACGTCATCCATAATGACATCTCTTATATTATTTAAATGATTAGCAAAAGCTATGCTGAATTAGCATCGCTATGCTCAAACTGACAGCTGTCATTGCATGTATAAACTGATGCCAACTACTTAAATACAAAAGAGGCATGTTCGTGGTCTATAATTCTAAGATCACGTTGCACTCCCGGCATGGAAATATTCCATAATTATCATCCCAAGTATTACGGTTCTATTGGCAACTCCAGCTATCTGATATGACATCTAGCGGTAAAAATGAGAAACTTACCAAGTAGGGTACATTTGTCACGTGGTGACTGTTTGTATATGGTTTCTTGTATTGGTAAACAGATCGTGGTAAATTTGTAACGTTTCCGGTCCTTCTAAGTGACCAAAGGTTACGTTCCTGGCGGGGCTCCAATATTGCGTTCTCCTGGAGTACAGTAGAAGAATCGCAACAAGAACAAGCACCGCTTTACTCACACCACCAATAGCATACTTACCTCTTACCTGTTCATTAGCAATGATTATAATCAGCTCGTGTGGGCGCCAGGACACCTAACACTTACTTTAGATGTGCCAAAGTATTTAATTAAAATAGTGATAGAGCACTCGAAACGTCTTTCTCTCAAGCCGTGGTATAGCTGAGCCATTAACCAATTGTCGTATCGCTACTGGGAGAAGGTATGCATTATGTCTAAAGCTAGCTACTGGAAATGAAAGTCCTACCATTACTTAAGAACAAAATTTAATTGATCAAAATTTAAAGCAGCAAAAGACGTAAAAAGAGAAACAAATGAATTTAAAAAAAATCTGGAAGTTATATTAAATTGGCGAGAGTTACAAAATGGAATATGAATTAAATTTAAACAAAAGCTGGATTCTAATTTGCCATAAACAGAATTACAGAGACTTGATTGGATTTAGTAAAGGAACTCACGGCCGTCTTCTTCATAGTGGTAGTCTGGTTTTCCCTCTGATCTTGCTGGCGGATGTTGTTTGGTTCTGCCTCAATATTGTATAGATCCTTATCTTGATACGGGCAGGGAACCAATTTGTCCCGTCTCCCGACTGACATATGTGAATGGCTTTGCTCCAAAATTCACTTTTGTGAATATGATCAAGGACACGATCATATTCACGTCAGTAGTATTAATTTTAAAACTTCTTGAACTGATAAGTTGTGATCTCGCAGCGAAGATGTCTGATAGACGTGAAGATTCAGAAAATCTGAGAAGATTGGGGCTTGAGAGTAGATGACCATTGGTTTTTATGGAAGAAGAACTTCCCCACTCTGCAGTATTTCTCGACCAATCAATTAGGTATCCTGATGACGTAGCTCCCCACTCCAGATCCCTAAGTTCTGATCATGCCTCTTCATTAGTTGGGTTAACCACGTGGGGTTGCTTCTGAAGTAATTTTAAATCAGCGTCCTGATGCGATGTTCTTCCGAGAATTCGTGACGTCAGCGCTAACTGACCAACTTGCTTTGTCTAGAAGCCTCGCGTCCCCGGAATGTTTGTACATATATCTCGAAAGTCAAGTCTATTTTTGGCGGACTACCCGTGGCGAAACTGACGACACGTTGAACGACATATTTCCCAATCAAGTCTTGTACAAAATATAACCTATAACGAATCTAACTAAAATCTCCATTTTATAACTTCCGCCAAACAATAATTAAACCCCTTCCATATATATATATATATATATATATATATATATATATATATATATAAAGAAATTATGGACTAAATCTAGAATCGATATGATAATTAAAATATACATAATAATAATAATAATAATAATAATAATAATAATAATAATAATTAATTTTGCTGCTTATAAAACATATAAATTAAGGGGAAGTATTCGGTCTGTTACATCGCCCTTAGAATTTTTTTGTCCAATCTTAGATTTGGGCGAACAAATTATATACACATTTAACCTAACAATTAACAGCATCATACAAAATTATACCCTTCAACATTAAAAATATACATATATACCCTTCAATATTTACAACAATGAATACTTTGTTGTTGCTTTAAAGCGTCAATGTTCATTTCTTTCTTCTTGATATGTATGATTTCATTCATACTAACACTCGTTTGTTAGGCTGATATTCTGAGAGACTTGTATCGTTTTAATTCAAATCGTTATTTTTCTTGTCTCCAGAATAATTATAATAAATATTGCCTTCACTAATTCATCACACGACACATCACACGCATGTGATAATCCTGCATACTTGATTCCTCGCAAGTACTCTGTAATGAATTTACAAAATTTTACCTATATCACATAAAACAAGAAAGCATAGTTTTATACATAGGCATAATATTTGAGTGCAAGTTACCCCATTAATTCCAAAATATAAGGTACTAGGTCACCCTTCGCTTATCTGATTCAGATAACTCACGCATTCCAGTATATGTGTCAACAGTCGGATATGCCTCTTGTAAACTTAGTTACCTATCTCTTTAAAACTACTAATTGTATACCAGGGCATTGACACATGTTGTTCCGTTACACACGAGTCCTTACCTGACTCATTCCACGTATTTTCTTAAAGGGTGTACTCATCTTTAGGTACGGTACTTAAGGAGTTAGCATATGGGCTTAAGGATGGTTCAATGATTTTATCTCTTAACATGTCGTCAATCTGCAGTTGTACTGCCTCTTGGTATTTAAATGGGATAGGGTATCTATTACCTACAAAGACTTTGCGATCAATTACATTTAATGAGTGTGTGTAGCAATTGGCCTCGCCAATCCGATTCTCAAAAACTCTACTATTCCTTACTAAAACATCCAATAATTGATCCCTCTGATCAATGCCTAAAGAACTTTCTTTCACAGCCTGACATAATGCATCCTCTAGATTGTCATTAGTCAGCAAACTGCCAATAAAATTAAAACCATCGTCACTACTTCCCACCTTATTGTCACCTGACAAAATCACTTTAATAACGCACACTCTTTGAGAATAATCACTCTTACCTGGCTCATTAAATGCAATAATCACAGCTTTCTTCCCCCATTTCATTCTAATACACCTCTCATCGTAACACACCTGAACCTGATTAGCAGACAACCAATCAGTACCCAATATCAAGGAAAACACAAGGTTTGGGATCACCAAACATACCTGCATACTTATTACATTATTAATACAAATTTCCACCAGAACCTGCTTAGAAATGACATGAGACTTTTTACCTACAGCTGTTATTACAAAAGTTGATTTGATAGGGATTTCTTGAAATATTACACCTTCGTCTCTCATCCTATTATAAAATGACAAGCTAATGCAACTCTTGACACACCCTGTATCTATAAGCGTATCTATACGCGCCCTCAACACATTTATGCTAATGACGGAATTTAAATTTTCAATATCACTAGGTTTTGTCACCTTTTCATCATAATCGCACAAGAGATCATCTCTTACATTTAGGTCATAACCACTAAATAGAGTATTGGCTGGGAATATCAACGACTGGAAATCTGACCTCGCATTACATGAATGCCCTACCGTGCCTTCCTAACTTTTTATCATCCTCCTCTTTTTCTTTCTCTCGTTTCACTGTAATTATTTCTTCTCTTCTAAGAACGATAGTTTCTCCCTCCTCAGTACTACTCTTATCAACCACAAAACTACACTTCCCCTCTCCCCTAGTTTCACCTACCGTAGCCACTACTGTAAGCCATTGCATTCTATATTCTTTATCTCTTTCTTTCAATCTTCCTTCCATTTCTTCTAGCATCGTGATCTGTTTCTGTACTTCCTTTCTACTCCTAGGACTTCTAACTTCGATAATCTGCTCGTTACTTACCTCTAAACTCCTCTTTCCTACATCCAGCATTTCTTCATCCTCTACACGATTTTTCTCTAACGTCTTCGTTAACTGCTGCTCTTTTTCTCTACTCTCATCTATTTCCTGCCCCTCCTCAACATCTATTCTATTTTCAACTAATGTCTTCTCTACCGTAATATTCTGCTTTTTCTCCTTCCTTCCCTTCCTGGCCTTCCCCCCTTCCACCTTCTGTTTTTCGTGCTTGTCTGAGACCCCTTGTTGCATTCGATCCAACATACGTTTCTCCATCCCAGCTAATTTAATGTTCATTCTTTCATCTACCATTCTCTGAAAGCTCTTCCTCATCTCCTGCTGTGATTCCTTTATGCTAACTTTGAATTCTTCTTTCATCCGTCTATTTTCTTCATCAATGGCTTTCTGCATTTTCATCTCCTGAGTATTTACTACTTTCCTTATCCTCGTTATTTCTACTCTTATCTTTTCATTAATTCTCTTCTCCTCTCTCTTACTATGCTCTTTTATCTCAACCGTTACTTCCTTAACTTTCTCCCCTATCTGCTGGTTAAGCTCCCTAATTTCATTTCCTACCACCTGTAACTTTTGTTCAATTTCTACCATTATTTGACCTGCTTCCACCTTCATGTACCTCTGAATGTCTTCCTTCACTGTTTCTTTAAATGTTATAATATCTACTTCAAGCTGCTCATACATCTTACCTAACCTCTCTGTCTCTTTGACGACCTTATCTACTTTCTGACTATTATGCTTTAGTCCCTGATTTAATTTCGTCATCTCCTGTTTTAATTCTTTATTTAATTTTTGATTATTACTTTCCATTTCATGTTTTAATTCTTTATTTAATTTTTGATTATTACTTTCCATTTCATGTTTTAATTCTTTATTTAATTTTTGATTATTACTTTCCATTTCATGTTTTAATTCTTTATTTAATTTTTGACCATTATTTTCCATCTCCTGTTTTAATTCTTTATTTAATTTTTGATTATTACTTTCCATTTCATGTTTTAATTCTTTATTTAGTTGCTCAAATTTATTATTATTTTCCTGTCTCATTTGAACTAATATACTCAAAATGCTATCCTGTGCTGACATCTCCGATGAACTACCCTCTACACTAGTCGCATTAGAATTTACCTCCGCTAAATTCCTAGCTTCGTCTATCTCCATCTCCAGATTCACGCTACTACCATTCTCTTCACCATCTCCCGTCACCTCTATACCACTTCGCAGCTTCATCTTATCTTTATCCGCCATACCGACACACACAAAGAAACTTATTATCACCCCCAAAAATACTTGCACTGAAATATATCCTTTTCCTTTCACGACAAACAATTGGTTTTCGGGCCTACGCTTGTGGCGCCAAATGTAACGTTTTGTTACTAACCTTGCAGGTAAATATACATATATAAGAAACTCCACAGTTGGGCGTCCAAATGTAACGTTTTCGCTCCACGTTGAGCGCACAAATGTAACGTTTCCGGTCCTTCTAAGTGACAAAAGGTTACGTTCCTGGCGGGGCTCCAATATTGCGTTCTCCTGGAGTACAGTAGAAGAATCGCAACAAGAACAAGCACCGCTTTACTCACACCACCAATAGCATACTTACCTCTTACCTGTTCATTAGCAATGATTATAATCAGCTCGTGTGGGCGCCAGGACACCTAACACTTACTTTAGATGTGCCAAAGTATTTAATTAAAATAGTGATAGAGCACTCGAAACGTCTTTCTCTCAAGCCGTGGTATAGCTGAGCCATTAACCAATTGTCGTATCGCTACTGGGAGAAGGTATGCATTATGTCTAAAGCTAGCTACTGGAAATGAAAGTCCTACCATTACTTAAGAACAAAATTTAATTGATCAAAATTTAAAGCAGCAAAAGACGTAAAAAGAGAAACAAATGAATTTAAAAAAAAATCTGGAAGTTATATTAAATTGGCGAGAGTTACAAAATGGAATATGAATTAAATTTAAACAAAAGCTGGATTCTAATTTGCCATAAACAGAATTACAGAGACTTGATTGGATTTAGTAAAGGAACTCACGGCCGTCTTCTTCATAGTGGTAGTCTGGTTTTCCCTCTGATCTTGCTGGCGGATGTTGTTTGGTTCTGCCTCAATATTGTATAGATCCTTATCTTGATACGGGCAGGGAACCAATTTGTCCCGTCTCCCGACTGACATATGTGAATGGCTTTGCTCCAAAATTCACTTTTGTGAATATGATCAAGGACACGATCATATTCACGTCAGTAGTATTAATTTTAAAACTTCTTGAACTGATAAGTTGTGATCTCGCAGCGAAGATGTCTGATAGACGTGAAGATTCAGAAAATCTGAGAAGATTGGGGCTTGAGAGTAGATGACCATTGGTTTTTATGGAAGAAGAACTTCCCCACTCTGCAGTATTTCTCGACCAATCAATTAGGTATCCTGATGACGTAGCTCCCCACTCCAGATCCCTAAGTTCTGATCATGCCTCTTCATTAGTTGGGTTAACCACGTGGGGTTGCTTCTGAAGTAATTTTAAATCAGCGTCCTGATGCGATGTTCTTCCGAGAATTCGTGACGTCAGCGCTAACTGACCAACTTGCTTTGTCTAGAAGCCTCGCGTCCCCGGAATGTTTGTACATATATCTCGAAAGTCAAGTCTATTTTTGGCGGACTACCCGTGGCGAAACTGACGACACGTTGAACGACATATTTCCCAATCAAGTCTTGTACAAAATATAACCTATAACGAATCTAACTAAAATCTCCATTTTATAACTTCCGCCAAACAATAATTAAACCCCTTCCATATATATATATATATATATATATATATATATATATAAAGAAATTATGGACTAAATCTAGAATCGATATGATAATTAAAATATACATAATAATAATAATAATAATAATAATAATAATAATAATTAATTTTGCTGCTTATAAAACATATAAATTAAGGGGAAGTATTCGGACTGTTACAAATTGTTCGTGTCTTTATACATAAGTAATAAGTTTTACTCGTTGATAGAGTGAAAAATGAGTAAAAGCAAAGTGTATTGCTCAGTTTACGGCTGTAAGTCGATGTATAAGAGGGCTGCGGATATACGTTTTCATCACTTTCCAAAAGATGCAAATAGCAATAGCCGAAATGTGATGATACCTAATAATACCTAATAATAATACCTTTCCACCCCGGGAAGGATCTAACACTTGTCGAGGTAGACAGACAGAAGACCTGCGACGTAAAGCCAGCGAAAGTTAGTCAGTTTAAAAACAGCTGTTACGATGGGCGCGCTGGTAAGATTGAAGTTACTTGAATAATTAATTAAATAATTAATTATTGGCTGCTTGGTAGGGAGAAGGGATGAGTTTAACTTGTATTAAAACTCGGGGGGCGACAGGAATTGCTTGATTTGGATGGTTAAAAGGTGGGTTTGGTGTTGAATATTTGAATGGTAGCGGAATTACTCATTCTACAGTGCCCACGGGGAGGCAAATTAGGCCTATATGACTCGTAGTGGAATAGCTCGAATATCGAAGAACTTAGCGATTACGAGGTGTAGGCTTGGCGGAAAGGCTGGCGGATCATCAGTTTGACATCAATTCACGATATAAGTCGGAGCTTGGAACAGTGGCGTCTGGTTTGCGTGGATGCTAGTCTCGGAATGATAAAAGTAGCACAGCTTCGGTGTGTTATTTATTTGTTTATGTACCGTATTTCTTTATTTGAATGTCCTCGGCGTTGACTCAGGATCGACATTTACATTATATTGCGCATAATAGTACCGAAATAATGTCCGAAGTGTAGCCCTGTGTAAATTTGAATCAGCTGATCTACATCACCCATAAAAACTGATGCTTGATAATATGCAAATGACACCAAAAAATCCAGTGGAACACACAAATTAGATCACGTGTATCGCACAGTTATACATATATACAATTAAAAATAACACTGTCATTACTTTAGAGACCATATTTACTGATTATAACCGAAAAATAAAAAGTGTTCCATATCAAACGCGTGTTATTGAGTATTTTAAACCCTACTTATCCAGACCGACCGCAGCGCCCCAAGTGTTAGTTTGAGTTGCCAATTAGCTTCAGTGAAGATTTGCATTTCATTCAATGAAGATAGCCTATGTACTAACCACTCAGCAGGAAAGTTCATAAAGTTTTATAAAAATCGAGTGAAAACAATTTTAATAATTAAATATTTATTACAGCCAATGGTCACAGAAAATTTAATTGCAATACTACATTTCATACTAACATGGAGGATCATTGTCGCTACACAGTTCCTTGAGCGACAGCTTCCGTTCGCATCCCATAGCGTGATACCGTTCACAACGTTTCCCACAAAATTTACAAATACACTCTGCAGCAGGCGAATGGTAAACTTCCGTCTTACAGACTCGAAAATGAAAACCATGCACTGCAAATCTTGTCCATGTGTGACGCAGATCATAGTCTGGTCTTTTCCATTCTGCTGAGTTCAACATAGTTTCTGTGGAGTAGAAATGTAGCCAAATCGCCTCACGCTTGGCTTGAATCTCTTCCAGTAGTTCCTGGTAGGCACCTGTAGTTGGCAAGAGTAGCTTTACACGGAATTCTTCTATGAAGAATGACTCACCAGTAAGCTTGTAAGTCAGTCTGGGTGGTGTATGTTAGGAAACACAGAGAATCTTCTTGAGAAACGTCGATTTAATTGTTTCAATTTTCTTAAAGTTAGTTTTATTAAGGTCATCCCAAAACAACTCAATACCATAGGTCACAATGGGAATTATTTTACTTGAGAAAATCTTCATGACTGTATTAATAGACATTCTTCTAAGGAGTTTGATGTCATTCATCGCTATTTTCTCTGCTGTTATTCGATTATCGAGATGTTTCGTGAACGCATTACCAGAAGTCTGTAGCGTGATTCCTAAATAGTTAAAGTGCTTTGCTAATTTCAGTGGCTCTCCTTCATGATACAGTTCTTCACAGGCTGCTATTTTTCCACCCTTTCTAAAAACCATATGGAGCGTTTTGTCCCTATTCAGCTGTAGGTTATTCTTTTCTGCCCAAAGTGTTAATTTGTCCCAGCATTCCTGCAGAGCTCTAAGATCATAGGACCCTATCACCATATCGTCTGCGTAAGCGTAGAAGGAAACTACTTCTTCGTGGCCTTCAAAAACTTCTATGACGTCTGAGGTAGTCAAGATAAACAACAGCGGACTAACAGGATCTCCCTACAAGACCCCTTTTGCTTGAACAATGGGTGCTGGTGACTGTAGGCTGTCTTTGATGATAATTATGTTATGCTGTAACATTTCAGATATGATCTCTGCTAGGTAGTGACCGTTCCCAAGTAGTCGACGAAGTTTATCTGTGATAATCTGACGGTCTACTAGGTCGAAAGCCTTTCGGTAGTAAATAAAGATGGTATGGAATTTCCTTCCCTTATGTCTGAGAGCTTCGTTAATGTCTTCCAGGATCTTGCTGATTGCATGTAGGGGATCTGCCTTTCCTAAAAACAAATTGGTTATCGGGTATCATACTAATTGTCTCTTCTGATAATCTGTTGGCTACTATTTTGCTGAATACCTTGAGTGTAGTATTTTCCAGCGCAATTCCCCTGTAGGAATCAGGTGAGTCCGGGGAACCTTTGCCCTTATATAGAACTATCAACGTTGAAGTCCTCCAGTTGAATGGTATCGTGGATGTCTCCAAGCATTTATAGAACAGTGCCGTCCATATTTCTTCTAGGTAGGGTAAAGCTTCTTTTAAATGCTCGTTGAATACTTCGTCTGGCCCGGCAGCTTTGTTGTTTTTCAAATTCTGGATAGTTTTTCGTACTTCTTTCACCGTGATTCTTGGGAAATCGCTTATTTGACTTGTGTTTCTTACTAAGGGAACGTTTCCGTCGTTGAAGAGTTTCTTGACGTGATTTTCCCATGTTTCCATCGCGATCGACTGAGCGAACTATGGGGGGTTTACTTTGAAAACAGTGAAATGATTTTCTATGGCTTTCTTCACTAATTTCTTACTCTCTTCTTCCACCCAGTTTGCTCTTTCTTCCTTTAGCAATTTCTTATACAGTAC
The DNA here is from genome assembly GCA_946902985.2 of Meconema thalassinum. Classification (NCBI taxonomy): domain Eukaryota; kingdom Metazoa; phylum Arthropoda; class Insecta; order Orthoptera; family Tettigoniidae; genus Meconema; species Meconema thalassinum. The sequence goes on along the minus strand of OX336388.2, from coordinate 2,053,417,661 downwards.
CTACATCTGTGACAATTGTATGCTATTCGAAATTCTTCTACATTCCAGTTTTTTGTTTTGTGAAGTAGTTCAAGAACGATAGTTGTTTTTTCGAAACACTCCTTGTCGTACCAAGGTTGGGATATGCTTTTCCTTCGTAGAGTTCTCACCTGTGCTCTTCTAAGGACGGGCTCTAATGTATGCGCTGTTGCTTCGATGTTCCCTCCTTGTATTTGTTGTATAATGAATCCTTCAGTTTTTGTAAATTCTTCAATGTCACTGATACATAATGTTCTTCGAATGTTATCTGCCCATTGCTCTTGCTTCATTTTGCATGTTTTGACTGATATCTTGACCTTAACTGGGAGATGTTTTCTAAGTGGCGCCACCTCTGATTTTGCGAGTACCTTTATTTCTGAGGATTTGATAGAAGTGCTGGTAAAAATTAGATCAATCGTACTCGCACCATTGTAACATATGTATGTATGGTCCTGTGGATCATTTTGCAATATGAAACCTTCTCTTTCCATGTACTCAATAACTGAAATACTTTTGAGGACTTCTTTATCCATCCGACAGTTAAAATCGCCTCCTACGATAGTTTCTCCATTTTGTCTGATGTTCTTCAACATATCCGCCTTGTTGTCAATTATGTCCTGCGCTGAGTGATTTGGTTGAAAATAGGTTCCTATAATGTTCAGGTTCTTAGTTTCCATTGCTAATATATTAGCAGATCTGTAAATAATTTTGTACAGGGTTAGCCCTGGTTTTAGTAAGCATGATATGCCTCCGCTGGGTCGGCCTTGGTCACCCTGTGTAGCATGGATATGGCTGCTGTAATAACCTTCTATATTAATATTTTGCGTTATGGAAGTTTCAGCTAATAGTACAATATATGTATCGAAAAAAGTTGGTGGGTTCAGGTGGAGTATGCTGTTGAGTCCTTCTACATTCCAGAACATTATGGATACGCTATTCAATGTCCACTCCTTGGAAGACTGTGTTTGATCTCCTGTATGGGCGACGAAAAGGTCTTACCAAGACATTTTAATAAGGTGCAAAGGTATGTTTAGTTTCTGTCATTTAATATCACGCTATTGTATTTTGTGATATAATTCGCATTTTGATATTGCGGAAATTATATTGACAAATAGTGTCAAGTCTTTGTTGTGCTATACTGGGTTGAGTGCTGTGTGACCAGTTGAGTAACTAACGGGATTTCATGTAAAGAGCCTCATTTTCTTTACGGTAGTGGAGAGCGCAACTCGTATCCAGTCGGCCGTGTCTCGACTCATTTTCTTTTCCGGTAGTGAAGAGCGCAACTCACATCCAGTCGGCCGTGTCTCGACTCAAGCTAGTGTTGCCATGGAGATGGCCGGCCTTGCCATTACTTCATCAATTTATTTTCTGACTTAATTAGCCTTTGCTCGAGTGCAAAAAGGCCGAAATCTGAAGAATGAGAAAGACTATCGAAAATTCATGTAGCCAGCCGTTCCTTCTGGGTCCTAAACTATGTGTATGCCAAATTTGGTTGAGATTGGTGGAACGGTGTAGATTTTTATACGGAACAAATATACATACCCACATACCCACATACATACAAACATACATACAAACATACATACATGCATACATACATACATACAGACTTTCACTTTTATAAGATACGAGCGGTGATCTTTAGCGAAAATCACGCGGGTTCACCTCGCTGTTGTAACTGCCGAGTTTACGCGATTAAGCGGGAAGCGTTGCACTATGGACTCAGCCTTAGATCTAAGTCAGGTTCAGAATCTGGCTCACAGGTGGCTCTGTATGTATTGTCAAGAAGATAAAGGATATTTTCACGTCATTCCAGATGCCTTCGCAACAGTGCCACTCTATCTACGACTAAAAATAAATTGAAAATGTGCCTCGGTTGGAGCGTGACCACGTTGGTGTAAATGACTAAACGCTAATAATCGGGTAGCAGGAAATTTGGGTTTGAATCCCGGTCTCAATTACTAGTCTTAGTCTAATAAGTAGGCTATACACTAATACCAAAATCACATATTGTTTCTCCATTAGAGATTGATTGATGCATGTTATGTTGTTTAGATGCGATAATGTTCATCGGTATTCTCTATACCTCGTTCTTCATGAGAGAATTCTGTAATCTTGAAAACTTATACTATTTTTAACAACGCCTCTGCTAATACCTTTAATCTTTTTTATTTCTACTCCATCAATGTCTAAAGCATACATTTTTGCTCTAAGTCCAACAAATGCTTTAATGCTACGTCCACAAGCCTCGTCTTTACATTTTCCCAAAGATTGTGATTAGTAGGATAATCAGATGTGTCCAGGTGTTCTATAAAATTTAACTTGTCTTGATAAACATCTAGGGTGTTAACCAAATACTGGAAATAAACGAGTCCGTGACCATATACATGAGTTTAAGATTTTCGATTCCATAATGGGGTAGCAGGACATCATAGTGGTGGGAATACATGAGAGTTTTTGAAATATCTAGTATACACATTCCAATATACGAGGCACGTCCAGAAAGTAAGCTCCGTTTGGTAATTAAATTAAATTGTGTTCAGATACAGAAAAAATATTTATTGCACAACATTCTACACCTCTTAAACTACTTTTCCACATAACTGCCGAACTTTTGCAGGCATTTGTCATAGCGTGGCACAAGTTTTTGGATACCTCTTCATAGAAGTTTGCCGCCGACCCGTAAACGAGAGTGAAGACTCCCCTTAAGATATCCTACTGTTTGGTCACTACTGTTAAGCAAATTGCGTGCTTACCAGGAGAACTGCGTATGTTTAGGAGTTCTCCTGACCACATACGCAATTTGCCTAACAGTGATGGCCAAACAGTAGGATATCTTAAGGGGAGTCTTCACTCTCGTTTACGGGTCGGCGGCAAACTTCTATGAAGAAGGTATCCAAAAACTTGTGCCACGCTATGACAAATGCCTGCAAAAGTTCGGCAGTTATGTGGAAAAGTAGTTTAAGAGGTGTAGAATGTTGTGCAATAAATATTTTTTCTGTATCTGTACACAATTTAATTTTATTGCCAAACGGAGCTTACTTTCTGAACGTCCTTCGTATATAGGCTTATTGAATACAGTGCTACGTTTAGCCATGTGGAATGCAGCTAAGTTAGGACAATAATTGTTCTGTCGATAAATGTTGGTTTAGCTATTAGCTTTTCAGCCTTTTTGCCGTCAGTTACAAGACGTATATCTATTCTTTTACGAATAATTTCCATTGTTTTCCCAAAAATTGCATTGTTAGATAATTTGTACAGATTTTTTCAAAATAATTTTGGCTTGTTTTCGAAAGTAATTAAAATCAACGTATGCCTTTAACCATGGTCTCTGTTGAAACTTTAACACACAATGAATGTTTATCAATTTTAGTCCACGATTTAGACCCTGTTTAAGTGCCATGTAATGAACAACGTATCGCTTTCGATTTCCAAGATGAGGAATCCGTTTTTTGAGAGGTGAATCCTTAGGTTGTATACCCTCTGGTAGGAAAGGTAAATCGATGTGTTGATCATGAAGTTCAGATGGATAACCGACATCAACGTCTAGAATGTATCCGACAGGGTCGTCTTCTTTTAGCGTTTCTAGATCAATGGTATCTGGTGGAGAAACCCACTGAAATCCACCGTAAGGAAGGGAGTGGCACATAGCCCAACTGTATTGGTTGTTGGCATCATCTTAGGTAATAAACTGCGACGGTTTCTCAGAATCATATGTTTTCATGTATTTATCGTTAGCTTTAGCATACCGATGAGAAACCTGGCATATTCCTCCACGTATTCCAGACTCGATTGAAATAATCTGATCGTAATCCTGTAGCAATTCCAGTTCAATTCCAGTGTAAAGGAGCATTTCATCAAAACCTAAACCAGGTGAAGTAAATAAGTGTGCAGCATCCAATCGGTGTGTTTCTAGTGTTTTGTTTCTAAGAGGTCAGCAAGGAGGAGTAAATCTGAAGTTAGGTAAAGGTCACTATATTCCCATAGAGTTTTAATTTTAAACTGATTACATACATTTTTGGCATGTTCATAATCTTCTTTACTAGCATCTTCCTTACTTAATTTGTTGAAGAATGCCTCTTTTGGCGGTAAACACTATTCACTTAACTTTTCCCATGAAACAATGTATTCATAAGGAAATACACGTTTACGAGTCATGAGCGTTGCATTTTATTTTCCAAAGTACTTGTCTGTTTCAGGGTATGATGTTAAGTTGGTAACTAAGTTTTCCAAACTAGTCGGCATTAACCGAAACGTATCCACAAATCGAAGCTTAACATTTCCTACATATTTGGTGAAGGAGATGTAATTTTCTTTAGAGTTAGGAATAACATCTGCTCTCTCAGTAGTACATCCCAACTGTTTTACAATGAAATTTGCATCATATCCACTCATATTATGTAGAAATACGGGAACAGGGTTACGTGTTTTACACAAATTACAGTTATTATGAGCGTTTCCACGGTATTCACCAGTAATATGACAATGATCTCTAACTTTCCAGTCCTCTTCGGTAAATGTTTTATAGCACTATTAACACGTTTCAGAAGATTGGAACTCTGCTTCTTGATCATGAGTTAAAGCCTTTGGAACATTTAAGCTGTAACGGCGATCATTTTCATTAGCTATCGATATCAAACTGTCCATAAACTTTTTTGCAGCGTCAGGTCCACGATAAGTAAATGGTTGGCTCGGAAGGTTTGTCTTTATACGTTCTACATTTGGTGAGGTTTTAACATATACACCAAAGCTCATAGGAACATGACTCTGGTATCTGTCTGTATAACTTGCCTCAGGATTAGGTAGACATGTTTGGTATGGTAAGAGTATACTTTCGAAATCTGCATGGATAACCTAAGGTATTCTAAGCATTTTTCCACATTTAAGAACTTGAGAATTGGGATTTTAATACGCATTTCAACCCTTATAATGTCATACAGGACACACAAAGCTCTATGTACTTTTAATTTATCCATCCCTCGTTGACCATATCGATTGTCAAAGTGAGTAAAACACCGTTTACACGTATATATCTTATGTCCATAGTGGGTGATCTGCTAGATTATCAAAATCTTTGATAAAGACGTAGTGGTTCTGGCCAGATGAAGAACTCAGCAGAAGAAGGTCGCGGTGGTCTTGTAGCTCTTGATCCAAAACCTTTAGATGAAACAGTTTGTTGTCTTCTTCCAGTCCAAATACATTGATGGATACGTTGTTGGCTTTCTCAAATTTGGTAATGTCAGCTAGCGATGTAGGAAACGAAACGACTGAGAAATCAAACGTGTTTTCCATGTCCTTGTATTTACTAACGCGTTGAGCTTTATTTTAAAATGGCATACATAAAACACCTTTCGTCCTTAAAGTTTTCAGGGTTAATTCAAGCTTCTTTTGCATTTACAGCTGCTGGTAATGGAATATATGTGCTTCCACGCAAGAGATTATACTTATTTATTTTCAATCGCAGTCCTTCAACCGCTAGCAACGCCCAATTACTGCCTCTTAGCTCAGATTCCTCCATCTGAGTAGGTAACTTTTTAAATTGCGTTTACAAGAAAATATGGTCTGATTACGTGTTTAAAAGGCACGATCTGTAATTTCATTGGTAGACGTATGAATAAATCTACATTCAACCACAAGTTTAACTTTTAACGACTTGTGGTTTGCTTGTTGTTTTTTTTTATAACATGGATTATTTTTTGTTTGGACTCGTTGAGGTATGAAATTAAATCCTTACACGTTTCACAACGTGTAAATAGGATCTAGGACGACATTCAAAAGACGTTTCATATTCAGTAAATCCGTTTTTATCAGGAACCAGAGAGTAGGTGATGTTTTGTAGGCTCGGTTTTTGTATTTTGGCTGATGACATATCATTACAACATTCTTAATGACAACGTCCGTTGTAGGCATTGTTGAATGTTCTTCCACAGTTCATACACTCATGGAATTGTCCACACGATAACTTACTTCGTGACGCTTTCTAACATAGTCTCGAATAAACGTTTTTCCGCACACTTTGCATATATAGCTTGGAATAGATTGCTCCATTATGGAAGTTGTTTTCTGATAATAGCTGCTTTCTTTTTTCAAGAAATAAATCACAACGGCGAATGAGAGAGAGAGAGAGATGCACTTTTCCATCAACCTAGTTGAGAACAATGGTGTAAACTGTTTATAGGATACGATATGTTTAAGAGGTAATTTTTACATTTTTAGCAATAATAATAGTTATAATACTATAAAATAATAATAACACTGTATTCTATGACTTACTGCTTACAATCTAACATACAACATCCTTGACTGTCTCCTAAAACAGCGTTTCAATCTCCTGGGCTTTCCTAAACGAATACACATGCTTTCAGCTTACATTTTCTATGACTGAACATGCACTATTTACATGTAAATAACACAGCCAGGCAGTCAGTGTCCTCCATAAGATTAACATGGGAGACATTTATACCCCTAAGCGATAAACTAATATTCGGATAATTAGAATTCTTGAAGTTTTGTTTTGGAAATATACGATTTAAATACAATGGTTATAATTTTGAACTTACTAGTAGCCTCTAAATTACAGATCGGATACAACCCTACTGTCGACCAAAGTATTATGTGCACTCGAGTTTGAAGGTTGTTTGTGAAGTAACCAATAGACCTACATAAAATCCAATAACATCATCATTTTCGTCGTTCTACTGTACGTTAGCTCATGTAGGTTTGGAATTTTTAATTTATATTTTAATATTTTTTATCGCAGTTGGAACACAAAATGTGCCCATTTTTAAGCGTGTTTCAACCATGCGTCACATTTAAGAATTATTATCTCAAAACTCCGTCATCAGATCGAATGCAAATTTTAACACAATATACATCGGAATGTTGTATAACTGGTTTATTAATTTCAATATTTTGTGTGTCCAAAAAACAAAGTTGTTATCATTTTTGTAAGGTAACTTTTTCTCGGCTCGGGGAGGTTGGAAAATATAGCTCTTGGTCGCGTTGTAATCCTTATTCATCAAGAAGTTACGGTTTATGACTGTGAAATACGTAAATTAATTCACTTATTTTATATCGGTTTGTGTTTGTTCGTGGAAATAAGGCATGATTCACCAGCCAGCCGCTCAGGGGTAAGCTGTACTGCGTTGCTGAGATGGAGCCCATAACTGCCGAGCGAGGCGAGGTCGTATTTCCCCGTTCAAATATAAACCGATATAAAATAAGTGAATTAATTTACGTATTTTAAAGTCATACAGCATAACTTTTTGTTGTATAAGGAGTTCAACGCGACCAAGAACTACATATTCCAACCACCCCAAGCCGAGAAAACGTTACCTTACACTAATGATAACAACTTTGTTTCTTGGACACGCAAAAATTTGAAATTAATCAACCAGTTATACAACATTCCGATGTATATTGTGTTAAAATTTGGATTCGATCTGATGACGGGTTTGTGAGATAATAATTCTTAAATGTGACGCATGGTTGAAACACGCTTAAAAACGGGCACTTTTTGTGTTCCAACTGCGATAAAAAAAAAAATTTAAATATAAACTAAAAATTCCAAACCTACATGAACTAACGTAAAATAGAACGACGTAAATGATGATGTTATTGGATTTTATGTATATCTATTGGTTACTTCACAAACAACCTTCAAACTCGAGTACACATAATACTTTGGTCGACAGTAGGTGCTATGTTAAATATAAACAGCTACTTACTGTATATTACGAGTCTGTAGAATGGTTTGGTGAGACGATCTTTCACGATGTAACCAGCTCGAGAGCTAACAGTTATCTGAATATATTCTTGCTGAAGGTCCCCTATTATACCAGCTTTTCCTAGAAATACATTACACCTCTGAAAGAGAAGGACAGAGCGATGAACTTTCACATTAACCTAAAACCAATAATATTAATAATAATAATAATCCATTATATTTTTGTCATGTGACCTCTTGAGAAGCTGAGTGCAGGTCTTTCTAGTTGAAGCCTGTGGGTGATCTGCGTGCAGGGATGAGACATGGAATGGATGAACATGAATGAACCTGTACAAGGATGTGAAAGGTAGTGGTCGTGGTCTGTCAGAAGGCACCATTCCAGCATTCTCTTGGAGGTGAAGTGTGAAACCACGAAAAACTATTTTAAGGGCGGTTGACAATGGGGTTCGAAATGCAATTGAGGTTCAAAATACTGACAAAATGTAATTGAAATTGAAGATACACAATGTAATTTAGATTGAAAAACGCACATTTTAGATTCTAAATCCTCACAAATACTCACAAAATGTAGTGTAGATTCAAACATTCGCTTAAGATAATTTGGATACACGGGACCCAATTAACAAAAACAGTGCAGGAATCTTAAAGAGGAAAGGAAATAGAATGAAAAAAAGAGAGGTCTGACCCCTTGAAGAATGAGGTCAGGAAAGATGAGACAAGGACGAATTAAGGTGGGAAAGGAAGAGACTCCCTAGGCCTTGGATACCCTAATACTGTTGGGGTCGGGAAAGAACAAGAGTTGACCAAGGGAGGTTGACAGGAAAAAAGACGGAGAGGAGCCCGGCACAAGAAAGTGGACTCAGCTGGGGTCCCGAGGTCACCAACCCACGTCCTACAAGTTGCAAGCTCCCCCCCCCCCCCCCTAGGGGAGAATTGGGAAAGAGACGGTTGTGGCTTTTAGTTACAGTACCTTTTGGCATTTGCCTGGAGTAGAAGTGGGAAACCACAGAAAACTACTTCCAGAATGGCTGAGGTAGGAATCAAACAGACCTCCTTTTATTTTTTTATCACGATATACCAGAAAAATACGTTGATTATAATTCAATGTCTAATTTGGAGATCGCATGCAACCCTTCATGATAAGTCAACTGGAATTAGTTACTGTGTAATGCAAGCAGCGTATAGTACAAGTCTATATATGTATTATCCTTGCTGAAACACTTACGGTATTGAAGGTCATTCCAGATGTTCAATTAGGAGCAGATGGTCTAGTAGTTCTGTCCCTTAAAACAACAATAACTAACTAACTAACAGATGTTCAACTGTCAAGGTCAGTTACTAACACAGACTAGAACTAAATATGATAAATTAACCCTGTTATGAACTCCGCTGACTGCTTAACAGTCTTAAGGTAGTTAACCGATTATATTCAATGATACTAGTAATATGATTCACTTAATAGTAAAGAACGACACTTCAACTCACCACACGTGTTGGTATACGCCAAAGGATTTCTGTATTATTATTAAATTAGTTGAAAGGCATTCATTAGAATAATTATACCCCTCCCCTCGCCAAGACCAGCTGACAGACCTTCTTATCAGCATGCAGTGTGCAATGCAGGTTATCTTGTTACAGTTGTTACATAATTCACCACTCTGTTAACGTAGGCCTACTTAAGAGGTTTGAAGTGAACTGGAAAGAAAGAAACCTTAGTATTGATCTTTACTTGAACCAAAAATAACAGTTAAAACTGGAAAGGAAATGACAGAAGAAATAGGAATGTGAAAGAGAGTGAGACAATAATGTATTTTGTTACCTATTCTATTTAATATTTATTTAAAATAAATGATTAAGGAATGTTTTTACGGAGAAAGGGGAGTAGGTATAAGACGAAGAAGACTTGAATATATTAGATTTGCAGATGATATGATAGTTATGGGGAAGAATAAAAAACAAGTAACATAGCCTAAATGTAAAGAGTCTTCGATAAAATATGTAAAATGTATGGGGTGAAAATAAATCAGAAAAAGATTTTTTTTAAAGTATGGTAATAGGTGGAAAAGGTGAAAAACTTAAAATAAAATTAGAAGGAAAAATTGAACAAGTTGAAAGAATTAATTACCTTGGAAGTTGGGTTGTACAAGAAATGATATGTTCTAAAGAAATAAAAACAAGGGTTGCATTAGCAAAAGAAGCCTTTAATAGGAAAAGAAAATTACTTTGTGGAGCATTGAATATTAATTTAAGAAAGAGATTAGTGAAGTGTTATGTTTGGAGTGTGGCAATGTTTGGAGCCGAAATCTGGACACTTAGAAAATAAGATGGGAGAAGAATAGAGGCTCTAGAAATGTGGATTTGGAGGCGGATGGATAAAATAAGTTGGAAAGCAAAAATAAGAGGGAGATTGCAGAAAATAGGAGAAGAAAGAATGATGCTACAAGAGATACGAATAATAAAAATAGATTGCATAAGAGGAATTAGTTTGGTTACAAAATCGTTGTAAATGGTAATATCAGAAGAGGAAAAAGAAGGTTTCAGGTGATTGATAGCATAAAGATTGATAAATCTTAAGACCTAATGAAACGTTATGCAGAAGACAGGATACGATGGAGAGAAGACCTTGAGTAAACCTGCCATTAGGCAGATAAACTTAAAATGAACGAAGATAATCTAATGCCTAGTCTTTAATCTTACAACGTTCGGCGTGGTCAACATGATTTCTAATGTTCGAAGAAATATACTTTTAAGTGATGATCTCGTAGAAAAATACTGATCGTAGCAATTCTAAGAAACAATCTACTTTATACAGGATTCATTTTTGTACCTCATCCTCGGTCGTCGTGATGTCTTACAGGTGTTGAAATGGCCCATATAGTGTTAAGAATGCCCCATCTTAGCATTCCATTAGTCCGCCGCCGTTTCTTCATCCTGCTCCAGGCTGCCATCTATTCCTGTTATGTTGAGTTATAGTCCTCCATGACATCGATCGTCATTGTAGTTGGAATAGACATATCAACTGACATATTATACACGCGGTTTTCCATAATGTCCGTAAATGTCACAGCCTGTATTGCATCCACCCACTATCAGTGATAATAAGTTTATTTCCTAAATTAGCGTAGCATGCTTATTTCAACATATTTACACACGTAACAATGCTCAAGAATATATCAATGGCATCCTCTCATTAAGCCGGTCTATACACACGTACTTGCAATAGAAAGAATGGCTACAACACTACCACTTTCAACCACTGACTAACTTGTTTACTCGCCTCACAACTGCGGCCTAGCTGATTCTTCACTAGTCGCTAATCTGACAACTTACGTGTACGTTAAACTCGCTCCATTCTATGATGAGTTCTGTTGCTGTTTGAGTCTTCAATCTTTTGACTGGTTTGATGCAGCACTCCATGCTTCTCTGTCCTGAGCTAAACGTTTCATCTCTACATAGCTACCACACCCTACATCCGACGCATTCTGTTTAACATATTATAACCATGGTCCACTCCTACAGTTCTTATCCTCGACCCTTCCATAACTGAGTTTGCTATTCCTGGGTGTCAGAATGTTTCCTACCAACCTATCTCTTCTCTTTATTAGCAGTTCTAAGAAACATCTCTCCTCTCCCAATCGTCTTAATACCTCTTCATTTGTAACCCTATCTACCCATCAGATCGGCATCATTCTCCTGTAACACTACATTTCAAACGCCTCTATTCTCCTCTTTTTTGCTGCACCAACAGTCCAAGTTTCACTCCCATAGAGTGCCACGTTCCAGACTAAGGCTTTCAAATATGTCTTTCACTCAAAGTGGGGCCGGCCGCGTGGAGTGGCGCGTAGAGGGTCGGACGAGCACAAGACAACTCACTGAGCTTGGGGTCGAGAGAGCGCCCGTACGAATCACATGTAAGTAACAAGCACACATAACACATAATCAAAGTAAAATCATTGTCACAGAAGAAGTTGTAAATGTCTTCTACCTGCATCTACACATTTCTGGCATCTTCTGAGGAAATTTTCATTCACATGCATTAGTTCACCTACCGAGATAGCCTCAATTTATCTCGTGATATAGTTTGAGTGCATCTAGAGTGGAAGGGGGGGGGGGGGTTCACTACCCTTATTTTTAAATTTTCCCCATAAATCAAAATTGAAGCAATAGGCTTGAACACTTAGCAATAACACGTTATAGAAATATGAAACACAATAACAATTAAACAATAACACACGTTTTAACTTATAACACGTGTAACCCAAAATTGGCTACAAACGAAATAACGAAGTCAACTTTACTCGTCAAATCCCGCGTCGCAACTGTTACAGCTCCGTGTTGCAATGTGCTCGTCTGACCTTTGGCTCGACCTTCTATCTGCAGTGCTGCGCCAGGCGTGCGGCCGGCCCCACTTTGAGTGAAAGACCCTGTATCTTAATCTATATTCGTTGCCAAAAGATTCCTTTTCTGTATAAATACTTTCCTTGCCTGTACTAACCTACTTTTTATATCCTCTTAACTTCGTCCATCATTGGTTATTTTGCTTCCTATGTAACAGAATCTCCTATTTCCTTAAGGACAGAAGGTAGGTTATCGCTATTAATCTGCAGCCTATTTTGGGCAAAATTCAAACTAATACAGCTGGGCACCTGTTCATAAAAGGTTGATTAAACGACACGCTGGACGGCCACTCGCTTCAGCAGACTTGGTTGACTCACGGCTCCAACACAGCAGTGCTATGCTAGAACACGTTAGACAGAGCACTCGCTTCAGCACGCCTTGTACTTCTCACAGATCCAACACAGCAGGGTTATGCTATGCCAGGACACGCTAGGGCTATACAGAGCACTCGCTTCAGCATGCCTTGTACTTCTCACATATCCAACACAGTAGGGTTATGCTATGCTAGAACACGCTAGGGCTAGGCAGAGCACTCGCTTCAGCACGCCTTGGTCTTCTCACAGATCCAATACAGCAGGGTTATGCTATGCCAGGACACGCTAGACAGAGCACTCGCTTCAACACGCCTTGGTCTTCTCACAGATCCAACACAGCAGGGTTATGCTATGCCAGGACACGCTAGGGCTATACAGAGCACTCGCTTCAGCACGCCTTGGACTCCTCACAGATCCAACACAGCAGGGTTATGCTATTCCAGGACACGCTAGGGCTACACAGAGCTCTCGCTTCAGCACGCCTTGGTCTTCTCACAGATCCAACACAGCAGGGTTATGCTATGCCAGGACACGCTAGGGCTACACAGAGCACTCGCTTCAGCACGCCTTGGTCTTCTCACAGATCCAACACAGCAGGGTTATGCTATGCCAGGACACGCTAGGGCTATACAGAGCACTCGCTTCAGCACGCCTTGGTCTTCTCACAGATCCAACACAGCAGGGTTATGCTATGCCAGGACACGCTAGGGCTACACAGAGCACTCGCTTCAGCACGCCTTGGTCTTCTCACAGATCCAACACAGCAGGGTTATGCTATGCCAGGACACGCTAGGGCTACACAGAGCACTCGCTTCAGCACGCCTTGGTCTTCTCACAGATCCAACACAGCAGGGTTATGCTATGCCAGGACACGCTAGGGCTATACAGAGCACTCGCTTCAGCACGCCTTGGACTCCTCACAGATCCAACACAGCAGGGTTATGCTATTCCAGGACACGCTAGACAGAGCACTCGCTTCAGCACGCCTTGGTCTTCTCACAGATCCAACACAGCAGGGTTATGCTATGCTAGAACACGCTAGGGCTAGGCAGAGCACTCGCTGCAGCACGCCGCGGTCTTCTCACAGATCCAACACAGCAGGGTTATGCTATGCCAGGACACGCTAGGGCTAGGCAGAGCACTCGCTGCAGCACGCCGCGGTCTTCTCACAGATCCAACACAGCAGGGTTATGCTGTGCCAGGACACGCTAGGGCTATACAGAGCACTCGCTTCAGCACGCCTTGGACTCCTCACAGATCCAACACGGCAGGGTTATGCTATGCCAGGACACGCTAGGGCTATACAGAGCACTCGCTTCAGCAGACTTGGTCTTCTCACAGATCCAACACAGCAGGGTTATGCTATGGTAGGACACGCTAGGGCTAGACAGAGCACTCGCTTCAGCAGACTTGGTTGACTCACGGCTCCAACACAGCAGTGCTATGCTAGAACACGCTAGGGCTAGGCAGAGCACTCGCTTCAGCACGCCTTGGTCTTCTCACAGATCCAACACAGCAGGGTTATGCTATGCCAGGACCCGCTAGGGCTAGACAGAGCACTCGCTTCAGCACGCCTTGGTCTTCTCACAGATCCAACACAGCAGGGTTATGCTATGCCAGGACCCGCTAGGGTTATACAGAGCCCTCGCTTCAGCACGCCTTGGACTTCTCACATATCCAACCCAACAGGGCTATGCGATTCCAGGACACGCTATACAGAGCACTCGCTTCAGCACGCCTTGGTCTTCTCACAGATCCAACACAGCAGGGTTATGCTATGCTAGGACACGGTAAACTGGTCACTTAATTCAGAAATGCTTGGTCGTAAAATAGCTCCAAGCCTGCAGGGCTATGCTATGCTATTATGCGTTAACCAAAAATATATCTAATTTTTATTGGCGGCTCATTTATAGGCCACTATATTGCTTTATCAATATTTACCTATTTTATTATGATAACTCAATTAGTTTAATTGTTATGGCTCTTTAAACTTCATGCTGTAATGTAGGCGTGGCGTTTAAGAGTCCCAGTTCTCTCTCAACTTTGCTCTCAGCTTTCGCGGGATTATTATCTGGATTCAAATTAACGGCTTCTCTATGCTTGACAGCAGTTGGTATTATGGCCAGTAGATAGAACCAGTATACTCTTGGAGATGAGGCTTTGTATTCTTTCCTACTGAATATTTGTTTATGAGTGCTAATATGACATGGGCTTTTCATGTGATCGCTTTTGCTGCATTGTCTTATTGATATTGCTAGTGGAAGTGTAGTAATTGGGAATATGGGTAGACAATCATTAAAATGGACTAGGAAACGTGTTTCGTGGCAACCAGTTCATGAAAATGTCAAGAGGGCAAGAAAAATTATTGGGTATGGGTAAACATAACCTAGAGCCATGCACCAGTGAGAGGAAGATTGGTGGTGGAAAGCATGACATACCTAGTACTGCTGATTTAGATATTGAGAGCAATAGGATACTATCACACTAAGACAAGGAGAAAGAGGCAGGGACAGGAGACTACAAGTCTGGGATGTTTTAGAAGAAACCAAGTCGTGCAGGTACACACTTCACTTTGAACTCATTTTCCCACTAATAATGTCTTTTTCGTACAAAAGGTGCATGCATTATCTCTGGAAGTAATGAAATTTTCAACTTGAGTTCTACTATGTAGCCTTTGCATAACGCTTTGAACCTTTAAAAATATAAAATAAGGTATAAACATTGGAGGAAACAAAATAATCATTTTAATGAAAGGCTCATTATTATTTTTAATTGATTCATTTCCTATACCGTAATTGCATATGCCGAAAACGTTATAATTTTTGGTTATGATTACTATACAGACGCTATGGAAGCTGGAAACTGAATTTTGGCTTAATGGCATGAATGGTTTTAAAAATAATGCACCAATACGTAATGTTTTACACTCGCAACGATAATTATTTGGATAAGAATTTATGAACCCAGGACTCTCTGAATTCATTCACCTATTAGTACTCACATATGCTATAAGCAGTTAAAGTTTCATGAACATCAGGTGTATTGTTCCAGAGATATTCATATTTGATCAAACCCTGCGCTGTGGTGGTTAACGCCCCCTTAAACGGCCTACAAAACAGGTTACTCGCTTCAGTAGGCCGTCAGACTAAACGATATGACCTGCCACCACAGAACAGCAGCGTTAAGATAGAACGCGCTAATAATTTTCCCTCATGAACAACAGTGCACCACAGTATAGTAGGCGTTGTCTATCCCGCTACCCCCAACACATTGTAGACTCGCCGAGTATGCCATGGTTCTAATCTCCGTGTATTTGATGTATTCAGGTATGTTTCGGTCGGTACCGGAAATTCAACCCTCCCAGCAGGACATCACCAAGAGCCAGATGACCCCTGCCCCGGCCTGGCACGACTCGTATTCACTCCAGTGCGCGGGGATGATGTTGCAGCAGCAAGCCTTCTGGGACTCCCAGAACCATGCCTTGTTCTGCACCCGCCTGAACGAAGTGGAGCAAATGTGCAAGGACGAACTACTTCGAATCCAAAACCATCTGGAATTACTCCCTTCATTACGTCAAAATCTCGACCGACGCCCTAGAAAAGAACAACAGAATGAACGAACCATTCGGTCTGCTCCTAGTGGCAGGCAGTGCAAACCGTTGCACTATGAGGCCGCGAGAGAGATGCGCCCTAGGCATGGGCATCGTTATAAAGACAGACACCACTGTCTTCGAGAAGACTATGATGGGCGACGCTATGTGGAAGAAGACATCCATGAGAATCGGGATTATATCTCGGGAGACGCCTGTGAAAATCTATCCACTTCCCATGGAGATAGGCGTAGAGAGAAATGTTATGTCTATGAGGACCCGTCTGAAGATCATATTTCCGTCATATATAGTCAATCCAGTGTCCTAGATCGTTCCTCTGTCCTAGACGTTGCCTATAACTGATACGTAAATATTTCTCTGTCTTCAGCCAAAGGTCTCGATTAGGCAATGTCAAACTACAATTTGTACCCCAATTAGTGCATTGTCGGTGATTAAAATGTCAAAACACATTTTATTTATTAACCTATTTTCATCATGTGAAATATAGGCCTATCAGATATTATCTCCATGTGTGTGTGTCCCCCAAATAAAATCTAAACAGCCGGAGCGATTTCAATTAAACCTGGTAAGGATAAACAACTACCTCGTTTCTACATATACTGTGCCTTTCAAATGTTATTAAGTTTCACAAATTAAACTGCCGGTGTGCAAAATATTTCACTGCCACACAATAACTCCAACACCATTACGGCTAACAATCTGAATATTAAGTTTCATTTACATAAGTCACATTTATTATTGTGATAGCTGCAAAACCAACATGGCAGCTAAGCAAATTTCAAATGTCTATTCTAGTGGCTTAATGACCTGAGATCATTGAAACGTGGCACGGTAAATATATAAGATTTAGTAAACTGGAATTTACTTTAATACTATTGTTTTCAAAAACAAAAGATGGCAGCTGTACGGAATGTTTAAATAATGTTTATTTCCCGCGTCCTAATCAAGCGATCAATGTGAAAGTTTGTAAAATGAACCAACGCAATAATCTTCAACTGTGGGTATATAACAATGTGGGCTACATGACAAATGTGATATAATAATAATAATAATAGTAATAATAATAATAATAATAATAATAATAATAATAATAATAATAATAACTAGTTGACGGTCAATAAGAAAATATTTATTGAAGAATTTTCTTATATACGTTCTTTGTACAATAAATTTTTTGGCACTGTTGAAACTTTAAGGGCGTCAAAAGATTGCACTCTAGACATTGCAACATACTGCTGGCCATGATTGAAAACTTGATGAGGCAAATTGAGACCTATACGTTCCAGTGTTCCCCCTTGAGCTTTATTGATTGTGATAAAGTATGCCAAGCGATTCGGAAAATGTTGCCTCTTAAAAGAAAATGATTGTTTTATCCGACGGTGTTAAATCAAGTCGAAGGATTAGACCTCTCTGCCTAATTTTAACTGCACTTATTTCCAAATCCAAGCATTTTCATGCATAATTCTTATAATTAATATGGAATCAAGTCGAAGGGTTAGATCTCACCACCTCATTTTAACTGCACTTATTATTTCCAAATTCAAGCAATTTTCGTACATATTTCTTGTAATTAATATGGTAGCATTTAGGAGCCCTTAGGAAACTTCAGATTTCAAAGAAGCATAACTAAGGGTCAATCGTTTGGAGTATTTGGAAGCAAATCACTTAATTCCAAGGAATTCAAGAATTCTGAGGAGTCTAATATATACAACTGACCGCAAGAACCGTCACTTATAATTTTGGAATATACATTAACGAAGAAAAGCGATGATGTGCAATTCCATATATTTTAAAACAATATTGACCGTGTATGCATGTGGCACAGTGCTATTGGCACTAAATGAAACCAAGGACATATCATTTGTTGTACTGCCGATTATTCTCTCTTAAATTCTTTGATGATTTCATTTCCAGTGAAAAGTTGTTGCAGTCTGTCAAATAATTTATATTTAGTAAGATCAATTTTGCCATTACAACACCAAAGGTCAAAGTAACCAAGCGTAGATTTCTCGCTACAGAAATACAGTGCAGAACAATGTTTACATTTGTTCGTCAAGGACCCTAGACTGTACGGCATAATATCTGGAATAGTTTCTGAAATGGCATATTTATATTCGATTTTAAAAGTGGCTTCGTATTTTTCTACGATTTCCCACTTTTTTGTGGCTAATGTTCTTTTTCGTCAAATGGGTATATTTATTGTAGCATTTCTCTACAAATTAACGTCATATTCAATAACACTATAGTGCCCTGCATCAACGCAGCCACCAAATATTAAATGGCAAATAATACTTCCATTGCAAAATCGACAGCGTGGTTAGACTCATAGTTATGTATTCTAAACAAATAATCAATAAACAGTAATATTCACTCATACAATGAAGTTCAGATACTTTCATTCTCAAGTTTGTTGCTGATGAGAATGCGATGATACTGATCGCCAATAATAAAATCCTTATAATGATTCATGCCAGCAACAATTTTTGCAGTTTCCTTACAAACGCAGCTGAGGATGACGTTCTGTATTTTGGAATAAACAGTACGAAACTGCTCTAAATAAGCATTTTCCATCACCTGCTGTAGGTACAATCCTTTGCATTTCCATGACAGTAAATACTTCGCCAACTACTGGAATGAGCATAGACTCACTTCGACAGCCACCGTAATGGAGGGAGTTTAAGAGTTAGACTATATGTTCAGTGCTTGTCAAAAATCGTATTAACACAGGGAAGCCCAATCTTAAGGCGACATTCTGACTATCGCCCCGGATTCCGGGTTCGATCCCTGGTTTGACAAGAAATTTAATTCTGGTCTGAGGGATGGAACGGGGCGCACTCTTGAGGCAAGACTAAGGAGAGCAAGGTTAGATTCCTATCTCAACAATCTGGGATGTGGTTTTCCGTGGTTTGCCACGTCCACTGCAGGTAAATACTGGGATAGTTCCTAACTTAAAGCCTTGGTCGTCAATTCTCCATTCTCCTCTTGAATTACAAATGCACACATCAGTACAGCCATCACAATAACACAGGTTATCAGAGAAAATTTTACATACACACCAAAGTAGGCGGGGCTGAGTGACCACTATGTCTGAGTTCATCAAATGAATTATATTCGTCATTTTTTTCTCATGGCGAAAGCGATTGTGGCCATCTTTTATTTCATAATTTAAAAGTATACTACAGTAGTATACTACATGACGGTCAATAAGAAAATATTTACTGAAGAATTTTCTTATATACGTTCTTTGTACAATTATTTTTTGGCACTGTTGAAACTTTAAGGGCGTCAAAAGATTGCACTCTAGACATTGCAACATACTGCTGGCCAAGATTGAAAACTTGATGAGGCAAATTGAGACCTATACGTTCCAGAGTTCCCCCTTGAGCTTTATTGATTGTGATAAAGTATGTCAAGCGAATCGGAAAATGTTGCCTCTTAAAATAAAATTATTGTTTTATCCGATGGTGTTAAATCAAGTCGAAGGATTAGATCTCTCTGCCTAATTTTAACTGCACTTAATTCCAAATCCAAGCATTTTCATGCATATTTCTTATAATTAATATGGAATCAAGTCGAAGGGTTAGATCTCTCCGCCTAATTTTAACTGCACTAATTATTTCCAAATTCAAGCAATTTTCGTACATATTTCTTATAATTAATATGGTGGCATTTAGGAGCCCTTAGGAAACTTCAGATTTCTAAGAAGCATAACTAAGGGTCAATCGTTTGGAGTATTTGGAAGCAAATCACTCAATTCCAAGGAATTCAAGAATTCGGAGGAGTCTAATATATACAACTGGCCGCAAGAACCGTCGCTTATAATTTTGGAATATACATTAACGAATAAATGCGATGACGTGCAATTCCAACATTTTAAAACAATATGGACCGTATGCATGTGGCACAGTGCCATTGGCACCAAATGAAACCGAGGACATAGCATTTGTAGTACTGCCGATTATTCTCTCTTAAATTCCTTGAGATTTCATTTCTAGTGAAAAATTGTTGCTGTCTGTCAAATATTTTATATTTAGTAAGATCAATTTTACCATTACAACACCAAAGGTCAAAGTAACCAAGCGTAGATTTCTCGCTACAGAAATACAGTGCAGAACAATGTTTACATTTGTTCGTCAAGGACTCTACAATGTACGGCATAATATCTGGAATAGTTTCTGAAATGGCATATTTATTTTCGATTTTAAAAGTGGCTTCGAATTTTTATCCGATTTCCCACTTTTTAGTGGCTATGTTCTTTTTCGTCAAATGGGTATATTTATTGTAGCATTTCTCTCCAAATTAACGCCATATTCAATAACACTATATTGGCCTGCATCAACGCAGCCACCAAATATTAAATGACAAATAACAGCGTGGTTAGACTCATTGTTATGTACTCTAAACAAATAATCAATAAACAAAAATATTCACTTATACAATGAAGTTCAGATACATTCATTCTCAAGTCTGTTGCTGATGAGAATGCGATGATACTGATCGCCAATAATAAAATCTTATAATTAATCATGCCAGCAATTTGCTTGCAAACGCAGCTCAGGATGACGTTCTGCATTTTGGAATAAAAGTACGAAACTGCTCTAAATAAGCAATTTCCATCACCTGTTGTAGGTACAATCCTTTGCATTTCCATGACAGTAAATACTTCGCCAACTACTGGAATGAGCATAGACTCACTTCGACAGCCACCGTAATGGAGGGAGTTTAAGTGTTAGACTATATGTTCAGTGCTTGTCAAAAATCGTATTAACACAGGGAAGCCCAATCTTAAGGCTACATTCTGAGCTATCGCCCCGGATTCCGAGTTCGATCCCTGGTTTGCCAAGAAATTTAATTCTGGTCTGAGGGCTGGAACGGGGCGCACTCTTGAAGCAAAACTAAGGAGAGCAAGGTTAGATTCCTATCTCAATATTCTGGGATGTGGTTTTCCGTGGTTTGCCACGTCCACTGCAGGTAAATACCGGGATAGTTCCTAACTTAAAGCCTCGATCGTCAATTCCCCATTCCCAATTTGAATTACAAATGCACACATCAGTACAGCCATCACAATAACACAGGTTATCAGAGAACATTTTACACACACACACACCAAAGTAGACGGGGCTGAGTGACCACGATGTCTGAGTCCATCAAATTAATTATATTCGTCAATTGTCTCTCATGGCGAAAGCGATTTTGGCCATCTTTTATTTAATAATTTAAAAGTATATGGCAATGTAAATCGTGGAGAATTCCTTACTGTACGGGAATAACGAAAGTAAAATATGTTAAGACAATGAATTACCAATAGCCAGAAAGAATAATTAGGAAATAAAAATACATGCCTGAGGTGAGATGCGAAATCCTTCGACAATGCAAAATTCATTCCTGGGTCTGCAATGTTACCCTGAGCCACCCAGTCAACAGATTTTCAAAGCAATATTAAGTTACTTAAACAACAAACGAACTCAAACGCCTGTTGAAGTTCTTCAATCACCTCTTTTTAATTCTCAAAAACAAAGAGAAATGTAATTGTGGTCTGAGGGCTGGAACGCGGCGCACTCTAGAGGCAAAACTAAGAAGGGCAAGGTTCGATTCCCATCTCAACAATCTGGGATGTGGTTTTCCGTGGTTTGCCACTTCCACTGCAGGTAAACACCGGTATAGTTCCTAACTTAAAGCCTCGGTCGTCAATTTCCCATTCCCCACTTTAATTACAAATGCACACATCAGTACAGCCATCACATTAACATATGTTATCAGAGAAAATTTGACACAAACACACCAAAGTAGACGGGGACGAGTGACCACGATGTTTGAGTCCATCAAATGAATTATGTTCGTCAATTGTCTCTCATGGCGAAAGCGATTGTGGTCATCTTCTTCTTCTATATATATAAAAATCAATCTTACGTGATAGTTTGTCTGTGGGTGTGTATGTCTCCTATGCATTCATATACCACTCAACCGATTGCGATGAAACTTGGGTGAGATGTTGAGTACACTCTAAGGAAGGTTTCTGACTTAGTAAATCCATTTTACAATAGGTAGCGCACGCGTAGATTCAACAAATGAGTGACGATGCGCGAAGCGTTTCAAACAAGTCCCGTATGTGTTCATATACCATTCGTCCGATAGCGATGAAACTTGGGTGAGATGTTGTGTACACTTACGTGAAGGTTTCAAAATTAGTGAATACATTTCACAGTAGATAGCGCACGAACAGATTCAACAAATGAGCGACGATGCACGAAGCATTTCAACAAAGTCCCATATAATTTCATATACCATTCATCCGATAGCGATGAAACTTGGGTGAGATGTTGTGTACACTCCTGGGAAGGTTTCTGGCTTAGTACATACATTTTACAATAGGTAGCGCACCAGTAGATTCAACAAATGAGCGATGACACGCGAAGCGCTTCAACAAAGTCCCGTATAAAGTCATATACCCTTCGTCTGATAGTGATAAATGTTTGGTGAATTATTGTGTACACTCCAGGAAAGGTTTCTGGCTAAGTAAATCCATTTTACAATACGAAGCGCACGTTTATATTCAACAAATGAGTGACTACGCGCGAAGCGTTTCGACAACGTCCCGTATAAGTTCACATACCATTCATCTGATTGCGATGAAACTTGGGTGAGATGTTGTGTACACTCCAGGGAAGGTTTCTGGCTGAGTACAACCATATTAAAATATGTAGCGCAAGAGTAGAATCAACAAATGAGCGACGACACGCGAAGCGTTTCAACCAAGTCCCGTATGCATTCATGTACCATTCGTCCGTAGCTATGAAACTTGGGTGAGATGTTGTGTACACGTCATGGAAAATTTCTGGCTTAGTAAATCCACTATACAATATGCAGCGCACAAGTAGATTCAACAAATGAGGGACGACGCGCGAAGCGTTTCAACAAAGTCCCGTATAAGGTCATATACCATTCTGCCGTTAGCGGTGAAACTTGGGTGAAATATGGTGGACACCCCAAGGAAGGTTTCTGGCTTAGTAAATACATTTCACAGTAGGTAGCACACGAGTAGATTCGACAAATGAACGACGACACGCGGAGCGTTTCAATACAGTCCCCTATGTCTTCATATCCCATTAGTCCGATAGCGATGAAACTTGGGTGAGATGTTGTGGACACTTACGTGACGGTTTCTAACTTAGTAAATACATTTTACAGTAGGTAGCGCACGAGTAGATTCAACAAATGAGTGACGGAGCGCGAATCGTTTAACAAAATCAGGTATGCGTTCATATACTATTCATCCGATTGCGATGAAACATTGATCAGTTATTGTGTACCCGCCAGGGAAGGGGACTTAGTAAATCCATTTTACAATAAGTAGCGCAGGAGTAGATGCAACAAATGGGTGACGACGCGCGAAGCGTTTCAACAAAATCCCCTATTGCGTTCATATAACATTCTTCGATTGCGATGAAACCTTGATGAGTTATTGTGTACACGCCAGGGAAGGGCTTCGACTTAGTAATACATTTCTCAATAGGTAGCGCACGAGTAGATTCAACAAATGAGTGACAGCGCACGAATCGTTTAAACAAAACCCCGTATACGTGCATATACCATTCATCCGATTGCAATGAATCATTGATGAGTTATTGTGTACACGCCAGGGAAGGGTTTCGACTTAGTGAATCCATTTCACAATAGGTAGCGCACGAGTATATGCAACAAATGGGTGACGACGCGCGAAGCGTTTTAACAAAATCTCCTATGCGATCAAATAACCTTCTTCGATTGTGATGAAACCTTGATGAGTTATTGTGTACATGCCAGGGTAGGGTTTCGATTTAGTAAATCCATTTCTCAATAGGTAGCCTACGAGTAGATTCAACAAATGAGTGACAGCGCACGAATCGTTCAAACAAAATCCCGTATACGTTCATATGCCATTAATCCGATTGCGATGAAACTTTTGAAAGTTGTTGTGCACGATCCTACGAATGGTTCTAAATTAGAAAATCCATTTTACCATAGCTTAGAGGCAGTTAACGGAAATTGAAAAACATGTTGTGTAACCAAAAGCACTTCAAGAAACAGAATTTCAACGCCTACACTTTCTTTGATTGGCATTGCAACGCATGCCGGGTACAGCTTGTCTTTTCTATATATATAAAAATCAATGTAACGTGATAGTTTGTCTGTGGGTGGGTATGTATGTCTCCTATGCGTTCATATACCATTCGTCCGATTGCGATGAAACTTGGGTGAGATGTTGAGTACACTCCAAGGAAGGTTTCTGACTTAGTAAATCCATTTTACAATAGGTAGCGCACGCGTAGATTCAACAAATGAGCGACGATGCGCGAAGCATTTCAACAAAGTCCTGTATGTGTTCATATACCAATCGTCCGATAGCGATGAAACTTGGGTGAGATGTTGTGTACACTTACGTGAAGGTTTCAAAATTAGTGAATACATTTCACAGTAGATAGCGCACGAGTAGATTCAACAAATGAGCGACGACACGCAAAGCGTTTCAACAAAGTCCCGTATGCATTCATATACCATTCGTCCGATAGCTATGAAACTTGCGTAAAATGTTGTGTACACTGCAGGGAAATTTTCTGTCTTAGTACATCCACTTTACAATAGTAAGCGCACGAGTAGATTCAACAAATGAGCTACGACGTGCGAAGCATTTCAACAAAGTCACGTTTGCGTTCATATACCATTCATCCGATAGCGAGGAAACTAGGCTGAGATTTTGTGTGCACTCCAGGGAAGGTTTCTAGCTTAGTAAATCCCTTTAAAAATAGGTAGAGCATGAGTAGAATCAACAAATGAGCGACGACGCGCGAAGCGTTTCAATAAAGTCCCATATAATTTCATATACCATTCATCCGATAGCGATGAAACTTGGGTGAGATGTTGTGTACACTCCAGGGAAGGTTTCTGGCTTAGTACATACATTTTACAATAGGTATCGCACCAGTAGATTCAACAAATGAGCGATGACACGCCAAGCGTTTCAACAAAG
Source organism: Meconema thalassinum (assembly GCA_946902985.2). Classification (NCBI taxonomy): domain Eukaryota; kingdom Metazoa; phylum Arthropoda; class Insecta; order Orthoptera; family Tettigoniidae; genus Meconema; species Meconema thalassinum. The sequence continues at coordinate 2,053,392,588 of OX336388.2, read as the reverse complement.
TCCCGTATAAAGTCATATACCAGTCGTCTGATAGTGATAAATGTTTGGTGAATTGTTGTGTACACTCCAGGAAAGGTTTCTGGCTAAGTAAATCCATTTTACAATACGAAGCGCACGTTTATCTTCAACAAATGAGTGACTACGCGCGAAGTGTTTCGACAACGTCCCGTATACGTTCACATACCATTCATCCGATTGCGATGAAACTTGGGTGAGATGTTGTGTACACTCCAGGGAAGGTTTCTGGCTGAGTACATCCATATTACAATATGTAGCGCAAGAGTAGAATCAACAAATGAGCGACGACACGCGAAGCGTTTCAACCAAGTCCCGTATGCATTCATGTACCATTCGTCCGTAGCTATGAAACTTGGGTGAGACGCTGTGTACACGTCATGGAAAATTTCTGGCTTAGTAAATCCACTATACAATATGCAGCGCACAAGTTGATTCAACAAATGAGGGACGACGCGCGAAGCGTTTCAACAAAGTCCCGTATAAGGTCATATACCATTCTGCCGTTAGCGGTGAAACTTGGGTGAAATATGGTGGACACTCCAAGGGAGGTTTCTGGCTTAGTAAATACATTTCACATTAGGTAGCACACGAGTAGATTCGACAAATGAACGACGACACGCGGAGCGTTTCAATACAGTCCCCTATGTCTTCATATCCCATTAGTCCGATAGCGATGAAACTTGGGTGAGATGTTGTGGACACTTACGTGACGGTTTCTAACTTAGTAAATACATTTTACAGTAGGTAGCACACGAGTAGATTCAACAAATGAGTGACGGAGCGCGTATCGTTTAAACAAAATCAGGTATGCGTTCATATACTATTCATCCGATTGCGATGAAACATTGATCAGTTATTGTGTACCCGCCAGGGAAGGGGACTAAGTAAATCCATTTCACAATAAGTAGCGCAAGAGTAGATGCAACAATTGGGTGACGACGCGCGAAGCGTTTCAACAAAATCCCCTATTGCGTTCATATAACCTTCTTCGATTGCGATGAAACCTTGATGAGTTATTGTGTACACGCCAGGGAAGGGTTTCGACTTAGTAAATCCATTTCTCAATAGGTAGCGTATGAGTAGAATCAACAAATGAGTGACAGCGCACGAATCGTTCAAACAAAATAACGTATACGTTCATATGCCATTCAACCGATTGCGGTGTAAGTTTTGAAAGTTGTGCACGCTCCCACGAATGATTTTAAATTAGAAAATCCATTTTACGATAGCTTAGAGGCAGTTAACGGAAATTGAAAAACATGTTGTGTATCCAAGACACTTCAAGGAACAGAATTTCAACGCTAACACTTTCTTTGATTGGCATTGCAACGCATGCCGGGTACAGCTTGTATTTAATAATTTAAAAGCCTATGGGAACGTAAATCGCGGAGAATTCCTTACTTCACGGGAATAATAAAAGTAAAATATGTTAAGGCAATGTATTACCAATAGCCAGAAAGAATAGTTGGGAAATAAAAATATGTGTCGGAGGTGGGATTCGAACTGCTCCCATTGTGCGATGCATAATTAAGATCCTTCAACGCTGACGTATGAGCTACCGAATCACTGCCGTAATAGCGCAATATTAAGTTACTTAAACAACATTCACACTCAACAGTGCGTATAAGTTCTTTTATATTTCCCGTCGTTTATAATCTATTCCTGTTTATATCGTGGAAACTTCATAATCAATATTCCCCTCCTTTATTATAATTCCTATAAATAACTATTACATTAAACGCGGTGGACATCCGCCATGTCTGTCATTAACCAAGATGATTCTGCGCAAGCGCTTGAGCCAATAATTTTGCAGTTTTGTTTATAAATTTAAAAATATATGGTAACATATTTGTTAATTTTAAAGACACTCTGCAAAAATACAGGCCAAGGGCTTTCGTCAGAGTGCATTATGAAGTCAATCGGTTCAGCCGTTCTGTCAATCTCGCCGTAACAAAAATCAGCTTACTGTTTTAAATATATAGACTAGATGAAACCCGTCAAAACATGACGGACAATGGAAAACAAAATTACCGAAGAAGCTTCTTATATAAGTTACATTCTTTGTACGATTACTTTTTAGCACTATTGCAACTTTAAGGGCGTCAAAAGATAGCACTCTCAGCATTGCAATATATTGCTGGTCATGACTGAAAACGTGATGAGGTCATCATCATCTTGCACAGTTTCCAGCCACTGGCCGGGTCTGTTTGGAACACAAGTCTCTCCAACGTCTTCTGTCTTCCCACCATCTCTCAGCCTCCACCCTTGTCCAGTCTTCTCCTCTCTTCTTCACGATTTCTTCCTCCCCCTTCAGCCACCTCTCTCTCGGTCTCCCTCTTGGTATCTTTCCTTCCCACTTCGTCTCGTGTATCCTCCTGGGTATCCTCTTCTCCTCCATTCGTTTTACATGTCCATACCATCTAAGTCTAGATTAATCTATACCAGTCTGTAATGGTTCATCCTTCATTAATTCTCCGGTCCTCTCATTTCTTATTCTGTCCATCTTTGTAGCTCCAATACTGCTTCTCAAGAACCTCATCTCACTGGCCTGTATTTTGCTCTTCTCCCTTCCTTTCATAACCCATGTCTCCGAGGCATACGTCAGGATAGGGACATAGTACGTCCGATATATGATCTTTTTGCTGTTCTGAGGGACATTCTTGCTCCATAACATGCTTCTCACACTCCTCCGGAATGCTTCTGCCTGTCTCCCCCGCTCATTTATTTCTCTATCGTTTCTTCCATTCTCTTGTATCAGGCTTCCCAGATACTTGAAACTCTCCACTTCCTTCAGCTGTTCCCCACCAATTGTTTTTCCTGTTGTGGTTCTTTCCTTCTTCCTTCTTGTGATCACCATCTCACTCTTATTTATGCTAAATTTCATCCCATAACCTTGTATTATTCCTTCCCACACGTCCAATTGTTCCTGTACCTCCTCCTCCTTGTTTCCCCAAATCATCAAATCATCTGCAAGCACCATTGCTTTCATCTTTCCTTCCCCGATTACTTGTGCCACTCGGGTCATTATGTCATCCATCACCACAATGAAAAGTAACGGAGACAGTGCACTTCCTTGTTTCAGGCCGTTTCTCTGTTCCAACCAGTCCGATCTCTCTCCTCCCACTTTCACACAGCTCATGCTTCCCTTGTACATCTCCTTTATCTTCCTTATATTCCATTTTTATATTCCTCTATCCTCCAGGGTCTTCCATACTTTGTTTCTGCATACACTGTCATATGCTTTCTCAATATCCAGGAAGGCCATCAGTTGATCTGTTCCATACTCATAGTGCTGTTCTTGTAACTGCCTTACAGCAAAAATCAAATCTACTGTGGACCTCCCTGATCTGAAGCCATGTTGTTCTTCCCTCATCCCTCCTTCTATCCTTGTCCTAATTCTCCTTTCCAAAACTTTCTCAAACAACTTTGCACAATGACTCATCAGTGTTATTCCCCGATAGTTTCTGCATTCTGTTCTACTACCTTTCTTGAAGATCGGGACAATTAATCCCTTTTTCCAGTCCTCTGGGGTCTTCCTTTCCTTCCATGCTGTCTTCATCACTCGGTACAACCATTGTATCCCCACCTCTCCTGCTGCTCTCACCATCTCCACACTCAACTCAGCCACACCCGGTGCCTTCCCTCCTTTCATCTTCCTCACTGCATCTTCCACTTCTTTCCATGTTAAGTCCTTTTCTGTTTGCAGTTCATCTACTGTACCTCTTCCCCGATTTCTTCCTCCTCGCAGTGGTTTCCATTTGGGTTCAGGAGTTCTTCAAAATATTCTTTCCACATTTTCTTCAGTTCTTCCCTATTTTCTATCTCTTGTCCCCTTTTGTTCACCATTCTAACATAATCCGTAGGATCCTTCCGCCTCTTATTCTTTACCATCCCAAACAGGACCTTTTTTGCACCTTCACTATCCTGCTGGTCATGACTGAAAACGTGATGAGGAAAATAGCCCAATACGTTCAAGAGTTTCTCCTTGAGCTTGATTGATTTTGATAAAGTAGGCCGAGCGAATAGGATATTGTTGCATATTAAAAGAAAATGTACTGTACCTGTAAGTGTTTTATCGGAAGGTGTTAAATCAAGTCGTAGGATTTGAGCTCTCTGCCTAATATTACTGCACCTATTATATCCGAATCCAAGCGATTTCTTACAATTAATATATTACCATATATGAGTCCTTGGGAAACGTTCAGATTTCTAAGAAGCATATCTACGGCTCAAACGTTCGAAGTATGTGGAGGCGAATCTCTTAATTCCAAGGAATTGAAAAATTCAATAATAGGGAAATTAAGTAGCTGGCTTTCATCTTCAGTATCCAATCTGTTAACGCTGATGTATGTGTTTGAACTACTGGATATAAGTTCAATGACATTTAAATTAATATCATTACATTGTTGCAGCTTGGCAAATATTTTATATTCCAGCAGATCAATTTTACCCTCACAACAGTAAAGACCAAAGTAACCACGCATAGATTTTACGCAAGAGAAATACAATGTAGAACAATGTTTACATTTGATCGTCAAGGACCTTACAGTACACTGTACTGCATAATATCTGGAATTGTTTCTGAAATGGCCTATTTATATTGGATTTTAAATGTGGCTTCGTATTATTCGATAACACTATAGTGTCCTGCAATAACGGAGCCGCTAAATATTAAATGGCAAATAATACTTCCATTGCCGAAATCAACTCCGTAGTTAGACTCAGTACTCTAAACAAATAATCATTAAACAATTGTCTTATACAATGAAGTTCAACATGACCGTCCAGAGGCTTTCATACTCAAGTTGGTTGGTGAGGAGAATGCGATGAGACTGATCGCTTAAAATACATTCCTTATAATTGTTCCTGCCAGCGATTTTTTTGCAATAGCTTGAAAACGCAGCTCAGAATGACGTTCTTCATTTTGTTATAAACAGTACGAAACTGCTCTAAATAAGCAATTTCCATCACCTGTTATAGGTTATGGCAGTACATTTTGCAGGGGAACATAGAATCACTTCGCCAACTACTGGAATGACCATAGGCCTATACTCAATACTCACTTCGACAGTCACCCTAATGGAGGCAGTTATTGAATTCTATGTCCAGTGCATGTCAAAAATCGTATTAACACATGGAGGTCCACCTATTCTTGTCTATCGCCCCGGAGACCCGGGTTACATTTCCTGCTCTGCCAAGAAATTTAATTCTGGTCTCAGGGCAAAATCGGGGTACATTCAGTCTCTTGAGGTATAACTAAGAAGAGGAAGGTTTAATTCCCACCTCGACAATCTTGGATGTGGTTTTCCGTGGTTTCCTACTTCCACTTAAGGCAAATACCGGGATGGTTCCTAACTTAAGGCCTTGGCCGTCTCCTTGCCATTTACCACCTTAATTACAAATACACACAGTAATGCAGCCATCACAATAACACAGGTTATCAGAGAAAATTTCACACATACACACCCAAGTACACGGGGCTGAGTGACCAAGATGTCGGAGCCCTTCAAACGAATTATATTTGCCAAGTGTCTCTCATGGCGAAAGCAATTGTGGACACGCGCGATTGCCTGGAAAACTACTTTTTTCTTTAATAATTTAAGAGTATATCGACGATGCATAATTATAACTTTTAGTCTAGGACGCTAATAACTTGACCACCGAAGCATTGGGAAGAAATTGCAATATTAAGGTACATAAACAACCTAGCCTACACATTCAACTGTCGGTTAATGTTCCTCAACATTTCCCTTCTTAAATATTCCCCTCCTTTATAATTTTCCATCACGTGAAAACATGCCATGTCTTGTGTTTTAAATATATCGATGCAATGGTGTTGCCATCTGTTGTCTGTTAATGGAACTTTATGGGCGAAGTACTGCCATCTGTTGTCAGTTATAGGAACTGATTGCAGATATTTAAACGGCGTACTGCGGACAACAGTTTGCTCTTTTGATCGCATGCTGCAATGCAATGGTAAAACGAAAATTAAACGTATTTAGAGGGAATGTAGAAATAAGTATCTCTAACAGACATAAAACCTTACTAATACTCCTTGATTAAACAATATTTCAGTGGTAAAAAAAAAAATACTGGCGCGGGGTAGGATCGACCCGGCGCTTCTTGAAACCACAGTCGGTCGCCTTAACCACATGGCTACTCTCGCACTCAAGTTTAGCAGCAGACGCAGCCATTCATTATTCAAAAGCCACTGTTTGAAGGAAATAATCAATTTCATTATCCAAATAAATCAATGTTGCACATTCGTATACGTTCATACTGTTATTATATTTTATTGTCAGAACTTGGTTAATGTATGTTTTCAATTACATGGAAACTTATTAAATAACTTACATTTTAATGGACTTCTCACCGCCATTTTGTCATGACCCTAGGCGGATTGTGCGCATGCGTGAGGGGCGAGAATTCTGCTATTTTCTATATTAATTTAAAAATATACCGTAATATATTTGTTTATTTTAGAGACACTCTGCAAATCTAGAGGTCAAGAGCTTTCGTTAGAGTGCTCTACGAAGTAAATCGGTTCTGTCGTTTTCTCAATCTCGAAATAACAAAAATCACCTTACTGTTTTAAATATATAGATAATAATATTTTTTTTTATTTTTTTTATTTAGTCAATTTACCCTCCAGGTTGGTGGATCCCACGGACTCAGCGAGGGAACTCACCACTAGCGCCTCTATGGGCAGTGTCCTGGAGCTTGGAACACCTGGTCGGAATGGATACAACTGGGGAGGTGTGATCAGCACTTCGCCCAGGAGGCCTCACCTGCAAAGCGAACAGGGGCCTCATGAGGGATGGGAACGGATGGAAGATTGGGATGGATAGGTTAGGAAGAGGGAAGGAGGCGGCCGTGGCCTTACAGTAGGTACCATCCCGGCATTTGCCCGAAGACGAAGTGGGAAACCACGGAAAACCACTTCGAGGATGGCTGAGGGGGAATCGAACCCCCTCTACTCATTTGGGCCACCCAAGGCTGAGTAGACCCCGTTCCAGTCCTCGTACCACTTTTCAAATTTCGTGGCAGAGCCGGGAATCGAACCCAGGACCTCCGGGGCGGCAGCTAACCATGCTGACCGCTACGCTACGGAGGCGACGATAATAATAATAATGATAATAATGATACTATTATAAAATCAAATGTGATATATTTCACCGGTTCTCAATATCTTCTCTTTTCTTAGTCGTTTACCCTCCAGGTTGGTGGAACCCACGGACTCAGCGAGGGAACTCACCACTACCGCCTCTACGGGCAGTGTCCTAGAGCTTGACCCACTCGTACCTAATGAGAAGGGAAGACCCCCCACTTTGTACCTGTGGAGCCGTATTCACCGTGGTCCACATTTTCACCCAGTGTGTGGATCTTGCTGACTTACGAAGAAACCTTGGTTTGCAGACGACACTCAAACTTATATTAGCCGATGACGCGGTGGCTGCTGATCGCGTTATCCGCTTTATAAGTGAGAGTGGGTTAGGGCCAGCAACCTAAATTCTCCAGTATAAATTGACTCAACGACTTGTTCGTTTTTGAATGATAATGTTTTGTTTTTTCCGTAATTTTTGTTTATTTTTATAATTTTTATTTTTTATTTAATTGTTTGTTTTTGTTTTATTAATTTTTGGTCTTTTTAAATTTAGATGTCTACCTCAAAATTTTAAATTCAATTCAAAATTTGTATTCTTTAACCTGTGTTAAGAGGGGCAGATTACATCGTAGTTCCGCCCCTTAAAACAACAATAACTAACTAACTAACTGGGAACATCTAATCGGAGTGGATACAACTGGTGAGGTGTGATTGGCACCTCCCCCAGGCGGCCTCATCTGCAAAGCGAACAGGGGCCTCATGAGGGAAGGTAATGGATTGTCAGGATGGATAGGCAAGGAAGAGGGAAGGAGGCGGCCGTGGCCTTGAAGAAGGTACCATCCCGGCATTTGCCCGAAGACGAAGTGAGAAACCACGGAAAACCACTTCGAGGATGGCTGAGATGAGAATCGAACTCCCTCTACTCATTTGGAACACCCGAGGCTGAGTAGACCCCGTTCCAGTCCTCATACCACTTTTCAAATTTCGTGGCAGAGCCGGGAATCGTACCCAGGACCTCCGGGGCGGCAGCTAACCATGCTGACCGCTACGCTACGGAGGCGACGGTTCTCAATATCAATATATTACAGCAAATTAACTGAAATGTTGTATGTTTCTGGTCACAATTATAACAAATTCATCCATTGGAGTTGCATTAACGTGATGAACACAAAACTAATATGGCGTCTACACGAACTTCAAATATTTAAAAGGATTCATCTCGTGACTAAATCATCCGAGGGCAGTGAAACTCGGCATGATAAATCTTTATAGGCTAGTTTCATAATGTTTAATGAGGTTTAATATAATTTGTTTCATTCACCCATGCCTCGTTCCCATACATCAAAGTTGAGTCCCTTTTCGTACTTTTCCTTTGAGTGTTCGTCAAATTGTACCACACATATGTTGAAATCGATGAAGATTTTTGTTCAGTTCATCATCATTAAACCATAAATCACAACCAAGATAAGTGAATCTGGAGACTTGCTCTATTGGTTGATTGACTAGCTCTGATAGGGTATTTCCCTTGCCATTCCAGAAGTTTTGTTTTCGTTATAAAAATCTGATAATTGAAACTTTTACAAATCGTATTTAACATACGTATTGATTTCTGAAGTTTGCCTTCATCATAATACAGGATAAATTGATTATCTACAAATAGCATGGTATTTATGTACATGTTGTTACTCTATATTATCCCAGAGTGAACATTTCTCATCCTTTTCCTAATTATTCCACACACATAATATATTGGAAACTGTTGGAGGGAGGCTGCAACTTTGACGTACTCCTTGATAAATTGAAATTTCTTCTGGTAATCTATAAGGTGCGTTCAAAAAGTAACGAGCCGGAGGCTGTAATGCGAAAACCGGTAACGACATCGGCTAATCGTGGCGTGTGTAACGAGGTGTCGACCAGAGCGTGGAAGGTCACAGCCCGTCGCTAGAGGGCACGCGTGCACGTCACGTGACGATACAAAGCGAGCAGTAGCATGCATCAATCGTCCAACACTGCCAGTCGCATTGCAAACAGTGACATGGAGGCGTCAACGGAAGACCAAACAGGTGTTGTTTAGTTTCTGACAGCGGAAGGAGTAGGGGGCACGGACATTCATCGACGAAAGTCACAAGTGTACGGCGAACACTGCATGTCCCTCGCAAGTTGCAAGGGTCAAGGCGTGGCACAAGTGCTTCAGGGAAGGACGGGTGCCGTTAGCCGATGATACCCGGTCTGGGGCACCCCCCCCCCCCCCCCCCCCCCCCCGATGACAACGTCCAACTGGTTGATTCACTCATTAGCCAGGACCGCCGAGTGTCAGTGAACGCCATAGCCACCGTGGTCGGATTCAGCGTCGGAAGTGTGCACACCATCATGAAGGAACGACTGCACTTGCGCAAAGTGTGTGCCAAATGGGTGCCCCACAGTCTTCAACCACACCAGGAAGCATGTCCACTGTCTTGGTCTTGGTTGGACGATTGATGCATGCTGCTGCTCGCTTTGTATCGTCACGTGACGTTCTCGCGTGCCCTCTAGCGACGGGCTGTGGCCTTCCACGCTCTGGTCGGAACCACACCTCGTTACACCTTGCAAATATTTGGGGGTTCACGTAAGGAATGATATGAAATGGAGTAGTCATGTAGGATGTGTAGTTTCAAAAGCTTACAAATCCCTGCACTTTGTAATGAGGGTATTAAAAGGAAGTAGTACCTCTGCTAAAGAATTAGGCTATTTGTCACTTGTAAGACCTATTCTGGAATATGCCTCGGCGGTTTGGGATCCATATCAAGTAGGGCTCATCAATGAGTTGGAAATGGTACAAAGAAAGGCCGCTAGATTTGTGCTCAGTGACTTTAATCCCAGGAGCAGTGTGAGCCGTATGTTAAAGAAACTTGGGTGGGAATCACTGGAGGCTAGGAGGATGAAATCTAGACTCTGCGCTATGTACAACACGTATACAAATCAACCAGCATGGGGTGAGCTTAGCAAACGATTGGGAAAGCCCACTTACATGGGTAGGAGCGATCATCCTTTCAAAGTTAAGGGCCGACCACAGCGAACAAATTATGGTAAATATTCTTTTGTAAACCGTGCCATTGATAATTGGAACTCTCTACCTGCCGCAGTCTTAGAGCCTTTTCCCAAACTGTTGGAGAGCGCTTGCCACAAGGTTCGGATACTCCAAGCTGGTTGCCGAGAGCGCTGGCATAGCCTGATCTCAATGGATTGCAAGGCAGTGTGTAGATCGTGTGTCTACACTCTGTGGAAAACAAACTCTACCATCTCCAATGCTTGTGGTGGGCTTAGAGTACATGTAATATTGTTAAAATGTAGGCTATGTCAAATAAAAGCACTCAAGTGTTACAGTTAATCGATCGTTGATATTTATAATAAGCTGCTAATTCATCAGGTTATGAGGCCCAGTCTACGGCAAACTGCGCGTAAGTGGATTAAAAGTCTGTATAACGATCGTGTGCTTTGAGTGTGTGCGGTTACAAGATGGCTCAAGAAAGTGTCAAGTTGAATATTCCAATGTTAAATGGTGGAAATTTTATATTTTGGAAAACAAAGTTGCGAGCCGTATTAGTGCGTGATGATTTGTGGGAAGTTGTCAGTGAACCAAAGCCTGAAGTAATCAACGTGGTGTGGCAGAAGGAAAATAACAAAGCCTTAGCATACATTACATTGAGTGTTGAGGACAGTCAACTCATTCATTTTGCACACTTGAACGATGCGTGTTATGCATGGCAGGCTCTGTCGAGAAAGTACGAGAGATCCACGTTCGGAAGCAGGTTATATGTACGACGTAAACTGTACGGCATACATTATCGTGGTGGACCAATGAGCAGTCACATCGACGCAATTATGGAAGTAGTGGGTTTGCTGCGTGGATCTGGTAGGCCACTTGAAAACGACGAGATTGTTGCGGTTTTGCTGGTGAGTCTTCCAGAATCTTATTCAGGGCTTGTCACAGCGCTCGAGGGCCGTGACGAGGCAGATTTAACGGTGGAATATGTAACTGGGAAAATGCTTGACGAATACCAAAGGCGTGCCGAAGCTGGTGTGCCTGGAAATTGTGATTCAGAGGTTGCACTACAGTCGGCGGTCGCAGACTCAAGTAAGGTTAGTCGTGCTCATCAAAGTGGAACAACTAAATATTCAAGCGGGAAACCAAATAAGGGTGGCAAAGAGTCACGGGCATGTTACTTCTGTAATAAACTTGGCCATTTAAAGGCAGATTGCTATCGATTCAAGAAAAGTCAACAGCAGAGATCAGCAGGTTCAGAATCGGCAAGATCATCGGTTGAGGTTAAGGTATGCAACACACAGAACTATGCCACATTTAGGGCACTGGATCAACAACATGCTGCAAGTAGGCCTACTGGAGGTTGGTGCATAGATTCCGGGGCAACCAGTCATATGACGAATGATAGGCAATTTTTCATGTCTATTCGTGACACAAGTGCTACGGTCTTTCTTGCTGATGGTTCATCCGTGGTAGCTGCTGGAATCGGAGATGGACAATTTTACTGTGAGGTACCAGGCGGGCACCTCCAAGAAGTACTGTTGAAAAATGTGCTATTTATTCCACAATTGGATGATAGTCTACTTTCGGTGAGGCGCATAACAGAACAAGGTCACCGAGTGACGTTCGAGAATGACACGTGCAGCATCTACAAAGAACATCAGGTCATCGCAGAAGCAAGGAACGATGGGAATTTATTCAGACTTCAGACTGTGGTACCAAATTCGTCAGTTCATGTGGCGAGAGAAGCTGTATGCCTACACCAGTGGCATCGTCGATTGGGACATCGGGATCCGGTTGCAATCCAGCGTCTGATCAATGAGGAATTGGCTACAGGAATCCAAGTGTCGAAATGTTCGGAGAAGGTGGTATGCGAAGACTGCATCAAGGGAAAACTAACCGAAGCAAAATTTTCTGAGAGTACATCCAGAGAGAAGGAGCCCATGCGACTCATTCATTCTGATCTTTGTGGGCCCATGCAGACTGCAACGCCAAGTGGAAATAGGTATTTTCTATCACTCATTGACGATTACTCCCGTTTTACTGTGGTGAGGCTGGTAAAATCCAAAGATGAGGTGGCAGGCGTCGTAGAAGAATACGTTGCTGCAATGCATACTAGATTTGGAAGGAAGCCGATTGCCATTCGTACAGACAATGGCAAAGAATACGTTTCACAAAAACTGGAGAACTTTCTGCGGAAGGAGGGGATCCAACATCAGCTCACAGTCCCCTACACTCCACAACAAAACGGTGTAGCAGAGAGGAAGAATCGGTCATTGACAGAATCTGCTAAGTGCATGTTGTTGGATGCTGATCTGAACAACCGCTTCTGGGGAGAAGCAGTTTTGACCGCAGCTTATTTGCAGAATCGATCAACGAGCCGGAGTATCAACAAAACTCCAGTTGAATTGTTTACAGGTGTGAAGCCAGATCTGGGTCATTTACGTGTGTTTGGATCGAAGGTCTATTCGCTTGTACCCAATCAAAAGCGAAAGAAATGGGACAACAAAGCAATAGAGGGCGTCCTGATTGGCTATGATGGAAATACCAAAGGATATCGGATTCTAGATCCAAAGACAGCCAAGGTTTGGATCAGCAGATCGGTGCGGGTAATTGAGAGTGTTGCCAGACATCCAGCTTCGGTAGGCAGTGCACCGAAAGAAGGGGTTAATGAAATCACACCGCAGCATGTAAGGACATTGGAACATGTTTCGACACAGACGGAATCAGCTGACAACTCAACACTGAATCCCAGAGGTAACAACACGGTGACTTTCAACAGAGGAGAGACAGTAAGCAGCATAGGAGATGAATGTGAGACTGAACCAGAAACTCCACAATTTCCACGAAGAGTTTCTGAACGGCCAAATAAGGGTGTACCAGCAAAGAAGCTAACGTACAAGGTGCAGACGAATCACACCAGAGAGCCAGCCTCATGGAAAGAAATGCTCAAAATGTCACCTCGTGAGCAAAAGTTGTGGACTGCTGCTGCGGAAGAAGAAATAAGCTGTCTCAATCAACATTGTGTATGGGAATTAACGGAGCTTCCACCAGGGAAGAGTACTCTTTCTTGTAAGTGGGTATTTAAGGCAAAATTGGACGGTAACGGTCAGATCAACACTTACAAGGCCCGATTGGTAGCCAGAGGATTTTCTCAGCAATATGGTGAGGATTACGATGAAACTTTTGCGCCAGTGGTGAAACACGACACTATTCGAGTTTTATTCAATGTAGCTGCACAGAGGGGACTTCACGTTCGGCATCTTGATGTGAGAAGTGCTTATTGGAACGGTGAATTAAAAGAGGAACTATATATGGAACAGCCACAGGGTTTTGAGGAACCCGGTCAAGAGAGCAAAGTTCTGAAATTGCGGAAAAGTCTCTATGGTTTAAAGCAATCGGCACACGTTTGGAACAAGACAGCTACAGAGACATTATCCAAGTTAGGTTTTCAACAAGGAAATGCAGATCAGTGTCTTTATTCAAGAAAGGAAGTAGATGGAAGCATCACTTACATTCTGTTGTATGTCGATGATCTGCTGGTAGCCGGTCAGTCTGCAAAATTAACTGATAAAGTTGGTGCAGAATTGCAGAATTATTTTGACATCAAAGACTTGGGTGATGTTAGTTACTATCTGGGAATTCAAGTGGAACGACAGGAAAATGGAACATTTTTGCTAAACCAAAAGGCAAAGATCGCAGCATTGTTGGAGGATCATGGCTTATCGGAGCCAAAACCAGCTGCGACTCCAATGGAAACCAATTTCTTGTCTGGTGAAGTGACTGCAAGTGCAGAGTTACCAAATAATACTCTGTACAGGAAAGCCATAGGGTCTCTACTATACATAGCCACAGTATCCAGACCAGACATCGCAGTCGCAGTGAGTCTACTTAGTCGGCGAGTGGAGAAGCCTACTCAACAGGACTGGAATGCTGTAAAACGAGTGATGCGGTATCTCGCATTTACAATACACAAGACACTTCGTTTATCTTCAACTAAAGACACAGAGCTCAAATGTTATGTGGATGCTGACTGGGCTGGTGACAAGACCAACAGGAAATCTGCAAGTGGTTATGTTTTCTTTCTTGGCGAAGGAGTTGTAGCATGGTCAAGCCGGAAGCAAACGTCAGTTGCCATGTCGTCTACGGAGGCGGAATACATTGCAGCATCATTTGCCAGTCGGGAGCTGCTGTGGCTCAGACAATTACTTATGGACATGAGTTTACCGATTGTTGGTCCAACAATCATGTATGAAGATAACCAAGGTTGTATTAAATTAATTGAGTCAAATCGGTTTGGGGCTCGCACCAAACACATTGATGTATGTCATCACCAGCTTCGGGATCTTCGAGAAAAGGACATCATAGAAGTGCTGTATTGTCCATCCAACAAGATGCTGGCTGATGTATTCACGAAGCCTTTGGCTAGAGAACCATTCCAGAACATTGTGGAACAACTGGGTCTTCAATGATACGAACCTATGACAGCGAGAAGGGGTGTTGGAGAGCGCTTGCCACAAGGTTATGATACTCCAAGCTGGTTGCCGAGAGCGCTGGCATAGCCTGATCTCAATGGATTGCAAGGCAGTGTGTAGATCGTGTGTCTACACTCTGTGGAAAACAAACTCTACCATCTCCAATGCTTGTGGTGGGCTTAGAGTACATGTAATATTGTTAAAATGTAGGCTATGTCAAATAAAAGCACTCAAGTGTTACAGTTAATCGATCGTTGATATTTATAATAAGCTGCTAATTCATCACAAACATATAGGTGTGTTTAAGAAAAGACTGACTATTTGTGTAAATACTCCAGTTTAATTGTTGCATAATTGTTACGGTATTGAATTGTTATGTATAATTATTTATTTGTTATGTATATCCAATTTGCCACCGGGGGACACAGCCCCCATTGCAAATAAATGAATGAATGAATGAACGATTAGCCGATGTCGTCACCGGTTTGCGCATTCCAGCCTCCGGCTGTTACTTTTTGAACGCACCTTATATAGGGCAGATCTGAAACTAATTGTGCCGTTACCTTGGACAACTTGATCAAATATATTGGGTATCCATTTGTTTTGCATAATGCTCCATAACTGTTCTCTATCTGTGCTATCTATAGCCTTTACGTAATCATTATGGTGTTTGAAGTCATTTTTCAGTGTTGCCTTAGTAATCGAAGTTTGGTGTTTTCAGTCGGTCAACACGATTGTACCCAATTGTGATGGGTTATTCCCTTATTTTGAAAACAAATACGTGAGATTAATAAATACAGTTGGAATAACCCATCACAATAGGGTACAATCGTGTTGACCGACTGAAACGTCCTTTACGTAATCATTGAAGGCAATATGCGTAGCCTATATAAGTTGGGGGCTACGTAGCGCATTCGTCAGAGGCGCTGACAGAGCCGGGAATCGAACCCGGGGCCTCCGGAACCACGAGGCCGACTGATAACATAATACTAACTTAAATAACTGACCTTGCGGATCACGTGAGCCTGATTCCCCACTCCCCAGTTATTACAAGGTACAATTTACATGTTTTGTAAACAACTTGGTTCGTAATGTCCAACCAACAGCAGGCCACGTTTTTTATTCCAAAGTCCGCACTTCATCCTTCAATAGCAAGTTAATATATTTACGTAAAAGAGAAGAAACGTGCTACTGACGCGACAGGAAGCCGTTTATCCGAGGTTCTCGAAACCCGGTTTCGCGAAATCAATGCAACTACAGTTTCATGAAACGCAGTGTGCACAGTCCTGTGTTAATCTTATCTATCTGTTGTAAGCAATTTCAGTTTCACGTTTCACGAAACCAGTTGCATGAAACAGGTTTCTCCAGTGTGCACCGCGCCTACTGTCGACCAAAATATTATGTGTACTCGAGTTTGAAAGTTGTTTGTGAAGTAACCAATAAACCTACATAAAATCCAATAACATCATCATTTTCATCGTTCTATTTCACGTTAGTTCATGTAGGTTTGGAATTTTTAATTTATATTTTAATATTTTTTATCGCAGTTGGAACACAAAAAGATCCCGTTTTTAAGCGTGTTTCAACCATGCGTCACATTTAAGAATTATTATCTCGCAAACCCGTCATCAGATCAAATCCAAATTTTAACACAATATACATTGGAATGTTGTATAACCTGTTTGATTATTTCAAAATTTTGTGTGTCCAACAAACCAAGTTATTATCATTTTTGTAAGGTAACTTTTTCTCGGCTCGGGGTGGTTGGAAAATGTAGTTCTTGGTTGCGTAGTAATCCTTATACATCAAAAAGGTATGCCGTATGATTTTGAAATACGTAAATTACTTCACTTATTTTATATCGGTTTGTATTTGTACGGGGAATTAAGACATGGTTCACCAGTTAGCCGCTCCGGTGAAAGCTGTACAACGTTGCCAAGATGGGCTCCATCACGCGTCATGGCGCGCCTCGCTCGGAAGTGATGGGCTCCATATCAGCAACGCTGTACAGCATTTCCCGGAGCGGCTAGCTGGTGAACCATGTCTCAACGGCGAAAATGCTGATGTTATTGGATTTTATGTAGGTATATTGGTTACTTCACAAACAACCTTCAAACTCGAGTGCACATAATATTTTGGTCGACAGTAAGTGGTGTGCGCAAATACTATCCGCATCTTAATGTTGCCTATTCGACGCGAGAGGCAGTTTTACAGTATAATATAGTCTACATTACCACTTCCATATTTTATAACGCAGTTTGAGAGTAACTTGCTCAGTGTAAACATGGCGCCCGCTGAACATATGTTCCTGTTCTGGATTTGAACTTGTCCTTGCAACTTCAAGGCAAAATTAGCTATGTGCATCAACAACGTTATAATGGAACTGATTAACAGACCTATCCTCATGCAAATTACGAGTGGGATATACACATGCTCGCCTGTAAAAAAACCTTCTTAGAAAGTTAACAGGTATTTATCATCTAGAACTAAGTAACATATCATGATTCGATGTTCTTAATGCAATGGAGGAACATTTCTTAATGTTTATCAGGTTCATCAAAATTGAGTACAATTGTGTTGGCCGACTGAAAATCATATAATATTGTAAACGTTTTTCAGGTAAAGTCTCATAAATACATATTACCCACTAAAAGTTATCAACTAACACGTGAAGGATTCTGCGAATACAATCTTGGACTAGAGAAAAATTAGCATTATGTAATATTAAAATACAAGATGCGGTCCTTTAACGTCGTCATTATGGTGTATTCCTATATCTCCTTCAAAACATTCCTTTATTATTTCAACCATTGGCTGTTACACATATCTACCCTTCTCCTAATTAACCCGATAGCGGCAATTTAGCTTCAAAACAGCAATCTGTGTTATGGTCAGTCAGTGCTTGCGATTCTCTACGATACAAAACAGTTGAGCAATGTACGTCCTTTTAATAATAGGTACACCGAATTAAAATCTAAAACAAGCAACAAGTTTAATTCATTATTCAAATTCATTATAACTATTATGTGTTAATGAAAGATCGTGTTGTCTAACACAAGAATGAATAGGAATTAAATAACAAACAATTTCTAACTCGGCTTCCCCAGTGAACTAACATATTTGCCGAAGAATTCCTGGTTTCCCTCTCTATTGGGAGCAATCTTACCTTATTCCACTATTCAAGAATTTACAGTGCAACACCATACATTTTGTTTTACTTCGTAATATAACCCAAAATCAATACAATTTTCTGACTTCATACAGTGTGTCAATAACCACGGCACGACGTGTGTAGCCGAATAGCGGGACTGCCCACCCATCGATATACTGAATACTTTTATGCAATCGGGCCAAGCACTTCCGCAGACCTTCATCTCACCACTCCAATAGCGGGACTATGCTAAAGCACGTTAAACCAACCATCGCTTCAGCTGATCTTGGTCATTTTTCAACTCCAACACTGTAGGGATATGCAATTAAACGACACGCTAGATGGCCACTCGTTTCAGCATACGTTGGTCGTATCACAAATCAAACAGAAGAGCTATGCTATTAAATGACTCGCTATACAGGCCACTCGCTTCAACAGGTCTTGGTCATCTCACAACTACAACACTGCAGGGATATGCTAACAAACGATGCACTGGACGGGCCACAATCTTTATCAGGCACTGGTCGTCTCACAGGGAGATGCTACTAAACGATACGCTAGGCGGGCCCCTCCCTTCAGCATTATTATTATTTTCATTTATTATGCTATAGGGGCAGTTTTCCGCTGTGGCAAATTGGATATGCATAACAAGTAAAAAAGTATAAATAATTAAACTGGACTATGTACACAAAGTGCCAGTCGTTTCATGAACACACACATATGGGAAAGGCTGTATGACTGTGGCAGGTAGAGGTTCTTCTTATCAATGGCACGGTTTAGGAAAGAATATTTGCTATCATTTGTCTCCTGTGGTCGGCCCTTAACTTTGAAACAATGATCACCCCCACTCTAGTAAGTGGGCTTACCCATATGTTTACTAAGCTCCCATGCCAGTTGATCTGTGTACGTGTTGTACTTAACGCAGGGCCTGGATTTCATCCTCCCAGCCTCAGGTGATTCCCACCCCAAGTTTCTTTAACTTGCGGGTAACACTGCTCTTGGGATTGAAGTCACTGAGCACAAATCTAGCAGCCTTTCTTGGTACCATTTCCAACTCATTGACGAGCCCCTCTTGATATGAGTCTCAAACCTATTCCAGAATAGGTGACAAATGTCCTAATTCTTTAACAGAGGTACCACTTCCTTTTATTACCCTCATTAAAAAGTGCAGCGATTTGTAAGCTTTAGAAACTACACATCCTATATGACTACACCGTTTCATATCATTTCTTACGTTAACGCCCAAATATTTGCATGAATCTTCTTCTAGAAGTATTTCCGAGCCAATGTTATATTGAAAATGTTGCCTTCGCCCTTTCCCTATAATTATCAGACTTCATTTTCTTGTATTTATTTTAATGTTATTTTTCGTCGCCCACTTACAGACCAGATTCAGGTTTTCTTGTAGTACTGCGTTGTCTTGTGAGTCATGTACCTTTGGATACATTACATAATCATCCACAATGAATCGACAGTCACTGCGAATCCCGTTTGGGAAGTCATTTATAAACGCCAAAAGTAACAAGGGTCCGATCACGCTACCCTGAGAGATACTTGACGTTATGGTCATTTCATCCGAGAATACGCCTTCGCCTTTCTCTTTCTGCGAACGACCCGACAAAAATTCTTGGATCCATAAAATCACTCTTCGTTGACACTAACTTATGGAGTAGTCTAACAGGACATGCGGCATGACATCAAATGCCTTCGCAAAATCTATAACTACAGCGTCAACTAATACTCTCCATTGTCTAACGATTCGCTAATATCTTGAACAAGTGAAAGCATCTGACTGTCGTATGAGTAACCTTGTTGAAATCCAAGTTGCCTATCATTAATCCACTGTTTCCGGTTATGCTATTAAACGACTTACTAAACAGGTCACTTGCTTCAGTAGATCTTGGTTGTGTCACAACTCCAACACTGTAGAACTATGCTTTTAAAGTCTATTTATACTTAGCAGTGACGTGACCGGCACGTGATCCCACCGGCCGTGAACGTTCAGTGATGTCTAATCACACTTAAACGTGGCATGATCGGCATTAGGCAGTGTTTTCTATGTGGCTGATTGCTCCTGTTTTGGATGAAGAGAAGGGACAACAAGTAAAAGGTAACAGAGAATAAATACATGCAGGTGGATTTAATAACCGATCTCATAATTTTGTATGTTATAAAAACGTTAAATTTATTGTATTAGGTATGTTACTGTAAAAACAATCATAAAATTATAAGGTGCGTTCAAAAAGTAACGAGCCGGAGGCTGGAATGCGACAACCGGTGTCTACATCGGCACGCGTGCATGTCACGTGACGATACAAAGCGAGCAGCAGCATAAATCAATTGTCCAACGCTGCCAGTCGCATTGCAAACAGTGACATGGAGGCGTCAACAGAAGAGCAAAGAGGTGTTGTTCGGTTTCTGACAGCGGAAGGAGTAGGGGGAATGGGCATTCATCGCCGAATGTCACAAGTGTACGGCGAACACTGCATGTCCCTTGCAAGGGTCAAGGCGTGACACAAGCGCTTCAGGGAAGGACGGGTGTCGTTAGCAGATGACGCCCGGTCTGGGGCACCCCCTGCATTACCGACGACAACGTCCAGCTGGTTGATGCATTCATTACCCAGGACCGCCGAGTGACAGTGAACGCCATAGCCGCCGTGGTCGCTCCATGACAATGCACGACCTCATACGGCCAACACAGTCGCGGCACTCTTGCAGAAATTCAGATGGGAGGTTCTCGGCCACCCTCCATACAGTCCAGACCTCTCTCCCTGTGATTACGCCATGTTTGGTCCCTGAAAAGGGCTCTGCGGGGTCAATAGTTCACCTCGGACGCCGACGTCCAGCTGTACGTGCGGAACTGGTTCACATCGCAGTCCAGGGAATTTTATGAGACAGCCATTCACCGCCTCGTGTCACAGTGGGACAAGTGCCTCAACAGCCAGGGCCAATACTTCTAAACATACAGGTACTGGTTTCTGTAATTATGCCTCCGGCTCGTTACTTTTGGAACGCACCTTATAACTTACAAAGGTATTTACTTTCCAGTTGTTTCCATTCCCTCTCCTATTTTACTGCATATATTATTCTTAAGTCGCCTCCGTAGTATAGCGGTCAGCATGGTTAGCTGCCGCCTCGGAGGTCCTGGGTTCGATTCCCGGCTCTGCCACGAAATTTGAAAAGTGGTACGAGGACTGGAACGGGGTCTACTCAGCCTCGGGTGGCCCAAATGAGTAGAGGGGGTTCGATTCCCCCTCAGCCATCCTCGAAGTGGTTTTCCGTGGTTTCCCACTTCGTCTTCGGGCAAATGCCGGGATGGTACCTTCTTCAAGGCCACGGCCGCCTCCTTCCCTCTTCCTTGCCTATCCATCCTCACCATCCCTTACCTTCCCTCATGAGGCCCCTGTTCGCTTTGCAGGTGAGGCCGCCTGGGGGAGGTGCCAATCCCACCTCACCAGTTGAATCCCTTCCGATTCGATGTTCCCAGCTCCAGGACACTGCCCGTAGAGGCGGTAGTGGTGAGTTCCCTCTCTGAGTCCGTGGGTTCCACCAACCTGGAGGGTAAACGACTAAAATATATATATATATATATATATATATATATATATATATATATATATATATATTCTTAAAAGCCGTGTCCTTGTACTTAGAGTTGGACAGATGATACAGCACAGGATAAATGCGCACTTGTTCAGTAAGTTTTTCATCATTCATCTTTTTTTTGAAGAAGGTACCATCCCGGCATTTGCCCGAAGACGAAGTGGGAAACCATGGAAAACCACTTCGAGGATGGCTGATGGGGAATCGAACCCCCTCTACTGTACTCATTTGGGCCACCCCAGGCTGAGTAGACCCCGTTCCAGTCCTCGTACCACTTTTCAAATTTCGTGGCAGAGCCGGGAATTGAACCCAGGACCTCCGGGGCGGCAGCTAACCATGCTGACCGCTACGCTACGGAGGCGACCATTCATCTTTAAACCTTTGAAATGAGCCAGTGACACGGCCGTGAAATGAGAAAAATATCGGTGGAGACTAACCTGACTGTCACGGTACGGCGATGCGACGGTTAGAGCACTGACGGGCAGGTGCTGGGCGAGTGTAAACAACACCACTCAATATCCTGGAAGTATATCTTTAGGCTCGCCGGTAGGGGAGGATACGATGCATGGGTCACCGATTCGAATCATCTTTAGTACACGTGTAGGACATGACCAGGCGTATATCAGGTGCAAGTAGTGAGCGCTTCTTAGCCGTTTCCGAGAAATTAATTGCAATAAATGCAGTTTGGCGTCAACTGTATGCGCGTTGTACGCTAGCAAGAATTTAACGAACGCTTGGTGCGGGGGTAAGAGCCCTGCTTCGTAACCGAGGGATTGTTGGATCGAAACCCACTGGTGATTTCTGGTGTTGTTTTTTTTTTTTTTTTTTTTTTTAACATTGGCAATTCGTACATCTGAAGGTGTTGTGAAAACTATTTATTTTGCAGTCAATTGTAAGAACGTGTTATGTGAGCCGGAAAAGGGATTCTGAAATCATCGTATCCGGGTCAATGTTTGTGACATTACATAATATATAGTATTGGCAATGCAAATACATTGGTATTATACACGGTCAGGTGTATTCTAGTATATGTATACATTTATACATTCATTGCATGTCTGTCAACCATCAGACCATCCCGTACCCCGCAAGCAGTGACTCATGCTATGGGTAGTGGTTGGAAATAGCCAATGGTTACAAAAAAATATAAAAAACACACTGCAAAGGCTCACCGGTGGGATTCGATCCAGTGGTCCCGCGCTTACGAAGTGGGGCTCTTACCGCTGCACCACGCGCTCGTTGAGTTCTTCCTAGCATACAACGCACATGGACGCCGCACTGCAATTGCAATTAATTTCTTGAAAACGGCTGAGAAGCGCACCTTACTACTTGCACCTGATATACGCCTGGCCATGTCCTACACGTGTACTCACGGTGACCCATGCATCGTATCCTCCCCTTGTAAGTGTAAATAGACCTTTAAACGATATACAAAAGGCCTACAGACTATACGCTAGGACCGGCTTCCACAGAACAGGAGTGTTAAGGTGGAACACGCTAATCCTTAGGTCCGGTGAGCAGCAGGCGTTGTCTATCCCGCTGCTCCAACATAGACTCGCCGAGTATGCCGTCGTGAGATGATTTTGTTCTAATCTCCGTGTATTTGATGCATTCAGGTATGTTTTGGTCGGTACCGGACTTGCTACCCTCCCAAAAGTACTACGCCATGAGACCGATGAGCCCAGCCCCGACCTGGCACGACACGTACCCGCTCCAGTGCGTTGAGATGATGTTGAAGCAGCAAGCCTTCTGGAACTCCCAGAGCCATGCCTTGTACTGCTCCCTCCTCAAAGATGCGGAGCAATTGTGCGAGGATGAACTACTTAAAATCCAAAACAACCTGAGAACACTCCCTTCATTGCGTCGCAGTCTCTACCGACGCCCAAGAAAAGAACATCGGAACCCACGATTCATTAGGCTTGCTCCTAGTGACAAGCTGTATGAGTGTAAACAGTTGCGCTCCGACTGTCCATGGTACGCTAGAGAAGTGTGTCCCAGGCGAGTGCGCCGTTGTAAAGGTCATTACTCTTATCATGACAAGTATGATGAGCGGCGCTCACGCTATGTCGAAGAAGAGACCTACGAGGATCAGGACTATATCCCAGGAGACGCCCATAAAAATCTATACATTATCCAAGGAGATAACTATAGAGAGCAATATTATGTCCATGAGGACCCCTCTGTAGATCAAATTTCCATCATTTATAATTCTTCAATCTTCTAGATCGTTCCTCTGGTTTGGACGTTTCCTATACCTCATGCGTCTCTGTGTTCGGATACAATGATCTCGAGTAAGCAATGTCGAACGACAATTTGTACCCCGATTAGTTCACTGTCGGTGATTAAAATGTCAAAACACATGCTATTCATTATCCTATTTTCATCATTGGTAGTATAGACTTATGAGAAATTTTTTCGTGGGTGTGTGTGTCCTCCAAATAAAATCTAAACGGCCGGAGCGATTTCAATCAAACCTTGTAAGGAAATACTACTACCTCGTCTCTACCTCGACTGTGGATTTCAAATCTTATTAAGTTTCACCAATTCTGGCCTGGTGAAATATTTCACTGGCATACAATGTAATGTTTTCTACTGGCCTCATTGTTGGGTGACGAGTGTAACGTTTTTACTAGCCCTTCCTTGCACTTTGAAATATTTACTCTGACTAAGATATGTTGTATTAATGGGCGCCAAGACCTCAATGCCATGTTGAAATCTAAATTTATATTTAACAACACCTAGCTCTGGTACAACACCTTCAAGAATCTTTACACTCAGATCGTGGTATGATTTGATCATTAACCCAACTAACAATTGTATCAGGAGAAGGAATTTGGTCTATATCTAATGCTACCTACTGAAAGCAAAGATTGCATGGTTAAAAGAAATGAATTTATTATATAAAACAAGTATGGCAAAATTAATAATAATAATAATAATAAATTTTAAATTTAAATTGGAGCTTTGCGTTCTGAATATTACCGCTAGAGAATTACGTGAAAACGGAGTCGGATGAATTACTGATTTTACTATTATTCCCAAGCTATGAAGTTACTGAAATACAGAATATGAAACAAAGAAACGAGAGATTATGTAGTTCTGAATCATTCGCGCTTACCATTGGAAATTGCCGTAGCATTTACCTCGTACTGGATGTTGAAGAGAGCTTCCCACAGCCTTCTGGACGTCGTCATCTTCTTCGTTAGTTGTAGAAATATTTAGAAATGTTATATCATGGTCCGGTCACACCGGAACCAACCACTCGAGCAACCACAACGGTCAAGTTTTACAAAGATAATCGCCCTGCCTCCTCGGCGCACAAACAATATATGCACTCGTCGCCTCCCCTCTCTGGTGCCGTCTTCTCCTCGCCCGCTCTTCACTGATTGGCTGAGCCACCACGCGATACTCTCCACCTCCGGGTCATAACACTCGGCTCGACGAAGATGTCAATTACCGGTCCAGGCCATTTCGCCTTTACTTGAAGCAGCAACCCCGCTTGCGTCACGCTTCTCGATAAGAATAAGCCTGTAGCTGAATTCCCAGTGACTCATCTCTCTCACAATATCCTAACTGACAAAATCCGAAAAATTCCGTAATCATATAATTTTCCGCGATAATGTTGTTCGTAATAATTCGCTTGATAGTGTTTTCTATAACATCGAAAACCTATCTGTATACTTATAATCTTATAAAAAACGCTCCAAAAATACCTTAATAATAATAATAAGTTACATGAAAACTTCTCTTGGCTGAACAATTTGCCGCGTAAATAAATATAGAATGGCTTCCTACTGACTTATGTCAGTGGCGAAAAATACCCTCGAAAAACACGTTACAACAATACCTCCGACACTATTACGGCTATCAATCTGAAAATTTGTATAACGATTGAGAGCAATAATAAGATAAGTTCACATAAGGTTACCCATGAGTGAAATTCGAAAGTCCCAAACTATCAAAGCTATACTGTATTTTTCAAATTTATACCAAAGATGTAATATATCAAAAGACGGTTAGGTTTTCATCTCATTAACTTTATTGGTTCAGAAGATATGGCCAAATTACTTCATTTTTATTGGACGCTACATTAAAGTCCCTCGTATTGTAAATTTGACTCTCTCAATTCAATATTTTGTCGTTCACCGTGCACGCACGTTTGAAAATTGCCCTTGGATTTAATGTGCTCCTGAAGATAATTGTCAAGAATTTTTATCATTTTAAATGATCTTGTCGACTTCGTCGTTACGCTGGGATCTGGCGTTACGTTACGGTGACGGACGGACAGATGCACTGAGGTGTGTGACGTCATAGTACCGCTCGGTGCATGTGTACCCCGACAATTTCTACTTCGTTAGTATAAGACAAAAATCACCGATTCTTGGATGTCACGGGTAATCTCGAGAACCACTGGATGGATTTTGATGCAGTTTTCTCCATTCTGTAAAGGATATCTCGAGGAAAGATTATGTAGAAAATAATTTATGTATGATCAAAGGAAGCCAAGCAGTAACGATTTCAGTGAAAAAGTCGAAAACAAACTTGGCGTCCGTGCGCTTCTTAAGCTTACGCTGGGCAAACCGTTAAAAATATCAATATACTATGAGCGTAAGAATTGGTCAGCATGAAAAGTTCTACAAAGACGTCCGCGAGAGCATATCTCTATCTTCAATACATCGCCCACTATAAGTGTTTTTAGACTGGATGGAAGGGGCAAGGTCCCCGCACTGGACCTTGCTTTGCCCTTGGTTTGCACTTGCCCTTCGCGAGTAATTTGAAACAAGATAAGCAAGATAAGTATTATGCAGATAATTTTCTAACATGTCAAGAGTCATTGGCTTCGAGCGAAGCGAGAAGCCTCCAGCCTTTCTAGCATTTTTCAGCATTTGTAGCATTTAAAATGATACAAAGTCTAGTCTTTCAGACTGACTGTCAATTTTTTAATTGATGCAACACAATGTTTCCTATCAGCGAAACAAAATATTTTAAAAAATATTATGCTATTTTTAATACACTATCTTTTATCAGATGAAAACCCAGGGCAATTTTAATTTACCATATAGGCCTACTGTATCTGTGAACTAATTAAGAAAGTTTGAACTGCCTATCTCAAAACCTTTAACGCAAGTAACATTTTATACACAGCAAACTACCCAAAATTTGAAGTATGAGAAAACAGCGATTGGAGATCTACAAGCTCTTTCATTTTTCTTTGTTTAGCATTTGTCCTACAAATTAGCAGGGTCTGCTTTTTCGGTTCTCTGTCGCCATATTACACGATTGTGTTCCATGTCAGGATTTTTTAGATCGGCATGTACAGGGTCTTTCATATAAAGTAAGAACGGGAAGCGGCAGTTTTGTTATCCGCTGCTGTGGTGGCCTTGGCCAAGCTTATGGCGCGCCACGGCCCCCTGCTGTAGTTTTGAAAGCGCGCGCATAGTATAAACTTGTCCTTGCAATAAGCATGCAGGTGTTCAGTCGCTAACATGGTGAGACAGATCATTGCAAGATTTTTTTTTATGTAAAACTTATTTTAACAAAACTCAGCAATTTTTCTAGGTTTATGCCGTGTCTTGTGTGGGGTTGAGCGTAAGAACCTCAAGTTGGCTCATCAGCGGGCTCTTCGTGCTCCCGCCTAGAAAAATTGCTGAGTTTTAACTCACTGGCCATTAAAACCAATATACCATCCTTATTTTAACAAATTTTATCAAACCCTCACACATTGAAAGGAAACATTACGCATGCAATCAGAAACATTACAGTGGCAGAACTCACTCGCGTCAGCCAGAATGTGGTTACCAGATTCAATGCCTGTATAACGCAGAAAGGACGATACTTACAGCATCATTATGAGGTAATATTTCATATATGATTGTACACACGCTTAAAGCAGGGGGCTGTGGCGCGCTACAAGCTCGGCCAAGGTCACCGCAGCATCGGATAACAATACTGCCGCTTGCCGTTCTTACTTTATATGAAAGACCCTGTAGAGTGCCAAGCCAACGCTGTCTTGGTCGTCCTATTGGTCTCTTTCCATCTATCCGCAATGCCAATCCAGTGCGTGCAACTGTTTCAGCAACTCGTAAGCGGGGACGGCTTTCCCTCATTGTTTCAGTAATTGGCGCTACTCCATATCGCATGCTGACATGATAGTGGAGTGTCAAGCCAGATGCCCACCTGAGCATCTTTGTCTTCATCACACCAAGTTGCTCTTCCAACTCCATAGTTGAAGGGCAAGCTTGCCACGGTAGGTGAGTGGTTAACGTGTCGGATTACCAACCCCAAGATTGCAGGTTCGCCCCTGGCCGTGGTAAGTGATTTTTGAAAGGCGACAAAAATCATGACATGGATGTCATACATTGTTGGCATTTTAAAGAACCCATTTGAATTCAGTAGGCCGTGTTCAATGGCAAAATTAATCTCGGGATTTTCCGCCAACACAAAGTTTCTCCATTCTCTACTAGAAAGCGCTGTAGTGTCAAGGAGCTTAGATATCTAACCTCCTTGACTTTCATAGCGTTCAAAGGAACGACGAAAATCGACATGCAAGCTGCCCTCTGGGTGTCAATTAACAAAGCTTGCACCCGGCACCCGAGGTCATACGATATTAATATTATTATTATTATTATTAGTTGAAGGGCAGCACTCTGCCCCATGCAAAGCAATGGGACGGACCACAGAACGATAAACTTTAGACCTAAGCAATTTCAATTTACAATTTATCTGCGAACTAATGTAAAAAGTTTGAACCACCTATCTACAAGCTCGGCTGCTCAGCTGGAAACACACAATAGTGCAGACGCCACGCTCGATGCTGTTCATTGCGCGACGTTGCGAAGTTTCCTCGTAATTACAAATATTCACAGGGGCTTAACGGTTGGTTTGCGCCCACAGGTATCTTAACTCATATTGCTCCCCAGACCCACCCCCTTGCGTGGTTTGATTTTCGACCTCTTATTTTCCGACACTCGTATACAGTGTATGCCATGACATATTTGCTCAGTCCTACCAACAACCCAATTACACTCCCTGAGAACTTGAGTCGTAGACCCTCAATATCTCAGAATCCATGCATGGAAACAATTTCGAACTTACTGTACTGCTCTAATGAACCACAATATTTCAGTTATATTTTGAGAAAATTCCACAATGCCAGTGCAACCAGCATAATTCCGTAGATAAAGATATTACTCTAAATCGGTCTATTTCGAGGAATGAGGAATGAATCTTAAATTTTAAGAAAAGTAGGCACTTAAGTTCGTTACGGAGCTACTTGTTATTCATCGTGTCGTATTCAAGCGATCGAGTTGGCATCTTGTATAATGACTATAATGTTATTGGTACACAACTCTGTGTCGTACAGTATAACCAAACCATCATGGCGGCCGTGGCAAGAATAACAACTTCAAGTTAAATGTTAAGTGTGTACAGGTAATAAAAATACAAAGCAGTCGCAGTTTTGCGGCAAGCTTGAAGAAGCAAGTGCAGGTAAGGCATAGGTATTCGATAGCTAGATATTATTATTATTATTAGTAGTAGTAGTATAATAATAAATCAGAATATTTTTTTTATTTAGTCGATTTACCTTCTAGGTTGGTGTTTCCCACGGACTAAACGAGGGAACTACCACTACCGCTGCTACGGGCTGTGTCCTGGAGCTTGGAACATCTGGTCGGGGTGGATACAACTGGGGAGATGTGATCAGCACTTCGCCCAGGCGGCCTCGCCTGCAAAGCTAACAGGGGCCTCATGAGGGATTGGAGGGAGGGGAAGATTGGGATGAATAGGCAAGGAAGAGGGAAGGAGCTGGCCGTGGCCTTACAGTAGGAACCATCCCGGCATTTGCCCGAAGACGAAGTGGGAAACCACGGAAAACCACTTCGAGGATGGCTGAAGTGGGAATCGAACCCCCTCTACTCATTTTGACCACCCGAGGCTGAGTAGACCCCGTTCCAGTCCTCATACCACTTTTCAAATTTCGAAGCAGAGCCTGGAATCGAACCCAGGACCTCCGGGGCGGTCGCTAATCATGCTGACCGCTACGCAACGGAGGCGACATCAGAATAATAATTACATATTTTAAATTGCTTATCTCCCAGATCATCTTCACCCACGGACTCTGTGATAGATGATTCCTCTACCATCACACAGTGGGCCAGATACCGAATCTGGTTGGTTCTTAAGTTTAGGGGCTGCGACAACACGGTCATGTAGCCCCGTGTACATTGGGCATGTTTAGAATCTGTCTGATAACCGGTGTTACTTGTGATGACTGTATTAGTGTGCGTTATCTGTTTTTTGTTTTTGTTTTTTGTTTTATTCAAGTAAGGACTGCATACTTTTGAATTTTTCAAATAGTTCCTACCTTTGCCGCCAAACGCCACCGTCAACGACTACTAGTTCAAAACGTATCTACCAGACGCCACCGCAGTTGGCTCTTGGAAACGAACGTAGGAACCTAAGAGCTTTGTTTACATTCTTAACCTATACAATTTAGCTTTACACAGGTGTAATTAGTGGAAGGTTCTTTAACATGCCATAAATCTATGACATGGGACCTCCGGCTTTACTTCCCCACCGAAGGAAGGCATACTGAGGGATTTTTAACGCTCTTAAAAAATCCGGTCGCCTCCGTAGCGTAGCGGTCACGGAATTTGAAAAAGTGGTATGAGGACTGGAACGGGGTCTACTCAGCCTCGGGTGTCCCAAATGAGTAGAGGGGGTTCGATTCCCACCTCAGCCATCCTCGAAGTGGTTTTCCGTGGTTTCCCACTTCGTCTTCGGGCAAATGCCGGGATGGTACTGCCCCCGTAATTGAATTATATAGAGACCACGGTGGCTATATTTGAAATTATAATTAGAGTTATGGCTGTCATAGTTATGACGTGGGTAGTCATGACGTAAGCACGGATGACGTAAATGTTATACCAGCAGGCTACTTGAGCTGAGATTCTCAGTGACGTCAGCTTTTAGTCCAGAATGTTCCAAGATTTACGACGCAGTCGCAGGAAACGAGGAATTCTGCTGAGGAAGAAACTATGCTATTGGAGGAGAGGCATGAACCAATGAACGATAGTTTAAAGGAAGACGGAGATTGCTGAAACTATGGTATTTTTTTATTACTTTTGGAATGCAGAATTGTGGAAATCCATTTGCAGTAAAAGCATTGATTTGGAATTTTGGTGAAATTTATTTTCAGTTTTTGAATTTTGAAAATCCGTCATGTATTAACGAAGTTGGAAGTTTTAGCGATGACGCAGTATCACGCTTTGGAAGGGATGGAAACGCCCCTCGTGAAGTTAATAAAAGGGCTTGCGCAGAAGAGAGGAGTCTCTTTCGTTCTCTGATCATTCTGAGATCTCATTCTCAGATCATCGAAGTCTATTGTGAAAGTTCTTTTCTTATACATTCATTATAGTGAGACGTCGAAGTGAACAGGAGTGAAAAGAATCGTCTTTATAACGCGTGGCGAGGCCACTATATTAACGAGATCCAAGTCAAACTAGGTGAAGTTGAAACGGACCTTAGAAAGCTTCTACAAGTTTAGCTTCGAACAGTTAGCGGTCACCGATAAGCTAATTGTATTGTGCAGTGCTACATGCAGTTATAGAGAAAAGCTGAACAATTTCGACCGATTAGTTTAAAAGATATTAGCAGTTTTATACGACTGACAAAAGTGATTATCTCGCCACTAGAGAAGCACTTTTGTATAGCCAGAATCAACGCAACGGCTGACGCTGCGAGTGGAATAGAAAGACTTCAGATTGCTTGGTTACAGAACGATACAGTATAATGGAGCAATTGAATACGGCAGTTTGTTCTTCTAACACTACAACCGAAGAGCAGATGGAAGGCTAAAAGGGCTTATTGCAATTGGGACATACTTCAACGGAGTAAGATAGCGACATGGAACTTCGCTAATTGCTATTCCACACAAGCGAACATGCGGTGAATACCATCTACACCCATGTTTCGTAATTAAAGGCTGAATACCATCGAACAGCCATAGAAACAATTTCATACTCTGAATATGAATAATTTCTTCGGAAATTTCTACAAAACTTCATGGCGATTGTCTACTGGAACTTCAGGGAATTTTTCAAGAGAGGTCAGGGATATCCCGACTCACAAAGAAGATTATTGCCGGAAGGATGTCTATTCGTCTTCAAGGAGCAGAGCGATTCACGGAGAAGGAAGCAGTTCGATTCTCCGAGGGTGCTATTTCCTATTTCGAGGATGGAGCTCAACTTTAACATGGTGAAATGGATCCATCAGCAGTCTTCTTTGGGGAATTTTCCTCTGGAACGTCAATCGGCAGATAAGGTAGTCGTGAACGTTTATTGTATTTGAGTTTATTAATAATGTTTGAGCAACCATTTTTCCCATATTTTTATCCTCATGTTTTTTGCCCTATTTTCTTGTTGAGATTCTTATTCTCAGTACACCTTGATGAGTTTTGCATTTTTCGACGATTTATTAAGACATTGTTATGTCATGGGCATAGTTAATGATTTTGAATCAGTTGAGACTGATATTTGGATTATTCAGTAATTAATATTTTTTGTAGTCACGATTTGACTGTAAGTTAATGATTTTTAATGGCAGATTTAAATTCAGACAGCGTGTCACTTTATTAAAGTAATTCAACCCCAGTTTAATTACTTTGACCAATTTTCTGTCATCATCAAGAAGGAAGAACATTTAAATGATTTTAGAGCGTTAAAATCTCTTACGTTGTCGACGATCTTGGAAATACTAGTCGTTATTTGAATTGATTGCAACACAGACATTTATCGTCAGTTATGAATGAACATTGCTTCATTGACACTTTTGTGAAAGAGTAACTTTAATAAGGAATTATTGAATGCATTAAAGTCAAGTACTTTTGTTAGGAGTTTTTCTCAATTAGAGAATTATATAACGATGTTTGCATTCCCCAGTCTAATTGGATTCTATTCGACTACTTTGCATTTTAGTCGCACTTTATTTGAAGATAGTATTTTTATACTACAATTTCTTTTAGGATGTTAATCTTAAATTTTGATAGACCAGACAGGCGTATATAAGCGTATTCACTATTAAATTTGTTTGTGATTGGCAAGTTTTGACTTCATTTCGGTTCATGAATGAAATCCACGAAGGTTAAATAAAAACAGTTTTGAAACTATTAATGATTATAAAATTTTTAAGTGGAACTATGAATGTATAATCGCTAGTGCAGCGCGTGTTGAAAGTCGCTGAGGTATAATGCCCTTGAATATGAAGGAAGTTCCCACAGGAATTAATGTTAAAGAATTATTTGTGGAAGTTTTTGTAAGTTATGTGGAAGTTTTTAATGCCATATAGATTAATATATGATGATTTTGGGCATATTTTTAATGCAGATTGTGCATTAACTTGTTAGCGAAGGATTTTCCGCTGGAGTAAGATTGTCATAGTTCGTTGAAAATTAATCAAGTGAGTTACTGTTATAATTAACACGAGTTTTGAAAGAATTTGAGATAAGATTTTGAATGAAGGTTGCCGTCACAAATCATTATTAAAACCTTTATTAAACCAGATTGTGACATTAACATGTATAACTAACCTTCATTGGTCGATTATATTAATCACGATTATGAAAATTACCAACCGAATGAACATGTGGCTAATGTATTTCTTAAATTAATAATTTAAACAATTTAAATGTTAATATTGTAAGTAATTGCTGTAAATATTTTTGATAATAATGTAGAACGAGAGTGATGTTAAAGGCGTGCTTATAATATTTTTATTGTCTTTGACAAATATTATAAACAATTTCTTATTGTTATAAATAATTTATGTGATTTTGTTATAAACATTTAAGAGCTAATTAAACATTTGGATTGAAGTTAACAAGTTTAAGAAGTTAATATAATGATCCAATAGGATGTGAGTAAAGTACTTGAAAGATTTGCGTAAATAATGTGAGTTGTCTTGTGGACATTTAAAAGTTTGAGAGAACAAGCTGTATTCTTACGTAACATAGCGTGTGAGAAGGGAGTGCATTTGACCAGTATGCAACAGGCTGTAGGGTAGCCCGCAGCTGTGCCAACATCTGGTTCTCAGGGAGTGAGGTCGTACACACTCTGGCCTTGCGACTATAAATACCATTCTCATGTTTATTAAAAGGAAACCAAATGCTCTATATATGTCACACCCTGACGTCCTTTTCCAATCCAATAGTGTTATGAATATTACGTTATTTGGAGCTCTTGGGAGCTAAAATGTTTAATATCATGTTGTATATTATTTTTGCAAGTCCTACTGGAGGACGTAGTCAGATTGACTTGGGCTACTGATAGCCACGTTGATTTTGTTGTGTTAGTAAAATCATACCCTTTATTAGAAATAAAGCTTTTGTACAGTTCAAAGTTCTCGTCTTCGTCTTGGTTCATTTTTAAATGTCATGGTGGAGGTTATTGTGTGAACAGACTTTAGTGATCCTGTTGTCAACTCAAACCCCGAGATTATTAAGAGGTAAGTAACGGTAAGTATGAACCCCCGTCTATTTTGGTGTGTTCCACAATGATTTCCTGTGAACTTCTGTGCTCTTATCTCGATAGTATCTGTCAGTGCCATTTTCATTGATGTAGCTATGCCGGTGCGATTGATAATTGGCAATCCGATTGAGGGGGCGGATATCTGTCAGCCTACTATCCAGGTAAACGGGGACAGAAAGATTGGCGACCCTAATACGTGGGGCGAATTCGACAAAACTGGATTACCAGGTTGAACGCCAGTAAGAGTGGCAAACCTAAAACGTAGGGTTCGATTAGACTCAAATAAAGAGGTTGATTCTTTGTTAGATGTCTAGGCCAATTGTAGTATTTAAGAGTGTGATTATATAGGAATTAAATGTTGTATTGTATTAGGAAAATTACACTCAGAAAAGATCAGATCTTATACAACTTGAGAAAGGTTAAATAGGCTGGAAACTTAGAAAAATCGCCTATAATCTGGAATCTTATTTTATTTGACCGGCTTATGACATTTTAGTCATATTAAAGATAAAATTAATTATTTAGATTGTAAATGTAAATTATTTGTGTTAGGATATTTTAAAATGAGCCAGGGAAATTTGAACATGTGCTTGAGTTTGTTTCAACATGAAGTATCGTCGAAGGTTAATTATAAGGTAGTTATAAGTTAGATTTAAGACAGAAAATTGATCAAATTTATATATGGTGAAAAGTGTTGCTCAAATGTTGTTATTTTGCTCTTTTGATGTATGTCCCTACAGCAATCCATTTTTGAATAATATTGTAATGGCAGATGAAAGTTTGAGGTTGATGCTAGAGGAGATGTCTGCTAACTTGAAAGCTAGCATGAACAATAGTATGAAGCAGATGCTCAATGAAAGCATAAAGGAGATGGAAGTTAGGAACACTAGTCGAATGGAGGAGAATGCTAGTAATATGTCTGCTAATTTGAATAGTAGTATGAAGGAGATGGAAGCTAGGAATAATAGTCGAATGGAGGAGAATATGAAGGTTCTTCATACTAGTGCTGCTAATTTAGAGGAGAATATGTCGCGTTTACAGATTAATACCCTAGGAATTGAGAATACTGTAACGGACATGCGTACAGACGTGTCTAATGTCCATAAAGATGTGTCTATTGTGCATAAAAGTGTTGATGATGTTAAAAATGATGTGTCTAAGGTACAGAAAGACCTTACAATGTTAAATTTAGATGTAGCTAATGTCCGAGGGGATATTTCTTGTGCTAGAGCCGAAGTAGTTGTTGTCAAAAACGATGTTGCGACTGTCCAAGACAAGGTCGAGGAAGTCCAAAAAGAAATTCAAAAAGCTAGAACTGATGTATCCAATGTTCAGGTAGACATTAATAACATTCATGCGGATATAACTGAGGTGCAAAGTGACATAACTAAGATTCAGGTAGAGGTCAACACAGTTTTCGTAGATATCACTAACGTCCAAACTGATGTAAATAAAGTCAGGGAAGAAATCGAAAACTCAAAAACTCTTTGTACGCGTAATATAACTGCATTAGCGACTAGGTTAGTCGATGAATCAGTTAGAACAACAACGTCTTTAGCAGAGTTGAAGTATGATGTAGAGGTCATGAGAACACAGGTATTAGACCACAATAGAGTATTAAAAGAGGATATCGAAGTAGACATAGCCGAAATGTTAACAGCAAACGTAGCGGTATGGAAAGACGAGTGGAATAAGTCAAGTGGGGAACATGTAACCCAAATTCAGGAAAGGATTGAAAGAAAACTTGCCAGTAAGCAGATAGAAATTAACAATGAAGTAGTACAGATTAGGAAAGATTTAAGCGTCAGGATAAATTCGCTATCCGAAAAACAAGTTGACGATAGAACACAACTAGATCAGGATATGCAAACTTTAAAATCTACATTAGAGGAACAGATGCATAAAGTTGTCTCGGATGTAAATGAAACGACGAGTAAACTGAAAAATTTGAAGTTAGGAGAGGCTAGTTTAATGGAGAACTACAAAGAAGAGATAGTCAAGAAAGTCTTAACAGAAATCACCGACAAGGATACAGAAGGCTTAGCTTGCGAATTGAATAGGAATTATGCTAGAAGACATAACCTAGAGCCAGAAGAAAGAGACGTGACTCCTGAAGAACGTGTATCCAGATTCAGAGAGGAGGATGACGAGAGGAATATGGAACCTGAGTGGAATTATCGAGATAGTGGGAAAAACTATCCGGATTCATATCCGAGGAACGTGACGGTCATCAGGAATTTCGAAGACAAACCACAAAAATTCAGTAACACTGATAGTTTGACACCTATAGAGTATGTAAGGAATCTCAAAGATTATTTCATCGAAGCTCACATTCCCAGAGAGAGAGAGAGAGATGAAGATAGTAGAGAGATATCTGATTGGAGGACCCCTTGAATGGTTTCGCGCATTTAGATACACATTCAGTAACTTTGACGAGTTTGCAGAGGCATTAATCAAACGATTTTGGTCCATAGAAGCGCAGAATTCGTTAAGAGCGGAGGTGTATTCAAGAAAATACTCAGGTACTCTTCCAACGAGGTACGCTGATTTCTTTACGAGTCAGTTGTCCCGCTTGAGATTTTTGCAACCCCCATTGTCCACGGAGCAACTAATAGATGCGATTTCTCGTATGCTGCCAGTTGAGGTGAGAAGACTTATAATTTCGTCCAACATCAGGGATTTATCCAGCATGGATGAATTACTAAGAAGGTTAGACTACACAAGTCCAATGCCTAACGTAGTCCAGAAAGGTCAAAGGCAGGAGTTTAAAGAAATCAATACGGTATACATGGACCAAGTCCAACAAACTGACAAGCCAGAGCAGGAGAAAACTGACAATGTAGGTCCTCACAGGAATAATCAGTTTAGAAATTACAGATCACAAGGTTACCGACCGTATCAACAGAGAAGAGGTTGGAACTACAACCGAGGAAACTACAATGGAAGAGGCAGATATTACAACAATAATGGGTATAACCGTAACTATAATAGGAATAACCAAAACCAAAATAGAAACCAGAATACTCAAGGTCAGGTTATGACACCTGATCAGTATCAGCAAAGAGAGAAGGAAAGCCAGCAATACTTAAAAGAATTAAGGGATAAAGAAGCTGACAATCAAAAGAAAAGGCAGGATGTTGTAATCGATCCTGGACCTTCTACGAGCCAGCAAAATTTTGAGGTCGGTAACACACAAAAAAAAAAGCCGATTTCTCAACGTCAGTGAGAACCTGTAAATACATTGCCACACCACACCTGATTACGATTAATGAGATATACGAAGTTACCGATGAAGATTTACTAGAAGAGAGGGGTATTGTTAAAGAGGAAAGACCATGTGCATTACCTATTATTGCTGTACGGATAGATGGACAGCAGTACAAAGCCCTGATGGATACTGGTGCTATTATTTCCATCATTTCAGAGGAATGTTATCAAAGTCTGCTAAGAGGAGAGAACATGACAGTTCTACCTGTTTCTACCGTCAAAGTGAGAGGGATATTCCAAGATAAGGCAGTGAAATGCAAGATTCAAGTGTTATTGAACTTTGAGATCAATGGAAGGAATTATGAACAGATCTTCATTGTGGTGAGCAAGATCAATTTTGATATGGTGCTTGGAATCGATTTTATATCGAAGGTCGGAGCTATTATTGACATGAAGAACAGAAGTATTAGCTTTAATGATGGGTACATAATCACAGAAGAGATAGAAGAACAGGACGTGAAAAACAGTCTGGAAATAGACCTTAGGGAAGAAATTTTGAATACAATAATTAATGAAGTGGAAAATTTAGAAGAAATACCCAGTAGAAAAACTGAAGGATTTGAAGAAATTCAGGGGGAATTTGAGGATCTGATAAAGGAATTCCAAGATATTTTCGATGAAAAGCCTGGATTGATTAAAGATTATAAGTACAAGATAAGACTGACAGATGAAACCCCCTTACCAGAAGAGAATATACCCCATTCCTGAGAAATACTATCAAGAAGTACGAGGGTTAATCAGAAAAATGGAGGTAGACGGGATTATTAGAAAACAGGCGTCGTCTTATATAAACCCCATCACAGTAGTAAAGAAAAGTAATGGTCAGATACGTCTTTGTCTCGATGCCAGGACCATCAACTTGAAGATTCTTCCAGAAAATGACAGACCACCCAAGATTAGAGATCTGCTTCGGAAATTCAAAGGGAGAGCTTGTTTCAGCGTTCTTGACTTGACGTCTTCATTTTATCAAGTTCAACTAGAAGAGGATAGTATGCAGTACACTGGATTCCTATTTGACCAGACGTCATGGGTCTTTGCCAGAATGCCTTTTGGAATGGTTAACAGTGGACCAGCACTTATTCGAGCACTTGATAGTAAGCTCACTGACGAAGTGAAAGAAAATGTAATCTGCTACATTGACGATTTAATCGTATCTTCACCCAGCACCGCAGAACATTTAGTGCACTTGAGAAAGTTGTTCGAGAATTTAAGGGAGGCCAATATTAAGGTGAACTTTGGAAAATGTCAATTCTTGAAGAAGGAGATAAATTATTTGGGGCATACTATTGATAAAGATGGATATCATCCAAACATGAAAAATGTAGATGCGATCACGAGATTTCCAAAGCCAACTAAGGTAAAACAAGTCAGAGAATTTGTAGGTGCATGCCAATTTATTAGCAGCCACTGTCCAAGATACTCGGAAATTATGGCTCCTCTGTATGACTTACTCAAGAAGAACAACAGATGGAAATGGAGTACCGCTGCAGACGAGGCTTTTGAGAAAGCAAAAGAGATGCTCAAAAATAATGTGAAACTGGAGTACCCAGACTTTGAGAAGGTGTTCTATATTGAGTCTGATGCATCAAGAATAGGCATTAGTGCAGTCTTATACCAGAAAGACGAGGCAGGCAACAAGCACTACATTGCGTTCACTAGTCGGAAGTTGAAAAAGCACGAGGAAAACTACTTCACGACAGAGCTTGAAGCGTTAGCTTTTGTGACAGCTTTACAAGCCTGGAAGAAAATCCTGCTGGGACATAAGGTCATCATTATTACTGACCATAAAGCACTTCAGTTTATGTTGCAAACTGACATGTCGAGTGATAGATTGACACGTTGGGCTTTGTTCACCCAACAGTTTAACGCTACTATCGTCCACCAGCCTGGGAAAGATAACTTACTGGCTGATGCTCTATCACGTAACCCTATTAAAAATGTGCAGATACACCATGTACAATTGGAGCAAGAAGATGAAGAAACCGTTAGGAGGTTAGCCCGAATCGGTGTGTCACAGAAGAGACACGCTCCAATAAGGAAAATGTACAGGTTCCTCAAGGGTTACATGGACAATACGGATGTTGACTATGAAGCTACACGGAGAAATTCACGACACTTTGTCTTGAGTGGAGACATAGTATGCAAGTATGCTGACTCTGCGCATACAAAACTTCGAATAGTCGTGCCACCTAAACTTGTTGTCAATTTAGTGTGGGTAGCTCATCACGCAACTGGACATGCCGGTTTAGATAAAACTCTTAATACACTTAAAGAGAGATTTATCTGGACTAACATGCGTTCCAGCATTGCCAAGGTCATTAGATTCTGTGACAAATGTCAAAGAGCAAAGTATGCTTCTGCTTTACTAAAGGGAAAACCGAAGGCGATGATTCCTTCTAAGCCAAACGAACTCATGGCGACGGATATATTTGGCCCCTGTCCGAAGGGATACCAGGGTAACCAATACCTGTTGGTGACCGTGGATGTTTTCTCTAAATTTGTTACAATGAGTCCCATGCAGAAAGCTAACACGAGGAACGTAGTAAGCAGACTGGAAAATGCTGTATTTCCTAAAGCTGGTATACCGGAATATCTACTGTCAGATCATGGAACGCAGTTTACGTCCGTGGAATTTGCAGCGGATATGGAAAGGCTTGGCATTAAGCACTTATTTTCAAGCGTGCGTTACCCTGAATCGAATTCCTCAGAAAGATATATGGCTGAATTTTCGAAATTCTGTCGAATTTTCTGTCCAAATGATCATTCTGGTTGGGTGAGATTTGTACCCCTTATTGAGGAATGTCTGAACTCTACAGTGCATGAGAGCACAGGAGAAGTGCCAATGCGACTTCATCTAGGAAGAAACCCAGAAAGGCCGTGGGATAATCTTTTCAACCACATACCGAGAGATCCCGACATAGGAAGACAGCAGAGGATTGACAAGGCAAAGGAACAACTCCAGAAAGCAGCAGAGAAACGATTGAAAAGAGTAGCTGGAAAACGTTTTGGTACACCCTTTCAAGTTGGAAATCTTGTATTATTACGCAGACCTGTCAAGGCTGATATGTCCAAGAAAATATACCCCAAATTTGGATTAGTGTTCCTGGGGCCATTTAGGATTACGAACGCCTATGGAAACAACTGTTATGAACTCTACGATGATGAGAATAATGTCGTTTACGGCAAGTTCAATGCTGGAAATTTAAAAAGATACTATCCTAGAGTAAGCCAGTAATAATTCAATTTCGTGTTCAAGAGAGTTGAGATACTTGTAACATTGAGTTTAAAAACAATTTGCAACTGTTTTTAAAACGTGGTGAGAGGAGAATGCCCCCGTAATTGAATTATATAGAGACCACGGTGGCTATATTTGAAATTATAATTAGAGTTATGGCTGTCATAGTTATGACGTGGGTAGTCATGACGTAAGCACGGATGACGTAAATGTTATACCAGCAGGCTACTTGAGCTGAGATTCTCAGTGACGTCAGCTTTTAGTCCAGAATGTTCCAAGATTTACGACGCAGTCGCAGGAAACGAGGAATTCTGCTGAGGAAGAAACTATGCTATTGGAGGAGAGGCATGAACCAATGAACGATAGTTTAAAGGAAGACGGAGATTGCTGAAACTATGGTATTTTTTTATTACTTTTGGAATGCAGAATTGTGGAAATCCATTTGCAGTAAAAGCATTGATTTGGAATTTTGGTGAAATTTATTTTCAGTTTTTGAATTTTGAAAATCCGTCATGTATTAACGAAGTTGGAAGTTTTAGCGATGACGCAGTATCACGCTTTGGAAGGGATGGAAACGCCCCTCGTGAAGTTAATAAAAGGGCTTGCGCAGAAGAGAGGAGTCTCTTTCGTTCTCTGATCATTCTGAGATCTCATTCTCAGATCATCGAAGTCTATTGTGAAAGTTCTTTTCTTATACATTCATTATAGTGAGACGTCGAAGTGAACAGGAGTGAAAAGAATCGTCTTTATAACGCGTGGCGAGGCCACTATATTAACGAGATCCAAGTCAAACTAGGTGAAGTTGAAACGGACCTTAGAAAGCTTCTACAAGTTTAGCTTCGAACAGTTAGCGGTCACCGATAAGCTAATTGTATTGTGCAGTGCTACATGCAGTTATAGAGAAAAGCTGAACAATT
Source organism: Meconema thalassinum (assembly GCA_946902985.2). Taxonomy (NCBI): domain Eukaryota; kingdom Metazoa; phylum Arthropoda; class Insecta; order Orthoptera; family Tettigoniidae; genus Meconema; species Meconema thalassinum. Next base: position 2,053,351,271 of record OX336388.2, on the reverse strand, counting down.
TCGACCGATTAGTTTAAAAGATATTAGCAGTTTTATACGACTGACAAAAGTGATTATCTCGCCACTAGAGAAGCACTTTTGTATAGCCAGAATCAACGCAACGGCTGACGCTGCGAGTGGAATAGAAAGACTTCAGATTGCTTGGTTACAGAACGATACAGTATAATGGAGCAATTGAATACGGCAGTTTGTTCTTCTAACACTACAACCGAAGAGCAGATGGAAGGCTAAAAGGGCTTATTGCAATTGGGACATACTTCAACGGAGTAAGATAGCGACATGGAACTTCGCTAATTGCTATTCCACACAAGCGAACATGCGGTGAATACCATCTACACCCATGTTTCGTAATTAAAGGCTGAATACCATCGAACAGCCATAGAAACAATTTCATACTCTGAATATGAATAATTTCTTCGGAAATTTCTACAAAACTTCATGGCGATTGTCTACTGGAACTTCAGGGAATTTTTCAAGAGAGGTCAGGGATATCCCGACTCACAAAGAAGATTATTGCCGGAAGGATGTCTATTCGTCTTCAAGGAGCAGAGCGATTCACGGAGAAGGAAGCAGTTCGATTCTCCGAGGGTGCTATTTCCTATTTCGAGGATGGAGCTCAACTTTAACATGGTGAAATGGATCCATCAGCAGTCTTCTTTGGGGAATTTTCCTCTGGAACGTCAATCGGCAGATAAGGTAGTCGTGAACGTTTATTGTATTTGAGTTTATTAATAATGTTTGAGCAACCATTTTTCCCATATTTTTATCCTCATGTTTTTTGCCCTATTTTCTTGTTGAGATTCTTATTCTCAGTACACCTTGATGAGTTTTGCATTTTTCGACGATTTATTAAGACATTGTTATGTCATGGGCATAGTTAATGATTTTGAATCAGTTGAGACTGATATTTGGATTATTCAGTAATTAATATTTTTTGTAGTCACGATTTGACTGTAAGTTAATGATTTTTAATGGCAGATTTAAATTCAGACAGCGTGTCACTTTATTAAAGTAATTCAACCCCAGTTTAATTACTTTGACCAATTTTCTGTCATCATCAAGAAGGAAGAACATTTAAATGATTTTAGAGCGTTAAAATCTCTTACGTTGTCGACGATCTTGGAAATACTAGTCGTTATTTGAATTGATTGCAACACAGACATTTATCGTCAGTTATGAATGAACATTGCTTCATTGACACTTTTGTGAAAGAGTAACTTTAATAAGGAATTATTGAATGCATTAAAGTCAAGTACTTTTGTTAGGAGTTTTTCTCAATTAGAGAATTATATAACGATGTTTGCATTCCCCAGTCTAATTGGATTCTATTCGACTACTTTGCATTTTAGTCGCACTTTATTTGAAGATAGTATTTTTATACTACAATTTCTTTTAGGATGTTAATCTTAAATTTTGATAGACCAGACAGGCGTATATAAGCGTATTCACTATTAAATTTGTTTGTGATTGGCAAGTTTTGACTTCATTTCGGTTCATGAATGAAATCCACGAAGGTTAAATAAAAACAGTTTTGAAACTATTAATGATTATAAAATTTTTAAGTGGAACTATGAATGTATAATCGCTAGTGCAGCGCGTGTTGAAAGTCGCTGAGGTATAATGCCCTTGAATATGAAGGAAGTTCCCACAGGAATTAATGTTAAAGAATTATTTGTGGAAGTTTTTGTAAGTTATGTGGAAGTTTTTAATGCCATATAGATTAATATATGATGATTTTGGGCATATTTTTAATGCAGATTGTGCATTAACTTGTTAGCGAAGGATTTTCCGCTGGAGTAAGATTGTCATAGTTCGTTGAAAATTAATCAAGTAAGTTACTGTTATAATTAACACGAGTTTTGAAAGAATTTGAGATAAGATTTTGAATGAAGGTTGCCGTCACAAATCATTATTAAAACCTTTATTAAACCAGATTGTGACATTAACATGTATAACTAACCTTCATTGGTCGATTATATTAATCACGATTATGAAAATTACCAACCGAATGAACATGTGGCTAATGTATTTCTTAAATTAATAATTTAAACAATTTAAATGTTAATATTGTAAGTAATTGCTGTAAATATTTTTGATAATAATGTAGAACGAGAGTGATGTTAAAGGCGTGCTTATAATATTTTTATTGTCTTTGACAAATATTATAAACAATTTCTTATTGTTATAAATAATTTATGTGATTTTGTTATAAACATTTAAGAGCTAATTAAACATTTGGATTGAAGTTAACAAGTTTAAGAAATTAATATAATGATCCAATAGGATGTGAGTAAAGTACTTGAAAGATTTGCGTAAATAATGTGAGTTGTCTTGTGGACATTTAAAAGTTTGAGAGAACAAGCTGTATTCTTACGTAACATAGCGTGTGAGAAGGGAGTGCATTTGACCAGTATGCAACAGGCTGTAGGGTAGCCCGCAGCTGTGCCAACATCTGGTTCTCAGGGAGTGAGGTCGTACACACTCTGGCCTTGCGACTATAAATACCATTCTCATGTTTATTAAAAGGAAACCAAATGCTCTATATATGTCACACCCTGACGTCCTTTTCCAATCCAATAGTGTTATGAATATTACGTTATTTGGAGCTCTTGGGAGCTAAAATGTTTAATATCATGTTGTATATTATTTTTGCAAGTCCTACTGGAGGACGTAGTCAGATTGACTTGGGCTACTGATAGCCACGTTGATTTTGTTGTGTTAGTAAAATCATACCCTTTATTAGAAATAAAGCTTTTGTACAGTTCAAAGTTCTCGTCTTCGTCTTGGTTCATTTTTAAATGTCATGGTGGAGGTTATTGTGTGAACAGACTTTAGTGATCCTGTTGTCAACTCAAACCCCGAGATTATTAAGAGGTAAGTAACGGTAAGTATGAACCCCCGTCTATTTTGGTGTGTTCCACAATGATTTCCTGTGAACTTCTGTGCTCTTATCTCGATAGTATCTGTCAGTGCCATTTTCATTGATGTAGCTATGCCGGTGCGATTGATAATTGGCAATCCGATTGAGGGGGCGGATATCTGTCAGCCTACTATCCAGGTAAACGGGGACAGTACCTTCTTCAAGGCCACGGCCACCTCCTTCCCTCTTCCTTGCCTAGCCATCCTGACCTTCCAACACCTTCCCTCGTGAGGCCCCTGTTCGTTTTGCAGGTGAGGCCACCTGGGCGAGGTACCAATCACACCTCACCAGTTGTATCCCCTCTGTTTAGATGTTCCCAGCTCTAGGACACTGCCCATAGAGACGGTAGAGGTGAGTTCCCTCGCTGAGTCCGTGGGTTCCACCAACCTGGAGGGTAAACGACTAAGAAAGAAAGAAAGAAAGAAAGAAAGAAAGAAAGAAGAAATAATCCGACGACTTCGGCCGGATTTGAACCCGCATCATGGGCATAGAAGCTCAGCATGCTACCGACTATGCCACCGAAGCCGCCGATACTGAATCTGATGGTACAAAAATATTTTTTGTACAGATTGCATTTCTTTCGTGATAATTTTGCTAAAAATAATAAATTTAATTATTTACAGCTCTTTGAAAATGATATTTTAAAATCACATTGGAATGAACTTAGGACCATCTGATACACTTCGTTAGAACATCTTTCTAGGTCTAGGTTTTTCTACACATAAGTTATCAGTGAGGTAACCGTCCCTTTTTTGCTTTTCAGCACCTCGTACAAATCTCTACGCGTCAAGATAGGATAGTGCGAGTCCCCTGCTGGCGCGTCTCTGCAATCAATAATCATTTTCTACAGTAAGGGCAATAAACCGGAATATCTGTTACTTGCCACATAAAGTCAAATAATATCCCTAAATAATGGCATAAAAATCATAGTGCGATATTGAGCATATTTTTATATAAACCTTGGTGAAACTGAAAAAATCACACAAAATAAACGAACGTTTCACGTCACGTCTTTATCAGAATAAAGAAATTCTATGTCCAATCAATTAAAATATAATTATACCAGCAATAGAGATCATACCTGAAGGATTACATTCCATATTCTCTCACATGAGAAATATAATTGGAACACTCACAAAACTATGATCACCCTTGACAGCTGAACCATGAATGGAATGTAACAGATATTGCTGTTTATTGCTATTACAGTAGAAAATGATTATTGATTGCCGAGACGTGCCAGAAGGGGACTCACACTATTTTGACGCGTAGGGATTTGTACGAGGTGCTGAAACCAAAAAAAAGGGACGGTTACCTCACTGATAACTTATGTGCAGAAAAACCTAGACCTAGAAGGATGTTCTAACGAAGTGTATCGGGCCATTCAGATGGTCCTAAGTTCATTCCAATGTGATTTTAAAATATCCTTTCCAAAGGGCTGTAAATACGGTACTTACAATTATTATTTTTTAGCAAAATTATCACGAAAGAAATGTAATCTGTACAAAAATACTTTTGTCCCGTCAGATTCGGTATCTGGCCCACTGTGCGTCGCACTAATAAATACATTCATAAGAAATACGTATATACATGGTCGTTATGAATATGAAGTACCTAGCCATTTATAGAATCTCTACATAGTATAAAGCTAAGTCCCCGAATCTTGGATGTAACGGGTAATCTCGAGAACCAGAAGATGGATTTTGATGCGGTTTTCACCATTCTGTAAAGGATTTCTCGAGGAAGGTTTCTGCAGAAAAACATTCATTTATAACCAAAGGAAGCCGAGCAGTAACGATTTCAGTGAATCGAGTCGAAGAAAACCCTGCCGACCGTGCGCCTTTTAAGCTTACGCTGCGTGAACTGTTAAAAATATCTATATACTACGAGTGAAGAAGGAAAAGCATGAAATGTTCTACAAAATGTCCTCGGCAGCATATCTCTATCTTTAATACATCGCCCACTATAAGTTTTTACGGTTTCATTTCTTCCAACAATCTCAATTCAGTGGAAATTTAAATTACTAGCTTTGGAGCGAGTTTATGAGCTAGCGAGCCTATCACCCCAGCTTTGGCCAACATCAAACTGTCGAGTCGTGTCGAGTTAAGACTTCAGAGAATAGTATATGTGTTTGGAGTTTCACTGTTCACCTCGGCTTTTCTGAATTGCGCCTGGGACCTTCCGTCCTTGCACCTTTTAAGCTTACGATGGGCAAACCGTTCAAGATACCGGACGAAGCTGGGGTGGGTTGCTAGTTTTATATAAAGAAAACTGAAGAACTATCGTTGGGAACAACTCTTCTTGTCTTTTATATTAAGATAGTACCAATTACCTGCTACGCGATCAGTAAAATTTGGATTTTCTTCCTCCTGCTAATTTGAATACGCTGGAGGCAGTGTAAGCTACTCATTTAAACTGTTCCCTTTGTCTATCAAGAACACCCTTGAGCAGCCTTGTTTATCGACTGGCAAATACTGACTTCTTCATCAGGGAGCTTGTAAAAAAAAAAAATACAGATTCGGAGGGGAAGTAAAGCCGGCGGTCCCATGTCATAGATTTATGGCATGTTAAAGAACCTTCCACTAATTACACCTGTGTGAAGCTAAATTATAGGTTAAAAATTTTGAACAACGCTCTTAGGTTCCAACGATCGTAGCCAGGAGCCGACTGCGATGGCGTCTAGTAACCAAGTTCTGAACTAGTAGTCGTTGACGGTGGTGTTTGACGGCAAAAGTAGGAATTACTTGAAATTCAATGTCTGCAGCCCTTACTTGAATTAAAAACAGATAACACACACTAATACAGTCATTACAATTAACACCGGTTATCAGGCAGATTCTACACAACCCAAAGTACACGGGGCTACGTGACCGCGTTGTCGCAGCCCCTAAACTAAGGAACCAACCAACAACATACAGAAGCATATAATGAAACTCACTTCAAGGGGAAGGTGACCCCGCTTTTTCACCCCTTAAAACAACAATAACTAATCTCACGTTATAGAGAGGGACCAGAAATCAGCGATCATTTAACACGAATGTAAATGTATACTCCAGGACTGATACCCATGGCTTCTACTGTAATGATAATGTTATTGGTTTTACGTCCCTTTTAAATACTGCCAGGGTAGTTAAAAGGGACGTAAAACCAATAACATTATTATTATTATTATTATTATTATTAATATTAATATTAAATACTGCGGGTTTTAGAGACGCCAGGGTGCAGGAATTTCGCCCCAAAGGGGATCTTTAAGGTGCCAGTAAATCTACTGACACGGCTCCCTCACATTTGCGCACCCTCAAATGCCAACTTGCTGCGCCAGGATACGATTCTGCAATCCTGGACTCAGCAAGCGAGAACCACGCAGCCAGCTGCTTTGCACTGTAGAATTTGTGGCCAAAGAGGGTTTCACAATGCACTCTGTGTGGACAGTATCATATACTCCCTCCGTTCCATAATAAGCTATGGTATAGACAGAGGATTAATGCTCTGAATTATTGCACATGCATATCCGTGTAGAGGTCGGGTATTATATAGTACTAGCAGACCCGTGCGAGAAATTTCGCATGTTCATAAGTCATACTTTCCCCAATAGATTTATAATGAGTGACTTAAGGAGAAAGGATGTTATGTTATTATGTCATCCAAATGATTATAGAACACGATTTTCATTTCAGTTAGAAATCCAATCTGTACGTTTTCTAACTTAAGAAGGCAATCACTGAAAATTCTATCATCATAAACTCACCGGTTATTCGATATTTATGAAAGTATCTTGGTCAAGATTTCCCGCTTTATCTTGTTGGCTGAGGAGCCTCCTTCTCCCTTATCAGGACAGTCCTTGTTGGAAAACTTCTTCACGCCCCGCTTACAGTCAGGCTTCTTTGTTCCTAAGTGCAACGATCAGCGCTAAACTCCTTTGCACGTTACCTACAGGGGTGCTTTCCTTGTTCTGTGTGTAGCACTCAACGCTAAACTCCTTTGCACGTTATCTACAGGGGTGCTTTCGCTTTCCCGAGTGGAGCGTCAGCATGAGAGCGTGCTGTGGCTGGTTTCTTTATTTGATATTTATGAAATTAAAATGCAATTTGTCACTGTTAATTCCATTTCTGTGCTGAGTCCATTGGTTGAGAGCTTAGCCGTAACACTCACCGGATATTCGATACATTTCAGTCAGAATTGCAAGTTGTACGTTCCCTAACTTAAGAAGGCAATCACTGAAAATTGGATCATCATAACCCTCATCGGTTATTTGATATTTATGAAATTAAACGATTTGAGTACCCACTCCATTGATTTAGTAGGCTAATTCTGAAAACCATGGGAAATGATAGAAGAAAAACCTGTAAAAGAATTAATGTTTAATAGTTCTAAGGTTTTAGACGCCGTAACACACGCAGGTTATACGATTTGGAGTACTCAATCCATTGATTTACTGTTTCTGAAAACCATGCGAAATTATCGATATTTATGAAATTAGAATACTGAAGAAAAACCTGTAAAATAATTAACGTTTAATAGTTTTAAGGGTTTAGACGACAACTCATAATTGCGGCATGTTTGAGCATCAGTATTTGCAAATCTCACACTTCTTACAAAAATTGATATTTATGCAATTCGAATGCAATTCGTCACCGCTAATTTATGAAATTATACGATTTGAGTACACATTCCTTTGATTTACTGTTTCTGAAATCGATGACAAATGATAAAGGAAAGATCTCAGAATGTTAAAATGATACTAAACAGGCGTCACAGCTGCTAAGATGTGAAATGGACAGCAATTATGGAGCGTATTTTCCTACAGCAACAGTATCTGAAAATCGCACACTTCGTATAAATTATAGACATTTATGAAATTAGAAAATCTCGCTTGTTCATAAACCACACTTTTCCCAATAGGTTTATAATGAGAGACTTAAGGAGAAAGGTTGTTATGTTTTCATTTCATTCAAATTATTATAGAACACTGTTTACAATTCAGTTAGAATTCCAAGTCCTACGTTCTCTAACTTAAAGAAAATCACTGAAAATTAGATCATCATAACACACACCAGTTATTCGATATTTATGAAAGCATCTTGGTCATGATTTCCTGAGGAGCCTCCTTCTCCCTTATCAGGACAGCCCTGGTTTGAAAAATTCTTCACGCCCCGCTTACAGTGAGGCTTTAAGAGCTACGATCAGCGCTAAACGTTTTTGCACGTTACCTACAGGGGTGCTTTCCTTGTTCTGTGTGTAGCACTCAACGCTAAACTCCTTTGCACGTTACCTACAGGGGTGCTTTCCTTGTTCTGTGTGTAGCACTCAACGCTAAACTCCTTTGCACGTTACCTACAGGGGTGCTTTCCTTGTTCTGTGTGTAGCACTCAACGCTAAACTCCTTTGCACGTTACCTACAGGGGTGCTTTTGCTTTCCCGAGTGGAGCGTCAGCATCAGAGCGTGCTGTGGCTGGTTTCTTTCTTTAATATTTATGAAATTAAAATGCAATTCGTCACTGTTAATTCCATTTCTGTGCTGAGTCCATTGGTTGAGAGCTTAGCCGTAACACTCACCGGTTATTCCATACATTTCAGTCAGAATTGCAAGTTGTACGTTCCCTAACTTAAGAAGGCAATCACTGAAAATTGGATCATCATAACACTCATCGGTTATTCGATATTTATGAAATTAAACGATTTGAGTACCCAATCCATTGATTTAGTAATTCTGAAAACCATGGGAAATGATAGAAGAAAACCCTGTAAATGAATTGATTTTTAATAGTTCTAAGGTTTTAGACGCCATAACACACGCAGGTTATACGATTTAGAGTACTCAATCCATTGATTTACTGTTTCTGAAAACCATGCGAAATGATCGATATTTATGAAATTAGAATGCTGAAGAAAAACCTGTAAAATAATTAACGTTTAATAGTTTTAAGGGTTTAGACGACAACTCATAATTGCGGCATGTTAGAGCATCAGTATTTGCAAATCGCACACTTCTTACAAAAATTGATATTTATGCAATTCGAATGCGATTCGTCACTGCTAATTTATGAAATTATACGATTTGAGTACACATTCCTTTAATTTACTGTTTCTGAAATCGATGCAAAATGATAAAGTAAAGACCTCAGAATGTTAAAATGACAAAAAAAATGGCGTCACAGCGGCCAAAATGTGAAATGGACACGAATTATGGAGTGTATATTCCTGCAGCAACAGTAACTGCAAATCGCACACTTCGTACAGTTTTTTTAAAGTCTTTTTTTGAAGAAATTATAGATATTTATGAAATTAGAGTGCAATGCGTCACTGGTAATGTATATTCTCTTTCATTTGAATGCTCATTTTTCACGATCGGTGTCTTGTGAGCGCCGCAGGAGGGATCTAGACTACTGAAATAATATATATGATGATGATGATGTGCAGTAGTGAAGCGATCCTTCATTCAAACAGTGCGTAATGCACTACAAGCCTTGCAAAGTAATCATATGAGTATGGTGTTGGGCATAATAATAATAATGTCGTATGGCCTCGGATGCCGGGTGCAAGCTTTGTTATTTGACGCCCAGAGGGCAGCTTGCATATTTCGAATTTTGTCGTTCCTTGGAACGCAATGAATTCAAGTAGGTTAGTGGGTGTTGGCGGAAAATCCCGAGATTAATTTTACCATTATGAACACGGCCAACTGAATTCAAATGGGTTCTTTAACATGCCAACAACGTATGACATGCATGTCGTGATATTTGTCGCCTTTCTAAAATCACTTACCATGGCCAGGAGCGAGCCTGCAAGCTTTGATGTGCTGTGATACAGTGTATATTTGTTTCCTTTCATTGTATCATAAGTGTAATATCTTAGTTGCTTAGCTTCTTTGGAATAGAGTTGAGACTGAGATGAGTACAGACTATGGTGTTCATTATTGCCCTCCCAATATCACGATATATGGACATCAGTCAGGTGAGCACCAGGGCGAGTAAACACACAAATAATCGAGATAAATGTGCATAGAAATGCCAATACAAAACAATTAACAGCCGAATGTCGTGGTGCCATTCTACAATTCCTACTTCTATTCAAGAAGAATGGTACCTTAACGACAGGTGCCACTGAGACAGCTGCAATGAAATTCCAGGTAACAACTGATGATGATGATGATAATTGTTGTTTTAAGGGGCCTAACATCTAGGTTATCGGCCCCTAATGGTCTGGGTGATGGTGAAAATGACAATGAAATTGAAACCAGAACGAAAATTAAGTGAGACGGAAAATACGTACAAAAAGAAACTCAGATTGAAACTACTGTACTCACAAAATGGAGAGCGGTAATACTTACAAAAGGGAATTTAGAACGAAAATACTCACAAAAGGAATAGATTGAGAAATATGTATAAAATGTAGGTTAGGTTCAAAATATGTACAAACTGCAATGTAGAGTCGAAATACGTACACAATGCAATTGAGCTTCAAAATACTTACAAAATGCAATTGAAATTGAAAATACACAATGCAATTCAGACTGTAAAATTCCTATTTCAGATCCAAAATACTCACAAAGTGCAATTGAAATTCAAAATGCTTACAAAATGCAATTGAAATTGAAAATGCTTACAAAATGTACGGTAGATTCAAACTACTCATTTGGATGGACAATACTTACAAAATGCAATTTAGATTGAAAATACTTACAAAATGTAATTTAGATTCAAAATAGCCACAAAATGCAATTTAGATTCAAAATACTTGCAAAATTCGGTTTAGTTTGAAAATACTTACAAAATGCAATTGAAATTAAAAAAAAAAATACAAAAGTCCCATCCCCTATATTGAAAGACTTACTAAAAAGCATTTTAGATTGTCAATCTTTACAAAATGCAATTGAGGTTGAAAACACTCGCAAAATATAGGCTAATTTAGATCGAAAAGACTTACAAAATGCAACATAGATTGAAAATACCTACAAAATGGAGTGTAGGTGCAAAAAAAATCGCTAAAGGGAATTTAGTAACACAGGGAGCCAATTAACAAAATCCGTGCGGGAATCTTAAAGAGAAAAGGAAATATAATGAAAAGAAAACAAGAGGTCTGACCCCTCGAAGGAGGAGGGATCAGGAAAGATGAGACAAGGGTCGATTAAGGCAGGAAAGTGAAAGACTCCCTAGGCCTCGGATACCCTAATGCCGTAGGGGTCGGAAAAGAACAAGAGTTGACCAAGGGAGGTCGACAGGAAAGAAGACGGAGAGGAGCCCGGCACAAGTAAGTGGAAGCAATGCCGGACTCAGCTGGGGTCCCGTGGTCACCAACCCACGTCCCACTAGATGTGAGCCTCTGGGGGGCAACTTTAACTAGTTCGCGCATTTGGCATCGTGCTAAGGCTCATGACCAAAGGGTATTAAATGCAAACTAGATGCAATAGCAGGAGCACAAGAAACACCTCAAATTGATGTGGACTGTGTAGCAAAATGTTGCAGACATACACTATTCCATCATGATTAGTAACAGAATGTACTGCAGCATCTGCTTACCATATGTTGTAACATCAATACTCCATATTGTATTGATGGCATTGGTTTTCACGCCCAAGTAATTAAAACTCAGCAAAACTTATAGGTTTCTGCCGTGTCTCTTGCGGGATTTCCTTATTAATCAAGAAAGTGAAAGGAAGCATTTGGAACACTAGGAATAATGTATGCTACCGGTATACTTGCTATGGTATTTTATAATTTGTAGTCTGAGCTCATATAGACCTAGGTACACCGAGTCAGACTCATCAAAGAAATTCGAGGTAAAACCTTTAACTATTTCACGCATTTGGCGTGTTGTTTCATCTGGCTACATTACAGCAACCCATAATGATAGTCTAGTTCAGTACGCGTACCCATTCGTGGCACGCAACGAACCGGTTACGGATGCGCCGAAAATAAACGGTAACGGCGGGCGCCATGTTTCCATCATACGTGTCCGTCGTAATGTACCGGCGCGCAGTGGCGTCTTATTCAATAAGGTCAATGCCCCCACCCTACCCTAACCCCAGTCACTTTCACCGCTGCACTACTATTGTCTTGATTTGTCTATTTTTGCCAAACTAATCGCTAGAATTAACTGGTTTTCAATAAAATCAAAACTAATAGTACATTATGCAACGAGCCTATAATGGCTATAATTAAGACACGAGTATCTTCATAAAACGAGCGTATGCGAGTTTTATAATTTCCATACGAGTGTCTTAATTACCATTATAGGCGAGTTGCATACGACTGTTTATGTTCGACGATAATTATAACTTTATTATATGTTTTAACATAAATATTCATAAATATCTGTGGGATTCAGTTAATTCAGTTATTAGTGAACAGAGCGCATGCGTGGTCAAGGCACTCCGGAAGCAGAGACCATTCACTTTGCTTGACAACACAGAAATATGTTGGATTTTGAGCGCATGCGCGAAGGTATCCTCATCTAATTGGCCACACGACTGTTTCTCGAGTTCTGATTGGTGGGAGAAACTGTTTCATAATGGAAAATAGTGTTATGAGCCTCATTATGATACAGTTTTCCTACACATAATGTTTACATTTCGACATCGTCGAACATAAACAATCTTATGTACTGTAATTATTGTTTATTTTTCTTAGCTACATGTTCATCCATCATCATTTGTGGAAATAAATAAATAAATAAAAGTAAAATTGAAAATTATATTTAGCATTTTATTGAAGTGAAATGCATACTAGCAGTTAACAAATCATAAATTAAAAAATATTAGTTATACTGTATTCAAAAATAAGTTATAAATAGTAGTAAGTTATTTTTCATTATTAATGTCTTTATTCGCCTAAGTTATGTACATAATGCCCGTAAATTATTAAACGGTTTTTAGGGGGCACTAATCTAGATAGATATGTATAAAGGGGTACGGGACGAAAATAGGGTGGGAACCGCTTGTCTAGTTGGTACCAATATAACGGCCACCTTTGACTACCACTTTGCAGATCTGGAAAGTAGGCTGTCTAGTTCTTAACAGAACACCTATTTTAATTTTGTATTTTGTGATTGTTTACGTTTAGCCATATTCTGAGCGTTAACATCCAACAAATATATTACACTTATTCACGATCTATTATCTCAATGTTAGCCTTAATACATCTTGGAAGGTTTCGAAGAACCTTTCTCCACATTTCTGTAGCCTATCATACTCATCATGATACCAAACTCTTTGTAGATATACTTTTTGGCTAGCTCCTTATCAACTGGCCTCCGAACTCACCTGACATTAACCCGCGAGGACTGGCGCTTGGGTATTTTTGACCCGAGGCTTCAATAATGCCCTATATTTTCGGTTTGGTCAGCCCTTATTTCCTGTCTCTTACTATACCTTCCTTCCTAGACTTTAACTTCACCCTGCAAAAGAAACATGTCTATAGCTTTTTTGAACATCCAAGTTATTTCTATAGACTATTATTTACGGTTGGGTCAGATTTACCCATGGCGCCAGTCCTCGCGTGACAATATTCGGCTTACGTTAGTCGGGGCAATCTGTAAACAATAAGGGGGAAAATCCAAATATTTTGGTGCAGCACAATCACACAGCTCACGTTCTTGTTGATCCATGTTTATGGTCTATGGACACCTTGACATCAGCTCCTTTGATCAAAAGAATTGAGATGACTGCTTTGCCGCCACTTTCAAGGCCAATGGTAATGTCACGAAAATTATTGTCATTTTGCTGCACGTTGAATTTGAAAAATATAAATAAACCTCGTTGTATACTGGGAATAGTTCATAGGAAGACACCAGGGGTAAAATTACGTCATTGAAATCCGTACGACTACGATAAAAGGGGAGTTACACACAATGGGTCAATATGACCCGGCACGAGTCCTCGTGTTATAATGTTTCACGCCAGTTCTCAAGGGATAATCTGAGGCACTAGTTGGACTGATGATGATGATGATAATTGTTGTTTTAAGGGACCTAACATCTAGGTTATCGGCCCCTGATGGTTTGGGTGATCGTGAAGATGAAAATGAAATGCAAACTTAAAAACTAAAACTAACTACTAACCTACATACTAGAAGAATAAATGGAAAACTAAAGGAGAATAAGGTAAATAAAGGACAGGAGGAAAAGAAATGCCCTCAACCCTCGAAGAATGCGGATTGAGGGACTTGGAAGGAAGGAGAGCTATGAAAGGCAGATACGAAAGTGAAAGAGGAGAGGGTTCACCCCACAGATAAGGGATAAAAGGGGGAAACCGGACCCAGCTCAGGAATCCCTCGGGGTCGCCAACTCCCGAACTCACCAGCCGTGAGCCTCTGAGGGTGTAGCATTAGCTAGGGTGCCCCAAAAGTGGTGGTACTACATACACCCTGCCTCCTTGAGGGCCTTGAGCAGAAGGCAGGAGATAACAGGAAAAGAAAAAGAAGGCTGACCCCTCGCAGAAGGAGGGAATCGGTAAAGATGAGACAAGGGCCAATTAAGGCGGGAAATGAAGAGACTCCCTAGGCCTCGGATACCCTAATACCGTCGGGGTCGGAAGAGAACAAGAGTTGACCAAGTGAGGTCGAAAGGAAAGAAGACAGAGAGGAAGCCGGCACAAGTAAGTGGAAGCAATGCCAGACTCAGCTGGTTCGACTGAATGGCGACTAATCGGATAACTGAATACATCAGTCGCATCACTCAGGCTTGTTGAATATTGAGGGTTATTGTTTGAAATGAAATCACAATTGTAAAGGAACTAGCCCATGGGTCACAAACTGTAAATAAATGTTAGATTTTACCTTTGCATATATCGAACAATGCCTTCGCAAGTTAGTAAACTGTAGCGTATTAATCTTAACCTACTGTAAAGCGGCTCGAGCCCGGCCCAGCAGCGGTAATTGCATCCCGGAAGATCAAAGTGCTACACGGATGGATAGCTGCTCATCATCGACAGCGCGCGGTAATGTCTTGTCAGAAGGGGGACATTTAGCAGGCCTTGTGCTAATGGCTTTGCGTGCAACACAATACTGCAAAATATGATTTATTAAAAATATACCCACACTCATCTAGATGAAGTTAAATTAACGCCCCTCTATCCACCCATGCATCTACTGTACTACCTGAAGATACATATTGAGACTCGTCTTCGATACTCTGTGGTCTGAGAGCTGGAACGGGCTGCACTCAGTCATTTGAGCCAATTCAGAAAGTTTCTTTGTCGTGCTTTCCCACTTTCTTTTTTATTCTTCAGTCAGTCATCACTAAGGTTCGGATGTTAAGGAAAAGTCATATTTTTTTTCCTGAGCTCATTTTACCCGAAATATGAAAAATAAGTTTGAATTATGGGTCCCTGACCACGTTTAAAGCAATTTGATGTTGCCTATAAATGCATATTTTGGCCATTTTTATTGTTTTGTTCATATTTTAGTGATATAAGGTCATATTTGGTTATAATTTCAGCATTTTTGTTTAAATTGAGGCGTCGTCAACAAGGTACGTGTTATCTGCGTCGAGTTTAAACACAGGTTTTCCGATTAGTGTAGTAGATATATTTTTCTTTCTTTTCCCGGAACAGGCAGATAACAGGTTTAGAAGACCTGATTCCAAGAAGGCGCTCCTCTACGGACGTCTTTTAGCACATCTTTCTGGACAAGTTAGATTGCGACACTGTAAGCATGAGGTCACAGAACATGACTATAGTGTGCTTCCACCTTTCAATAGAATGCCACTCCAGTAGATATTAGCTCGGAAGCAATTGGCAAACAAGGAAATGCCATGTTTTTTACGTCATATTTTCTAGTTTTTAGGTCATATTTGCTTGCATATTTTGAACTTCTTTAGGTCTTAAACTTCCGAACCCTAGTCATCACAATAAAGGAATTGCTAGGTAACACTGATCTAAATGTAATGATTTTCAGTCGGTCAACACGAAAAAAATATACATGCGATTAATACATAAGATCGGTTGGTCTGTTGGTCAGTCAGTTGGTCAGTCGGTCGTTTCATCGGTCAGTCGGCTGGTCCGTCGGTCAGTCAGACAGTCAGTCGGTCGGTCAGTCGTTTCATCGGTCAGTCGGTTGGTCAGTCAGTCAGTCGGTCGGTCCGTCGGTTGATCAATCGGCAAGTCCTTCCGTCAGTCGGTCGGTCGGTCGGTCGTTTCATCGGTCAGTCGGATGGTCCGTCGGTCAGTTGGTCAGTCGGTTGGTCAGTCAGTCGATCCGTCGGTTGATCAATCGGCAAGTCCTTCCGTCAGTCGGTTGGTCCGTCGGTCAGTTGGTCAGTCGGTTGGTCAGTCAGTCGATCCGTCGGTTGATCAATCGGCAAGTCCTTCCGTCAGTCGGTTGGTCGGTCGGTCGGTCGTTTCATCGGTCAGTCGGATGGTCCGTCGGTCAGTTGGTCAGTCGGTTGGTCAGTCAGTCGATCCATCGGTTGATCAATCGGCAAGTCCTTCCGTCAGTCGGTTGGTCGGTCGGTCGGTCGTTTCATCGGTCAGTCGGATGGTCCGTCGGTCAGTTGGTCAGTCGGTTGGTCAGTCAGTCGATCCGTCGGTTGATCAATCGGCAAGTCCTTCCGTCAGTCGGTTGGTCGGTCGGTCGGTCGTTTAATCGGTCAGTCGGATGGTCCGTCGGTCAGTTGGTCAGTCGGTTGGTCAGTCAGTCGATCCGTCGGTTGATCAATCGGTTAATCCTTTGGTAAGTCAGGCGGTTGTGTTTTTTTAGCATATAAACCTTTTAAATTGCACAATAATGAAAACTTTCAGACCCCCTCAGCAACGCATTAACCACAGTAATTCAAAGAGACATTTAACACATTTTTATTATTACTACCAAAGGTAACTACGCTTGTTAAGAAGCAGTAGTAGGCCATGATGTCAAGCTATCTGTGGACTCGGTAGTCGAAACCCACAGTTGGCCGTACTTGAAATGGTTTTCCATGGTTTCCCATTTTCAACTCCAGGAAAACGCCAGCTCCGTATACTCTATCAGGCCACGACCGCTTCTTTGCCCCCATTGGTTCATTTCATTTCAACTCTCCTCATGAGATTGGATTCAGGAAGGGCATCCAGCAGTAAAAATCACCCGCCGCATAAACCTTCACCACATCCTATCCTCGAGCCCGTAGAATAACAGGTTCTAGACTTTGCATTATTATTATTATTATTACAATTTATTATTATTGCAATCACATTCATTTCTCCACATAATTGGGACAAATCAACATATCGTCGGCTTGTTTGCAAGACGGTATGACAACTTCTTTTAGGGTGGCGCATTGAGAAACGAGTGAACAATGGAACAGGTCTCCAAGATGACGGCCTTCTGCATGGTGATACGTAGACCTCGATGCATTCCCAATATTTCAAGATTGCGAGCCAATGATTAAGGAATGATGCCAGGAGAAGAAATGACTATGGGCAAAACCACTTCACTTTCCTGTCTCCACATTTGCAGTATTTCCTCAGTCAAGGAACGTATTTTGCAGTTCACTTTACGATGTCCATTGTCTAAATAGGTATAGTGTAGACTATATTTAGTAAATAGGTCCCTCAATGAACGAGAATGGACCCCCTGTCGGGTTTCGAAGTCGTGGTCAGTAACAGAGTACTGGAGCAGACTGCTGCGGTTTAGGTGGGACTACGGAAGCACTTGCTGACTTTTTGGAGAAGTCAAGCCACTACTCGCCGTGGCGAGCGCTCTAATGCACAAGGCTTGTTGGCCGTCCATCCCGACAAGGGGCAATCGATTGAGATGCGCGGGATCAAAAACCTCCCGCTCTCTCCACTTCCATAGTGCTGACACTTGTACAAACAATATTCCCCATGAGGTGATGGACGCACAAGTACCTTCTTATTACCGACAGCAGTGGTGACGCTCGCTAAAGCGCAGCGTTATATTATTGAGCCTCCCTGCTGGCTCGGCAGACGCCCCACATCCTTGCCCAGTTCCATTCATCTTCATCAATTCCATTTCTCATCCCGGCACTTAGGTCGCCGACGGGCGTCGACTAGAAAGACCTGTACTTGGCCTCTCAGGAGGCCACACGACAAAAGAAACGTTATTATTGTTATTTTCTTATTCGTTATGCCTAATTACCGAGCGCGTTAGAACTTATTCTTTCTAATATTCGTCCACTGTGCTCTCTTTTGCGTCCTTCTGTCCATCCAGTGTTCTTCGGTGGCGTAGTTGGTAGCATGTTGAACTGCTGTGCCCAAGACAGTGGGTTCAAACCCAGCCGAAGTCGTCGGATTTTTTAAGAGCGTTAAAAATCCTTCAGTATGCCTTCCTTCGGAGGGAAAGTAAAGCCGGCGCGGTGGTCCCATGTCATAGATTTATGGCATGTCAAAGATCCTTCCACAGACTATACTTGTGTGCAGGTAAATTGTTAGGTTAGATTTCGTCGGAACGCTCTATCAAAGTTCCAACGTTCATCACTGGGTATCATTGATATCTGGTAGCGAAGGTTGGAACTACTTGGAATTGAACGGAACTTGTAGCTCACCCTAAGGGTGTCCGCTGGAAGCAGCTTACAGACTCAGGCGAGCCGAAGATGTCCACGGACACTCCAGGCACTAAAAGCCATACGATAAATAAATAAATCTTCTGTGTAGGTTTCTCGGCAAATTTGTGTCTGATTATTAGGGTTGTTTTAATAAGTTCTGAAGATTAAAAACCTTAGTTAGTTAGTTATTTTTGTTTTAAGGGGCGGAACTACGAGGTCATCTGCCCCTTTTAAAAACCCTAAGTCAATATTAATTTGTACTTTTTATTGTACCGGTTTTGGCAACATTGTGGCCTTCCTCAGCGCAAATAACAATATGAATAGAAATGCAAGACTTAGGTTGTTCTCAAAACTATTTCTAAACAATTAACAGTCTAAAAATTAGAAAATACATACACTTGGAATATTTATTTCAACGATATCAATCCACAGTTTCTTCACAATGATACATGATTATACCCATCCTGGCAACTTCAATCTTAACCATTTTTGTTTTTGTTTTGTCTATATAACACTGTTCCTTCTTCAAGCTTGTTTTATATCAAGATTTCTTTCTTTCGTATTTAACGTATTTTTGTAACAGATCTGGTTTTTATTTTTAGCCTATTTTCAATTTTGAAAAAATAGGCTTATGAGATCACCTTTTGTCCGTGTGTGTGTGCGTGTGTGTGATTCGTGTGTGTGTGCCCCCCCCCCCCCCTCTAATAAAATCTAAACGGCAGGAGCGATTTCCATGAAACTCGGAAAGTTCATAGCACTATTCCCGGCGACCTCGACCGTGCCCTTCAAATTTTGTTACGACTCATCAATCTAACATGGCGGCTGTGCGAAATATTTCACCAGCATTCAATATCTCCGAAACTATTACCGATATTACCCTGACATTTTCTATGGTGATAGAGGGAACTACTATAAGTTCACTTATGTGACTTTTGAAAACCTGGTAACTACAAAACGAACATGGCGGCCAAGCAAATTTGCGACTTTTAAATAGACGTTTCTCGCGATTTGACCAACCAAACGCAATGAAACTTGGTACAGTATATGTTTATATACATTGTAATGCACCGACATCTAACTTCGTTCAATTGTTTACATAATCACAAGATGGCGGATGTGCGAAATATTTCACCGGCATTCTATATCTCTGAAACTATTAGCGGTATCTCCCAAAAATTTGTACTGAGATAAAGGGCACTACTGGAAGTCCATCTATAAGATTTTCAAAAACCGGTTAACTACAAAACGAACATGGCGGCCAAGCGAATTTGAACATTTTAAATAGACCTTTCACGCGATTTAATGTTCCAAGCGCACTGAAACCTGGTACAGGAAATATTTATACACATTGTAATCCACTGGTATCTAATTTAGTTCAATTGTTTACATAACCTCAAGATGGCGGCAGTGCGAATTTTAAAATTAAGTTTTTATTTCTTGTGATATAGTCATGCGATCGAAGTGAAAGTTTGAAAAATGAACCTACGCAATAATTTTCCTTTAATGGTACATGACTCTATGGCCTATACATTTAACAATCCAATATGGCGACCATCCGAAATATTTAGACGATACTGAATATCTACGAATCTATTTTAGCAATCAAACTGCATTTTTTAATGTTCATAGGGGCTATGAACTTAAGTTCACCTATAGGACTTTAAATAACCTGGTGATGACAAATCCAACATGGCGGTGACGCGAATTATAAATATTCACATGGACGTTTCTCGCAATTCAACCATCCGCGTGCAGTGAAACTTGGTACAGTAAATCTTTATCCGAATGTTAATCCACTGGCATCTAATTTATTTCAATTGTTTCCATAACCTCAAGATGGCAGCTGTGCAAAATTTTAAAATGACCTTGTTTTTTCTTGTGTCCTAATTATGCGATTGAAGTTTGAATACTACACGTTCACAATAATCTGCATGTAACAGTACATAACTCTAGGACCTACATATATAAAATCCGACATGGCGACCATCCGAAATATTTAGTCGGTTCTCAATATCTACGAATCTATTACAGCAATCAAACAGAAATTGTGTATGTTGATAGTGGCAATTAACATAAGTAGGATATATGAAAATAGGCTGTATAGTTCTTCACGGAACTACTTGTTTAGCTTTTAGATGATTAATTTTTTAGAAATAGTTTTGAGAACAACCTTCTTTTCTGGTGAAATTTTTATGATCGACCCTGGCGAAATGTAAATATGTCAGAAAACTGTATAATGAGGATCATTATAGTACAAGTTTTCATTATGATACAGTTTCTCCCACCAATCAGAGCTCAAGAAACAGTTGTGTGACCAATTAGGTGAGGTTAGCATCGCACCTGCGCTCACTTCCATGGCCCGCTATTTTAAATTTCACTGCCTGTCGAGTGTCATAGTGGGATATTCCAGGAGGCCATGATCAAATACAAGGTATTCTCTGCGTCACATGTGCTCTGTTCAAAACATAAAACTGGTGAAATCTCGACAGATATTTATGAACATTTATGTTCGAACATAAAATAGTTATAATTATCGTCAAACATAAACAGTCGTATGCAACTCACCTATAATGGCAATAATTAAGACACGAGTATGTTTATACAACAAGGAGCGAGTTTTATAATTTCCATACGAGTGTCTTAAATAGTGTTGCATATTGTACTAGTCTTGCTTTATTATTTGCGCTCAGGATGGCCACAATGAAGCCGAGACTGGTACAACAAAAGTACAAAGTAATATTGACTTAAGGTTGCTAATCTCCAGAACTTATTATACCGTCAATAAGGAACAGGGCTAACAAGGTCATTTTCATGTCACAAATAGGGTTATTTTGTTATGAATAATATCTTCGTCAATACCAATTTCTTGTATGTCTTGTGTTATTTCTACCAGCCAACTGTTGTGGTTTTTCAGAGATTGTGCTAGGTTTATATTCTTCTTTGTTAGCCCAAAGTCATCCACTATGTATAAGTTACCATACAATTTTCAGTCTCGTTTCTCTGGTGGTATCTTTGATTGTTTTCAATATTTTGATAGATTTCATGTAGCTTCTGTTTCATCCATACCCCGTTTTCTTATTTTGTTGTTTGGATTTTTCTAAGGATTTTTCTCTCAAATTTCTCAAGTTCAAGTTGGTTCCTTAGTTTAGGAGCTGCGACAACGCGGTCATGTAGCCCCGTGTACTTTGGGTGTGTGTAGAATCTGTCTGATAACCGGTGTAAATTGTGATGACTGTATTAGTGTGTGTTATCAGTTTTTAATTCAAGTAAGGACTGCAGACGATAATTTCATGTAGTTTCTACTTTCACCACCAAATGCTACCGTCCACGATACCTAGCTGTGAACTTGGCTACTACTAGATGCCATCGCAACCAGCGCCCGGTGAAGGACGTTGGAAATTAAAAGCATTAATCAAACCTAACCTACAAATTTTGGCAACTCACAACTATAGTT
Source organism: Meconema thalassinum (assembly GCA_946902985.2). Taxonomy (NCBI): domain Eukaryota; kingdom Metazoa; phylum Arthropoda; class Insecta; order Orthoptera; family Tettigoniidae; genus Meconema; species Meconema thalassinum. The sequence continues at coordinate 2,053,329,423 of OX336388.2, read as the reverse complement.
AGTGGAAGGTTCGTTTTCATGCCATAAATCTGTATCTATGACATGGGACCGCTGTGGCGTTAAAATCCTTCAGTATGCCTTCCTTCGGAGGGGAAGGAAAGCCGGCGGTCCCATGCCATAGATTTATGGCATGTAAAGGAACCTTCCACTAATTACACTTGTGTGAAGCTAAATTTTCAGGTTAGATTTCGTTGAAACGCTCTATCAAAGTTCCAACGTTCACCACTAGGCGTCAGTGACATCTGGTAGCGAAAGTTGGAACTACTTGAAATTGAACGGAACTTGCAGCTCACCCCATGGGTGTCCACATTGAAGCAGCTACAGCCTCTGACGAGCCGAACTTGTCGTTGGACACTCCCGGCACTAAAAGTCAGACGCTAAATAAATAAATAAATAAATAAATAAATAAATAAATAAATAAATAAATAAATAAATAAATATGTCGATGCTTTCTCCGAGGCCTGATATAGGTCATCTTCCGCGCAGGATGTTGGACACAGTTGACAGTGGAGCAGGTGTTTTCTGGTCTGATCTTCTCCACAATCACACAAGTTGGTGTGACAAGATAAGGCTATATTAAGGAAGATAGCACCATCAACTTTGGATCTGCGTGTTCCTGATCTTAACCTATTTAGAGACGCCTTGTCATAGTGCGGTGGCAAGGTTTCAGACATTCTTTTGCAGCCAGAGGGAAGCGGGGCTTTTAACTGTCCACATTTGCAACCTTGCTCTTCCATCGGTATTTGAGGTGCCCTCTTTGTTCTTAAAAATCTCTTTGCTCGTACAGCTCATGCCCATATAACGGAAAAGTTAATTTTTAACAACTCTCTTCTTTTCCTTGTAGTCTGCTATTTCTCTTCGAACAGGAGGTGGTGATATTCCTGCTTGGTGGTAAAGCCATTCGACTGAAGTGGTTTAATAACTGTACTCTCTAAACTGGGTAGGAACCAAAGGCCATGAAGCCCCCGAGTGGCAGACAGAAAATCTGATATTATTTGCTCATTAAAATTGAATGGATAAGCCTAATTAGCTTCACGCATGTGTTCATGGAAATCAAAATTGTTCCATAGTTCAGGGAATATATTGCCCGTAGGAATGCTTGTCCATTAAAGTAAACGCGTTAACTGGAAGAGATAATTGAATACTATCGCTGCATACATACAAATCCACTCGAAATAACAGGTTTGCATTGATCGAACACTGTGCGTTGTACTGTATACCAGTAAACAAAAACATACTTTGTGCATACTGCTGGCTAACACACATCAGAAAGCAACACTATGTCCTGTAAATTGTTAGGAATTTTTGATGAGGAGTAATGTAAACCAGAAATTTTCAAAAGGCAGCCCGCGGACCAAATCTGCCGCCTCCCCCCTCCCCCGAGATTTCTACTGGCCCACCATGGGAAGCGAGATAAAGTTTGAATAATTCAAAGAAATTTGCCACTTTTCTGAAGACGGAGTTCATTAGATACAGCGCGACAAGTTGATCTGAAGCCCCGGAAAATATGCAAACTACTAGGATTTCCCTTGCCCCTCCTGTCATCATGTTGCTGGATCTACTGCTATTTGCTGCCGTGGAAAGGCGTGACTTGAGTAATAAATAGGTTGAAAGTTCCGCCTGATCAATACTTTTTATTAAATAAAGATCACTGTGTGGTCATTGGTGGGACAAGTTTCAAGGCCTAATTGTTTTTGATCCCATCATCACCCGATATGAATAAATAAATGTCAAAGACACAAAAATGTATAGCGTAACACACTAAAAAGCCCCTTGTTTAACTTTATATGGTGCACCATAAAGCAGGATAGGAAATTAAATAGTGCACCATAAAGAAGGATGGGAAATTGAATAGTGTTAACATACTACATTAATAATAACGCAACAACTATAGAAGTGCTTCAAACCGACTGAGCAATAATATCCGTGAATAAGATTGACACGTTACACAAGTTTTTACTAACTTTTGTAATATAAATATTTCAGGCTGTTCCAGCCGAACTGCTCGCCAGTATGGAACGGAATACTCGCCGCCTTGCGTGAGTAAACCTGCAACATGCAGTACAGCTCCGCTGGGGTGCTTGCAGTCACTGCGTGGTAGATACATCAAGACTGGCAGGAAGCGAATGGACTTGTATTATAACTTTCGCCCAGTGACGTATTGGCTATCACCTCCAGTCCCTCTCCAACCGTACTCCGAGCATCACTGCTGAGTACTCGCGTATACGCATACTCTAACTCGAGGATTTGGAACAGCCTGGTATAGGCAATATATTTGTGCATAAGAATAATGCATAAACAACGTACCTTATCTTAGCCCAAGTGAATAGGATCTGAAGATGATCGCGTGAAGATTGAAACATGTCTAAGCACCCACTCTTTTGTTCATAAAAACGTGTTATTTTTGATAAATATCTTATGTAATATTTCTTTCAGGTTAGGGTGTTTAAATACTTGTTCTCCCGCCTAATGTAATAGGGCAGAATTTGTGTTCACAAACACTGAAAAATGGCTTCTAATAGGCCTACTTCTATTTTAAGCACTCAGGAATTAATTGTAACTCCTCGCCCCATCATATTGGGTACACTTGTGTTGACCGACTGAAAAGCTTCTACTTATTTATTTATTTACTTATTTATTTATTTATCGTATGGCTTTAGGACATGTTCGGCTCGCCTGAGTCAGTAGCTGTTTCCAGCGGACACCCTTAGGATGAGCTACAAGTTCCGTTCAATTTCAAGTAGTTCCAACTTTCGCTAGCAGATATCAATGATACCTAGTGATGAACGTTGGAATTTCCGATAGAGCGTTCCGACGAAATCTAACCTAACAATTTAGCTTCACACAAGTTTAGTCTGTGGAAGGATCTTCTACATCCCTTAAATCTATGACACGGGACCGCCGGCTTTACTTCCCCTCCGAAGGAAGGTATACTGAAGGATTTTTAACGCTCTTAAAAAATCCGACGACTTCAGTCGGGTTTGATCCCGCTATATTGGGAACGGCAGTTCAGCATGCTACCAACTACACCACCGAAGCCCCAAGCTTCTACTAGTACATTGCAAATAACAACAGTCTTTAGACTCATACAATAATTTTTATATATAGACTATTAATAATTGGAAAGAATGACCCGCCAGTTGAAACATGAATTAAATGTCGGGAGGAAAGTGCATATCAAAAATATTAAAATTCTGTTTATTTACTGTATTTAAAATAACCTACCGAGTTCTACAAAAACAACAGAGCAATTAATTAGAAATGAAATTACAATGCTTCGTGGTTGCGGTGCGAGTTGTCGATATTTACAGCATGACAAACCTGCCAAACATTGCAGATGTTCCCACATGATTTCCGTAGGGCAATGGGACAGTTGCCTGAAGACAATATACGATGTTCCACGGTGGACTACACAATGTATGACTCATGTTAACCACATCAACACATAACTTAAGGAGGCGAATATCTCGAACAGATTCAGAACAATGAAAATTATTATCACTCAATATATATAAACTTTATCACATGGTTCAAGAAAACTATGGCATTTAATCTGTGGAACTACAGTGAGAGCCTTCCCTATAGATAAAGTTATGCGGACGTGGATATCCGCAGAATATTTCGCCAAGAGGATAAAGTTGGCATGGCTGTGCGGATAGCGGATAAGCTGCGGATAATGTCTGGAGTAAATTTGCGGATAGTTTTTTTTTAGAAAAAGTTACAATCCGAATTTGTTTAATACCACTACTAGAACCCGGATGTGTATGACATATCATATGTTTCCATTATAATTCTTTTTCATGACAAATAAAAGACGATGATTTAAGCTAATCCCATTCAAATTATGTCAGTAAGCATAATTAATACTCCGAACAGAAAAGGTTTGCAATTCTGGTGGTATAACATTCATTTTAAACATAGCACATGTCATACATAACCTAGAGGAACGACTTTCTCCTCAAATGTCAAAATGTGTTGCTTTAATACTTAATGCTTTATCTATATAAAACATATTATTGTAATGCCAGTAGATTCGGATGTCATGCGGATGCAGGGCGGATAACAGTCATGCGGATGCGAATAACAGTCGTGCGGATGCGGGGCGGATGTGGATGCGGATAACGTTTTGTTTATCCGCGCCAGGCTCCACCTATAAAACGGAGTCTCATCGGACCGTGTGACGAGCAGAAAGTGATTAGTCACCGCCAGTTGACTAGCCCTTGCTGATTACAGAATGGTGGGTCGGAAAAGCTGGAAGGCTGTCATTGCATATATTGGTGAAATACTGTAGGCTATCTCGTATCCCGTGAACATGGTTAGGTATGGAACATAACATCGACATTTCCTAGTGGAAGCTTATCTTCTCAAGAAGAAGTATTTCAGTAAATGTGCTAGTATCAGCGGCGTGCGTTTTGTACTTGTGGGGGAACCTCAAGCAAAATGTATACAGAAACAATATGCGTATTCTGGAGGCTCTCAAGACTGAAATAACTGCACAGATACGAAATGTGTGTTAAGAAAATGAAGGACTGCATTTCCAACGACGATTCTGAGTTTCATGTAAGTAATGATGATTATTAAATACCTCAATGAACTAGTTGGGCGCTACGCTGCTGCTAGTACCAGTGCCTTGCTCGACAGATGGCTAGTTAGAGTACCCCTCACTGTAGAAAGCTCCTTTTACATTAGGTACCTCTATTGTGTGTTTGAGTCTTCAGTCTTTTGACTGGTTTGATGCAGCTCTTCATGCCTCCCTGTCCTGAGCTAATCGTTTCATCTCTACATAGCTACCACACCCTACATCCGAGTCAATCTGTTTAACATATTCTAACCTTGGTCTACCCCTACAGTTCTTGTCCTCAACCCTTACTTCCATAACTAAACTTGCTATTCCTGGGTGTCTTGGTATGTGTCATACTAACCTATCTCTTCTCTTCATTAGCAGTCGCCAGAAACATCTCTCCTCTCCCACTCGTCTTAATACCCCTTCGTTTGTAACCCTATCTACCCATCTGATCTTCATCATTCTCCTGTAACACCACATTTCAAATGCTTCAATTCTCCTCTTTTATGCTGCACCAATAGTCCAAGTTTCACTTCCATAGCGCGCCACGCTCCAGACAAAGGCTTTCAAAAATGACTTCCTAATACCAAAATCTATATTCGATGTCTATATACCTCTATTAACACCATCTAATTTGTTACAAATATTTTATGTCTTCACTATAAATAGTGTATCTTTAGAAGACAACCAGCAGGTCTAGGAAACTGGTCCTTTGACTCTATCATCTCAATGATACCATTGTTACTATTTTCTAAGGAATTTTATTGGCAACACTACCTTTAAATATTTACTTAAAATATACCCGAAACATTGTGCACCAGTAGAGCACTTCGGCATATTTAAAATTATTTTCTTATATATACTCTGTTTCATTGCACGTCCAATGTATGTCTTAGCAAACATATCGTAAGTATGACTATTTAAGGAGTCCCCAGGTCTATCAACTGCCTAGTAACATTCTGAGAACAATTGTGCCCTAGACTCAAAATCGTAGAATCTGTTCATATAAACAGCTTGAATTTTGATCAACATGTTTACATAATTATATCAGTGTTACTAAAATAATTGAACATACGTTTATGTGTTCCATGTTGAACTGCATGTAACTTGCATAACATTCAGTGGATTTCCACCAAATTTTGCATAGCCTATAGAAATAACTAGTGCACGTTCTCGGTTATACCAACTATCTAATAACTCTCCTTGGCATTTGAGTCACGGACTCTCAATATTTCAGAATTCTGTAAGGAAATAATTTCGAAGATTTTGTACTTCTCTATTAGGCAAATCCTGTAATGCAGATCTTGAGCAATAATGCCAATGCTATCAGTATTATAAACAGGTTTAATCATAGGAATAGGGATTGAATCTTAAATTTTAGGAAAATTATGATCTTTATTTCGTCACGGAACTAGCCTCCTTTTTCTTATTGCTATTAGAACTTACTGTAGATATTGGCAGTACTTAAATATGGAACAGGAGAGGTTGGGGAACACTAATGAATTGTTGCTGTGGAAGGAACAGGTGAGGGGTGTTTGGCAGGCTATCCACTAAAGAGTTAGTATGTCGGATAGTGAAAACGTTGTCACATTGCCAGTGATAGTCCTGGGATTACCTCGCCAAGAGCTCCTTGTCGTAAAAGAGTGAGTGGTCAAGATCTGCTGATGCAGCGAGACCCGAATGAGGTCATGACAAGACAGCAACCACGCCTGGCTCTCAACTGTGCAAGTTATTGTGCTCTGTAGCTTACTCAGCACGTATACTTATTTATTCTATTAACTCAATTTACGTACCCGTCGTTTATATGTTTATAATAATCTCTATCTCTATATATATAACAAGTAGTTCCGTGAAGAACTATACAGCCTATTTTCATATATCCTGCTCATGTTAATTGCCTCTATCAACATACAAAATTTCAGTTTAATTGCTGTAACAGATTCGTAGATATTGAGAACCGTTTAAATATTTCAGATGGTCGCCAGGTTGGATTTTTATTTTTGTACTATTACATTAAGATTATTGTGTACGTGTGGTATTCAAACTTCAATCGCATGATTAGAACACAAGAAGTAAAAACGAGATTTTAAAATTACGCACAGCAGCCATCTTGTGATTATGCAAACAATTGAAATAAATTACATGCCAGTGGATCAACATTTGTATAAGCATTTAATGTGCAACGTTTCACGGCACTAGGATAGTTAATTCGCGAGAAACGTCCATTTGAATATTTATACTTCGTGTCGCCGCCATGTTGGATTTGTGCTCACCAGGTTACTGAAAGTCCTATAGGTGAACATATGTTCATAGTCTCTATGAACATAAAAAAATTCAGTTTGGTTGCTGTAAAAGATTCATAGATATTGAGATCCGTCTAAATATTTCGGAAGCTCGCCATTTAGGATTATTATATGTATAGGCCATAGAGTTATGTACCATTCAAGGACAATTATTGCCTAGGTTCATTATTCAAACTTTCACTTCGATCGCATGATTACGACACAAGAAATAAAAACTTAATTTTAAAATTTCGTACAGCCTCCATCTTGAGGTTATGTAAACAATTGAATTAAATTAGATGGCAGTGCATTACAATCTGCAAAATAATTTACTGTACCACACTTCACAGCGCTCAGAGAGTTAAATCACGAGAAAAGTATATTAAAATATTTCAAATTCGCTTGGTCGCCATGTTCGTTTTGTACTTTACAGGTTTATGAAATATACATAGGTAAACTTGTATCAGTACCCTTTGTCACCGTACAAAATTTCAGGGTGATATCTGTAATAGTTTCGGAGATATAGAATGTCAGTGAAATATTTCGCACAGCAGCCATTTTGAGGTTATGTAAACAATTGAACTAAATTAGACTCCAGTGCATTACAATGTGTATAAACATTTTCTGTACCAAGTTTCATTACGTTTGGATAGTTAAATCGCGAGAAAAGTCTATTTAAAAGTCTCAATTTCGCTTGACCGCCATGTTGGTTTTGTAGTCACCAGGTTTTTGAAAGTCTCATAGGTGAACTTCTAGTAGTGCCCTTTATCACCGTACACAATTTCAGGGCGATATCGGTAATAGTTTCGGAGATATTGAATGCTAGTGAAATATTTCGCACAGCCGCCATGTTGGATTGATGAGAAGTAACAAAATTTGAAGGGCACGGTCGAGGTCGCCGGGAATAGTGCTATGAACTTACCGAGGTTCATTGAAATCGCTCCGGCCGTTTAGATTTTATTAGGGGGGGACACACACACACCTCTCTCACACACACACACACACACACACGCACACACACGCACACACACACGGACAAAAGGTGATCTCATAAGCCTATTTTTTTTTCAAAATTGAAAATAGGCTAAAAATGAAAGTTTGTCTGTTTTTTCTGAATTTCCACGGAAATTTGCTTACTTGCGCGTTTCAGACTGTTTTATGACGAATGCGCGCAAAAATAAAATGTCTGTCTGTCTGTCTGTCTGTCTGTCTGTCTGTGGACAAATATGTGTCCTTATAACTTGAGAACGGCTGGATGGATCAACGTAAAATTTGATACAGATATCCATCAGAGGCACCACACTAATCATTGATGTAATTCTTCTCCGTACCTCTCATAAAAGTGGGACTACCACCTTAAAATACAAGCTGAAATAGGCGTAGAAGGACGAGACAAAGCTTATTTTCAACCCCTCAATGTGAGAAACAAAACTTGGGGGCTCCAATCATTTAATAATAATAATAATAATATCGTATGGCTTCGGCTGCCGGGTGCAAGCTTTGTAATTTGACACCCAGAGGGTAGCTTGCATGTCGAATTTCGTTGTTTCTTGAATCACTATGAAAGTCAAGGAGTTTAGATATCTAAGCTATCTAAGCTCCTTGAACACTATAGCGCTTTCTAATAGAGAAATGAGGAACTTTGTGTTGGCGGAAACTCCCGAGATTAGTTTTGCCATTATGAACACGGCCTACTGAATTCAAATGGGCTCTTTGACATGCCAACATCGTATGACATGCGTGTCGTACTTTTGCCGCCTTTCAAAAAAATCACTTACCAAGGCCAGGAGCGAACCGGAAATCTTGGGGTTAGTAGACCGACACGATACCCACTCACCCACCGTGGCAAGCTAATCATTTAATAATCTAATGAAAGAATGCAAGCCGGTAACCATGGCAGCGGAATCTCAGAGGGGTCAAGGGGTACACTAGAATGTTTTCACGCGATTTTCACATGCGGGCGTGGTACGGAAGGTCTTTTATATCCCTATCGCTATATTGTATTTATTATATTATCATTATCTATTATATTTTGGCATAGGACGACGAGACAAAGCTCATTTTTAGCCCCTCGGTGGCGGAAACAAAACTCGAGGGTTCCCGAAAACTACATTTCAAGGCTCTAAAACCAACAGTTTCAGAGATATTCCCAGAAAACGAATTTAATATAATAAACAAATGAAGGAATGCAAGCCGGCAACCATGACAAAAGGTTCTCAAGAGAAGACATGCAACTTTCCATCTATTTCTGTAAAAAGCAATGCCGCTCCACTTATTAAATTTCTGTGAAAGTTTGCAAATGGCTATGAGGTTATCACGGAACCAACTTAAACCATTAAATACATCAATGCGCTTAAGGGGATTAAGGGGTACATTAGAATGTTTTCACGTGATTTACACGTGTGATATATCGTACAGAATTATATCTCCAAACAGCAACAATATATTTTTTTTAATCCTGTATTGAAATAGTATTTTTTTGCGGCTGTTAGGAATTTGGGCCATTGGAGGCTAAAAAAAACCTGAATATTCATGCACCACAAGCCTTTATAATTTGTTAACGGTGTCATCCTGTGCATGGGGACTTTACACAACGGTGAGGGTCAGTCTTTATGTGAAGTGTATTGCGTTTCGTCTACGAGGTTTTCAATTTTATTTGCACGTCAGGAAGTACACGTTAAGTGAATTTAGATTGCGCACATCCAAACTTTTTTTTCGACAAACGGGTTCATCGTAAGGTTGATTTTGATTGATACTGTGTGGTTGATTCGGACATCTAGGTGATATGTTGCAGGTTGGTTTGTTGGTTCCTCAGTTTAGAAGCTGCGACAACGCGTTCACGTAGCCTCGTGTACTTGGAGTGTGTGTAGAATCTGTCTGATAACCGGTGTTAATTGTGATGGCTGTATTAGTGTGTGTTATCTGTATTTCAGGTAAGGACTGCAGACGATCAATTTCCAGTAGTTCCTACTTTTGCTACCAAATGCTACCGTCAACGACACCTAGCTCTGACTTGGCTACTAGATGCCACAGCAACAGGCACCTGGCGGCAAACTTTCTAACTAATAGATTGATAATAAAATCTAACCTACAAATTTAGCTTCACACAATTGTATTTAGTGGAAGGTTCTATTACATGCCATAAATCTATGACATGGGACCGCCGGCTTTACTTCCCCTCCGAAGTAAGGCATACTTAGGGATTTTCGGCCTTTCTGTGTATCTTTATGTACACCTATAACTCGTGTTCGAATGTTTGGAGCTTCGTAAAATTAGGTATCCATGAGAGTTAATACACCAATCATTTATAAAACTCTTCACCGTACTTCTCATAGAAGGGTATAGAAAAAACATTTCAAAATACATGCTAAAATAAGCGAAATATAAAAATTATCCTAGTAGGACGACTAAAGCATATGTTGCGCTTCTCAATGTGAGACACAAAATTCGGCAGTCTGAAAAGAGTCTCTATAAACCTCATGTTAAGTCCCTTAAATTAACAGTGTCTGTGATATTTCCAGAAAACTAACTTCACTCTGATAAACGTATGAAGGAATAGCAAGCTCCTAACCATTGCAACAGTAGCTCAATCGATAACGTCTGGTTATTAATACCGAAGACCGTTCGAAGAGCGGGTACTTCTGCTGGTTAGTATATAAGTGCTCTACTTTATACTGGGAGATAATTACCAGAATTGAGGTACTGTACATAGTCATCGAATTCGGCTAACTCATAGCTTCATGGTATTCAACGTTTCTTGTTCCACCCTGATTAGCGCAAATATTAAGAGAAGAGCTGCTACTGCCACGGGAGCAGGTGGCATATATCTGACCATGCGAGACACAGCTCAAGTGCAAATCTACGCCAGCAACTTTTAGAGAATGTTCTTGTGACTTATTTATCGTCATTGCAAAGCATACACTTACTGGCAACTTCAAGTATTTACATTTGGAGGGGAAATTTGTTGGTAACAGTGGAATGAAAACAATGTTATCCTTCCCGTAGTCTGTTAGTAACGTAGGTTCAATTTCAAATCTGTGGAGGGCTTCATCTTACAAACTAACGCCTTTCCTATATTTACAAATATATATATACACCTTTATTAGTAGTCGCAAGCACATGAACAAATTAACACGCATACATTTCAAACAAAATGGACTAAAAGTTATTGGGTGGAAGTTATTAGAGAAAGGAATAAATCACACCAAATACAGTACCGCAGTTGTGAGAACGCGTGCGTGGAAACAGCTCTTGATGGGTAATTACACATTTGGTTCATGCTATCAGGCCTGTTTGGCACACATTTTGAACTAATTATAGATAGATAGATAGATAGATATATACACAGATATATACGGTAGCAGCATTTGCCATCTCTTGATGAATGCAGTACATTTGCATTTGTCTGTTGGCACAGGCTAGAGTAAAATGTAGCTCTTCACCGATGTCTCAGTCTCACTCATGGCTGTGATTATATGAAAGCTACTGAGGTATGGGTGGTGGTTAGTAATGACATTCAGGGCACAGTCAGTGCCTGTGGATGCTGAGAAAGGTTCTACTCATAGGGTTAGTACTGCTGTTCTGACTCAATGAGGAAAGCAATGGCAAACTACCTCACTCCTCTTCTTGCCTAGTACACCTTAATATAGCGCTGCCTTGGGTTTGTGTTGGTATCTACCCACTTAACCTAACGGCGGTACTTTTTGAGGATCCAACCAGCCTTCGGGCTGACTACCTAACAGACAGATATACGGTAGATATAATTATATAGATGCACAGATATATAGATGACACATAATAGATACAAATATATATAGACAGATACACACATAGATAGATATATAGATACACAAATAAATATATATATATATATATATATATAGATAGATAGATAGATAGTTAGATAGATAGACACATAAATTACATATTTAGTTGTCATAAAAATCACTGCACGAACAGAAATGAACGTTTACATACTGTATTTCCTGTGCTACACATGATATTCACAAAACACCGGTGTGCTTCACTGCGACTGATAACAAGTATAATACTGTATCTAAAAGGAATCTTATACACAAATAAAACACAAAAATCAAATTTAAAAGTTGTTCAAATTTAAAGCATTTTAACTGTTACGTTTCAATTTCAGCTACGAGACGGAAATACGAAAAAATATGAAACCCTGACATCTACTGACTGAAATTTGAAACTTACAGTGAGGTCTAGACGATTTCATTCTTGCACACCAACTATAGTAACCAAAGAAGAAACACGTCAACTTAACTCGTAATATTACGAAATGTAGAAAACACTGAGCAATGCGGCGTTCGTCATCTGATGTAGATTCGCTACCACCAACGCCAAGGAAGACGGAGGTATTTCTTGGGAGCTTTGCAGTGCTTTTAAAATTTAAATGACTTTAAGGTTTCCCTGTGTTGAAAATTCCGCCCCTGGTCGATTCTAGTACTTGTTTTCTCCCATGGCAAGTGGCTGTTTCATATTTCTTTCATTGTAATGTAAATGTTTCCTTTGTATCCTCAGCTCCGAGAATGGATGATCTGTGTCCTTTGATACAGCATTTTGATCGGTAAGATTTCAACAGATATGTTTTTTCAAAAATTCCTTCCCGTAATTCCTTTTCTTCTGCTTTTCAAGCCCTTATGCCTTCACCATTTCCCGTTGCTAATTGCGTGTGCTCGTTAGATTAAAGCTTCCGTTGTGCGTTGTGGTGGTGGTATCCAGAGGTTTTAAAAATAAAGGAGTGATCGCACTTACCGTAAATATACATTCAGTAATGTTAATGTTGTAATTCTAATTGGGATGCTTGCACATTAACTATAATACTGTAAGATACAGAAATATTGAATACTGAGTTATAACATTAATGGTTATAAAAATACAGTACAGGCTAATGGATTGTGAAAATTCCTAAGCTATCGTATGCATGGTACTAATAACTTTGAAACACATACTGTAATAAACACTGATTTAAAATATAAATCTTGAATTAATAGAGATGATATTCATTGTCATAAAATCACTGCACGAGCAGAAATAAACATTTACATATTTATGCACTTCTACATTCACAAAGTACTGGTGTGCTTGGCTACGAATGGTAACAAATAAATCATTTAATAGATTTATACAGAAATAAAATAAATTTAAAGTAGCAAACTTAAATTGTTTATACAGGAATCAAATACAACATTATTAAATATTGAATTAAGACGTTAAAGATTCAAAACACACTGTACATTGGCTCGTAAAAATTCTTAATCTACAATCTACGTAGATATTTACATTTCAAAACGAGTAAATGTCAAAAGGCAACTAGAGTAAACACTAATGTATGCTAATATTATTTTTTATTTCTTTTTAGTGGATTTGCTGATAACATTTTAAGTATCTCATGAGATTTCAAAACGAATAAAATAAGAAAGTGACGTAATACAAAAATACCAGAGAGGACACTTGTTTCAAATATTAAATATTGAAATTATAGTAAAAATTATTTTTAAAAATTCTTAACCAGCAATTTAAATACAGATTGAAATTTAGAAACTGACAAATAACAATAATGTAATAAACACCTATTAAAGATATTGCGAACTCAAATTACAATACGTAGATGATAAAACACTTAGTCTCATATTCTAAATCTAGATGGATAATAACATTTTGAGACGAATATACTCCTGGCCATGGTGAGTAATTTTTGAATGGCGGCAAAAATCACGATACGCATGTCATACGATGTAGGCATGTTAAAGAACCCATTTAAATTCAGTAGGCCGTGATCTTAATGGAAACAAGTAGTTCCGTGAAGAACTATACAGCCTATTTTCATATATCCTGCCTATGTAAATTGTCTCTATCAACATACAAAATTTCAGTTTAATTGCTGTAACAGATTCGTAGATATTGAGAACCGTCTAAATATTTCATATGGTCGCCAGGATGGATTTTTATTTTTGTACTATTACATTAAGATTATTGTGTACGTGTGGTATTCAAACTTCAATCGCATGATTAGAACACAAGAAGTAACAAGAAGTTCCGTTAAGAACTATACAGCCTACTTTTCATGCCAATGATATTCTACAGAATATGAACCTATCTAGAATAATGACGAAATTAAGTTGCTAATATCGAAATTTCCAATAAGTTCGAAATACTGTATACCTGGCATAATGTATCCTAATAGAGCACTACAGTTGGCAGCCCTGATGACTGAATATATTCTTAGTTCCATCTCTTAAGGTACAAAATACAAAATTTGGTTGAAGTCCAATGAATCGCATGGACGTTACATGCAGTTAAACATTGGATCTAACAGCGCGCGTAAAATCATGTTGGCAACAATGTCATGCATGTATTGGTCAGAAATAATCTGAAATAATGTGATCTATTGTTGTGCCAATTTTGAATGAAATCCATTAGTTAGTATAGAAGTTACATGCATTTTAAAATTGGACCTATCAGCAGGCTTAGAATCATGTTGGCAGCACTAACGTATATTAGTTACTCCAAATTCGTCTAGAATGCCAGGTACTATACGTGTGCAAATTTTAGAGCTATTGGCTTGCATACTTTCTGATATATTGATATTAGGGTAACAAAAATAGGGACAGCACATATTATTATTATTAACAGTTGGCAGCCCTGGATGCTCCCTAGAATACGCATAGTCATATCTGTTATGGTACACATAACACATACGAAATTTGGTTGAAATCCAAATGATAGTATGGAAGTTGCATGTATTTAAAGTTGGACCTGTCAGCAGGCTTAGAATCATGTTGGTAGCACTGACGTATATAAGTTACTCCAAATTAATATAGAATGTTAGGTACTATACGTGTGCATAGTTTAAAGCTGTCGGCTTGCATACTTTCTGATATATTGGTATTTGGATAAAATAAATTAGGAGCATTTATTAACAGTTGGCAGCCCTGGTAGGTCTTAGGAATACGCTCAGTCATATCTGGTTATGTACACATACAACATACGAAATTTGGTTGAATTCCAATTGATAGTGTAGAAGTTATATGCATTTAAAAATTGGACCTATCAGGAGGCTTATAATCATTTTGGCAACACTGCCATGTTTGGCCTCCAGGAAATTAAACTGAAATATTATGGTCTGTACGTGTGCCAATTTTGAAATAGCTCCCATTCATACTTTCCAGGATATCCAACATGGAGCTCAAATTTCAATTGCGATTTTTTAGCAGTTGGTAGCACTGACATCATTTTCAAATATGGCCGTGAGATATTCAGGTGTAGATCTTTACTCCTACCAAATTTTGTTTCGATTGCTGCAGCCGTTTAGGAGTTGATAGGGGGGGACACACACACAGCCAGACAGACAGACAGACAGACAGACAGACAGAAGGACAGACAGACAGACAGACACACATTTGCCCGATCTCATAAGTCTACTTTTTCCTCATTTTTTCAAAATGTGAAAAGTAGGCTAAAAACGAGATTTTAAAAGTACACACACCAGCCATCTTGTGATTATGCAAACAATTGAAATAAATTACATGCCACTGGATGAACATTTGTATAAGTATTTAACGTGCAACGTTTCACGGCACTCGGATAGTTAATTCGCGAGAAACGTCCATTTAAATATTTATACTTCGCGTCGTCGCCATGTTGGAATAGTGCTCACCAGGTAACTGAAAGTCCTATAGGTGAACATATGTTCATAGTCTCTATGAACATAAAAAAAATCAGTTTGATTGCTGTAAAAGATTCATAGATATTGAGAACCGTCTAAATATTTCGGAAGCTCGCCATTTAGGATTGTTATATGTATAGGCCATAGAGTTATGTACCATTCAAGGACAATTATTGCCTAGCTTCATTATTCAAACTTTCACTTCGATCGCATGATTACGACGCAAGAATAAAAACTTAATTTTAAAATTTCGCACAGCCGCCATCTTGAGGTTATGTAAACAATTGAATTAAATTAGATGGCAGTGCATTACAATCTGCAAAATCATTTACTGTACCACATTTCACTGCGCTCAGAGAGTTAAATCACGAGAAAAGTCTATTAAAATATTTCAAATTCGCTTGGTCGCCATGTTCGTTTTGTACTTTACAGGTTTATGAAATATAAATAGGTAAACTTGTATCAGTACCCTTTATCACCGTACAAAATTGCATGATGTTATCTGTAATAGTTTCGGAGATATAGAATGTCAGTGAAATATTTCGCACAGCCGCCATTTTGAGGTTATGTAAACAATTGAACTAAATTAGACTCTAGTGCATTACAATGTGTATAAACATTTGCTGTACCAAGTTTCATTACGTTTGGATAGTTAAATCGCGAGAAATGTCTATTTAAAAGTCTCAATTTCGCTTGACCGCCATGTTGGTTTTGTAGTCACCAGGTTTTTGAAAGTCTCATAGATGAACTTCTAGTAGTGCCCTTTATCACCGTACACAATTTTAGGGCGATATCGGTAATAGTTTCGGAGATATTGAATGCTAGTGAAATATTTCGCATAGCCGCCATGTTGGATTGGTGAGACGTAACAAAATTTGAAGGGCACGGTCGAGGTCGCCGGGAATAGTGCTATGAACTTACAGAGTTTCATTGAAATCGCTCCAGCTGTTTAGATTTTATTAGGGGGACACACACACACACCTCACACACACACACACACGCACACACACACACGGACAAAAGGTGATCTCATAGGCCTATTTTTTTCAAAATTGAAAATAGGCTAAAAATAATCTCGGGATTTTCCGCCAACACAAAGTTCCTCATTTCTCTACTAGAAAACGCTATAGTGTCAAGGAGCTTAGATATCTAACCTCCTTGTCTTTCATAGCGCTTCGAGGAACAACAAAATTCGACATGCAAGCTGCCCTCTGGTTGTCAAATAACAAAGCTTGCACCCGGCATCCGAGGCCATACGAAGAAAAAAATGAAAAGAACTTCACCTACAATATGGTTTACAAACTGTTCGAATGCCCTCTTTTAGTAGCCATTCTCTTATCTTTCTCTTCACCTGTAATTTCGTTTTAATGTTTCCAAGATGTTGTAGACAATTCGTTCATAAGCTACGGCACCCTTACTTTCAGATATATAGCCTAGATAATATTTATTGTTCATTGTCGTGAAAAGATAAGAATGTAAAGTCTTTTAGTATATTTGCTGGCGGTGCACTGTTTAATCATACTGGTCTTTGACTAAAACACTATTTTGTTATATAATCTACCAGGACAATGTTTCCAATTCATTGATTTTGTCCTAAGATATATTTTTGTCGATAATACACCATAAGTTTGTAATTTTATTTAAATAGGATTCAATCATTATTTGAACTCACTTTAGAGATAGAAACGAATTTGTTTCTATTGATTTGGAATATAGTAATTTTAGGATACAATTTAGAGATTTTTCCGTAATCGTGTATTGAAAATACTGCGTCACTTACGCTTCTTGTCTTCAGTCTCCAGTTGTAGACCGGTAGATCAGCTTAATCCTCTCGCTTACGAGCATCCAAGAGAATGTTGAGACTAGCCGTCCTACTCCAAATACCTGCTATCAGAGCTCCCACCCCGCAGCTCATCAAAGGGCTACAATGGGGCGAGCCAAGCACATTCTTTGTGAGGAAACACGTCGTAAACTCTTTACTGGTCCTATGTAAACAACCAGTCCGCACTCCACGAGTAACGAGCAGCGTGCAGGGGGTAATCTGTTTGCAATAATCTTCTATCATCAAGAGCGGAAAAACTGTTCATCAGTTTTATGTACAGAGTTCTGGTGGTGTTGCAAGCCGCTGTCTCACTTGAGCGACCCATGATTCGAGACTTTCAGATGAAACTGCTCCCGAAATATTTTATAATAATAATAATAATAATAATAATAATAATAATAATAATAATAATAATAATAATAATGGGCGAAATGTCTGAACATTTTGATGTTAAAACTGGATTACAACGACATGGAATGTACTCCTTACTATTTAATTTTGTTGTAGAAAAAGTGCTTAGAATATGGGAAAGGGAAGTTAATGGGGGAATTGGCAAGATTACGCAACAACAAAATCCATTTGCGATGTTTAGCCTTTGCAGATGACCTGGAAATTTCTGTCCAACAATAAACAGGAAGCGATTTAATATCTCCATTAAATTACCGCCAAAACTGGACTCCCAGTCTCATATCAAAAAAAACATCATGGAAGGATGTCGTCGGTACCTACATGGATAAACAATCTTTGGTAACCCGGCTCGGTTAAATAACTCAAGTGTCTAAATTCAAATACCTAGGATCAATTATCCAACCCCCAGGCCCGATGAAAACAATGAGAGATTCTCTAAATTTCGAAGAGTCTACAGTTCACATGGAACGGGAATAATAATAATAAACGCATCTCCCGTAAATAAAAATTACGACATTACAACACGGTAATCACACCCGAGGCTCTATACACCTCTGAAACACTGATCGTTGGGGGTAGATCACTAATAAAAGATATACAAAAACAAGAAATAACAATCATGAGGAAAAATTTTGAATGAAGGTTGATAAGATGAGACACGATTTCAATATTCATCTGCTGGCTCCAACATGGCGTCCATGCGATACACTTTACCGGTGTTCAATATCACCCAAACTATTTAAGCAATCAAACTGAAATGTTGTCCAAGTAATTAGTTCCAAGGAGCGTGCAAGTAAGCGGTTCAAGTATTTAGTTCCTAGGAGCACTCAAGTAAGCGGTTCAAGTATTTAGTTCCAAGGAGCGTGCAAGTAAGCGGTCCAAGTATTTAGTTCCAAGAAGCGTGCAAGTAAGCGGTTCAAGTATTTAGTTCCTAGGAGCGCTCAAGTAAGCGGTCCAAGTATTTAGTTCCAAGAAGCGTGCAAATAAGCGGTTCAAGTATTCAGTTCCAAGGAGTGTGCAAGTAAGCGGTTCAAGTATTTAGTTCCTAGGAGCACTCAAGTAAGCGGTCCAAGTATTTAGCTCAAAGGAGCGTGCAAGTAAGCAATTCAAGTATTTAGTTCCAATGAGCGTGCAAATAAGCGGTTCAAGTATTCAGTTCCAAGGAGTGCGCAAGTAAGCAATTCAAGTATTTAGTTCCAAGGAGCGTGCAAGTAGGCAGTCCAAGTATGTACAGTAGTTTCAAGGAGCGTGCAAGTAAGCGGTCCAAGTATTTAGTTCCAAGGAGTGCGCAAGTAAGTGGTCCAAGTATTTAATTCCAAGGAACATGCAACTAAGCGGTCCAAGTATTTAGTTCCGTGGAACGTGCAAATAAGCGGTCCAAGTATTTAGTTCCAAGGAGCGTACAAGTAAGTGGTCCAAGTATTTAGTTCCAAGAAGCGTGCAAGTAAGCGGTCCAAGTATTTAGTTCCTAGCAGTGCGCAAGTAATCGCTCCAAGTATTTAGTTCCAAGGAACATGCAACTAAGCGGTCCAAGTATTTAGTTCCAAGGAGCGTGCAAGTAAGCGGTCCAAGTATTTAGTTCCTAGCAGTGCGCAAGTAATCGCTCCAAGTATTTAGTTCCAAGGAGCGTGCAAGTAAGTGGTCCAAATATTTAGTTCCAAGAAGCGTGTAAGTAAGTGGTTGAAGTATTTAGTTCCAAGAAGTGCGCAAGTAAGTGGTCCAAGTATTTAGTTCCAAGGAGTGCGCAAGTAAGTGGTCCAAGTATTTAGTTCCAAGGAGCGCTCAAGTAAGCGGTCCGAGTATTTAGTTCCAAGGAGCGAGCAAGTAAGCGGTCCAAGTATTTAGTTCCAAGGAGCGTGCAAGTAAGCGGTCCGAGTATTTATTCCAAGGAGCGTGCAAGTAATCGGTCCAAGTATTTCCTTCCAAGGAGCGTGCTAGTAAGCGGTCCATGTATTTAGTTCCAAGGAGGGTGCAAGTAATCGGTCCAAGTATTTAGTTCCAAGGAGCGCTCAAGCAAGCGGTCCAAGTATTTAGTTCCAAGGAGCGTGCAAGTAAGCGGTCCATGTATTTAGTTCCAAGGAGCGAGCAAGTAAGCGGTCCAAGTATTTAGTTCCAAGGAGCGTGCAAGTAAGCGGTCCATGTATTTAGTTCCAAGGAGCGAGCAAGTAAGCGGTCCAAGTATTTAGTTCCAAGGAGCGTGCAAGTAAGCGGTCCGAGTATTTATTCCAAAGAGCGTGCAAGTAAGCGGTCCAAGTATTTAGTTCCAAGGAGCGAGCAATTAAGCGGTCCAAGTATTTAGTTCCAAGGAGCGAGCAAGTAAGCGGTCCAAGTATTTAGTTCCAAGGAGCGTGCAAGTAAGCGGTCCGAGTATTTATTCCAAAGAGCGTGCAAGTAAGCGGTCCAAGTATTTAGTTCCAAGGAGCGCTCAAGTAAGCGGTCCGAGTATTTAGTTCCAAGGAGCGAGCAAGTAAGCGGTCCGAGTATTTATTCCAAGGAGCGTGCAAGTAATCGGTCCAAGTATTTCCTTCCAAGGAGCGTGCAAGTATGCGGTCCATGTATTTAGTTCCAAGGAGGGTGCAAGTAATCTGTCCAAGTATTTAGTTCCAAGGAGTGCGCACGTAAGCGGTCCATGTATTTAGTTCCAAGCAGCGCACTGGACATGAAGCAAACCACAGAGTAGTGTAACGTTTGGGAAGGCGACCCACAGTGTGACAGCAGGCTACGACTAATTGCAGCTCGCATTAACCCCACCCATTGTGGCACAGCCCCATTGCGGACATATGTCACCTCGCCTAGCGCACTCTTCCTTCCCTTCCCACATCTCTCCGTCCGTAAAATATCCGACACAGTTAGCCGTGACGTACTACTTAAACAGTCAGCCTATCGCTTGCTCCTAACTACTTGCTTACTGTTGAGAATTATAATAACTAATACACTCTCTTACCTGACTAAATCCTTTGTACAAATGAGTTAAGCAGAGCTAGGCATTTGCCTATTTGTCTGCCTATTTTAAGTCTATTTGTGCCGAGCTCTAATGGTCAGAATAATTGGTTCATAGCTACTACTGTTCAGATCCCGCTGTATCGCACAGTAACTCATTTGTTGCAAGTGTCTCCAGAATATTAAATTATTGATTGAAGACTGGGCGAAGTACGGCAGTCAAGGCTCATAAATCAGATCTTCGTACCCATTATCTGTGTAGATATTAATGGTATTTTGCATGTCAATTAAGTAGGTTATGTCAGTTGAATGCAATTTATTCCTAATGTATTAGAATAATTAGGTTAAGATTTTATTTATAAATGAAACATGCACAGTAGTAGAAAATAGTTGCAGCAGAAGGGATTTTTAATCCTACTTGTAATCCATTTAAAATAAAATAACTTCCAATTTCAATTAATGAAAACATAGGCCTACTTGAGTTGGAGACAATCCATTTGTTTAAGTGTCAGTGTTAGTAAACGTCAACTTTTAAGTATAGATCTCAAGTTTATAGACAGAAGAGATGGGTTCTTTACGCGTCCCTCTCTCACTGAATAAAGCGGGCCATCAGCTCAATAAAGGGCTCTTCAGCCATTAATGAGGTAATGGACTTTGTGTCTTGATATAGGGTGTTTGTATGCGCTTGATCTCCTCTCGTCAAACTAGCAACTGTACCCGACTAACCCCAGTCAACAGCTTTCCTTCCAAACCCAGAGTCGCTGTTTGAGGATCTCTCTCACTGTGTATCGTCATACTTTAGGTAATACAGTAAATAGAAAGAAGAATATTTACAGAAAGAGTTATCCCTCAAGTGTTTGTTTCAGACAGACACTCATCTTTTTCACATATTTATATACACTTAGTGGTCAAAAGTCAAGGGAAAGTACGGAATATGATGTTTATAACGAGTTGCTCCTCCGCGAGCCATCAAAACGGCAGCAATACGGCGAGGCATCGACTCGACTAGAAATGGGTTCCTGACTCCCAACATTCAACTGGGCGGTGATCTGACACTGAGTAGCCCTTCGATCGCCCCGTATGGTTCTGCTGAGGCAACGTGAAGTCCGTTCGTTAAACACCTGTGGTCGTCCCGTGCGGGGGTTTACGCGGATGGTAACACTATCTCTGCGATATTGAAGATCCACCCTCGACATTGTTGACCTCGGAAAATGGAATTCGCGTCTAATCTCCGAAATGCTATGACTAGTGCTCGGATTCGAGCATATTTGCATATATTTTTCCTGAATAGTACACATTGAAAGAAGCCTTTCGGTGGTATTTTCACCTCTCTGGGACCAACAGAATTGAAATTTATCGAGCATATAAATGCATAAAACAGCGGTTTCCAGAATAGAAGCATATAAATGCATATTCTTGTGGTTTTCGTCAAAACAGTTTGTTTTTCTTCGAATTCTCCCCCGAATTCGGGCCCTGACAGTCCTTAAGGTTCGAAAACAGAAATAATTATTGAAAAGCCTGTCTGGTGCGAATAATAGAACCACAGGCTTTTAACTTTTAGTGAGGTCGATCTCGTCATTGAAACTTTTATTGACTGATTTAAGAAAATCATTCAAAACTGAAAACATAGAAAATTTCTTGTTGTACCGACCAATGCAGATCTACTTCATTGACTCGCCTAATTCTCAACATTTTGTAAATGAACTTTTAAACTGTAACTTTTATAAGAGCACTTCTCTTATATAGGCTAGGTACTTGAAAAACTTGAATGCGAGTATATTGCAGTGTATCATACATACAATTATAAAATAAAGCTCGTATTTAAAGGTATGTTATTGGTTTTTTCGTTTTACTTTCCTTTCTATACTTTTTAACGGTGTTTTTTTTCGAGCATATTCTGCATATTTAACCGCATATAATGGGGGTTTCGAGCATATCTATCGAGCATATAATGTTTTTTTTTCGAGCATATAATGGGTTTTTCGAGCATATCTATCAAGCATAAAACACATGGTTTTCGAGCATATCTGGAGATTTTATCGAGCATATCGATCCGAGCCCTAGCTATGACCTATGCGCCTATCGTCCCACGTTCATAGTCAGTTAACTCTCGACGTGTTGCCATCTTCACTATACTCGTGTCTGTGACTGACTGCTCTGCTCCACCGCAGCTCGCCGCAGCGCTCAGGAGTCAAACACGGCACATTCTCTCATGGGACAACCCTTTCCATAAATTTTGGCCACTCAGTGTATAGTTATCACACTTTCCTCGTTAACAACCGGCGACTCAAAGGTTCGGCTGACCAATAGCTGATAGTTCTTGACTAATATCATGCTTGCTCTATCTCTTCAGTCCTTGTTGCCGGCTCGGTTGTCAGTGTTACACAGTAGCACATAGTTCTGTCCAGTCTCGCTGCTTGCTCTCAGTGCCTACGGTGGAGAGCTGAAAATACTGTGCCTCGAGCTGGGATAGTCATGGTTCTAACCAGACATCAATTATAAACGTAGCCACCCAGCTGGTCGTTAATGAGGAGAATGAGAAAGCTGTATGGTGCGCAGTTCGCACTTGTGACACATAGTAGTTTTTAGGGACCATTGAGTCACTGGGGTGTATGTTTTGTATTTTTTATTCGTCAAACCTTTAAAATAAGCTTTCTCTTGCCCTTCTGCGACAACATATCTTAATTTTATTTTTAAGGGGGTTCCCCCATAATCCCACTACCTTGCCCATGATTGAATCAAGCCTTTGATGGGTGTAACACTCCAACCTGCCCAGTCGTTCTGAAATTAAAAGTGTGCAATCAAACTGACAGACAGATCGGTACACAGACAAAAGTAAACCATGCAGACGTTCGTCATTAAGCAGACTATACTAAAGCCATCAATACTTCCGACTTGGAGGGCGTGGTGGCTCAGCGGTCTAGCTGTATGCCTCTCACCAAGGCGGTCCGGGTTCGATTCCAGGTCAATGCATGTGAGATTTTCGAAGTGAAATGCCATGTCCTGTGGTTCAGATTCCACGTAAAAAGGAGGTCCCGTGGCTCATAATCACAAGATTCACGGTCACGTAAAACTACAATCTTCCTTCTTTTTTACTTCCGACTTGGCGTTTCAGTGCTTGGCTCGAGTTTCGTTCGCTAAATCACGACATCGCGAACGAAACTCAATTTCTCGTGATATATCGATTCGAATGGCTGCCTGTGATTGTCTAGTTAAAGTGATTTTCCTTCTGACCGCTAAATGACTCTAGGGGAACACTGAAACGTCAAGTCGGAAGTAATGATGGCTTTACTATAGATTGGATTTTAAAAAAGGGGTCCAGAGACACGAGATACATATCTGCATGAGTCTCTTGAATCCATTCAGAAGAAACTCAATTTAAATCATGTTCCATGTGATTTTCGAGAAATGTTTGCTTGGTTGGTTCCTTAGTTTAGGGGCTGCGACAACGCGGTCATGTAGCCCCATGTACTTTGGGTGTGTGTAGAATTTGTCTGATAACCGATGTTAATTGTGATGACTGTATTTGACTGTATTATCGTGCAGACGATCAATTTTTCAAGTAGTTCCTACTTTTGCTACCAAATGCTACCGTCCACGACACCCAGCTGCAAACTTGGCTACTAGATGCCATCGCAGCCAGCACCTGGTGGTGAACGTCGGAACTAATATAGCGTTATCAAATTAACCCACAAATTTTGGCTTCCACAAGTGTAGTTAGTGGAAGGTTCCTTTTCATGCCATAAATCTATGACATGGGGCCGCCGGCTTTACTTCCCCTCCGAATTAAGGCATACTGAGGGATTTTTAACGCTCTTAAAAATCCGACGACTGTGTCCGGGTTTGAACCCGCGATCTTGGGCATAGAAGCTCAGCATGCTACCAACTACTCCACCAAAGCCACCGGAGAAATGTTTAAAGGATAGTTAGATGAGGTGTTGAACTTTAATTAAAGAATATTTAATTAATGGCTCAGAATATCAGTCTATTTATGCACGATACAAAGTCTTAATCTTCATTTTCAGCGACCAAGTAGCATATTATCCAATTACATTTCTTAGCCTTTTATGAAACACAACTGTTGTCCGTGTGTGTGTGTGATAACCCATTATAATTGTTTAGTTGATGGAATATTTTAATGAAACTTATAAGAAATTACTGTACTACTGTAAATGGGAATAACTACATATCGACCAACTAATGGATCAATCAATTAATCAGTTTTCACTCCAATATGGCAGCCGTGTAAACTATTTCACCAGGACTCAATATCTCCGAAACTATTGCAGCAAATTCTCCATGGTAGTTGCAGACCTGACAATCCATCAGCCTATGTAACTGTTAGGAACATTATAAGCATAAAACCAACATGGCAGCCAGACACATTTCAAATATCTAATATGAATTTTCTGGTAAAACTGAGAAGAGGTGAGGTCGATTCTCACCTCACCCTTCATAGAATTGGATTTTGCCTTGTTCGTTTTGTGTATCTATCACATAATCCGTGGTGGCGCCGTTATGAGGATCCAACCAGTCTTCGGGATGAGTACCAAACAGAGGAGTCAAAGCTCGTGAAGCTACCAATCTTTGTTGTTTCATTTAGAGGGGCTTGACATCGTGGTCATTTAGTCCCGTGTACTTGGGTGTGTGTAATTTTGTCTGATAAGCGGAGTTATTTTGATGACAGTATTAGTATGTGCGTATTTGTAAAGCAGGTGAGGATTGGGAAAGAGTCGGCCGTGGCCTTGCCAGGCATTTGCCCAGAACAGAAGTGGGAAAATACGAAAATAGAAACTCAAGGATGGCTGAGGTGGGAATCGAGTCGACCTCTTCTCGGTTTTGCCTCATGATGCTGGGCGTACCCCGTTCCAGCCTTCAAACCCAAATTAAATTTCTTGGCAGAGCGGGGAATCGAACTCAGACCTGCGGGGCGATAACCAAGAATGTTAGCTGCCACACCGCGAGGGGGTCACGGTTTTTCTCGGACAGAGTTCCACTTGGCCACAATTGAGTTAGAGTTCCCGAGGACTAGTTAAACCAAACATCTCAGCTGCTCGACAATTGGCGGTGTCGGTGTCACTAACTCAGACAGTTAATTTAACTTTGGTAGGTGACAACATCTATGTCGATCGTTCCGACAGGGTTGTCCCCATGGATACGAGAGAACATCAACACATCTATGACCCAAATGTTATGTACTGTGAATTTAAAATATACTAGTGGACCCGAGCGAAAACTCTCGCATAATGGGTTGTGTGCTTCCCATGTGTACAGACTACCCGCCCGGGTCTAGTGCTGTTCGGGCTGTACGCGACACAGTTTTGCGAGGGGCTATCTGGGTTGTGTGCACCCCATGTGTACAGACTACTCGCCTGGCTCTAGTGCTATGCGGGCTGTACGCGACACAGTTCTGCCAGGGGCTATCGTCTTGTTTATTTGTTTAAAAGCACTTTATAAACAAATAAATATATCTCCTTTGACTTATCAAGAAATGTAAGATTTTTCCTGTACTATTGAGACGATTTGGAAGATTTTGGTACAAACCACACCTTCTAACCCTCTCTGGTTTAGGAGCTTGAGTTTTGTAAAAACATACACCGTAGAGTATTTATGTAGCAAGAGCCACAAAACGACTTTGCAAGTTCAAAGAAGGTTTCAATTAATTTTTATTTTTTGTATGTTATAATAGTACATTATGCAACGAGCCTATAATGGCTATAATTAAGACACGAGTATTTTTTTATAAAACGAGCGTATGCGAGTTTTATAATTTCCATACGAGTGTCTTAATTACCATTATAGGCGAGTTGCATACGACTGTTTATGTTCGACGATAATTATAACTTTATTATCTGTTTTAACATAAATATTCATAAATATCTGTTGAGAGTCAGCTACTGGAATTTTGTGATCGCAGAGCGAGCGTTGGGTGTTATATCTCTGCCTTTCAAGAGCTTTGAACGACCGACGCATGCGCTCTGTGAGATTGCAATGCCATATGCAAACCATATGTTTACATCTGCCGTCCCTCAGTAATATTGTCACCGGTGTCAGTTGAAGACAATGCGCTGTGTAGAAATTAGTGTTGGTGATTTTAAGGTACAGTGCTATTTCTTGTCTCATATTCGCCAGTTTATTTACGCGAACATATGGACGGTGGGTATTCCATGTCGGTAATTTATTAATAGTTCGATGTTGTGTTTATGTCCGACATGTTGGATTTTGAGCGCATGCGCGAAGTTATCGTTACCTAATTGGTCAATGAACGAGCTCTGATTGGCTGGAGAAACTGTATCATAATGGAAAACAGTGTTATAATGACCATCATTATGATACAGTTATCTGACACATAATAGTGAGGGTCGAACATAAAATCAATATAGACTGCATTTAAATATATCAACAGCCTCCATCCATTATCTCCAGATCCAGAGGTTATAGGTTAGATTTCCGGCTTAACCAATAAATTTAATTCGGGTCAGGGGTTGGAACGAGATACACTCAGCCTCATCTGGCAAAACCAAGAAGAGGTGGGTTCGATTTCCACGCCAGCCATCCTGGAAGTGGTTTCCCACTTCTACTCCAGGTAAATAGTTCTAAGTTTAAGTTCACGGCCGCCTCCTTCCCAATCCTCACCTGACTTACAAATACTAATACACTAATACAACCATCACAATAACACAGGTTATCAGACGAATACCACATACACCCAAGCACATGAGGCTACGAAGTTCCTAAGTAAATCAACAACAACAAATTAAGAAATATTGTATTGTTAGTCTTATGCGTTGTTCTAGACCGGGGGAAGGGAGTGAGTTATGATATATATTTCTTCGTATTCTTAATTTTCACAAAGCTTAAATACGCCGTGAAAATTCATTACGAAACTACATAATTATGTTGTACACAAGGCTTGTTGACACCCAACTTAATACCACAATGCGCATCTCTGGCGCAATCACATCTACTCCAGTTCATTGCCTTCAACTGCTAACCGGTATAATGCCACCTGATCTACGCCAATCTAATGCCCGCATGAAAGAATTCCACAAGATCACCAGGAATCCTAGCCTACCCGTGGATAATGAACTGCCTCTTTTGACTCTTAAAAGACTAAAATCACGCCATCCAAATCTGCGTGATGCTGCTGACATGGATGCTAAGGATTTTAAATCTCTTGATGAATGGAAAGGTCGGTGGGAAGCAGCAGCAGATATGCGCCTGCATACCATCTTCTCAGGTCCCAGATTTCCAAGTGGATTCCACCTACCACGCAAGACCTGGACTGCCTTGAACAGAATCAGAACATGACATGGACGGTGCAGAGACGCTCTCCACAAGTGGAAAAAGCTACCTAATCCAGACTGTGACTGCGGAGCTCCACACCAGACTATTCATCACATTGTCAGAGAATGCAAGATTCGAGCTTATCACGGTGATAAGTTACCTGTTGGTAACTCCAGATGCTGTATGCTGGATTGAAAATCTAAATATTGAGTTGTGAAGCACAAATTAATTTGTTTCTCTTCTGTAAATATGTATATATTGTGCCCATTTAGAATGAAATATGCAAATCACAGTATGCCAGCAATGCTCAAATCGGGATTTTCGGGGTTATGGTATGTTCTCCCACTCTGTGACTTACACATTTTGGATTAAATGGAGGATACACTTCCAAAATAATAAACAAAATCAACTCCTACTATAAAACATTTAATTCACCAAATATATGGCGCTACAACAAAATAAACAAATAAAATACTGACCAATACTTCTAAATTGTTCAGAGTGAACAAGGAATACATAAACAAACAAAGGTTAAATCATAATAAATGGTTTCTTATAAACCAACAAACTCATATTTCTTTTCACTTCCATAAAGTATGCCTTTTAAAATTTCATAAAATCAAGAGCTCCAATAGGCTCGATACTTTTACATACTCTGTGATATTCTTTTACAACACCTCACTTCCTATTATATGAGTATTTTATAATTAAAACAATATATAATTCTTATTAAAGTACTTTTACTCATCTACTTAAACTTTGGGCTTTCACATGTTCATGGGTTACCATCTCTCTCAGTCAACAATTCACTACTGTGATTGGGAAAACATCTGCATACTCCCGAGCTTCAGAAGACTACTTGAACATGTCAAAAATTAAGATCACTCCCGAAATCTAATTGTCTTCACTGAACTCGTGATTTCCGACATTGTATTACATTAGGGACTTATCGTTATTTGTCTTAAAAGACCATTATCTCATAATAAAGCAACGATCTGAACTTGCAAGCGGTAATCTTCAACTAAAGGAACCTCGGTTCGAAGACCGGGTCGTTAAAACCAACTCTAAACACTCTGTGAATTACAACTTCAAACAGACGGCTTTCTAAACCTACCACAACCCGTCAATAGTAAGGGTCTGGCTTTTACCACTTAGCGTGATTTATTGCAGGGGAGGCAGACATTACGGTCCTCGCCCACACGGGACGAACGATTCTTAGCTTTACACAGCTGTTTCATTATGTAGTTCTTTGAACAAGCATGGCTTTCATTATACTATTTTTATTGAGGTTCACAAGACCTTATTCTCTTAAACTCGGCATTTATTAATTATGAAGTATCCTCATTGGTGGGTAAGAATAATTCAATACAACAACAAATATTTAAGGGCTTCAATAATAGACGAACCTGGGTTCGATTCCTTTCACTGCCTCGGGAACCATATCCCATACTGGAGGACCAACAACATTCGCGACTTAGGGCGACCTTTGTCTATAACCTGCGCTCATAATACAACAAATATTTCACACCCTTCTACAATATAACAAACACATGGCCTCGTGATCACATCACTATTTAGAGGACTTTACCATAACTCAATTACCACGACCAACTGCCCCTCATAATTAAATTTACCGAGTATTCCAACGCGTTCCTAGCGTGACAAATTTCTTTAATGCGCTTTACAGCGCTTACATGTTACTGAGCCAAGTTGCCTTCAAAAAACTGATAGATTCAACAATACACATTTGATCTACATCTCAATTTTATATTAATCCTCTCCCGTGCCAATAATCGCTTTATTTTAAGAACATGTGTTCACAACCTGTATTTATTCTTTTAAAGGAGCTCGAAAGCTACTACTTTCATATAATTCAACATAAACTTCATTTATATACTTGTTATTATTACTATTATTGCGCTTGCTTTCATATAATTAAATCATTTATCAAATACACTGATATTTTATTTCATACATTTCCCCTAAGGGATTTATTCATTTCACATAATTATTTTATACTTTCTCCATTTTAATCGTTCATAACGCGCTATTATTCTGTTATTTGTTATTCAACAACATCCCTATTTTCTCCTTCTCAGGTGGTTTGTACGCAAATCCTCCCAACACATAACCTAATGAAATGGTTACTCACATGATATGTCGGTCACCGACCGAACTTTCCAACGATGTTTCATTTTGCCCACTTGAATATGTTTAAGCCATCTTTCCTAATTCCATTTCACACATCGACACTTCTTGATACACAAACATATTATTTACCTTCAACACTGGTAACATATTGAATACAATTTTGTATTCTTTTATCATACACAAATACATTCACTAAAAATTATAACACTTAAACGGATTTAACTATATTTACATTACACTGCTTTTAATCACTAAGGCTTTGCTTTTTGCCTTTACACACGTGATTCCTTCTTTCCCGTTTCCAAGGGTTGACACTCTTAGACGTTGGCTTCCTATCTGGCAAGATGATGAAAGTCTCAATCAATCTACCCCTCCCTGGAAAGGCTATTCCTCAAATCCGGTTTCCTGACGATCGGCTTCTATTTTTATTAGCTCGAAATCGCTTCTTTCTAGACACTATTTAGTTTGTCTAGCTACAGTCTGTTCTGTTACGGCCTTTCGAATATTTTATCGGTGACCTATGATTCCCTAGCACTTATGGCTATTCCTTTAATTAGTTTCGTAGCTTAATGCTTTTACTGTTCGTTTGTCTCCTGTTAGACAATGTCTTGGATTAAATTTTCCCTTCTTATTTTCTTCGACGCTCTAGTTCCTATATTTTGATACACTAGGCGTTACTATTTTTGTCCGACCCTGATCGGGTTCCTTAACTGTTATATAACTGTTTGTTTCTCTATCGTTGGTACTTCAAACGTTACGATACTTTCTGTCGTTTTTACTGAACTGCTATTTGAA
This sequence comes from Meconema thalassinum, assembly GCA_946902985.2. Classification (NCBI taxonomy): domain Eukaryota; kingdom Metazoa; phylum Arthropoda; class Insecta; order Orthoptera; family Tettigoniidae; genus Meconema; species Meconema thalassinum. Next base: position 2,053,298,485 of record OX336388.2, on the reverse strand, counting down.
GACCTATCACCTGTTCTTTAAGTTCGCAGCCTATTTTGACTGTAATACGGAACTTTTCACTATAAAGACTGACGCATGTTGAACTAAATCCTGTACTAGGATTTTCCTAAGTCTTCACACGGCGATACTATGATGATACTTGATGCTTCCTCGTGTAGCGTCTCGGCGCTCACGAAACTGGTTGGTTGTGGATACAGCGACGCCCTCGGGCTGTCTGAAACTGCATTAGATGTGATGCAGCACCTCCGCTCACGGAGTGCTCGTAGACTGCATTTGCTAAACAGCACCGTGCCCTCAGGCACCTATGGTAGACTGAAATGTTGGTGAAACAGTACGACTCGCCTCAGCGGTCGTTCAAGACTGAATGATTGGTCTGGCTCTGCCAGGACTTTTATACTTTTTGGCTAAAAAAAAAGAAAAAATCCTCGTCTTTTTCATAGCTAACTTTTGAAGCAATAGTCGCACACTATTGAAAATTATATCTCTGGAAAGCTCGTTTGCTAAACGTAAACTGACCTCTTTGCACATAAGAATCGATCGTACAATTCTGAGATATTAAATAAAATTTGGTCTTCAGATACGTGGGTGTTATAGTTGATTTTTAATCCCCACCTCCTCGGGTCTCGGGGAACTTTTAATTACGTAATGCCGCATTTGCACTTTTTTCCTGGGCAATTATTATAACATCTTTTCCCACACAAAAATCTCTATTCCAAAATGATTCACAATGATGTATTTCTTTAGTTACTTTTATGTTCGCAAATGGCTTAAATCTAATTATTCCTCTTCTTGCATAACAGCGCGGTTGCCGTTTTACTGCAACGTAAGCTCAATTTCCGAAACGTTCTCTCACTCACTCCAAACGGAAAGTTCCTCTCGTTCTAATTATAGCCATGATCGCTCCTTATTGGTGCGTCACGCGTGATATTTCCTGGCCACCTGGTCTATTACTATTGCACAATATTAAACAAGTCCTCTTGTATAAAATATTTCTAAGTCATTCTAAAGACTGTATATTTCCTTCCTTCTTTTTACCATGATACATGGATTTGACCCCTTGAACCAATGGTACACGGGTTCAATATATGTATTACTGATAATGTCTGTATAAGCCATACGCTAAATAAAATATGTTGTACATGCAGACGTTTCCTCTTGAGTCCCTCAAGAATGATGTTCTCGGTCCTTGTGCCCTTTGAAGTCAATGACTGGTTAAAGAACCTCGACAATCACTTGTCATAAAATTGTGAGACCATCACTTCATTCATCATCATAATCATTATTATTTCCCCTTATCCAGCTCCTGCCGGGTCGGGGTATTTATGGCACTTCTCCACTTTCCTCTTTCCTTCCACCATTCTTCTTCCACGATCTTGTCCCAGTCCAGATTTCTTTTTCTTCCGCTGTTCTTCACTGAATCAATCCACCTTGTTCTAGGTCTTCCTCTTGCCCTCTTACCCTTGCACTTCGCCTCCAGCATCTGTCTTGGTATTCTATTTTCCTCCATCCTCTTTACATGTCCAAACCACCTTAGTTTATTCTTCTCAATTCTCTCATTTAGTTTTGCCATCCCAACTTCCTTCCTAACATCTTCATTCCTCACTCTGTCTTTCCTTGTCTTTCCTATCATACTTCTTAGGAATTTCATTTCACTGGATTGGATTCTACTCTCTTGCCTGCTTGTCAGGGTCCAAGTCTCAGCTGCATAAGTTAATATGGGAACATAGTACACTTTATACATTACCTCCTTGCTTGGGAACATAGTACACTTTATACATTACCTCCTTGCTTCTCCTTGGTACTGCCTTACCCCAAACAACTTTTCATACACTTTGATAGAATGCATTGCTCTGCTGTACCCTCCTGCCAATATCCATGTCCAACCTACCAGTTTGCATCAATTCACTTCCTAGGTATTTGAACATGTCCACAATTTCCAAACTCTGACTTCCAATTTTCACAGTGCCCTTTCCTTGTCTTTCCCCTCTTGTCATCACCATGGTCTTGCTTTTCTCTATACTGATTTTCAGGCCGTACTTCTGAATATTTTCGTTCAGTGCATCTAGTTTTTTTGCACTTCTTCGGTGTTCCTTCCCCAGACCACAATCATCATCATCATCTTCCTTCCAAGTATTGGGCCAAATGTCCCGTTACGGTCTTGCACTTTCCCTCCATCTCTTCATCGGACGTCCTATCGATCTATTTCCCCGTGGCTGGTAGCGAAGGATCTCCTTTGGAAATCTTCCAGGTTCCATCCTTTGGACATGATGCTTCCAGTTCTCTTGGTAGTCACAAATGTATGCAGTTATTGGTTTCACTTTTAGTTCCTTCAGCACATCCTCGTTTCTCTTATGATCCCATTTAGTATAGCCTGCTGTTCGGCGCATAAAGGCCATTTTGCGTGCTGTGGGTCTGGAGATGTCCTGACATCTTATTGTCCATGCCTCGCTGCCATAGCATAGGGTTGGTCTGGCTAATGTGTTATACAAATGCAAGCGTGTATGCCTTTGGACAAGAGATGGCTTCATGACGTGATTGATGATTCCTGTTGTTCTGGTATAATTAGTTATTTTTGCAGTTATGTCTCGTTCTTCTTGAAATGATAAATGATATCCTAAATACATGAATTCGTTAACTCTTTCTAAAATTTTACGATCCAGACAAATTTTACTGGGGATAGGGTCCTTACCCTTAAAGGCCATTACTTTAGTCTTTTCAGTAGAAATGCACATGCTGAATTTTGATGCCACTTTTTGGAGGTTGAAAACTGACCACTGCAGATCATCTTCAGAAGCTGCTACCAATGCAACATCATCAGCAAATAGTATAGCATCTAAATTTTTAGATGCCTGCTGATAGGTATTGAACCATGTCTTTCACACCTCCATTCCTTTATTATAGCATTCATGTAGATTATGAATAGCAATGGAGAGAGTCCACAGCCTTGTCTTACCCCTCTGCTGATTGGCTTCCACTCGGATTTATGATTACTTAACCTTACTGAAATAAGAGTACCACTATACATGTTGGAAATGTTATCAATTAACTGTTGGGGGACACCATCTCTGGCCAATATGTCAATAAGTCTGTTTCTGTCAACAAAATCAAAGGCTTTCTTAAAATCAACAAATGATATGTGTGTTTCCAAATTGAACTCCCTGCGTTTTTCGATCAAAATTTTTAAGGTGAAGTAGGCATCTGCACATGTGCGACCTTTTCTAAACCCATGTTGTTCATTCCCTATTAACTAAGAGTAATGTTTCAGTAATTTTTCTTTAACAATGTTTGCAAAAATTTTGTATCCAGAGTTAAGTATACTTATTCCTCTATAATTTTCCAAAACTTTCATATTTCCCTTCTTATGAAGAGGAACTACTATTGCCTTTTGCCAATCTTCTGGAGGCCTGTTACCCATCCAGATTAAATTCAATAATCTGAGAAATCTTTTCTTGAAGGCATCGCCTGAATATTTTAACATTTCTGCATTTATCGAATCTTCTCCAGGTGTTTTCCCATTTCGAAGTTTCCTCAAGACCCGTTCTAATTCTTCGAGTGTAATATTTTCCGATGACTTGTTGTTAGATGCTTGTAAAACAAGTTGTTCAATATTTGGACTCGACCAAAGGCTCTGAAAATACTCAATCCATTCTTTGTGGGATATTGCATTAATTTTTACATCTTCTTTTACTTCCCTATTTAGTTTTTTCAAAATTTTATAGGTTTGTGGTTGTGGTCTTGTTATGTCAGTCTCCAGGTACGAGACAAAGTTTTCCCAACTTTCCCTGTGTTTCTTCCGAACTTCTCTTTTTGCTATTGCTCTCTTATGATGGTATTCAATTTTATCTTCTAACTTACCAGTTGACAGAAACTTTTTATAAGAATTTCTTTTTTCGGAGATTACTATTTTAATTTCTTCGTCCCAAATTCTTAAACCCTTTTTCTTTTTCCATCTTCTTTTTTCTCCCAAACTTTCAAATGCTGACTGTTTTAGAGCTGAACTCAAATTGGACCACTCGTCTTCCACATCGTCAGAAAGTGGAATCATCTGAATGTGATTATCAAGCCTGTTTTAGTATAGCCATTTTATACTGGGATCATTTAAAAGGTTAACCTTGTATAAAGTTTCTTTTTCCTGTGTTCTTTGTTTCTTTTTCTTGAACCACCGTGGTTTTAAACGAATAGGAGCAACTAATAAATAGTGGTCTGTTTCCAATTCAGGTCCTCGATAAACTTTTGTATCCAAAACTAAATCTGCCAATTTTCCATTACAAATGATATAATCAATAATTGATTTCTGATTTCTTGCGGACCACGTATATTTATGACTGTCCTTGTGTGGAAATAGTGTGTTCATAATCCGAAACTGATTGAAGATAGTGAAATCTATTAATTTTGTTCCATTATTATTGTGGGTTACCTCTCCATGAATACCAATGTTATTCTGAATTTTCTCATTACCAACTCTGCCATTAAAGTCTCCCATTAACAGTATCATATCTTGTCTATTAGTAATATTGATTATCTTCTGTAGATCATTATACAAAATATCACTTTCTTTCGAGTATCCTTCAACCGGTGCATATACCCCTATAACTGTCAAATATCCTCTGGATAGTTCTATTCTTACTTGAATGATCCTTTCATTCCAAAAAGTATAGCTATCAATATTTGATCGTAATCTCTTGTGAACCATAAACATAACCCCTGCCTGTGCCCTAACATTTCGTTGAACACCACTATAAAACTGTAAATAATTTCTTGTCTCCTTGGATCCCTGAAGCTTTTTCTTTGTTTCAGAAATAACTGCAATTGAAATATCTTTTTTAGATAGAATATCGTCTAATTGATCATCTTTGTGTCCAATACCCTGAACATTCCAGGTAGCACATCTAATAATATCCTTCCTTTTCCAATTCGTGTCCTTTCCTTTGCCAAGTTCGTCAACTGTAGAATCCGTCCGGTTTTTTCCTTTACAAGACTTGAAAGCAATGAAAATGGCCTTCCAACGGGTTGCTAGCCTGAAGAAAGTAAGTCCATTAATGGGGATGCCATCTCTCAGCCCATGGACAGGCTGTAATACAGCATTTCCTCTGTACTTGATGTAACGGTTATCCCGCCGTGCCTCGGTCGCCAGAGCCTCGTCTGTGGAAACGGGCTAGTTCGCCACGTGAAGGAGAGGATGACATTTGGGTAGGAGAGGTTATAGATTGCACATCACTACCCCTTGAACGACCCACAATATCATCTGCAAATAACAGTAACTTCATTTCTTTATGTCCATATGCTTCCTTTGTTTCCTTTACAATTTCATCCATCACCATTATGAACAAGAGAGGTGACAGCACACTCCCCTGTCTTGGTCCAGTCTTGTTCCTAAACCAATCTGTCTTTCCAACTGGGGTCAGTACCCTGCTAACACAGTTGTTGTACATTGCTTGCACCATTTCCAACATTTCTCTTCCCAGTCTCTTCTTAACCATGGTTTCCCATACCTTCTCTCTGGGGACACTATCATATGCCTTTTCTAGATCTATGAAAGTCATGATCAAATCCTCTCCATATTCCCAGTTCTTTTCCATCATCTGCCTCAAGCTAAAGATTGGGTCCACTGTGGATCTTCCACTCCTGAAGCCATACTGTTCCTGTTGCAACTCTCCTTCCACCTTTCTTCTCATTCTTCTTTCTAATATCCTTTCCAGTATTTTTACTATCTGTGATATGAGGGTGATCCCTCAATAGTTATCACACACCTTCTTGTCCCCCTTCTTAAACACTGGTATTATTAGCCCTTTCTCCCAGTCTTCTGGTACACATTTAGGTTTCCACACACACTTTAGCAGTCGATACAACCATTGCATACCAACAGGTACAGCAGCCTTTATCATTTCTACACTGATTTCATCCACCCCTGTTGCTTTTCCCATCTTCATTTTCTGTACTGCTAATTCCACCTCCAGCATTGTTATATCATCTTCTGTTTTAGAGTCGTCAGGTTGTGTCACTTCCATCTCACCAGTACAATTGCTCACATTCAATAGCTTATCGAAATACTCCTTCCATCGTCCCATTATCTCTTCTGGGTGTGTTAACAACTCTCCATCTTCCTTTTTCACTAGCTTTGTAGGAACTCTTTCTTTCCCCTTACTTCTTAGAAGTCCATACAGCATCCTTTCACTGCCACTTACATCTGTTTACATTCTTCGTGTAAATTCTTCCCAACATTTCTTCTTTTCTTCTCCTACCACTTTCTTACACCTCCGTTTGCTGTCGTGATACTTCCTTTTGCTTTCTTCCGTTTGATCTCGGTTCCATTCTTTCCATGCAGACTTCTTTTCTTTCACTACTTTCCTCACTTCCTCATTCCACCACGGTGTCTCCTTCTCTTTCACTCTTGTTGACGTCCTACAACAAGCACTCTCTGCTGCACCAACAAATGCCTTTTTAAAGTGGGACCATTCCTCTTCTATGTTTTCCACTTCAGTAACTGGCATTTGTTGCTTCAATCTCTCCTGAAAATCTTCCTGTACAGTTTTGTCTTTCAATTTCCATACCGGTACTTTTATTTTACTTTCTCGGATCTCTTTTAGGTTTTCCAATTTTTCCCATCTAAATTTTGCCACCACAGCTCTATGGTTCCCATCAAATGCTTCTCCTGGTAAAGCTGTCACATCTATCAGCTTTCTGCGATTAGTCCTTTCCACCAGAAAGTAGTCAATTACTGATTTTGTTATTCTATCGCCCCAACCATATCTCGTAATTTTCCTGATGTTTTTCTTCCGAAACCATGAATTACCCACTATCAGACCATTCCTTTCACAAAAGTTTACAAGTTCCTCTCCTTTCCGGTTCCTTTTCCCATATCCATATGGTCCAATGACTTCTTCCTTTCCTTGTCTCTCGTTTCCGACTTGTGCATTCATATCTCCCATGATCACCACTTCTACATCTGAAATTACTCTTTCTACATCCTCCAGGAATACTTCAATATCTTCTTCTCTGTTTCCAGTCTGTGGTGCATACACTTGTATGAAGTCCATCACGTCATTTTTCATCTTCATTCTAATTGTCATTATTCTGTCACACACTCGACCACTTCAACATACTCCTCCAGTTGTTTCGAGGTTATCAGGCCATTTTTTGCCTCTTGGCCACCACTCCAGTATAATGTATATCCTTTCCTCTATTTCTTCCTTCCTTTACCTTTCCATTTCACTTCACTCAGCCCCATCAATCCAACATTCTCCCTCTCCATGAAGTCTACCACCTCCTCCACCTTGCCTGTCAGGGTCATGACATTTATGATTCCCACTTTCATTTCGGTTACTGGTCGCCCATTTCTCACAGTTCCCCCAATACCAAAAGAACTGCGCGTCGCCTGCAGGGTACGCCCTAACCTTCTCCGAATCATTTGAAGTGCCATTTCCATTTTAGGCTATTATTACGATGGGGTCGCCACTCCCAAAGGCATTTTATGAAGCTATTGCCAGCTATTATACAGGCCGCCCCTAACATGGTAAACAGACGCCCTTGCAGCCGCCCCTAACCTGGGAAACAGACGCTGCCGATTGATGATGTACTCATACTATTCCCTGAGTACTGGGTTGCCTCTTCCGCAATCTCCACCGTTCCGAAGTCCATCTTCTCCGCTGCAGATTCCGTTGAGGTCTTCGCACGTAACCCCGTGCACGGGGCCTATGTTATACCCCATAGGACTGGGTCCTCACCAGAACTTAGCCGGTACTGTAGTTCCATGGTATATTACAGTATCGTTACCCACCCCCGCGACGTGGACGCGCCTGGCAAGAATTATCCATGTAGCCAATTATAATTGCCTCATGGACCGGGTTAAGGAGCTGTCTAAATCCAGCCTCCAAGGCCATCACTTCATTATTGAGTAAAATTATACGATTGTAGTAGCGATTTTTCTGGGCGTTTCCGATTAATAATGAGTGTCCCTGTCTGAAATAGCAACGCCCGAGCTCTGAAATTCCAGCTCCACCCTGCTTACAAGCGAGTGTTGGTGACCAGATGGTAGGTAATTGGTATATAACTGTCGTTAACTAGAAACTAGAGCTAATATTAACTTTCAACTGTGAGCTCTAAGTGGGCAATAAAATTGAATTTTTCGCACTACAGGGATACCATATTAACAACTCAGTAGGAGCAACTTGGAAATGTTCCCCGACCTTCACGGGCATGTGAATATTTTTTGACCATCTCATGATGTAGCGGCTAGATCTCTTGGCTGTCATCCCAGAGGTCCGGGTTCAATTTCCAGCTCTGCGAGAAATTAAATTCTGGTCTCAGGACTGGAACGAGGCACACTCAGCCTCGTGAGGCAAAACTGAGAAGAGGTGGGTTCGATTCCCACCTCAGCCGTCTTGTAAGTGGTTTTTCCCTTCTACTCCATGCAAATGTCGGGATCGAAATACAATATAAACCATCCCAATATCACAGGTTATCAGACAAAAATTCAACACACATCCAAGTAAACGGGGCTGAGTCACCACGATGTCATTCAAGCGTCGTACGCAAAATGTTATCAGCTCAGAAAGCTAACATCATTGTCTTTATATTTTTTATATGTTTCATATGTTTTATATTACTTGTTGTTGTTGTTGTTGTTGTTGTTTGAGTCTTCAGTCTTTTAACTGGTTTGTTCCCTGTCCTGAGCTAACAGTTTCATCTCTACATAGCTACCACACCCTACATCCTAGGCAATCCGTTTAACATATTCTAACCATGGACTACTCCTACAGTTCTTATCCTCGACCCTTCCTTCTAAAACTAAGTTTGCTATTCCTGGGTGTCTTAGTAGGTATTAATGTATATAATAGATGATAATAATAAATCATGATAATTATTTTAAGGGGCCTAACATTGAGGTTATCTGCCCCTTAAATGAATAAAAAGTAAAGAGAAAAGAATAAAGAATAAAGAATAAAGAATAAAGAGAAAAGAGAAAAGAGAAAAGAGAAAAGAGAAAAGAGAAAAGAGAAAAGAGTAAAGAGTAAAGAGTAAAGAGTAAAGAGTAAAGAGTAAAGAGTAAAGAGTAAAGAGTAAAGAGTAAAGAGTAAAGAGTAAAGAGTAAAGAGTAAAGAGTAAAGAATAAAGAATAAAGAATAAAAAGTAAAGAATAAAAAGTAAAGAGAAAAGAGAAAAGAGAAAAGAGAAAAGAGAAAAGAGTAAAGAGTAAAGAGTAAAGAGTAAAGAGTAAAGAGTAAAGAGTAAAGAGTAAAGAGTAAAGAGTAAAGAGTAAAGAGTAAAGAGTAAAGAGTAAAGAGTAAAGAATAAAAAGTAAAGAGAAAAGAGTAAAGAGTAAAGAATAAAAAGTAAAGAGAAAAGAATAAAGAATAAAGAATAAAGAATAAAGAATAAAGAATAAAGAATAAAGAATAAAGAATAAAGAATAAAGAATAAAAAGTAAAGAGAAAAGAGAAAAGAGTAAAGAATAAAGAATAAAGCATAAGGAATAAAGAATAAAGAATAAAGAATAAAGAATAAAGAATAAAGAATAAAGAATAAAGAATAAAGAATAAAGAATAAAGAATAAAGAATAAAGAATAAAGGATGGAAGATAAAATACTGATTTAAATTGAACGTCCCTTTTAACTGCTGAAGCCGGGATGTTATAATTTTACCCAGATGGAGGTAGTTAACGTGCCAGTGATCAACTAACATGGATCTTACATATTTAAGCACCGTCAGATGCTAACCAACTGCACTGAGATTCGATTCCGCAACCATAATCACGACATGTGAGAACCATACCGCTGCGCTTCATCCATTGTAGCATCTGTTATCGGAGTAGGGGTCCCAGAACTTGAAATAAGTTATGCGGAAGTGTAGATGAACCCAGAGGAAACCTCACAATCAACGTACAGTAGATATTGTCAGATTCCGGGATTCGAACCACATATCCGGACTTGCTGCGTTTTCCCATCCTTGCCGTGGGTAGACGATTTAAATTGACGGCATTACATAACTTAGGAAGAAACATTGGTAAAATTATTGTGTTAACCTGTGACTGATGTTGGCCCATATTCTCGACTCCTCTGTTGTCTCGCCCTCTACAGTACATCCGCCTCGTCACCCCCTCACTCCCACCTTCAAGGAGCCCTAGCTCGAAGGTATTTGAAATACATTGCGCCGTATATTGTTCCCCGCAGATATCGACTGAGTTCGCTTATGATTTCCCATCGGTGCCCCACACCAGCTGATGGATACAAAATGCTCCTTGCTCCCTGGGGGTAAGAGATCTCATTTTGTCGCAGTTCATATTTACATCCAAATACAACAACATGGCTTGATGTTTCAGCAACGTTCAGATCGAGTAATGATTCTCACATCCATAACAAGATGTAATTTACTTAGAGATTCGTGACGTCAAGGTCATCCGTCACAGACAAGTTTCACACACATCCAAATTATAAGAGCTCTTAGCTCTCGCAGTAAAGAAGTTCGATGCGCTACGTACAAGGGACGTAGTCCACTACTCCTGTGACAGTCCGGGCATGGTGTATCAAGAGCCTGCTGATGAGCCTAACTTGGTGCGCAAAATACACGGCAGGAACCTAGAAGAATTGCTAGATTTTAATCACTTGAACGTGTGAGCCAATATTTCATATTTTTAAATAATATCTTGTTAAGCAAATGTAGAGTTTATATTAATCTCATTTTTTCATTTTATCTTCAAAGTACGGACGTTTAAAAGTCAGCAATTTTCTAGGTTTGTGCCGTGTCTTGTGTGAGATTTCGTCTAGGACAGCAAGCTGGCTCGCCAGCGGGCTCTTGGTGACCCGCCTGGACCCGCTGATGTGGCAGCTTGGTGTTCTAGGCAAAACCCCACATCAGATACGGCACAAACCTAGAAAATTTGCTGAGTTTTAATTCACTGGCCATGAAAGCCAATATACCATCTTTACGGACGATTAAATTAACTTCCAGAATGTTTGAGTGCGTGTCTGTATGGTTGTGGTTGCTATAAATGAGTGGTTCTGAACCCGTAGAAGTCTGCGGACCACTCAGCCTGAAATTGAATCATGTACGGACCACCACCCCCCACCCCCAATACACCTTATCAGTTGTAACCCATCGTCAATAACACTTATTTTAAAGATATTTCAATTCAAAACCTGATATCATTGCCGCGAATACATTCGGATGATTCTCGTTCAATGCGCATCGTTTTCGAAATCCTCGTTTAATGCCCACTTTTTTTTATACGTGCTGGTGGACCCTTTTCTCCCGAGGACCACTCCCGAGGCACTCGCGGACCAACGGTTAATAAATAATAATAATAATAATGTTTAGATCGTAGGCTTTTGCGGCCGGTGTCAAAGATATATGTATTCTTGTCAGGCAGATAGAATCCACTTGTGATGATAAAAATTAACCATAACATTTAAAGTTGTAAACAAAACTAAAACAACAAACACGGACATATTTTCAGCCTATTTTCATTTATGAAAAAAGTAGAATTATGAGATCACCTTTAGTCTGAGTGTGTGAGTGCATATGCCTGTACGTGTGCCCCCCCCCCCCCCTTCCGTTAATAAAATCTAAACGGCTAGAACGATTTCAATGAAACTAGGTAAGGTCAGAGTAATATTTTGTCCGATCCCGACCGTGCGCTTCAAATTTTAATACGTCCCACCAATCCAACATGGCGGCTGTGCGAAATATTTCAGTGGCACCCTATATTTCCGAAACTACTACCGATATCATCCTGAAATTTTGTACGCTGATAACGGACACTCATAGAAGTTTATACACATTGTAATGCACTGACATGTAATTTAGTTCAATTGATTACATAACCTCAAGATAGCGGCTGTGCAAAATGTTTACATTAAGTTTTCATTTTTTGTGTCTTAATCATGCGATTGAAGTCAACGTTTGAATAATGAACCTACGCAATAATCGTCATCTAACAGTACATAACTCTATATCCTACTTGTATAAAAATCCAACATAGTGACCATCCGAATTATTTAGGCAGCTCTCAATATCTACAAATCTTTGACAGCAATCAAACTGAAATTTTGTATGTTGATAGAGGCAATTAACATACGTCGGATGTATGAAAATAGGCAATTTATTTATTCACGGAAGTAGTGGAGTAGTGGCGCTTCTAACCCACAAGGTGCTCAAAAAGTTACTACACACTTATTGTTTATTAATATCTCGCGAACCCATGGTCGGATATTGACAAATGAGGTGTCGTTGGACTCGAGTTGACGCCCTCTTTCCAATGGATTACTCATTTTAACCCCTAAATAAAACCTACCTCTACTAGGGGGTGAAATAGTAATTTTTTAGTGAAAGTCTCTTTTCAAATGCGACATGTATAAGGTGAGCTGCTAAAATGAACTTAAACGTTGTTGCTCATACAGAGCATGCGTTTTTCTGGATGACGCTATGGATTAACATTTTTGTTTTTGTTTTCTACGCATGCGCACTTGGGATTTTTGTAAGAGGGTGAGCTCTTTGAAAAAAAATGATTGATAAGAAGGGGTTTTGGTGGTGAGGAGAGAGCCAGATAGTCGCCTAATTTCCTTCGAAGTTTGCCGATATCTCTCGAACGCAAGGTCGGATTTGGACGTGTGACGTGTCAAATCGCTTGTCTCGAAACCATATATATGTTATTAATAAGTTAAAGTTTTGATAATGAGGGAAACAGGCTTTTTGGGGGTAAAACAATGATTTTAGACTTTTTCCGATATTTCACGAATGCATGGTCGGATTTGGTCCTGTGACGTGTCAAATGGCTTGTCTCGAAACCCTCTTTATTTTGGTAATAGGTTAAAGTTTTTGAGAATGAGGGAAACAATATTTTGGGGTAAAACCGTGATTTTAGACTTTTTGCTATATTTCGCGAACCAATGATGCCAGAGGCGTGTACGACGGGTCCAAAGACTCGGGCTGACGTCCTCTTTACTATGGACTACTCGTTATATTTAAAAAAATGGAGACTCGATTTTGGGGTAAACAAGTGTTTTTTGTGATTTTAGCTGATAACTCACGAACCAATAAGCCTAGAGACAAGTGTGAGGTGTCATTTTTTTCATGGCGTTGCTCTCTTGCCGAGGATGTTCGTGTTGAGCAGGAATGAAAAACCATGTTGAGGTAAATCCATGATTTTAGACTTTTTGCTTTATCTCGCAAACCCATAACGCTAGAGACGTGTACGAGGTGTCCTAGGACTCGGGATCACGCCCCCTTTTAGAAACTATGTTTGACATTTTGACAAACGGCCTAACGCCATACATGTTGAAAAAAAAAATATTTATCGATACCTGTTTATATTGTTCATGAAGCGTGGCGGTTGAGAGAGATGATACTGCTGGGTGTGTGTGTGTTTTTCAACGAACCTGTCGCTGACCACGGTGGCTGTGCTCAATAGATCAATCGCTATTTCGACAGGTCGGTTTATGGCAGAGCGAGGGTGCGTTTTTTCTGATACTTGACCCCGAAGATGATCTTTAACGAGTAAACGGTGATGAGAACTTGGTTCTATGTTGGTCGAAGCGAGTACAGAAAACAAACTTGCAAAGGAGCAGGATGTGAATGTCATTTGAGCTTATTGGAATGCGTTGATCTGACTTGACAACAGGTGCAATGGAAAATGACAAAGACGCTGAGGACACTTGAAGGTGAAATAATCAGACCATCGTGGTGGCAGGGAAGAGCGAAATGCATGCATACACGTGTGAGATGACATGTACGCTAAACAAGTTACATCCTGTTTGCTTCGTACGTGACAAAATGCAAGTTCATGTGAAAATTGATCTGCCACAGGTGTTCACCTTGGACGTTATCTGTCCACGTGCATGATAACAGAATGTTCAAAGCGTGGGAAAAAATTATTATACATGCAACGTAACATATATAAAGACATGTCGTTATCATTTCCTCTCTCACTTAGCCTTTGAACACATTGCGTTGCGTGAAACCCCTGGTCTTGTTTAACAGTTTTGGTGTTGGTGGAAAATACTTATTCTTGTTGTGAGGTAGGTATATATTTATTCATTTATACATTTATTGATTTATATATATTTACAAGCAATTATTTATTGATTAGGTAATTATTGATTTTTTAATTTATTTGTTTGCAGATAATTGGTATACCTTACATGTCTGAGAGAGAAGATACTATTGCACTTTTGAGCCCACTAGAAGGAAACAGCAATAAGCCACTGCAAGTGAAGGTGGGATTATTTTTTTAAACTAACTTGTTTCATTTTCTTGTTTCATATTTTACTTTATAAAATGCATGTACTAACCTGAATGTAGGTATTTATAACGGTTTATTTTATTTATTTTTAGAAACTTGGAAAGAAAAGCCTTACCGCCATAGCAGTCGCTGTAAACCCGAGACGCAGTAAAGTGCAACTATTGTTTCCAGGCAGTGAACTATTTAAAACTCAGGTAAGACTAACATAAAATGCTATTCCATTTTACCACTACTGAAAACTGGTAGACAAAAAAATTCATTACCTGCACATGACTAGGACGATGATTGCTTTCTTGATTAATGGCTATGTAGTTGTTTACTGGGAAAAGTACAAGGCCATGTTGGATTTTCTAAAAACAGAAATTTAAATTTAATTTATGGGTGGTTCCCTATGGACTCAACGAATATCCACAGGTTTGAACATGATAATGTGAACAAAATGACATGACATTCATGTTTGTTTATATATTGGTTAAAGGGGGGATGTAATAGACTGTAGCTTTATAAAAATAAAATAAGTACATGTGTCACTGTTAGTGCCAACATATAGTTTATATTAATGGTGTTTTGATTTATTAATGCCAATTAATGTTAACGTTTTATTTACAAGTATTGATTGATTGATTGATTGATTGATTGATTAATTGAGTGATGGGTTATTTTGTTTGCTTTTAGGTGTCGTCATGCGCCATTAACGTAATGAACAGACAGTGAACAAGCATACATTGTGCTTTAAAGTACTTTGTGCAACGTTAATAACTTACAATAAGAAAAAGTTTTATTATAACACATGGCGTTAGTACCAAATACAAAAAGTGAGCAAGTTGGTTTACCACGTGGGTTAAATTTAAAATCAGAACATGACCGATGGTTAACATTTGAATCCTGGCCTGTAGGCTTTTTGTCGACACATGAACTTGCAAAAGCCGGTTTTTTTTTACTTGAACCGAGAAGATGTGGTGCGCTGTGCGCTTTGTCGTATTGAACTTTCACACTGGGAAGAAGGGGATGATCCCTTTAGAGACCATTTGCTATGGTCTCCTTGTTGTCCTTACATGCTTGGAAAGCAAGTGGGTAACCTACACGTGCATTCATTTTACCGAACCACAAGACCATTGGCCGCTACTTACGTTGCTGAATCACAAATAAATAATAATGATGTATTGCCAGCCAACAACGGTAGTGTCGATATATGTGGTCCATATGCCATAGACAGTGTTGAATTGGCATGTGCTTTTGAAAAATTGGGAGTTTGCAAGACTAAAGCACTAGCAAACCCAGAGTACAGCTCTGTTGAAAAACGTTTAGAATCTTATAAAAATATTTGGCCATTAATATTAAAACACTTTACCAAACAACTAAGTGAAGCTGGATTTTTTTATACTGGTGAAGGGGATAAAACAATATGTTTTATTTATTGTGGATTTGCTTTAAAGGATTGGCAAATGACTGATGACCCTTTTGTGCAACACGCTCGTCGGTTACCTAACTGCAAATACATGGTGTTGCTTAAAGGTCAGAAATTTGTGAACACTATTCGTAAAGAAAACATGATTGCAGTACAAGACTTAAAAGTGTCTTTAGAGTTAGAACATGCAGAGCAAATACACAAGGCTGAAAGAAAAGACTTGTCTCACGAACAGATACAAAAGTGTGACCAACAATTATGTAAAATTTGTTATCAAGATGAACTAGGTGTTGTATTTTTGCCTTGTGGACACATGATAGTATGTGTCAAGTGTGCATTAGAACTCAACACTTGTGTTATATGCAGAAAAGCAGTATCTGCTACAGTTAGGGCATTTCTTGCATAAATAGTAAAATTTATCATCCATGCATAGTGCAAAATCCCTAATTGCACAATATTATTAAAGCTGTTTTAGAGTGTAATAGATATGCTTTTCTTTTGTTTATAGACTACTACAATGAATGTTTTGAATGCTGTGGGTCAAGCATGTGGCTTAGAGACAAAGAAGCTCAGCGAATTGCCAACGCATATTCCATTCCGCATTATCAAGTTTCGGAAATTGAAAACAGCATATGGTGATCGTGTACTTTGTGTATGTGAAAACGTTGAGACATTTCTGGCTACACGGTTTAATGATATGTCGGAGAGTGTTTTTGATGAAGTCAATAATGCTGTACAACCTGTACACTTAATTTATGAAAGTTTTAAAAACAATAGGTGCATGGTTCGTTTTAATTAAATATAAAAAAAACAAATGTCAAATAATAATGGAAGATATAAGTCATGCCAATGAACTGAAAGAAAATATGTGTATAGATAATAATGTTTTAGTGTTTAGTATTGTCTTAAATAATATTATCATGAAACAAAACAAAATGTATATAAAGTTTGTAAATAAATGAAAATAATGGTACAATGTTGTTTTATTTTCTATAGAAGTCAGAATATTTTACATTGCAGAGTATACATGATTATGACAATAAAAAGCACACTTAATACAAGTCTTTGCCTTTACGATAGTGTGTTATAGTTTAAAAACAAAGCTTGTTGTAGATCTTTTTTCTTCCACGATGAACAATAGGCATGAAAACGTTATTGTCTTGTTTTGGATCATTATCACTATCATAATCATAAGCAGCATGATCTATATCACTATTATTATAATCACTATAATTATCCTCAACATTACTAAAACCAGTTAAATATTCCTGGTCCTCTTCCTCTTCCTCTACAGTGTCCTCATGTAGAGTCTGCGTGGCTTTTGATAATGTTAAGGGTTTTTTGAACATTGAATTATTTTCAATAGTAGTATTGTTTTGTAGCACTTGCTTTTTAACATTTTCATCATTTTCTGTTGACAGAAACAGTGTTTCATGCAGTACACTACATTGATGATCACTGACACTTAAAACCACACTATTTTTGCTTTTTAGCTCACTGCGACATTGTTTTGAACGTTGTTTTGTTCAACTCCAAATAACAGTTCCATTTTTATTGGTTCGTTTCACAATATATGAATATCCTTTATAGAATGCATGAGGCTTACCATACCTAGTCACAGGTACTTCCATATCAACTGTCAAGCTTAGACTAAGCTCTAGTAAAGACAACTTGGTAAGAAGAACAATAGTTTAATGTGCGAGCATATATGGGTGCAAATGTGGGAGCAAAAAAAAAGTGGGAGCAAAAAGTGGGAGCAAAAATTGGGAGTAAAAAGTGGGAGCAAAAAGTGGGAGCAAAAGTGAGTGTAAAAGTGAGTGCAAAAGTGAGTTCAAAAGTGAGTGCAAAAGTGAATGTAAAAGTGTGTGCAAAAGTGGGTGCAAGAGTAGGTGCAAAAGTGGGTGCAAGAGTGGTTGCAAAAGTGGGTGCAAAAGTGGGTGCAAGAGTGGGTGCAAAAGTGGGTGCACAAGTGGGAGCAAAAAGTGGGAGCAAAAATTGGGAGCAAAAAGTGGGATCTGAAGAAAGTAGGAGCAATTATGAGAGTAAATTTGAAAGCAAAAGTGGGAGCAAGTATGGGAGCAAATGTGAAAGCAAAAGTGGGAGCAAAAAGTGAGAGAATAGAGTGAGAGCAAAAAGTGGGAGCTAATATGAGAGCAAGAAAAAAGTAGGAGCAAGTATGGGAGCAAATGTGAAAGCAAAAGGGGGAGCAAAAAGTGAGAGAAAAAAAAGTGGGACCAAAAAGTGTAAGCAAAGGGGGAGCAAATATGAGAGCAAAGAAAATTGGGAGATAAAAGTGGGAGCAAAACGTGTAAGCAGAAGTGGGAGCAAACAAGTGTGAGAAAATATGGGAGCAGAAAGTGGGAGCAAATGTGAAAGCAAAAGTGGGAGCAAAAAGAGCGAGCAAAAGTGAGTGCACAAAGTGGGAGCAAAATGTGTGAGTAAAAAGTGGGGTCAAATGTGGTGTTTTACTAAAACAATCTCCCCTAACCTAACCTAACCTAACTTCACCCGACCTAATTTCACCTAACCTAACTTCACCTAACCTAACCTTCCAACTCTCATATCAAAAATTAAATTCTGGCCATAGTCGAGTTGGAACACAAAACCTCTGGGATAACACCCAAGTATACTAGCCACTACACCGCAAAATGGGCAAATTATCATGCAACACAACACAAAAATAAAATGTTTTCTGTAGTGTAACTCATTGGCTGACAACCATAGTTGAGAATTCAAACCCAAGACCTCAGGACTTTTGTTTTGAACATTATCAGAAATATTATTCCATTTACATTTTGCTGTAAATTTTCCTTTTTGCCAGCCTCCCACCGCCATTCATCTGTGACGTCATAGCCAGTCTCAAAGCAATTCCAAATTCCAATTTCCAAAGTACTGTCAAGAATAATAATTACATGAACAGATTCCAAGAACTCTAGAGTGCTTTTAAGGTTAATGATTGGCTAGGAGTGAGATAGAGCTAGCTAACCGAAGTTAACCTCAGCTCAGTAAACCTTGTCACATGACATGTTCTACAAGTATAAGAGTTGTCATTAATATGGGAGCAAAAGTGAAAGCAAAAAGTGGGTGCAAGCATGGCTGGTTGTAGAGACTTTCATATCAACTAATACACATAAATTAAATTTTAGTAACGTGACTTGGCTAATAATAATAATAATATTAACAGTTTAAAAAAAATTCAAGGGATTGATATTTTTCAGGGTGTAATTTCCAAAGTACTCGTCAAGAATAATAATTACATGAACAGATTCCAAGAACTCTAGAGTGCTTTTAAGGTTAATGATTGGCTAGGAGTGAGATAGAGCTAGCTAACCGAAGTTAACCTCAGCTCAGTAAACCTAACCTTGTCACATGACATGTTCTACAAGTATAGACTTGCTTTGAGACTGGCTATGACGTCACAGATGAATGGCGGTGGGAGGCTGGAAAAAAGGAAAATGTTTTTGTGTAATAAAAAGTCATGTCCAGCCTCCCACCGCCATTCATATGTGACGTCATAGCCGGTCTCAAAGCAAGTCTATACTTGTAGAACATGTCATGTGACAAGGTTAGGTTTACTGAGCTGAGGTTAACTTAGGTTAGCTAGCTCTATCTCACTCCTAGCCAATCATTAACCTTAAAAGTACTCTAGAGTTCTTGGAATCTGTTCATGTAATTATTATTCTTGACAGTACTTTGGAAATTACACCCTGAGAAATATCAATCCCTTGATTTTTTTTAAACTGTTAATAGTATTATTATTATTATTAGCCAAGTCACTTTACTAAAATTTAATTTATGTGTATTAGTTGATATGAAAGTCTCTACAACCAGCCATGCTTGCACCCACTTTTTGCTTTCACTTTTGCTCCCATATTAATGTCAACTCTTATAACTATAAGCAACAGCAAAATGTAAATGGAATAATATTTCTGATAATGTTCAAAACAAAAGTCCTGAGGTCTTGGGTTTGAATTCTCAACTATGGTTGTCAGCCAATGAGTTACACTACAGAAAACTTTTTATTTTTGTATTGTGTTGCATGATAATTTGCCCATTTCGTGGTGTAGTGGCTAGTATACTTGGGTGTTATCCCAGAGGTTTTTGGTTCCAACTCGACTATGGCCAGAATTTAATTTTTGATATGAGAGTTGGAAGGTTAGGTTAGGTGAAGTTAGGTTAGGTGAAATTAGGTCGGGTGAAGTTAGGTTAGGTTAGGTTAGGGGAGATTGTTTTAGTAAAACACCACATTTGACCCCACTTTTTACTCACACATTTTGCTCCCACTTTGTGCACTCACTTTTGCTCGCTCTTTTTGCTCCCACTTTTGCTTTCACATTTGCTCCCACTTTCTGCTCCCATATTTTCTCACACTTGTTTGCTCCCACTTCTGCTTACACGTTTTGCTCCAACTTTTTGCTCCCACTTTTCTTTGCTCCCACTTTTGCTTACACTTTTTGGTCCCACTTTTTTCTCTCAATTTTTGCTCCCCCTTTTGTTTCACATTTGCTCCCATACTTGCTCCTACTTTTTTTTGCTCTCATATTTGCTCCCACTTTTTGCTCTCACTTTTTTCTCTCACTTTTTGCTCCCACTTTTGCTTTCACATTTGCTCCCATACTTGCTCCCACTTTTTCTTTCAAATTTACTCTCATAATTGCTCCTACTTTCTTCAGATCCCACTTTTTGCTCCCAATTTTTGCTCCCTATTTTTTGCTCCCACTTTTGCACCCACTTTTGCGCCCACTCTTGCACCCACTTTTGCACCCACTTTTGCACCCACTCTTGCGCCCACTTTTGCACCCACTCTTGCACCCACTTTTGCACCTACATTTACATTCACTTTTGCACTCACTTTTGAACCCACTTTTGCACTCACTTTTACACTCACTTTTGCTCCCAATTTTTGCTCCCACTTTTTGCTCCCACTTTTTACTCTCACTTTTTGCTCCCACTTTTTGCTCCCAATTTGTGCTCCCACTTTTTGCTCCCACTTTTTTTTTTGCTCCCACATTTGCACCCATATATGCTCGCACATTAAACTATTGTTCTTATTACCAAGTTGTCTTTACTAGAGCTTAGTCTAAGCTTGACAGTTGATATGGAAGTATCTGTGACTAGGTATGGTAAGCCTCATTCATTCTATAAAGGATATTCATACATTGTGAAACGAACCAATAAAAATGGAACTGTTATTTGGCGTTGAACAAAACAACGTTCAAAACAATGTCGCAGTGAGCTAAAAAGCAAAATTAGTGTGGTTTTAAGTGTCAGTGATCATCAATGTAGTGTACTGCATGAAACACTGTTTCTGTCAACAGAAAATCATGAAAATGTTAAAAAGCAAGTGCTACAAAACAATACTACTATTGAAAATAATTCAATGTTCAAAAAACCCTTAACATTATCAAAAGCCACGCAGACTCTACATGAGGACACTGTAGAGGAAGAGGAAGAGGACCAGGAATATTTAACTGGTTTTAGTAATGTTGAGGATAATTATAGTGATTATAATAATAGTGATATAGATCATGCTGCTTATGATTATGATAGTGATAATGATCCAAAACAAGACAATAACGTTTTCATGCCTATTGTTCATCGTGGAAGAAAAAAGATCTACAACAAGCTTTGTTTTTAAACTATAACACACTATCGTAAAGGCAAAGACTTGTATTAAGTGTGCTTTTTATTGTCATAATCATGTATACTCTGCAATGTTAAATATTCTGACTTCTATAGAAAATAAAACAACATTGTACCATTATTTTCATTTATTTACAAACTGTATATACATTTTGTTTTGTTTCATGATAATATTATTTAAGACAATACTAAACACTAAAACATTATTATCTATACACATATTTTCTTTCAGTTCATTGTCATGACTTATATCTTCCATTATTATTTGACATTTGTTTTTTTATATTTAATTAAAACGAACGATGCACCTATTGTTTTTAAGACCTTCATAAATTAAGTGTACAGGTTGTACAGCATTATTGACTTCATCAAAAACACTCTCCGTCATATCATTAAACCGTGTAGCCAGAAATGTCTCAACGTTTTCACATACACAAAGTACACGATCACCATATGCTGTTTTCAATTTCCGAATCTTGATAATGCGGAATGGAATATGCGTTGGCAATTCGCTGAGCTTCTTTGTCTCTAAGCCACATGCTTGACCCACAGCATTCAAAACATTCATTGTAGTAGTCTATAAACAAAAGAAAAGCATATCTATTACACTCTAAAACAGCTTTAATAATATTGTGCAATTAGGGATTTTGCACTATGCATGGCTGATAAATTTTACTATTTATGCAAGAAATGTCCTAACTGTAGCAGATACTGCTTTTCTGCATATAACACAAGTGTTGAGTTCTAATGCACACTTGACACAGGCTATCATGTGTCCACAAGGCAAAAATACAACACCTAGTTCATCTTGATAACAAATTTTACATAATTGTTGGTCACACTTTTGTATCTGTTCATGAGACAAGTCTTTTCTTTCAGCCTCGTGTATTTGCTCTGCATGTTATAACTCTAAAGACACTTTTAAGTCTTGTACTGCAATCATGTTTTCTTTACGAATAGTGTTCACAAATTTCTGACCTTTAAGCAACACCATGTATTTGCAGTTAGGTAACCAACGAGCGTGTTGCACAAAAGGGTCATCAGTCATTTGCCAATCCTTTAAAGCAAATCCACAATTAAAAAAACATATTGTTTTATCCCCTTCACCAGTATAAAAAAATCCAGCTTCACTTAGTTGTTTGGTAAAGTGTTTTAATATTAATGGCCAAATATTTTTATAAGATTCTAAACGTTTTTCAACAGAGCTGTACTCTGGGTGTGCTAGTGCTTTAGTCTTGCAAACTCCCAATTTTTCAAAAGCACATGCCAAATCAACACTGTCTATGGCATATGGACCACATATATCGACACTACCGTTGTTGGCTGGCAATACATCATTATTATTTATTTGTGATTCAGCAACGTACGTTGCGGCCAATGGTCTTGTGGATCGGTAAAATGAATGCACGGGTAGGTTACCCACTTGCTTTCCAAGCATGTAAGGACAACAAGGAGACCATAGCAAATGGTCTCTAAAGGGATCATCCCCTTCTTCCCAGTGTGAAAGTTCAATACGACAAAACACACAGCGCACCACATCTTCTCGGTTCAAGTAAAAAAAAAACGGCTTTTGCAAGTTCATGTGTCGACAAAAAGCCTACAGGCCAGGATTCAAATGTTAACCAACGGTCATGTTCTGATTTTAAATTTAACCCACGTGGTAAACCAACTTGCTTACTTGTTGTATTTGGTACTAACGCCATGTGTTATAATAAAACTTTTTCTTATTGTAAGTTATTAACGTTGCACAGAGTACTTTAAAGCACAATGTATGCTTGTTCACTGTCTGTTCATTACGTTAATGGCGCATGACGACACCTAAAAGCAAACAAAATAACCCATCACTCAATCAATCAATCAATCAGTCAATACTTGTAAATAAAACGTTAACATTAATTGGCATTAATAAATCAAAACACCATTAAAATAAACTATATGTTGGCACTAACAGTAACACATGTACTTATTTTCTTTTTATAAAGCTACAGTCTATTACATCCCCCCTTTAACCAATATATAAACAAAAATGAATGTCATGTCATTTTGTTCACATTATCATGTTCAAACCTGTGGATATTCGTTGAGTCCATAGGGAACCACCCATAAATTAAATTTAAATTTTTTTTTTAGAAAATTCAACATGGCCTTGTACTTTTCCCAGTCAACAACTACATAGCCATTAATCAAGAAAGCAATCATCGTCCTAGTCATGTACAGGTAATGAATTTTTTTGTCTACCAGTTTTCAGTAGTGGTAAAATGGAATAGCATTTTATGTTAGTCTTACCTGAGTTTTAAATAGTTCACTGCCTGGAAACAATAGTTGCACTTTACTGCGTCTCGGGTTTTCAGCGACTGCTATGGCGGTAAGGCTTTTCTTTCCAAGTTTCTAAAAATAAATAAAATAAACCGTTATAAATACCTAAATTCAGGTTAGTACATGCATTTTATAAAGTAAAATATAAAAACAACAACCCCTGGCACTATCCAGCCCATGACGGGCTAAGGCCGACCAAGCGACCGCTGCCCAGCCATTTGGCCTGCAGATATTGGGGTGACGCGTGATCAGCGCGTCGGGTCCCCTCGGCCGTTAATCTTGGTATTCGTGATCGGGGCGCTGTCTCACTGTCAGACAGCTACTCAATTGTCCTCACGAGGCTGAGTGCACCCCGTTCCAACCCTCACGTCAGTTTTAAAATCCCTGACGGAGCCGGGGATCGAACCCGGGGCCTCCGGGCGAGAGGCAGGCACACTACCCCAACACCACGGGGCCGGCCAAAGTAAAATATGAAACAAGAAAATGAAACAAGTTAGTTTAAAAAAATAATCCCACCTTCACTTGCAGTGGCTTATTGCTGTTTCCTTCTAGTGGGCTCAAAAGTGCAATGGTATCTTCTCTCTCAGACATGTAAGGTATACCAATTATCTGCAAACAAATAAATTAAAAAATCAATAATTACCTAATCAATATATAATTGCTTGTAAATATATATAAATCAATAAATGTATAAATGAATAAATATATACCTACCTCACAACAAGAATAAGTATTTTCCACCAACACCAAAACTGTTAAACAAGACCAGGGGTTTCACGCAACGCAATGTGTTCAAAGGCTAAGTGAGAGAGGAAATGATAACGACATGTCTTTATATATGTTACGTTGCATGTATAATAATTTTTTCCCACGGATTAAACATTATATTATTATGCACGTGGACAGATAACGTCCAAGGCGAACACCTGGGGCAGATCAATTTTCACATAAACTTGCATTTTGTCACGTACGAAGCAAACAGGATGTAACTTGTTTAGCGTACATGTCATCTCACACGTGTATGCATGCATTTCGCTCTTCCCTGCCACCACGATGGTCAGATTATTTCATCTTCAAGTGTCCTCAGCGTCTTTGTCATTTTCCATTGCACCTGTTGTCAAGTCAGATCAACGCATTCCAATAAGCTCAAATGACATTCACATCCTGCTCCTCTGCAAGTTTGTTTTCTGTACTTGCTTCGACCAACATAGAACCAAGTTATCATCACCGTTTACACTTTAAAGATCATCTTCGGGGTCAAGTATCAGAAAAAACGCACCCTCGCTCTGTCATAAACCGACCTGTCGAAATAGCGATTGATCTATTGAGCACAGCCACCGTGGTCAGCGACAGGTTCGTTGAAACACACACACACACCCAGCTGTATCGTCTCTCTCAACCGCCACGCTTCATGAACATCATAAACAGGTATCGATAAAGAATTTTTCTTTCAACATGCATGGCGTTAGGCCCTTTGTCAAAATGTCAAACATAGTTTCTAAAAGGGGCGTGATCCCGAGTCCTAGGACACCTCGTACACGTCTCTAGTGTTATGGGTTTGCGAGATAAAGCAAAAAGTCTAAAATCATGGTTTTACCTCAACATGGTTTTTCATTCCTGCTCAACACGAACATCCTCGGCAAGAGAGCAACGCCATGAAAAAAATGACACCTCGCACTTGTCTCTAGGCTTATTGGTTCGTGAGTTATCAGCAAAAATCACAAAAAACACTTGTTTACCCCAAAATCGAGTTTCCAAATTTTAAAAAAATATAACGAGTAGTCCATAGTAAAGAGGACGTCAGCCCGAGTCTTTGGACCCGTCGTACACGCCTCTGGCATCATTGGTTCGCGAAATATAGCAAAAAGTCTAAAATCACGGTTTTACCCCAAAACATTCTGTTTCCCTCATTCTCAAAAACATTAACCTGTTACCAAAATAAAGAGGGTTTCGAGACAAGCCATTTGACACGTCATAGGACCAAATCCGACCATGCATTCGTGAAATATCGAAAAAGTCTAAAATCATGGTTTTACCCCCAAATAGCCTGTTTCCCTCATTCTCAAAACTTTAACCTATTAGGTAGATTTCTTTAGAAAGCTAACTATTGCAATGGGTCCCATGTTTCGACTTCCGGAAAATTTCGACATATCTTCGCGTTTCACATCTCCCAGACCCCAAAACCACCGTCAGTTCAAAAGTTTATATATAATTTATGTATATATGTATCTATCTATCTATATATATATCAGTTTCTTGTGGACACGATAACTACCGTAATTTTGCACCAATCAGTTTGAATTTTTTACATAATATGTATCCCTATAAAATCTCGGTCGAGTTCGTTAATGGGCAAAATCGGTCAAAGGGGGTAAAAATGGGGGGCTTTTTTCGAAAAAGTGAAATATCGCTATAACTCTCTTAATACATGAAATATCGAATCCCTTCAAAGTTCATAATATGTGTCGGATAAGTGCCAAAAATTTATGGCAAATAAGTTTTTTGATAGCACCAACCATTGACCAAAGGGGTGGGAAAAAGTGGGTTTTTCGGGAAACATTAATCATATCTCTGTTAATAGGCACAATATCAAAACCGCACAAAATGGACAATATTCCTCCAATAATTACCTAAAACTTTTGTCTGAAAGAATTTTTGATATGACCCACCATTACGCCACGGGGTTAACAAAATGATTTAAATTATAAGAAAATGCCAAGTGCCAAGAGAGGTTGCCATGACAACTTTACTTTTAATTGATAAGGGATGACCATCAGCAGTAGCTATGACAACGCCACTGCACGAGATCACATTCAGTTTTCATATGTCAGTGGGAAGCGACTTCGGTATCGGAACTGGTAGCATGCTGAACTTCTATGCCCAAGGTCGCGGGTTCAAACCCGGCTGAAGTCGTCGGATTTACTAAGAGCGCTAAAAATCCTGAGTTTGCTTTCCTTCGGAGGGGAAGTTCCAACGTTCGTTGCGAGTTGCTGATTGAGGTGGCATCTAGTAGCCAAGTTCACAGCTAGGCGTCGTTGACGGCAGTATTTTAGGTAGGTTTCATTAGAAAGCTATTGCAATGGGTACCATGTTTCGATTTCCGGAAAATTTCGACATATCTTCGCGTTTCACATCCCCCAGACCCCAAAACCACCGTCAGTTCAAAAGTTTATATATAATTTATGTAATATATGTATATATGTATATCAGTTTCTTGTGGACACGATAACTGCCGTAATTTTGCACCAATCACTTTGAATTTTTTACCGAATATGTATACCCATAAAATCTTGGACGAGTTCGTTACTGGGCTAAATCGGTCGAAGGGGATGAAAATGGGGGACTTTTTTTTTTCGAAAAAATGAAATATTGCTATAACTCTCTTAATATGTGAAATATCGAATCCGTTCAAAGTTCATACTATGTGTCGGATAAAGCTCAGAAATTTATGTTTGAAACGTTTTTTGATAGCACCAACCATTGACCAAAGGGGTGGGAAAAAGTGTTTTTTTTTCGGGAAACATTAATCATATCTCTGTTAATAGGCACAATATCAAAACCGTACAAAATGGACAATATTCCCCTAATAATTACCTAAAACGTTTATCTGAAAGAATTTTTGATATGAGCCACCATTGCGCCAAGGGATGAGAAAAATGATTTCGGAATTATAAGAAAATGCCAAGAGCTATCAGTGGTTGACATGGCAACACTACTAAATTGATGAGGGATGAGCCATCAGACGTTGCCATGACAACGCACTTGCGCGAGATCAGATTCAGATTTCCATCTGACTAAGTGTGAAGCGGCTTCGGTGACGTAACTGGTAGCATGCTGAACTTCTATGCCCAAGGTCGCGGGTTCAAAGCCGGCCAAAGTCGTCGGATTTTCTAAGAGCGCTAAAAATCCCTCAGTAAGCTTTCCTTTGTAGGGGAAGTTCTAACGTTCGTTGCGAGTTGCTGATTGAGGTGGCATCCAGTAGCCAAGTTCACAGCTGGGTGGCGTTGACGTTAGTATCTGGTAGCAACATTAGGAACTACTGCTTGAAATTTAGCGTCTGCATTCCTTACCTGAATTACAGACTAATACAGCCATCACAATTCACACCGTTTATCAGACAGATTCTACACTCACCCAAAGTACACGGGGTTATATGACCGCGTTGTCGCAGCCCCTAAACTGAGGAACCAACCAACATCTCTGCGGGAGATATAATTTTGCGTGAAGAAGTAACAAACCGTTACATAGTTACACATCAGTGTCGAAACCTTGCATAAGGACAGTGTGACCACAAGTATAACAAGTAGTTCCGTGAAGAACTGTACAGCCTATTTTCATATATCCTGCTCATGTTAATTGCCTCTATCAACATACAAAATTTCAGTTTAATTGCTGTAACAGATTCGTAGATATTGAGAACCGTCTAAATATTTCAGACGGTCGCCAGGTTGGATTTTTATTTTTGTACTATTATATTAAGATTATTGTGTAAGTGTGGTATTCAAACTTCAATCGCATGATAAGAACACAAGAAGTAAAAACGAGATTTTAAATATAAGCACAGCAGCCATCTTGTGATTATGCAAACAATTGAAATAAATTAGATGCCAGTGGATCAACATTTGTGTAAGCATTTAAAACGTGCAACGTTTCACGGCACTCGGATAGTTAATTCGCGAGAAACGTCCATTTAAATATTTATAATTCGCGTCGCCGCCAGGTTGGATTCGTGCTCACGAGGTTACTGAAAGTCCTATAGGTGAACATATGTTCATAGTCTCTATGAACATAAAAATTTCAGTTTGGTTGCTGTAAAAGATTCATATATATTCAGAACCGTCTAAATATTACGGAAGCTTGCCATTTAGGATTGTTATATGTATAGGCCATAGAGTTATGTACCATTCAAGGTCACTTATTGCCTAGGTTCATTATTCAAACTTTCACTTCGATCGCATGATTACGACACAAGAAATAAGAACTTAATTTTAAAATTTCGCACAGCCGCCATCTTGAGGTTATGTAAACAATTGAATTAAATTAGATGGCAGTACATTACAATCTGCAAAATCATTTACTGTACCACATTTCACTGCGCTCAGAGAGTTAACTCACGAGAAAAGTCTATTAAAATATTTCAAATTCGCTTGGTCGCCATGTTCGTTTTGTACTTTACTGGTTTATGAATTATACATAGGTAAACTTGTATCAGTACCCTTTATCACCGTACAAAATTGCAGGGTGATATCTGTATTAGTTTCGGGGATATAGAATGTCAGTGAAATATTTCGCACAGCCGCCATTTTGAGGTTATGTAAACAATTGATCTAAATTAGATTCCAGTGCATTGCAATGTGTATAAATATTTGCTGTACCAAGTTTCATTACGTTTGGATAGTTAAATCGCGAGAAAAGTCTATTTAAAAGTCTCCACTTCGCTTGACCGCCATGTTGGTTATGTAGTAACCAGGTTTTTGAAAGTTTCATAGGTGAACTTCTAGTAGTACCCTTTATCACCGTACACAATTTCAGGGCGATATCCGTTATAGTTTCGGAGATACTGAATGCTAGTGAAATATTTCGCACAGCCGCCATGTTGGATTGGTGAGACGTAACAAAATTCGATGGGCACGGTCGACGTCGCCGGGAATAGTGCTATGAACTTACCGAGTTTCACTGAAATCGCTCCAGCCGTTTAGATTTTATTAGGGGGGGGACACACACCCACACCTCACACACACACACACACACACGGACAAAAGGTGATCTCATAAGCCTATTTTTTTCAAAATTGAAAATAGGCTAAAAATGGACTCCAAATGACAAGAAGGTTACCGTCCCCGTAAGACAATAAAATGTTTAAAATATGTTTAAAATGAAGACAAAC
Source organism: Meconema thalassinum (assembly GCA_946902985.2). Taxonomy (NCBI): domain Eukaryota; kingdom Metazoa; phylum Arthropoda; class Insecta; order Orthoptera; family Tettigoniidae; genus Meconema; species Meconema thalassinum. Next base: position 2,053,268,995 of record OX336388.2, on the reverse strand, counting down.
AAATTTAATTAATCTCCAATTATAAAATACATTCACGCGATAAATGAGGTCTGATCCTTCTACGAAACCCTGCATATTCTGCCTATTTTCGCCTATCTCCAAGTTTGTCCGGTGAAATCTACCTCCGCCTTCCGGCGTGCCGAGAGGACTTTTTTAATAACATATATAGGGTTTCGAGACAAGCGATTTGACACGTCACACGTCCAAATCCGACCTTGCGTTCGAGAGATATCGGCAAACTTCGTAGGAAAGTAGGCGACTATCTGGCTCTCTCCTCACCACCAAAACCCCTTCTTATCAATCATTTTTTTTTTCAAAGAGCTCGCCCTCTTACAAAAATCCCAAGTGCGCATGCGTAAAAGCAAAAACAAAAATGTTAATCCATAGCGTCATCCAGAAAAACGCATGCGCTATATGAGCAACAACGTTCAAGTTCATTTTAGCAGCTCACCTTATACATGTCGCATTTGAAAAGAGACTTTCACTAAAAAAATTACAATTTCACCCCCTAGTAGAGGTAGGTTTTATTTAGGGGTTAAAATGAGTGATCCATTGGAAAGAGGGCGTTAACTCGAGTCCAACGACATCTCATTTGTCAACATCCGACCATGGGTTCGCGAGATATTAATAAACAAAAAGTGTGCACTAACTTTTTGAGCACCTTGTGGGTTAGAAGGGCCACTACTCCACTACTCACGGAACTACTTGTTCATTGTTACCTTGGCAATAGAAATTAATGCTTTTCAGTCGGTCAACATGAGTGTACCCAATTGTAATGGTTTATTCCCTAAACCTGAAAGAAGTCTACATGAGTGTAATAAGTTAAATGCACATGGATGACAAGTTTTGAAGTCAATCGATCATCATCAGATCTTTACATTTGGGCTATTAAATCTATGTCTACAAGTACAGTGTATGTGGGTGATGGTATTTACATTATATACACTTATTCACTTACAGCAGTTATTATAAACTTACGCAACTTATCAAGATTTGTTAGTTATATGTGATGTTTGTTAAGAAATTATTAGTTTGTTTCATTAGTGCAATATCTGTGATTGTTAGTGAATGGTCAGGTTGGAATTGAATATGAACTTAGCTATTTGCTTGAGCGATGTCGGATCCGTTCTCGTGCAACTGCTGCTACTTCCACTGGCTATACTGAAAACTTATTACAATTGGGTACACTCGTGTTAATCGAATAAAGAGCATTCATTTCGATAGAAATACACTATTATTTATAGCAGTGGTTCTTAACAAGTGGTCTTGGGCTGGCTGCGTGGCTCAGCGGTAACGTTCTCGCTTGCTGGGACCAAGGTTGCAGGTTCGTATCCTGGCGCAGTCAGCTGGCATTTGAGGGTGCGCAAATGTGAGGGAGCCGTGTCAGTAGATTTACTGGCACGTTAACGATCCCCTTCGGGGAAAAATTCCGGCACCCCGGCGTCCCTAAAAGCCAGAGTAGTTAAAAGGGACGTGAAACCAATAACATTATAACATGAACAAGTAGTTCCGTGAATAAATAAACAGCCTATTTTCATATATCCTACGTATGTTAATTGCCTCTATCAACATACAAAACTTCAGTTTGATTGCTGTCAAAGATTTGTAGATATTGAGAGCTGTCTAAATATTTCGGATGGTCACTATGTTGGATTTTTATACATGTAGGATATAGAGTTATGTACTGTTAGATGACGATTATTGCGTAGGTTCATTATTCAAACGTTGACTTCAATCGCATGATTAGGACACAAGAAATAAAAACTTAATTTAAACATTTTGCACAGCCGCTATCTTGAGGTTATGTAAACAATTGAACTAAATTACATGTCAGTGCATTACAATGTGTATAAACTTCTAGGAGCGTACAAAATTTCAGGATGATATCGGTAGTAGTTTCGGAAATATAGGGTGTCACTGAAATATTTCGCACAGCCGCCATGTTGCATTGGTGAGACGTATTAAAATTTGAAGCGCACGGTCGGGATCGGACAAAATATTACTCTGACCTCACCGAGTTTCATTGAAATCGTTCTAGCGGTTTAGATTTTATTAAGGGGGGGGGGCACACGTACAGGCATATGCACACACACACTCGGACTAAAGCTAATCTCATAATTCTACTTTTTTCATAAATGAAAATAGGCTGAAAATGTGTCCGTGTTTCTTGTTTTAGTTTCGTTTACAACTTTAAATGTTACGGTTAATTTTCACCATCACAAGTGGATTCTATCTGCCTGACAATAATACATATATCTTTGCCATACAGTGACTTTGCACACAATATTGATGGTTTTCGCCTCCCATCAGTGGAAAAACTTCTTATGGGAGGTGGAGAATCTGTTGTTATGTTGTTTTGTTAATTCATTGAGGGGCTTTGCGACATCGTAATCATTTAGCCCCGTGTACTTGGGTGTGTGTAGGATTTGTCTGACTTTAATTATGGTATTGTGATATCTGTAGTGGTGTGTGTACTTGTAATTTATATTGAAGTACTTGCAATTGAGGGGATGTTTGGGATGGAGGCAGCCATGGGCTTAAGTTAGGAACCATCCCAGCATCTGCCTTGAGTATAAATGGGGAACGAAGGAAAAGCCACTTCAAGGGTGGCCGGGTTGGGAATCATACTCGGGACTCCGCGGTAACTGCCAAGGATGCTAGCCACTACGCAACGAGGCGGACACAGTTTGCAAGTGATGTATGTCACTCGATTAGATTCATCCACTCCCATTTAAAATTCCGTTGACTGTTTAAATATAATGTAGGCTAATTCATTAGGATTTGTTGTTAATTCATTTTAGGGACTTGGGACATCTTGGTCATCAGCCCTGATATTTGGGTGTGTGTGATTGCATTAGGAACAGGTGTCCCGGGACTTGAAATAAGGTGCTATTCCGTATTTTCCTGGAGGGAGTGTGGAAAACCCACACTAAGGAGAGCCAATGTCAGCACCGGGTTTCTAATCTGCGATCCCCGGACTTGCTGCCGCTGCCCTCACGGCCGTGGTGCACGATTTAAGGTGGCGCTAACTTAGGTTTTGTTTGAAAATCCAATTTTCTCTTTTCTGATGTATTGGATTCTAAGCATATTGAAATATCATAACAAGTTAGTTTGGAGCTAAAATGTTTATCTGTTTCCGAGAGAAGGGGTTTTGAAGTTTTTTGGTTAGGGGCAGATGACCTTGTAGTTCCGCCATTTAAAACAACAATAACTAACTATGTTTGTCAACATTGGCAAATTTCTACCAAATCTTTATTCATCTACTTTTTCCCCGCTCGAGATATTCGTATTTAGTTACGCCGACTAGTACTGGCATTTTGGGAGAGTCAGTGGCTAGCTGCCCCAATGCCCAGTAAACTGAGAGCGATCAAGGGAACTACTCGCGTGTGGCGGAGCTCTTTCCGGTCACGGAGGGAGACCTGTCATTTTGTGTAGGCTAAGGATAGGTCATATAAGATCCACCGACTCGTACCTAATGAACAGGGAAGACTCGCCACTTTGTACCTGTGAAGCCGTTTTCACCGTGGCTCACATTTTAACCGAGTGTGTGGATCTTACTGACTTACGAAGAAACCTTGGTTTGCAGATGACACTCAAACTTATATTAGCCGATGACGTGGTGGCTGCTGATCTCGTCATCCGCTTTATATGTGAGAGTGGGTTAGGGCCAGCAATATAAATTTTCTAGTGTACATTGACTCAACGACTTGTTCGCTTTCGAACGCTGATTTTTTTGTATTTCCGAAATTGTTGTTTATACTATAATTATTGATAATGCCCGAAGAGAAAGATGGATTGAAACTGTAACATCTATGAATTTCAGAGAATCGAGCAGAAAGGCATGGTCATTGTTACGAAAGCTTGGTGGGGCCACTCCCATTGTTCGTAAAAATCCTGCAGTTACTCCAAACCAAATTGCTGCTCATATAGTTGCTTTGTCTAGGACACCGAGAGACAGAAATCATCAAGAAATATCAAAAAGCAATTAACCAGTCTCAAGGCCACAAGCCCCCTTCATTCGGAATACACTAGACCATTTAGTGTGCACGATCTCGATGCAGCTTTAGAAGATATGAAATCTGGTAAAGCACCGGGATTTGATGGGATTCACCTCGAGTTTCTGATTAATAGTGGATAAAATACGAAAATATGGTTATCTAGGTTTCTAACTTACATTCTTCGAACAGGCAACCTACCTCGCTTATTTAAAATGAGTAAAGTCATTGCAATCCTAAAACCAGGAAAGCCTAGTGAAACACCAGAGAGCTATAGACCAATGGCATTGCTCAGTGCATGCTATAAACTACTAGAAAGACTAATCTTGAATAGAATTGCTACAAAAGTGTTCGAAACGATCCCTATTGAACAAGCAGGATTCAGACCACAAAGAAGTTGAGCCGATCAAGTCCTGTCATTAACTACCCTCATCGAAGCAGGATTCCAACAAAGACTAAAGACTTCGGTAGCATTTGTAGACCTAAAGGCAGCTTACGACACAGTGTGGAGAGAAGGCGTTATCAGTAAACTCCTTAAAGTGATTCCATGCAGGAGTCGGGCTCACCTAATAAACAACATGCTGAGTGACAGAACATTTCGCGTAGTCATGGGAAGTGAAATCAGCAGATCCAGCAAACTAAACAATGGACTTCCACAAGGATCAGTGCTTGCCCCACTTCTGTTCAATTTATATATTTCAGATATACCCCCCACAAAATCCAGGAAATTTGGTTATGCAGATGATTGGGCACATGCCACTAACGACCTATGCTTCGAGGAGATAGAGGAAACGCTGACAAAAGATCTCGCTGTTTTAGGAAACTACTTCCGAAAATGGAGACTCCAACCAAGCATGAGTAAAACAGAAGTTTCTTGTTTTCATCTGAACAATCGAATGGCTTCAAGGGATCTCAAGGTATACTTCGATAACACCCTTATCCGCCACTATAGACACCCCAAATATCTGGGTGTTACACTCGATAGAACGCTGTCGTTCCAAGAACACTTGAGAAAGAGTGCTGCCAAGATTCAGACACGCACCAACATCATTCGAAAACTATGTGGTACTACTTGGGGTGCAAGTGCAACTACTTTACGTTGCTCAGCTCTTGGCCTGGTTTACTCTACTGCAGAGTATTGTGCCCCTGTCTGGATAAACAGCCCTCATGTGAAGAGAATAGATGTTAAATTAAATGACACAATGAGAATGATCACAGGCACGATCAGATCAACTCATATTCAGTGGCTGCCTGTATGAAGCCTTATTCCCCCACCCCACCTCCGCAGATGCAATGCTTTGATGAATGAATACAAGAAGATCCAGATTAATCAATGACTGCCCATTCATGAGGATATCCACCACCTACATATACATAGACTGAAGTCAAGACATCCACCCATCTGCACGGCGGAGAACCTGGCAATGAGTAATTTCAACCTTACTGAGAAATGGTCTAATGAATGGAGACAATTCGCCCCAGCAGAGTCTTTGGAAATGCCATGCATCTCACAGAAGGTACCTGGCTTTGAACAACCTCGGAAAGTATGGTCCAAGCTAAACCGGTTCCGAACTAACCATGGTGTGTGTGCAGATCTGCTATACAAATGGAGGAAAAAGTCATCTTGTTGCGACTGTGGTGCTGAGAGGCAAACTGTGAAGCACATCACCCAAGAATACCCACTGAGCCGTTTCGACGGAGATAGAAGAGAATTTTTCCTGGGGACGCCACAAGCGATTAACTATGTAAATAGTGTAAATATAGATCTGTAGCTCATGTATACGCCATACGATAAATAATAAATATTAGTTTTATTTAATTTTTGGTTTTATTAATTTTTGGTCTTTTCAAATTCAGGTGTCCACCACTAAATTTTAAATTCCATTCCAAATTTGTATATTTTAATCTGTGTTAAGAGGGGCAGATGACCTCGTAGTTCCACCCCTTAAAACAACAATAACTAACTTAATCTACCTTTGCAGACATTTCTGTGACAGCCATTCCTTACAACTTTTATGTTTATGGAAATAAGGTACATTATCTCATTGCTCCGATCTGCTTGAAATTTTCACAGTATCTTTATGTACATGTGTATCTTAATCTGTCCTAGAGTATTGGTTGCAGTATTTATGTAACTTGAGAAAAAATGCATTGCTTCAAAACTTCTTAAACTCATGAAAGAAAAATTTACAAATACAACGTTTGAAGCACTGGAATCATGATTATAATTTGGATTGCAAGCCATGAAATCTTCCTCAATTAAGTTTCAACCCTTTAACTCCAGCAGTTAGGTCATAAGTGTACCATTTGCTTAATATTTTGTTTTCAACAAATCATGAATTGTAATGTTAGTATCAGTGAATTATAATGGCCTTCAGAAACTTAATTGTTTTGTCTTAGCATGAATAGCCTATAATGTGACATGAAATTGACCATGTTAGCCTTGTTACTAATTGACGAAGTATAATAAGTCCTGAAGAGTAAAAACCTTAAGTCAATATTATTTTGTACTTTTTATTGTACCGGTTTCGCCCACATTGTGGCCATCATCAGCGCAAAATAATCATATGAATAGAAATGCAAGACTTACAGTGCATTAAAAATTTTACCATAAAAGAAGGTTGTTCTCAAAACTATTTCTCATAAATTGGATGTATGACCTCATTTTTTGGTATCTTCTCAGATGTTTGGGAGTTAAACCCTCTTTCTTACAGGATTTAAAAAAAGGAATATCGTTAGCAATGCTTGCAACTTTTAGTTTCTTATTATAAAATTCACGGGCTTGGTTAGCATGAATATAATGTGACATGAAAATGCCTGTTCCTTACTATATATATATCGTATGGCATACAGAGGATACAGTAATACTACAGTATATACAATATATACAAGTAATAAATATCTAGTACCATCCACAAACGAAACTGAACGTCACAGTTGGATGTCCAGTGCAGCAATCCACTCCACTGCATCATCAGTTGCGTTCTGCGTTCCTCCCTTGAAGGACCGCGAAGGGCATTCCGACACATTATGATGCGTTGTCTGCACTGAATCGCCGCAATCGCACTGAGGACTAGAAATTTTCCCCCATTTGTGGAGCCAAAAGTTACATCTTCCGTGACCGGTCCACACTCTGTTCAGTGACGTCCAAATCCTTCTTGGAAGATAAAAACCAGGAGGTTTCCTGCAGGGGTCGGTGATCAATCCTAGCTGATCAGGGTTTGATGTAGTTCATTCTTCTCACCTTGTTTCGTCCAGATTGAACTTAGATTCAACAAGCATCTTGCCTACAGTAGTCGCCATGACGGATGTCGAGATTTTAATCTCCCTTGCTTGTGTGGATTACTGACCTGATGTATGGGTAAGAGATCATTTGCAGCCCATTTTGACCATTCCCTTTTTAGAGCTGTTAGCCTTCGCAGGGAAGGAGGGTGAATGTTGGATAATACTGGTAGCCACTTGAGTGGTGAGGATTTGAGAGTGCCCGATATTGTTCTCATTGTATCATTTAACTGGACATCAACTTTTCTTTACTGACGAAGTGCAATAAGTCCCGGAGATTAAAAACCTTAGTCAATATTAATTTGTACTTTTTATGAAGGTAAATGTTAATGTTAAATTTCCATTACATTGATTCAGTAGTTTATGTGGTAAGAGCATATTAAGTAACTGAACTGCCTTGTTCAACTATTGAGTTGAAAAGCTGAAGGAAGTAGGAGACTTCTGTTACTTAGGAAGCAAAATAACCAGTGATGGACGAAGAAAAAGGATATAAAAAGTAGGTTGGCTCAGGCAAGGAGAGCATTTCTACAAAAAAGGAATCTGTTGACATCGAATATAGACTTAGGTATTAGGAAGTCATTTTTTAAAGCCTTTGTCTGGAGCGTGGCGCTCTATGGAAGTGAAACTTGGACTATTGGTGCAGCAGAAAAGAGGAGAATAGAAGCATTTGAAATGTGGTGTTACAGGAGAATGATGAAGATCAGATGGGTAGATAGGGTTACAAACGAAGAGGTATTAAGACGAGTGGGAGAGGAGAGAATGATGTTTCTGACGACTGCTAATGAAGAGAAGAGATAGGTTGGTAGGACACATACTAAGACACCAAGGAATAGCAAGCTTAGTTATGGAAGGAAGGGTCGAGGACAAGAACTGTATGGGTAGACCAAGGCTAGAATATGTTAAACAGATTGCCTTGGATGTAGGTTGTGGTAGCTATGTAGAGATGAAACGATTAGCTCAGGACAGGGAGGCGTGGATCGCTGCATCAAACCAGTCAAAAGACTGAAGACTCAAACAACAACAACAGCATTCAGTTACCGTCACCTTAACGAGCAGTTAACGGGCTAGTTCATCAAGAACTAAATTAATAGTATATATGACCGATAACGCGAAATTGACATACTGCCGTGTCCTCTTCGATATCGGGTGTAGACCATGATAAATACACTAGGCCGTATTTCAAGTCCACCCGGCCAATATATGCATACTCCCAAAGCAAGGATATAAATTCATATTTATTCCGGGCGGTCGTAAAAACTCTCATATCTTTCTCAGGACGAAATTGATGTCGAAAATTTTACGTCGTTCTCCATCCAATCCACTGTATAAAGTGTATGTTTGCAAACTTGAGTACCTCAGTTCTTTCTGGGAGATGCTCTTTATAGACCAACTATCTCTCCAAACGATCCCGCTCGCATTTGACCGATGAAATCTCTATAATAAGCTCTTTGAGCTTGCACGAATTGATACAGATTTTATTTGTGGTCGCTTATCCTCCAAGCCTGGCTTCACCCACGGACTCTGCGAGGGATCAGTCATCTACCGTCGCAAGGGCAGGGTCTTTCAACTGGACACACTTTATCAACAGATACAACTGGGGATGGTGACAGGTGGGGTTCGAACCCACGCTCTCCCGATGCCAGTGAAGCACGAGGTAGCGCGCTACTGCTTTCGGCCACCGCGGCCTGTCATTGTTATTTATAAGAAACCAAACGCTGTGTACTCGTGTAGCCAAATTTTATTCGGAACATTTTTTTTGTTTTCACACATGGGTTCGATTCTCGAATGCGTAAGGAAATTTAATTCCGGCCTGAGCGCTGAAACGGAGTTGTGGGGCAAACCTGAGAAGAGGTTAGTTCGTTTCCCACTGAGTTGTCCTCACATAAACTCCAGATCAGGACACATGGTTAGTGATCCCTTGACACAGCCAGGGGCTCTCATCGGGTCAGCTATATCCCTTGTGGATGGCACTCCTTGATCTTTGACCTTAGTCATCTTAGAGTGAAAGTTGTTGTCACTGGTTACTCACTTCCACTCCAGGTAAATGCCGGGATGGTTCCTAACTTAAGGCCACGGCTACTCACCTACTTACTTTCTTACTTAGTTACTTAGGCTACCTACTTACATACTTTGTAACTTATTTACGGGCTACATGATGACGATGTCGCAGCCCTTTACTTAACTTAACATTACTTACCTTTACTTACTAAATTACTTACTTACTTAATTACTTACTTACTTACTTACTTACTTACTTGCTTGCTTGCTTGCTTAAGGGAGAGTCGGTCAAAACAGAGTACTTAATAAACAAAGTGTCATATCTCATGCACTTGTTGTACTAATGTGTTAAATTTTTAATGACTACTTGTAAATTGTTTATTTATATAAATGTTTGCCCATTACCCCGATTTATCAGACGAGTTGGATAAAACAGGGTAGTAGATTATAGTGAACGTTACAAAATAGAAATACATTTTACAAACATTGAAATTCACTTCATGTACAAAAATCACATTTATACGGTTCATCATCTTCATCATCAATGCCAGCACACTGTTCATGAGCCCATTCACCACACTTAAAACACTTGACCCAGCCTTCTTCAGACTTCGAATTAGTGAATAGTTCATTATCATTACAATAAATGCAAGCTGCGTTATTATTTTCTCCTTCCTCTTCTGACGAGGTGTTATACTCTTTCACTTTTCTAACTTTCTTCGATTTTTGCTTTACGACATTTTTGACGTCAGATGGCCCAAATCTGGGAGATTGTGACGCCATTTGAAGTTTCCTTTTGGCAGTCTTCCCCTTTTTCATAGATGAAGTAAATTCTTCCTTGTATGGGGAACTTGTCAGACCGTGATTTGAATTTTTTTGTATTTGAATTTATTGTTTCTCTTATACTGGCCACTGAGACTACAAAGCCCCTTTATGCAGCTCTCTTCATTCAGAGGGCGGTTAAATACAACAAAATAAATGAAGAAAGAAAAAACTTAACCTATACATACAGTTGACAATAGAATTTCTTGTTATTACATCCGTTCACCTGAACATGATAATTGTATAGCTGATAGATTACAATGAAGGGAGTGTTTTATCGCTCTGATAGGAAGTCCTGAATACTGGTGCAATTTATATTTATTCCAGAGAATACTAGCTGAAATACGGAATGAACCTTTGCATTTTTCGGTTCTGTGATGAGGTATCTGGAGCATTTGTGCAGTGTGTCTATTCGCTCGGTTAACTGATTGCATGGGAGTTAGTGTGCAGTAAATATAAGACGGAATTTTGAATTTTAGAATTTTTATCACAGTCAGAGCCATGGCATACTGTCTTCGTTCCTTTAACTTAAGCCATCCAATCTGGACGTAAAATGGAGTTATATGAGACTCTCTTGGTACATTGAGAACAAACCGCAAGCAAGCATTTTGCATTCTTTGCAATTTTGTATTGAGGACCTCTCCCATATCATGGTAAATTATAGATCCATAGTCAAATATTGGTAATATCAAACTCTGTATCAGTGTCTTTCGTACATTTTGAGGCAAATAGAAGCAAGTTCGCCTAATTTGATATAATGACGATGCAACCCTTTTCAGAATCATGTTTGTGTGATCCTGCCACGATAATCGGGAGTCAAAAATAACTCCCAGATTTCTTAGTGCTGACTGGTACGGAACTGTTTGGGATGCAAGCTGTAAAGGTGGTAATGGGTCAGGTAGGGAACTGAGTAATTTGGTATAGCCGATGATGATCGGTTGCGTTTTTTCGAAGTGAAGTATTAGATTATGATCGAGTGCGTACTGAGATAGGCTTTGAATGTCACTGTTAATTAGAGCTACGTTCAAATGAATGGATTTCAGATCCGTGTGTAGATATAGCTGAAGGTCATCTGCGTGCATATGATGTTGACAGAATTTAAGGACAGATGGAAGGTCATTTATATACACGGAGAACAGGAGTGGACCAAGGACCGAACCCTGCGGCACACCTGTTGTTACTTCACACCATTCTGAAACATTGTCATCTGCTAGGACTACTCTCTGACATCTGCCTGTTAGGTAAGACCTAAACCAGTTCGTTACTGACTTTGAAAGGCCTAGATTTCTTAATTTAACTAGTAGGATCTCATGGTGAACTCTGTCAAAAGCTTTGCTGAAATCGAATAGAGATAATATAGTTATTTCCTTCCGGTCCATTGCTAGACGAATGTCGTCTGTGACTTTGATAAGGGCTGTCAGAGTACTATGTTTTGATTTATATCCAGATTGGTTCGGGTTTAGGATATTGTTGGAATTTATATATTCATAAAACTGATCAAAAACAATCCGTTCTAACGCTTTCCCAATTGCACACAATATACTTATTGGTCTAAAGTCACTACAGTTTAAGGCGTTCGTGAATTTTGGTATTGCTTTGATGTTGGCATTTTTCCATTGTGTCGGATAAATACCCATTTGCAGGCTATAGTTAAATATAGTTTGATGGCTCAGATAGAGATCCCCAAGACAGGATATCACCTTTCTCCAATGGTGGTATACATATAGATATATAAATTATACATAAACCTTTGAACTGACGGTGGTTTTGGGGTCTAGGGGATGTGAAACACGAAGATATGTCGACATTTTCCGGAAGTCGAAACATGGTACCCATTGCAATAGTTGGCTTTCTAATGAAATCTACCGAACACGTAGCAATAGTTTTGATACATTATTTTCGTTAATTACGCTATTATTTTTATTATTATTATTATTATTACTTATTTACTAGAAATCATACTGTAAGAATGGAAGGCCTAATGAAGAAGGGCAAGCCCCAAAGACATTTATCTTCCTATGTACCATCGGGGGTTGAAATAAAAGCCGCTCCTGTAGCATCAGGTCGGGAGCGATAGAGTACAGAGCAAAATTGATACACTGTTGCAGTATTTGAATCAGCATTCACTACACAAGGATGTCAAGTTAAACGCAAGGAAACATGATGATGATCGTAATTGTTGTTTTAAGGGGCCTAACGTCTGGGTTATCGGCCCCTAATGGTCTGTGTGATAGTGAAAATGACAATGAGACGGGTACCGTAACGAAAACTAAGGAGATTGAAAATACTGGCAAAGGATTGAAAAGACACACAAAATGTAATTTAGAGTGGAAAACACTGAAGAAATTTAATTTAGATGGAATATGCACACAAAAGTAATTTAGCTTCAAAATACAAAATGCAGGTTAGGGTCAAAAAAATTGAAAAAAGTGCAATTTAGAGTCAAAATACTCCCAAAATGCAATTTAAATTGACAATGCTTACAAAATGCCATTGAGACTCAAAATACTCACAAAATGCAATTGAGATTCCAAATACAAAATGCAATTGAGATTCAAAATACTTACAAAATGCCCAACCTACAAAATGCGGTTGAGGTGTAAAATACTTACAAAATGTAATTTAGATTCATAATACTCACAATATGTGACACCCTTCTCCAAAAGACTTACAAAATACAATTTAGATTGTCAATACATACAAAATGCAATTGAGGTTGAAAATACTCGCAAAATGTAATTTAGATACACCGGGAGCCAGTGCGGGAATCTTAAAAAGTAAATGAAATATAATGAAAAGAAAAAGAAGGAGGGATCTGGAAAGATCAGAGAAGGGCCAATAAAGGCCGGAAAGTGAAAGACTCCCTAGGCCTCAGATACCCTAATAGCGTCGGGGCGGAAAATAACAAGAGTTGACGAAGGGAGGTCGAGAGGAAAGATAACATAGAGGAAATATAACAGAGAGGAAAGATAACAGAGAAGAAAGATAACCGAGAAGAAAGATAACAGAGAGGAAAGATAACAGGGAGGAAAGAAAACAGAGAGGAAAAGATAACAGGGAGGAAAGATAACAGAGAGGAAAGATAACAGTGAGGAAAGATAACAGGGAGGAAAGATTACAGGGAGGAAAGAAAACAGAGAGGAAATATAACAGGGAGGAAAGATAACAGGGAGGAAAGATAACAGAGAGGAAATATAACAGCGAGGAAAGATAACAGGGAGGAAAGATAACAGAGAGGAAAGATAACAGAGAGGAAAGAAAACAGAGAGGAAAGATAACAGGGAGGAAAGAAAACAGAGAGGAAAAGATAACAGGGAGGAAAGATAACAGAGAGGAAAGATAACAGGGAGGAAAGATAACAGGGAGGAAAGAAAACAGAGAGGAAATATAACAGGGAGGAAAGATAACAGAGAGGAAAGATAACAGGGAGGAAAGATAACAGAGAGGAAATATAACACAGAGGAAATATGACAGTGAGGAAAGATAACAGGGAGGAAAGATAACAGAGAGGAAAGATAACAGGGAGGAAAGATAACAGGGAGGAAAGATAACAGAGAGGAAAGATAACAGAGAGGAAAGATAACAGGGAGGAAAGAAAACAGAGAGGAAAGATAACAGGGAGGAAAGATAACAGAGAGGAAAGATAACAGGGAGGAAAGATAACAGGGAGGAAAGATAACAGGGAGGAAAGAAAACAGAGAGGAAAGATAACAGGGAGGAAAGATAACAGAGAGGAAAGATAACAGTGAGGAAAGATAACAGAGAGGAAAGATAACAGAGAGGAAATATAACAGGGAGGAAAGAAAACAGAGAGGAAATATAACAGGGAGGAAAGATAACAGAGAGGAAAGATAACAGTGAGGAAAGATAACAGGGAGGAAAGAAAACAGAGAGGAAAGATAACAGGGAGGAAAGATAACAGAGAGGAAAGATAACAGTGAGGAAAGATAACTGAGAGGAAAGATAACAGAGAGGAAAGATAACAGGGAGGAAAGATAACAGGGAGGAAAGATAACAGGGAGGAAAGATAACGGAGAGGAAATATAACAGTGAGGAAAGATAACAGAGAGGAAAGATAACAGGGAGGAAAGATAACAGAGAGGAAAGATAACAGAGAGGAAAGATAACAGAGAGGAAATATAACAGTGAGGAAAGATAACAGGGAGGAAAGATAACAGAGAGGAAAGATAACAGGGAGGAAAGATAACAGAGAGGAAAGATGACGGAGAGGAAATATAACAGTGAGGAAAGATAACAGGGAGGAAAGATAACAGAGAGGAAATATAACAGAGAGGAAAGATAACAGGGAGGAAAGAAAACAGAGAGGAAAGATAACAGGGAGGAAAAATAACAGAGAGGAAAGATAACAGTGAGGAAAGATAACAGTGAGGAAAGATAACAGTGAGGAAAGATAACAGAGAGGAAAGATAACAGAGAGGAAAGATAACAGTGAGGAAAGATAACAGAGAGGAAAGATAACAGTGAGGAAAGATAACAGAGAGGAAAGATAACAGGGAGGAAAGATAACAGAGAGGAAAGATAACAGGGAGGAAAGATAACAGGGAGGAAAGATAACAGTGAGGAAAGATAACAGAGAGGAAAGATAACAGGGAGGAAAGAAAACAGAGAGGAAAAAATAACAGGGAGGAAAGATAACAGTGAGGAAAGATAACTGAGAGGAAAGATAACAGAGAGGAAAGATAACAGGGAGGAAAGATAACAGAGAGGAAATATAACAGAGAGGAAAGATAACAGCGAGGAAAGATAACAGGGAGGAAAGATAACAGAGAGGAGCCCGGCACAAGTAAGTGGAAGCAATGCCGGACTCAGCTGGGGTCCCGTGGTCGCCAACCCACGTTCTACAAGCCCCTGGGGAACAGAAGGAAACAGTTCCTGCTCAAGACTGTTAAGTCAAGTCACATAAAACTTTGAGTGCAGTGGGTGTCAGTAGAAGTGGAACTACACAGGATCCATTATTTATCTGCAGACACTCGTAAACTGATCCTGGCCCATTCTACTCCCCGTAAGGTGTGATCGTAAACCAGTATTGAACTCAGCTCCTCCGGGAAGCGAACCCCTCCACACTTTTAGAGGGCACGTATCACACTATCGTTAGAGGGGCTAATTTGGACTGATAGCCCGCCAGCACCCTATTCCACCCCGCGAAATGAAATAAAGATTGAATTATTTGGCGGAGTTCGGCAGAAGACTTGCCCCTGGCGCTCAGTCATTGCTCGCTATAGTACTTTCTTTCACCACAGACACCTTCAGAGAAAAGTGCAGCTAATACATTTCGAGTTATTGTTCTTCGTGTTAAGACAAAGATGACCAAAAGAAATAGGAAACTGTCTCTAATTGGAATAAACTCAAAACCATCAATTCCTTACATTTAAATTAAAACACTGTCATGTACTCGTTGGTTGGTTCCTCAGCAGTTTAGGGGCTGCGAGAACGCAGTCATGTAGCTGTCGCGGACTTTTTGTAGAACTTTTCATGCTGAACAATTCTTACACTCATAGTATAGAGATATTTTAACGGTTTACCCAGCGTAAGCTTAAAAGTTGCACGGACGGCAGGTTTTCCTGTGACTCCATTCACTGAACTCGTTACTCCTTGGTTTCCTTTGGTCATAAATGATTGTTTTTCTACAGAAACCTTCTTCAAGAAATCATTTACAGTATGGCGAAAACCGCATCCAGTGGTTCTCGAGATTACCCGTTATATCCAAGAGTCATAGAGTTTGTTTTATACTGTGTAGAGATTATTATTATATTGGATGTAATGGCGCTCGGGTACTTGGTATGGCATGGGGGTGGTGCTTGCGGTCTCAAAATGGTTGTGAACGCCTGGAACACAAGTCGAGCCGCAGACTCCACGTACCGCAAGACTCCTGTTGCTATTATTAACAATCGCTGGCGCACCCAAGTTCAGCGGCAGGCATATCTTGAAAGGCTAATACAGGTTATTATAAGACGTAACTTCATAGCCTGTATTAGCATCAGATACGGTACATAATGTCGCCGAGCATTTGCCTCTGATAATTTCGTACATCATCTGTCTGTAATAGCTACGTCGCTATTATTATTATTATTATAGCTTGCCACGGTGGGTGAGTGGTTATAGTGTCGGACTACCAACCCCAAGATTGCAGGTTCGCCCCTGGCCATGGTAAGTGATTTTTGAAGGCAACAAAAATCACGATACTCATGTCATACGTTTTTGGCATGTTAAAGAACCCATTTGAATTCAGTAGGCCGTGTTCAATGGCAAAATTAATCTCGAGATTTTCCGCCAACACAAAGTTCCTCCATTCTCTACTTGAAGGCGCTGTAGTGTCAAGGAGTTTAGATATCTAACCTCCTTGACTTTCATAGCGTTCAAAGAAACGACGAAATTCGACATGCAAGCTATCCTCTGAGTGTCAATTAACAAAGCTTGCACCAGGCATCCGAGGCCATACGATATTATTATTATTATATTATTATTATTATAATCTTATCAGAAATACCATTTACACAGTTCAATTACGCATAGTTAACTACATAACATAACACAAAATTGTTCTTCACCTCAGTCACATGTGATGGTACTGGCATCGATATAGCTCCATCTTGCTAGGTTGACTTTGGATCTGCCCACTCCTATCCTCAATCTGTTTAAAATCCGGCCGAAGTCGTCGGATTTTTTGAGAGTGATAAAAATCTCTCAGTATGCCTTCCTTCAAAGGAGAAGTAAAGCCGGCGGTCCCATGTCATAGATATATTGCATGTTAAAGAAGCTTCCACAAATTACACATGTGTGAAGCTAAATTGTATAGGTTAAGAATGTAAACAATGCTCTTAGGTTCCTACGTTCGTTGCCAAGAGCCGACTGTGGGGGCGTCTGGTAGCTAAGTTCTGAACTAGTAGTCGTTGATGGTGGCGTTTGGCGGCAAAAGTAGGAACTATTTGAAAAATTCAAAAGTCTGCAGTCCTTACTTGAATTAAAAAACAGATAACACACACTAATACAGTCATCACATTTAACACCGGTTATCAGACAGATTCTACACACACCCAAAGTACACGGGGCTACATGACCGCGTTGTCGCAGCCCCTAAACTTAGGAACCAACCAACCAACCAATCTGTTTAAGGACTTCCACACATACCAGTCTTCATAACAGCCAGGTGGCAAACGTTCTGCAACTGTCATTTGTCCTGAGATGACGGGGATTATACGATTATAAATCACACACTGGGGAACAGCAGCAAATCGAAATTTTTGCACACACCCTCCCTGATTTTTATTTTCAGGAAAATGCCAGGATAGTACCGTATTTCTATTCTCGGTGCACCTACCTCATTCACAACCCTAATAATTACAGCAACACCCGCTACTACCGTCACCACAGGAACACAAGTTAGCAGACACATTGAACTCACTCGAGTTCACGGGGCTGATGAACAAAATGTTCCAAGACAATAAAAGGAATTCAAAGCTACAACGACGATGATATTACGCAAAACTCAGTTTGTTTTAAGGAACGGATCCAGCTGCAATGTGGCATGTAATACTCGTGAGGAATTACAGAAACTCAGCATCAATAGAGAGCTTCAAACCCAATTGATACGCTGTGAAACCAATTCCGTATCTTTCCCTATCTGTTGAATTTATCTTCCTCTCTCAGCAGATAATAATAATAATAATAATAATAATAATAGTTTTACGACTCGTTTAACTAATGTGGCTTTTAGAAATGCCGGAGCACCGGAATATTGCCCCGAAAGGGTTCTTTAACGTGCAAGTAAATCTACTGATACGGCTCTCTCGCTCTTGCGCTCCCTCATATACCAACTGACTGCACTAAGATTCGATCCTTCAACCTTGGACATAGCAGGCAAGAACATTGTTTTCGTTTCGTTTCGATTTGTTTTTCATTTTCATTTTCGGTTTCTTTTCCGTTTTCTTTTCTTTTTTCGCCTTCATATTCATTTTCGTTTTCGTTTTCGATTTCGTTTTCGATCTTTTATTTTCTTTTGTTTTTTTTCTCGTTTGTTTTGTTTTGTGATATCAGTTTTTTCTTGTTTGTTTTGTTTTGTGTTATCAGTATGACTGCGACCAATAATGGTATCTGGAACTGCCTTCGCGACTCCCTCCTCCACTCTGATCAACTTGCCATGGTTCGTCAACTACTCGTAGCATAGACAATACAAACATTTCTTGTTCGGCTTATAAAAGAATTCTCGACATGTACTTCCATGTATTAAATTCCGTGACTTCTCGAATACCAACCAGTTCTGTATCTCTCGCGGAGAGAGAGTTGCAGGAATTGAATAAGGAGGCACGTATTAGAAAGAATTTGCCTAATGTCGTTATTAAACGAGAAGTTACTCGTGAATGTTGAATTTATGATCATCTTCTGCTCTGTTCCCAAGCAAGCCACTGACAAAGAGCGATAGATAAAGGCTGCATATAATCTACAGCTCTGAAGTTATATATTTCAATAATAATAATAATAGTAATAATAATAATAATTTCATGGGTAGCGTTTTCGAATTTCCAGGTTAAAAACGAATGTTTCAGTAACTATACTTTGGTTACCTGAAGCCCGTATAGTTGTGTTATGATGTACCAGCAATGTGTTATAGAATATAATAATTATTTATTTATTTATTTATTTATTTATTTATTTATTTATTTATTTATTTATTTATTTTATTTAGCGTATGGATTTTGTAATTAAAATATATACTGTAAATATTTAAAAAATTGAAAAGAAAAAAACATATATTTTGCCTGCACTCTTGTATTGAAATACAATCTGTATATATAGGCCTATGTTGTAAATAATAATTAATATGTCTCACAGATAATCTGTACTGGATTTGCCGTCAGATTCGTGCGACATATCACATTAATTTAACATCAATAGTACTTAATAAATAAATAAAATTAAATTATTATTATTATTATTATTATTGTGTAATTGAAGTGGATAGAGATCTAAAAGAAATTGGGATTTTATCAACTGACATTCAGGAGCACATCCCACTCAAGTTAAAACTTCAAGCATGCCAAGGTTTCCAAGAATAACCAAAGCTGTAAACGGACAAGTTTTAGATTCAGGAAAGGAAGGAAACCCACAGAGAACGAATGCGGGCGTACTAGACAAACATCAAAGCTTGAAGATTGTGACAGTTGGAATGATGCGGTGAGTGATTCCATTTGTTTATATTCTTCCTTGTTTCACCTTTACACTCGTAAAACCACTTCAGGATGACCGAGAGTGCGACTTGAACTCGTATCTATTCTCGATTGTTCTCATGAGGCTGAGAGTGTCCTATTCCATCCCTCACAGAAGGACTAAAATAATTCATAGCGGAGTCGGAAATCAAACTAAGCCGTCTGTGCGCAAAGCCATTATACTCAGCACCAGATCACAGCCGGCGCGGCGGTCCTTAAAATATTCACACCATTAAAACATTCACAGTGGGATGACACGTTTCGCTCAGCAAGTGAGCACCTCATGATCTAATTCAGTGCTTCATTATATAAGAGTAGTTATAAAAATTATGTGCTTATTTATTCATTTATATTAATTATAATTAATTAGTGTACTTGTACCGGGTGAGTTAGCCGTGGTCGTTACGGCATGACTGCTGGCAGTAGCTCACATCCGGGAGGCGAGGAGGTTCGAATCCCCCCGCCGGCAACCTTGAAGATGGTCTTCTGTGGTTTCCCATCTTCCTTCCAGGCAAATGCCGGGGTTGGTCCCTAACTATAGGCCACAGCCGCTACCTTCCAACTCCTCGTCCTTACATTCCAACTTTCCTCCCCAACGGTACTTGTAGCTCACCCATTGGGTGTCCGCCTAGAAGCAGCTACAAAACTGGTGAGCCGAACATGTCCTCAGACACTCCCGGCACTAAAAGCCATACGCTAAAAAAAGTTTACTTATTTATTTATTTATTCATTCATTCTTTCGTCTGGCTGGCTGCGTGGCTCAGCGGTAACGTTCTCGATTGCTGAGCCCAAGGTTGTAGGTTCGTATCCTGGCGCAGTCAGCTGGCATTTGATGGCGCGCAAATGCGAGGGAGCCGTGTCAGTACATTTACTGGCACGTTAAAGATCCCCTTTGGGGCAAAATTCTGGCATCCCGGCGTCTCTAAAAGCTAGAGTGATTAATAGGGTCGTGAAACCAATAACATTATTATTATTATTATTATTATTATTATTATTATTATTATTATTATTATCGTTTCGGTCGTCTATGGACCACGTTATTTCAACTGCCTTTTCCCTCGTTCTTTCACATTGGCCCAGTAGTCGCGCATTCTTCTTCGGTGAGCTTCCCTTCGTTCTTCGGTCCACTTCTTGCCGGTTTTCAATATAGGTTTTGGCTGAAAACTCTGTATCTCCCCAAGTTTCTTCTTGAAAGAGTCACGTTCCAAGATGTCCTCATGTGATATCTCCAGTTCTTGTATGTCTTTTTCCACCTCTGTAAACCAGATCCCTTTGGTTTTCTTTCCCACAAAGTAGGCACAGATTCGATTAGACAATCTTCCGGAGTTCATTCGTATTAAATGGCCATAAAAGGAGAGTCTTCTTTTGCGAATGTTGTCCGTTATTTTCTCCACATTTAGATAGAGTTCATCGTTATGTCGTCTTCTGTACCCTCCTCGTTCCTTGACCGGGCCCAAGATCTTTCTCAGAATCTTCCTCTCTTTGGCTTCGAGTTGTTCTGCCAGGCCTTTCTTATTCATCGCCAGGCATTTTGATGCATATTATTATTATTATTATTATTATTATTATTATTATTATTATTATTATTATTATTATTCTTTCGTCTATTTATTTATTTATTTATTTATTTATTTACGTAATTATTTATTCACGAGCCAATACCGTATCTGTATAAACAATATTCCAGCACTTGTATGTTACTTCGATGGCAATACAACTCTTTAATGCGTCTTAAATCATTTGAGGATGGTTGAGACCAATATCATGTAATGTTAAGCTATCTTCTCTGGGCTGGGTAGACTGCTATGTAGACTTTAAGGAACCTGGGTTGCATTCTCGGCTCTGTCAAGGAATGTATTCCTTGTCTGAGGGCCGGAAACCAGGACACTCTAGCCTCCTAAGGATAACTTAGAAGAAATATGTTTGAAGTTATAGGGCTATGGTATAGAAATTTTACATGACAGAACTTCTGTCTCCAAAATAAATACGATGCATTCCACTTATTCCTGCTTATTACATAAACAGGCATAGCTTCTAAACGATTGGACTAATACTGTATGTAGCTATGTTGTTTTTATGTAAACGCAGATCACTGCTCAGGCTGTTGTCTGTGGCTGGCCTAGCACACCCGAGCTCAACTACCCGGCCCGATTTACAAATCAATTGAATATTTAAAGCCAGTGGAGTGGAAACTGTTGATAGGTGCATAAATGACGCCCAAGGGTAAAATATTATCTATCTAACAATTTACCTTCGCCACATATGTGGTTGCAGTTACTGAATGTCCTTATCAGGATGGCGTTTCCAAAGGACAGCAGAAAATTCCAAAGTATGGTATTCCATGAAGTTAACTGATTCGTAAACACTCTATTCTATAACATGTTGTTAGTTTGATTGGGAATTTGAGGCATATTTGGTTATCATCCCCCGCGTTCACTTATGTGCATGATAACTTGTGTTCTTACAGTGACTCTAAAATACACTGAACTTAAAATGACATAAAAATGGCCATGATAGCCCGATTCCGTATTGAGGATGTAATTATAATAAAATGTTTATGTTCGACCCTGACTATTATGTGTCTGAAAACTGTATCATAATGATGATCATTATAACACTATTATGCATTATGAAACAGTTTCTCCCACCAATCACAGCTCAAGAAACATTTTTTTGACCAATTAGATAAGGATACCTTCACGCATGTTCTCAAAATCCAACATGTCTATATAAATTACCGAAAGTGCACCGTCCATATGTTCGCGTAAATAAACTGGTGAATATGAGACAAGAAATAGCACTGTACCTTAATATACCTAAATCCAATTTCTACTCAGCGCGTTGATTTCAAACGACTACGGTGACAGTTTTGCTGAATACTGGTTCACGATCTGCACATCTGGCATTGAAGCACACAGAGCGCATGCGTCGGTCGGCCAGAGAGCTTGGAACACGGAGATATGCTACCTAGCGCACCACCCGATCACAAAATTCTAGTTACTGAACAGGTATTTATGAATATTTATGTTAAAACATGTAATAAAGTTATAATTATCGTCGAACATAAACAGTCGTATGCAACTATAATGGTAATTAAGACACTCGTATGGAAATTATAAAACTCGCTACAGCTCGTTTTATAAACATACTCGTGTCTTAATTATAGCCATTATAGACTCGTTGCATAATGTACTATTATGTTCGACCCTGACTATTATATGTCAGAAAACTGTACTATAATGAGGCTCATTATAACACTATTTTTCATTAAGATACAGTTTCTCCCACCAATCAGAGCTCAGGAAACAGTTGTTTGACCAATTAGATAAGGATAGAATGGCACCTGCGCTGAGTTCCACGGCCTTCTAATTTAAATGTCACTGCGTGGCCTAGTGTCATAGTAGGGTAATCGAGGTGACCTTGGTCAAATACAAGGCATTCTCTGCGTCTCATGCGCTCTGTTCAGTACATAAAACTGGCGAAATCTCGACAGATATTTATGAATATTTATGTTCGAACATAAAATAGTTATAATAATTATCGTCGAACATAAACAGTCGTATGCAACTCGCCTATAATGGTATTTAAGACACGAGTATGTTTATAAAACGAGCGTATGCGAGTTTTAACCATAAGTCAATATATGTTGTACATTAATACCGTACCTTCCTCGGCGTAATTTAGGACTTGCAAATGTGCAAAAACATACACTTAATACATATTTTGCCATAACAGAGGATTCTAAAAATATTCTTGTTCCAAATGCTTACAAATTAAAATTTTAAAAACCAAATCTGTTACAAAATATGTTTAAAAAACATGAAAATGTCTTGATAAAAACAGCGTGGAATAGAAGAGATGTGGATGTGAAACTAGATAAGTTTAAATATTTAGGTTATAACTGAGAGTTTGGTATGTATTTGCGAGGTAGAGAAATAATGTAATGAATACGTTGGAAATAAGTATTACGAGGTAATGTTTTGAATGGGCTAGAAATGTATTGGTTATACATGTAACTGTAATTAATTGGGCATAGGTTTGGGGTAGATTCTTCGAGATTTGATATCAGATATCATCCAGGTATTTGCTTCCGCTGGTTGTGAGTATGGAAGAAACCAGGGGAAGAGCCACACTCAGAGCAGCTGGGATATCAAAAATATCATCTCCTTATTGCTATTGTGGAGCTTAACTTAATGTGCTCAGCTACGATGCTGGGATACCAGAGAGTGCTCTTACGATAAAATCAGTCAATAGTTCTCAGAACCTCTTCTTCTGGTGAAGCGTGATAGCGCAGTAGTCAAGTTGCTGCTCATATTTCACCAAGGTCTCTAGTTCCCAACTGGTGGTCCGCGAGAGCCTCAGGAGTGTTCCGTGGGACTAGAGTGATCGGCAGAACATAAAAGACTTTGAAATTTAATGTTCTTCGGTAGGTCAACACGAATTGAAGACTCCACGGGAAGAACGGGGTAAGTCACATTCTGTAAATTTGTCAGGACAGCGAATTTAAACTTTGAACACTAAAAATCAATACTCACAACACCCCAATTGAGGATAAGTAATATAGTTTTTTTTTGCCAAATTCATGTCTTATAAAGGAAGTGCATGTAAAACAAATAACAACTAAAGTTATGAAAAAGTGAGAGGATAAGGGACGTTCTTTCCGTTTCCACTAAAAATAAAAACCTCTGTCTCTCGGTGACATTCCTCTTTAATTGAAATTAATTTCAACTTATATATAGTGACGAAAGCTGACCACCAGAATGCATCATAAACTCATTTTCGAAAAAAAATGGACTTAACCCCGTTCTTACCGTGGGGTCTTCAATTGTGTCCAATTATAACGGGTGTTTCCCTAATCATGAAAAACATTTACATTACATTAATACATACACTTGGATGACCAGTTACGATCATAAAGCTGGCTAGTACAGTGCAGACAGTGGTGGGAGGAGATGCATGACACCGGACCACACATCGCTCAATCAGCTAAGTTCACAATTCATTCCAATCTGACAATTTAATAACAATCACAGATATCACATTAAGGAAGCAAACTTGAAGGTCAATCAGCACTGTCAATTTGTTAACAAAACAAATCACAAATCTTGACTAGTTGCGCTAATTTAATACAGTGCGTCAGGGAATGTGCCTAGGCACTGCTACGTTAGGTGAGAGTTGGAGTTAAGTTGGCAGACCTTTCGCTCAGTCGTCGACAGCCAGGTACTAGCTTGTCTTCTCCAAGGTCGACAGGATATCAGAACACACGTGTGAGCTGTGCTGTGCTGAGGAAAGCGTCAGTGTGAATGCAATAAGGGAGCGTTTAGATTATTGGAATAGTGTAACAGGATACAGTCGCTAATGTTTACTACTGAAGAGAGAACGTTTTTTTGTGGAATACGTTTTTCGTGAAGGCGATCGGTTTAAAGAAAATGTAAAACTAAAATTTCAGGCGCGGTTTCCTAATACACAGTGTCCAAACCGGGATACCGTTCGGAATTTGACAAGTAAATTTCGTGTGACCGGCTCAGTTTACGGTGTACCAGGAACAGGCAGGCCTACGCTATTAACAGACGAAAAACTTGATGAAATTTCCGATATAATGCTGCGAAGTCCAAGTAAATCAATACGCAAATTAGCTCAAGAAACAGGAATCTCTAAGTGGACTGTTTGTTTGTTTTGTTTTGAGACAAGCGGGGCAGCCGCGCTGTCAGCAGCAACCGTGCTGCCAACTAAACTCCGACTCTCACCTAATGTAGCAGTGCCTAGGCACTGCGGAGAACATTCCCTGACACCCTGTATTAAAGCTACTAAATAAGTGCATATATTGTAAATATCATCGCCCATACTTGTAGACACTGATTTCAGTAATAGCCTAAGTGTAAATGATATGATGCTTGACGATTGAAACTAGTCATCTAGGTGTACTTATTATGCATTTATCATATGGCTTTTAGTGCCAAAAGTGTCCTAGGACATGTTTGGCTGTAGCTGCTTCCAGCGGACACCCATGGGGTTAGCTACAAGTTCCATTCAATTTCAAGTAGTTCCAACTTTTGCTACCAGATGTCAATTATTCCTAGTAGCGAACGTTGGAACTTTGATAGAGTGTTCTAACGAACTCTCCTAGAAGTTTAGCTTCACACCAGTTTAGTCTGTGGAAGGATCTTTTACATGCCTTAAATCTATGACAAGGGACCGCCAGCTTTACTTCCCCTCTGAATGAAGGCATACTGAGGGATTTTAACGCTCTTACAAAATCCGACGACTTCGGCCGGGTTTGAACCCGCTATCTTGGGCACAGCAGTTCAGCATGCTACCAACTACGCCACCGAAGCCGCTATCTAGGAGTGTGTATTAATCTCATGTATTTTCTTCAGGGTCAGGGAAACACCCAATACAAGTGGCTATAATTCGTGTTGACCGACTGAAGATCATTACATTTCGTTTACTAAGGCCACACTAAAAATGAATTCCAACACAAGAATTTAAAAATTTACCAATTGAAAGTGATGTGCGTTGAACGAGAATGGTCCGAATTTATCCGTGCCGATGACAATCAGCGGTTGAGTTAAAATAATTATGATACAAATTAATTGTCAAAACTAATATTTGTTGTTGTTTGAGTCTTCAGTCTTATGACTAGTTTAGTGCAGCCCTCCATGCCTTCCTGTCCTGACCTAATCGTTTCATCCCTACATAGCTACCACACCTTACATTCGAGACAATCTGTTTCACATATTCTAACCTTGGTCTACCTCCACAGTTCTTGTCCTCGACCCTTTCTTCCATAACTTTGATATTGCTGGGTGCCTTAGTACGTGTCCTACCACCCTATACCTTCTCTTCAGTAACACTCACCAGGAAATCTCTCCTCTCCCTCCCGTCTTAATACCTCTTCATTTCTTACTCTATCTACCCGTCTGATCGTCATTATTCTCCTGTAACACCACATTTCAAATGCTTCTATTCTCCTCTTTTCTATGATACCAACCCATAACAAGAAGACAACAAGACACAAATTAAATTGAGGGTATACATCCTATAGAAAGTTTCAGCCAAACCTTCAGAATGTTCAGAGAGATCGCTTACAGTATTTTATTTATAGGGATTAGCCCCAAAATCTCTCCTAGTGTCAAATGAAAAAAAAATGAAAATCCACAGCCTGCTTCCAGTCGACTGGCCGGGTCAGGGAATAGAATAAATGAAGCCCCCATCTAGCGGCGAGGATATGAACTCTGCCGGCTGCCGAAGCCTGTCGCACTCTCCTGTGGCAATGATTAAATGAATGACAGATTAAATGAAAGGATAGTGGAGAGTGTTGCTGGAATGAAATTGTGACAGGGAAATCGGAGTACCCAGAGAAAAACCTGTCTGCCTCCGCTTTGTCCAGCACAAATCTCACATGAAGTGACCGGGATTTGAACCACGGACCTAGCGGTGAGAGGCCGGCGTGCTGCCGCCTAAGCCACGGAGGCCCTCCTAGTGTCAAATATGTTTTATTAAAGCAAGCTGTTTTGCTTTTTCAATTTACTAAAAGCAACGGAGGCATAACAAACCTCTCCCCCCCTCCTCAAAAGTCAAATGTCAGAGAAGCATTTACGAATGAATGTTTTTGCTCCACTGGGTCCTTGCGAGGCATTGGAAGAATCTTCTGCATTGATGATTCCGCACGGTCGATGTTCTAGTTGTGACTCGACGTCCTCCGCACTCTATATCTTCCGGATCCACAGATGTGCGTGAGGGAGATAAGCCCGGAGAAAGCTCTCATGGGATTTCCTCGGCTTATTTTCTGTTGGATAAGACCGCATTTAGAATCATAAAATACAACAGTGCGAAAGTGTTCCCGAGTCACGTCCATTCCGCTGTGGAACAATACGTGCCCAGCCTCGTAGTTAAATGTCAAGTTAGGAAGTTAAAACTGAAAAATTGAGTGGTGTCATTTGCTGTGTTGACAATTAAATCCTCCTTGAGTTACTGCCTCACTGCATATGGCTTGCGGCAACTATTTTTGAGAAATCCAACGTTTTGTTTATTAACCGACAGCGGTACCTAGGTTTGCTAAAGCGCAGTGTTAAGCCGTAGGGCCAAACTATCAGCGGACTCGGTAGACGTTGGTTCAAACCCCACCATTGACCGAAATTGAAGTGGCTTTCTGTGGTTTCCCATATTCAACTCCATGCAAATGTTGGGACTGTAGCTTCTGATACTTCATTAATTTCATCTCTCATTACTTTGGTGTCTGGAAGGGCATTCGACCGTAAAACCACCTTTCAGAAAGAAATTCATCCGCGACAGTGCTGAAAATGTGAAAAATAAGGCCTTTTGTTTATGTACTCCGATTCTTTAGCAATGTTGCCTTTACCTGGTTTAGTTAGAATTAGACCTCCTTCATCTAGTTCTTGTTTCAACAATCTAACCACAGTCGAACCTTGATATCTAGATTTGAGATGAGATATCGAAATGAATTCGACTTATCGGTAATACAAAAATAACTACAATAAACTGAAACTAACGTGCACCCCGAATGGGGTGCAACCGGACCCCTGTGAATTTTCCCCTCATGTCTCTCCCCTTCGGCAGCCCTGCGTGATATTACCCATTTCGGAAATATAGCCTATATACAATACAGAAACACATAACCTTCAATCGATCAATAAACAGTTAGGCTATAAGCATTGTTTTCAACTGGGCACCTGTTCTATTTCTTCAATATTGACAATAGATGACCAGCACTATATGATGCTTTCCACTCCATAGTTCTTACAAGTTTAGAAGATCATTTACTCCGTTAATATACAGTTGATTGGTTCCTCAGTTAGGGGCTGCGACAACGTGTTCATGTGGCCCCGTGTACTTTGGGTGTGTGTAGAATCTGTCTGATAACCGGTGTTAATTGTGATGGCTGTATTAGTGTGTGTTATCTGTGATTCAGGTAAGGACTGCAGACGATCAATTTCAAGTAGTTCCTAATTTTTCTACCACCAACGACACCTAGTTGTTAACTTGGCGACTAGATGCCACCTTAACCAGCACCTGGCGGTGAACGTTGGAACTTAATAGAGCGTTAATCAAATCTTACCTACTAATTAAGCTTCACACAATTGTACTGCTCAGGTCTAAGCTGCGTGAACCTGAAAGGAATGTGCATCGCGGACTATGAGTAGTGGTGTTGACGAGTGATGAGGTTTCTCAGTCCGTGCATAGTACAGAACCAAATACATTGGTCGGCAACTCACTCACTCATTCCTAACACCACAGTGGTTTGAGCAACGGCCCAATGTTAGCAGTATTGGAATAGAAAGGAATACCATATATATCACGGTGGGCTGTTGAGTGTTGACAGATCCATCTCTTCTCACCCGACCCTTCCCTTCTCTTTCCCCTCACCCCGCAAGTTCATAGAGCTTGGACCCGAGCAGTAGTTAGTGGAAGGTTCTTTTACACGATATAAATCTATGACATGGGCCCGCCAGCTTTACTTCACCTCCGAAGGAAGGCATACTCAGGGATTTTTAAGGCTCTTAAAGAATCCGGTGACTTTGGCCGGGTTTGAACCCTCGATCATGGGCATAGAAGCTCAGGTTAGTTTACAGTATTTAAGAAGGAAAAGCAAGCTGTCATCCATATTCTTTGATAACGTCGATTTTGTTTGATTTTAACTGTAACAATTTGATAATTACCGCCATTTATAGAAGATATTTTATAAAATAAAATTTACAATTGAAACTTCAAGCATTCTAGTTAACTACGGCTTTCATGTCACACAGCTTCATTGATGTTGTTCAGAAGATTATATTTAAATGATTTTGTAACAGATCTGATTTCCTTGTCCTATGTAAGGACTTTCCGGAGACGACGGCATCACTAAATATAGACTACTAATATAATGTGGAAATTTGAAGCCAATCTTTTTTCAGTGTTTCCTATACAAATTGTCTTTTGCTGCTTTTCTGTCGGTCAACACGATTGTGCCCATTGAATTGGGCAATTGCCCCATTTAATTGTGATAACTAATACATGTATTTTTTCAGGAGTGTATTTACATATTTATAACTTGTACCCCGCCCAATTCATTGGGCACAATCGTGTTGACCGACTGAAAAGCACCAAAATACAATACTAATCGATTGTTTCTTAAAATTTTGCTGATGAATACCTCAAAGTGGTCGCGACTAGTTCAATAAACATCTGCTAGTAATTTATTTACACTTTTGGTGGATTACCTTTAATGCTATTAGTATTTATAGCTCGGCAAGTTCAAGCGAAGCCCTCAGTGAGGGCGCTGCCGGCGCGAGCGAGCGAGGGAGTGAGGGAGGGAAAGCACGTGGTTGGTGGGGGCATAGAGTGACACCATTGGTGAATCACCCTCAAGTACGCGCTATCCAGTGCCAGTAGGTTTCTATTAAAGTCACGCCTATCGCGGCAGCAAATAGCAGTAGATCCAGCAACATGATGACTAGAGTGGCAAGGGAAAGCCTAGTAGTTCGCATATTTTCCGGGGCTTCAGATGAACTTGTAGTGCTGTAATTTAAATAGTATAGTTGTAATTTGATTGAAGCGTTTTGGTTAAGAAGGCGGCAATATAAAACAAGATTCGTAGGTGTCCTTTGCTAGAGCTACCTCTGCTGTACCAAATTTGGTTCAATTCGGTTTCGTCATGTTTGAATTGATATGGGGGGGGGCAATCTTGGCAAATACAGGATCCTTGAGTTGGTGATACAGGGCAACAGGACAACAGAAAAACCTGGCCGAAGGGGAATCTCATGGGTGCAGAACCTGAGGGACTGGTTTGAGATGAACACCACAACCCTTTTCCGTGTGGAAGACTCCAAGACTAGGAAAGCCATGATGGCCGTAGAAGACGGCACGGCAAAAAGAAGAATCATATTTCACAAACCTAACGACTCGGGGCTGGAAATCAAGATATATAAACCCCTTCATCGGCTTCGGTGGCGTAGCCGGTAGCATGCTGAACTGCTATGCCCATTATCGCGGGTTCAAACCCGGCCGAAGTAGTCGTATTTTTAAGAGCGTTAAAAACCTTCAGTGTTCCTTCCTTCGGAGGTGAAGTAAAGCCGTCGGGCCCATGTCATAGATTTATGGCATGAAAAAGAACCTACCAGTGTGTAGCAAAATTTGTAGATTATATATAGCTGGTTAGAAACGCTTTATCAAGTTTCAACTTTTGCCGCTAGGTGTTAGTGACAGCAGCATCTGGTAGCCAAATTTGTAACTACTTGAAATTTAACTAGTTGGGAGCTCACAGTCGTTCAATTAAAATACCCTGCTATGGCCATTCGGCTGAATTCATATGATAAACCCTTTCATGAAACAACAGCAGAACAATTTAACAGCAGCTGTCAGTTCGTAGCACCCTGTAAGGGAGAAAAAGCTAGCTGCCACATTGCCTCTATTTCTCCTTCAAATGCCACGGAATACATTTCATTTATGATATTCCCCAGAGTGCCGTAAACCACTCCGGTCTCACATCTTATAAGGATTTTTACGACGTTCATAAAATATTTTGTATCCATGAGATGGCTGATGAAATCTGCACTTCCGCTACGAAACAGTGTCTTGATATTATTATGTTTTTAAGGTTATTGGCAAAAATGGAACCAGTCACTATTATAATAATAATAATAATAATAATAATAATAATAATAATAATATTGTATGGCCTTGGGTGCCGGGTGCAAGCTTTGTAATTTGACACCCAGAGGGTAGCCTGCATGACGAATTTCGTTGTTCCTTGAATCACTATGAAAGTCAAGGAGGTTAGATATCTAAGCTCCTTGAACACTAGCGCTTTCAAGTAGAGAAATGAGGAACTTTGTTTTGGCGGAAACTCCCGAGATTAATTTTGCCATTATGAGCACGGCCTACTGAATTCAAATGGGTTCTTTGACATGCCAACATCATGTCGTATTTTTGCCGCCTTTCAAAAAATCACTTACCACGGCCAGGAGCGAACCTGCAATCTTGGGGTTAGTAGACTGACTCTCTATCCACTCACCCACCGTGGCAAGCTAGTCACTATTATGAATCTTTGTATAAACCATGCTTACAGAGTAAAGCATATCTAGCGAAATTGGTTAAAGCACCTAGACAGGCTGAGTGGCACAGTAGCTTAAATGACTTTCAAAATCTAAGATCGTGAGTTCGATTCCGGCTCAATTCTATGGCATTTAAGAATGTTCAACTGCGACAATTTCATGCCCCTACCTGGGCAAAATTCTGCGTGGGTAATTCTGTTATTTCCTTATACCACATTCACTTACTGCTTTGACCACCTCGTAGAGTAGCGGCTGTATCCCCGGAGGTCCGGGTTTGATTCTCGGCTCTGTCAAGAAATTTTAATTCTGATAATAGGGCTGTAACTGCCTCGTTAAGCAACATTGAGAAGATAAGGGTGTGATTCCCACCTCAGCCATTCTAGAAGTGGTTTCATATTTCGCTTAATATTGCATTTTCACATGTAGGAACTTTACAGGAATAAACTTGTAAGCTTAAACTTGGTTTCCTACTTCTACTCCAGGCAAATGCTGGGATGATTCCTAACTTTAGGCCACGGACACATCCCTCCAAATCCTGACCTCTATTAAAAACACACACTACTACATCCATCACAATGACAAAGGTTATCAGACAGATCCCAAGCACACACACCCAAGTACATGATCAGGAATTGCAAATATCCTAAAATGAAATACAAATATTTTCCTCTGATGTTTACAAAGTTGGCAAAATATATTGCAGTCGAGAGTGTAATACTTAGGCGCGTTCGTGAGCAGTTTGGCAAATCGACAGTGTCAATTTTCCTTATGATTGGACCCGCCTCCCAGCCGTAAGTTGATGTGCCGTCCAACAGTACAATTCACGCTATGTTCATATACCTGCATATGAACCTAAAGGAAAATCAACCTTAAACACACTATAAGAGTGCATAACTAAACGGAAATATACTTTTCTACAGTACAATGACTTTAAATCTCAGTTTTCTTTATGCCCCTCCAAAGGAAAATTATGTTGTTTGGGGTAGCGCGCCTGCCACTCACCTGGAGGCCCCAGGTTCGATTCCCGGCTCCATCAGGGATTGTATAAACTGACGTGAGGGCTGGAACGGAGTACACTCAGCCTCGTGAGGACAATTGAGTAGCTGTCTAACAGTGAGGCAGTGCCCCGGTCATGAAAACCAAGATTAACGGCTGAGGAGACCCGATGGGCTGACCACGCGCCACCCCAGCTGGGCAGCGGTCGCCTGGTAGGCCTAGGCCCTTCATGGGAAGTAGTGCCAGGGGTTATATTTTTGCAGGAAAATAAACTTAACGTGAATTTTTCTGTTGGACGTCACATATTCATACGGCAGGGAGGCGTGGCCAACCATTAGGAAAATAATGGAAAGAAGAGAATTGCCAGATACGAGGTATTGCTGTCACACCGTCGATATGTCAGACGGTACATTCTTAGAGGCAGCTCTTCAGTTAATCATCACATTGCAGGGGCTACAGTGACCACTGATCAGGCTATCACGATATTATTGAACTTCCCTAATATTAAGATTATGATTGGCGCAGCAGGAGAATAGAAGCGTTTGAAATGTGGTGTTACAGGAGAATGATGAAGATCAGATGGGTAGATAGAGTGAAAATGAAAATCCACAGCCAGGTCCAGTCGACCGACCGGGTTAGGGATGGAATGAATAAAGCCCCCCATCTAGTGGCGAGGATATGAACTGTGCCGGCTACCAAAGCCCGTCACACTCCTCGGAGGCAATGATTGAATGAATGACAGATGAATTGAAATGATAGAGGAGAGTGTTGCTGGAATTAAATGTTGACAGGAAAACCGGAGTACCCGGAGAAGAACCTGCCTGCCCCCGCTTTTGTCCAGCACAAATCTCACATGGAGTGACCGGGATTTGAACCACGGACCCAGCGGTGAGAGAGAGTAACTTTTTTTTTGTCGTGTGGCCTCCTGAGGGGCCGAGCGCAGGTATTTCTAGTTGACGCCCGTGGGTGACTTTCGTGCCGTAATGAGAGATAACATGAATGAAGATGAGTGAAACTGGGCAAGGATGTGGAAGGAAGTGGCCGTGGCCTCTCAGAAGGTACCCTCCCAGCATTTGCCGGGAATGGGGAAACCACAGAAAACCATTTCAAGTACGGCCGACGGTGGGGTTCGAACCCATGTCTACCGAGTTAGCAGAGAGCTTGGCCCCATGGCCTAACGCTGCGCTTTAGCGAGCATAGCTACCGCTGTCGGTGTGAGGAACAAATGAAGAGGTATTAAGACGAGTGGGAGAGGAGAAATATTCCTGGTGACTGCTAATGAAGAGAAGAGATAGGTTGGTAGGACACATACTAAGACACCAAGGAATAGCAAGGTTAGTTATGAAAGGAAGGGTCAAGGTAAAGAACTGTAGGGGTAGACCAAGGTTATAATATGTAAAACGGATTGACTCTGATGCAAGGTGTAGAAATGCAATGTAGAAATAAAACGATTAGCTCAGGGCAGGGAGGCATGGAGAGTTGCATCAAACCAGTCAAAAGACTGAAGACTCAAACAACGACCGAATGAGAAGTTGCAATGTCAATTCCCAATAAGGCAGCACTGAATACTGCCTAGAAAGCTGTCCTGATGCGTTACCTATATTTGGGATAAGAAGCCAATGTTAAAACTGAGCATGGTGAAACAGAGTGATTCCCTATCAGCAAAGGTGTGCGACAAGGCAGTGTACTTTCGCCTTACTTATTCAATCTGTATGCTGAGTACATCGTGAAGAAATCTGGATTGGATGAGTCACCTCATTGTTTTAAGATTGGTGGATTGAATATAAACAACTTGAGGTATGCAGATGCACTTTGGTTGCTGAAAGTAAGGAAGAGCTTGAGAATATCATTATGAAAGTTAAAGAACAGAGTGAAACCATGGGCTTGTACTTGAATATCAATAATACAAAACAAATGCCAACAGGTTTACCATCAAACATTATGATAGATAAAAAGTTAATCACAGTGGTGAATAGTTTCTGTTTGTTGGAATCATGCAGTCCAGAGATTCGCCGAAGATTTGCCATAGGAAGAGCAGCTTTTAAAGGCCTGGATAATATCTTCAAGTGTTCAGATGTATCTTTGCCTACTAAAATTAGAATGGTTAAGGCACTAGTCTTTCCCATAGCTACATATGGTTGCGAAAGCTGAACCATAAGAAAACGAGTTAGGAAGTATATCGATGCTTTTGAGCTCTGGTGTTGGAGTAGGATACTGCATATTCCTTAGACTGCCAAGAAGACAATTGCATGGGTAATTCAAAAAATCAGACCAGATCTGGCTCTTGAAGCATTGATAACAAGACTACAGCTGTCATATTTTTGACACATTATGAGACGGTATATTTGCTTTCACGGCCAGTGAATTAAAACTCAGCAATTCTTCTAGGTTTGTGTTGCTGATGAGCCAGCTTGGTGTCCTAAGCGAAACCCCACACAAGACACGGCACAAACCTAGAAGAATTGCTGAGATTTACATTATGAGACGTTCTGATCCATTGGAAAAGACAATTATGCTTGGAAAGGTGGAATGGTCTCGGAGACGAGGGCGGCCAGCATTGAGATGGATCGACTCCATCAAATCCAACATGAATATGTCAGTGAAGGATCTGAAGTATATGGCTGAAGACCGAATCATTTGGAGACATACCATCCATGCAGTCGCTAGGAGTCGACGCCGACTTGATGGCACCTGATCATCTTCAAAGAAAACAAAGATTGTGCCAGCCTATCAGCCTACCACTGATAAATTACTTAACCTGTCACT
The DNA here is from genome assembly GCA_946902985.2 of Meconema thalassinum. Lineage (NCBI taxonomy): Eukaryota > Metazoa > Arthropoda > Insecta > Orthoptera > Tettigoniidae > Meconema > Meconema thalassinum. The sequence goes on along the minus strand of OX336388.2, from coordinate 2,053,233,856 downwards.
CACTGGAACCTAAATATCAACGATAGTAAATAGTTAATTAGTACGAAGCTAAGGAATTTTGTAGTTTTATGTTATTATTGATCTCGTGATCTCAATTATATGGGGAGTCGACACCATCGACGTGGCATTTCAACCCAAAAATCCCATGCATGAACCGGGAAATGAAGCTGGTTCGCTTCCCATCCACCAGGATACAGATGGAAACGATGTAGCAAGACTGAAATCCCGGAAACCTGCCTGGAAGACGGCCAGGAATCTAGCTGACATACCATTTAGAGACCTGAAGAAGCATGGAAGCAAGAATGGGCCAGATTACACCCACATGGTCTAATCAACATCGATGACCCAACAGCAAAACCTCCTGGGTTCAACCTCCCGCACACCATCTGGACCAGACTAAACAGGATACGCTGCGACGTTGGAAGAACTGCTTCTGCTCCACACCAATGGGGGTGGTTGGAGTCTCCTTCCTGCAACTGTGGTGCTGAAGTGCAAACCATCAGCCACATCGTGAAAGATTGGCCTGGGCCTATGGAGGAGCTACATCAAGTAACCCCTGCGGCACTCACTTGGTTGGAAGGACTAGACATCAGCTTGTGATGAAATCTGAGAATCTGCAGCTGTGTGTGTGTGTGTGTGTGTATGCGTGCCTCCCAGTTAGTCTGTAATACTTTATATCCATGTATATAAATATATATTAATTTTATTTTTCTAATAGCAATTATATGTAATACATTTCAAACGATTGTCATGAAATAGATAAATAAATAACCTTGGTAAGACACAAGTAGTTTGACCGTTGCGCCATCACGTTCCCAGTAAATCAGTATACACATACTGTACAGTAGACACACCTAAATTATCCCTAACGCTAAGTAACCTCTGGCCAATAATGTAACCGCGGTAATGATACACTGGCCACACAAAATTACAGCTCCGTTCAAAATTGGATTCAAAACCCCTGGTGTATAACTACACAGTTAATATCGTAACTCAAAAATAGCTCGTCACACCATGCAAATAACATCATAGGCGAACATCGGGGGAGGCACGGATTGGCAGCAGCCAACTCGTTATTTTAAAAATATATGTTTAAATATAGTCTACCGTATTGTTTTAAATTACCGGTCCGAGGTTGCAGGTTCATATCCTGGCGCAGTTAGATGGCATTTGAGGGTGCGCAAATACAAGGGAGCCATGTCAGTAGATTTACTGGCACGTTAAAGATCCACTTCGGTGCAAAATTCTGGTACCCCCGGCGTCTCTAAAAGCCAGAGTAGTTAAAAGGGGCGTAAAACCAATAACGTTAAAATAAATTGCCGGTATCTATCTAGCGAGTTCACCACTGCCTACAACATCTTAGGTGCGATATTGGCTACCTACGTCGTTATGCTCAACTTCAAACGCCAACATGTGCCAGTGTCCCGTTGATACACTCTGTCCTTAAGATAACCCACGCAGTGGAGAACGATCGGCCGATGATGCGGTTCCAGGCTGTCGTGGATGCAGATGGTCGTCACATTGAGCATCGTTCGTAACCTGGACTGTCAACACCCGTTACCCGCTCATGTGGAACTCAAAATGTGTTCCTTTCAACGGTTTATTCGTTATATCTCTTCCGCATGTCCTACCAAAGGTTTCCACACCGTTTTATTGTCCTACTATCACTCGTTTGTCCGGAGGGAGGGGGGGGGGGGGGTGGCTAGCAAGTAACGCAAGTTGAATTATTACCACCCTGTATTTCAAACGTATTTTCCTAAATGTGTCCGAGATTTCCTACGAATGATAATAATGCTCCTCGGATTTCCTTTTCAGCCAAAATTACCTCAGTAAATACTGGGCCAAACATTTTCCTCAAGATTTTCTTCCTTGTTATTTTTCCATTATTAATAATAAGGTTACGGCTGTGAGTTTGTTTCGTCGCCTCGCCGGTTGAGTCACAGCTGCCCCGGGCTGTGTGTGCTCTGCCTCAGTGTATTACGTGCGCCTTACGCAACAGGGCTACTAGGACAAAGGGATGGTCCAGAATATTCGTGACCCAACCAGTGATGGAAATCTCGAGAAGCCGTGTATCCTGGACGATCCTAGAATTCATTGAGTCACCAGCCTGCTATATAAGCGGCCTCAACAGTGAGGGGACCGAGTTTTCTGAGGACAGTGTTTCTGAGTTAGTGCGTGTTTTTCCTGAGCGACAGAAGTGTGGTGACGTGACTAGCGAAACCCAGTGAGATTCCTTCCGAGCCGCGGAGCAGTGTGAGGAGTGTGTACTTACCTAGGGCGACAGAGACATTGTGGTGAATTGCGAAATGCATTGGGCAGTTCCCTAGCCAGCGGACAGCGAGGTAGTGTGTAGTGGTGAGTGACTAGCTATCGTAAATAACTGTAGTTTGCGTACAAGGAAGTGGACAGTTATTTCGGAGAGTGACAGACCGGCTAGACACAGCCAAATTAGTGAACGGACAGCTGCTCGAGAGAGTGAAAGGGAAGTGACGGCAGCAAGAGAGGAACTAGAGAGAGATACTAGTTGCTTGTATTTGCTATTTGTGCCCGCAATAAAGCCAATACGTTTCTTTAAAGCAATAATTGGTGTTGTGCTTTGTACCCACCGTAATCCAGTTAACAGAAGTGGCACATAACAATAATAACCGGGTGAGTTAGCAGTGGTCGTTACGGCATGACTGCAGGCAGTCGCTCACATCCGGGAGGCGAGGAGGTTCGACAACCCCCGCCGGCAACCTTGAAGATGGTTTTCTGTGGTTTCCCATCTTCCTTCCAGGCAAATGCCGGGATTGGTCCCTAACTATAGGCCACAGCCGCTACCTTCCAATTCCTCGTCCTTTCATTAACACTTCCTCCCCAGACAACACTCCACAGACGACGGTACTTGTAGCTCACCCAATGGGTGTCCGTATAGAAGCAGCTACAAAACTCTGGCGAGCCGAAGATGTCCTCGGACACTCCCGGCACTAAAGGCCACCCGCTAAAATAATAATAATAATAATAATAATAATAATAATAATGTGTATGTCTACCCCTTATTATTCCCGTTTTTCCAACGGGGTCGGGGATGAGATGCGATGGAAGTCTTTGTGGCGATGGTTTTTACGGCCGGATGCCCTTCCTGACGCCAACCTCATGAGAGGAGTTAATGAGAGATGAAATGAATGATGGTGAATGAAACTGGGCAAGGATGTGGAAGGAAGCGGCCGTGGCCTGTCAGAAGGTACCGTCCCAGCATTTGCCTGGTGTTGAAAATGGGAAAGCACGGAAAACCATTTCAAGGACGGTCGACGGTGGGGCTCGAACCCACGCGTCTACCGAGTCAGCAGAGAGCTTGGCCCCATGACCTAATGCTGCGCGTTAGCCAGCGTAGCCACTACTGTCGGTGCTAAAATAATAATAATAATAATAATAATAATAATAATAATAATAATAATAATAATAATGTTCGGCTCCAGGGCTAAATGGTTAGTGCGCTAGACTTTGTGCAGAAATGCCCCGGGTTCGATTTCCGGCCGAGCCATCAGGGATTTTAATCTCCTGGGGCTAATTCCCGTGGCTCTGGGACTGGGTGTATGTGACGTCTTCATCATCACTTCATCCTCATTACGACGCGCAGGTCGCCCACGGGCGTCAACTAGAAAGACCTGCACTAGGCCTCTCCGGAGGCCACACGATCATTCATTATTATTAATAATAATACCTGAAGTCCCGTTATGAGCAAGTGCGCCACCAGCAACACATGCGCAGATTCGCAGGTTTCATTTCAAGTGATGAGTGGATTACGCGATAGGTTAGTCTTATAGACTACACTGGTTAAACACAAAATTTAAAGGTTCAGGTAATAGTATGATAGTTTTTGTGTTTTTTAAGAAAGTTTAAAAGCCCGTAAACATCTGTGCGTTTAGGATTAGGAATTTGTTAAACAGTTTTAATTACCTCTTCTTTTAACGAAATTGGGCTCTTAGACTCAGGTTTTAAAGTAAAAACTGGGCATTAGCAACAACTTAGTGGTCGTAAATGTCTCGCAAAAGGCTTTAAAAATTACCATTTTAATGCTACACTTTAAAAACATTCTGAACTGGCGGAGGGGTTATACCTCCTGTGATCGCTGCCACCCTCATAAAATGCAGAATGTACGCCCATGATTGGCATGTTAATATGTTGATTCTCACAAGAAGGTACAAATCATCAATATCAAAACAACCATTTTCTTGAAGGGGATATTTCAATAAGATTCTGCACCCACAGGCACATCAATTTGACCTTTTTTCAAAGAAGGTACAAATCATCAAAATTAATTTATTTGACAATAGTAACAGTTTGTAAATACAGTATAAAATAAAATTTATGTTCGACCCTGACTATTATATGTCAAAAAACTGTACTACAATAAATTAGGCTCATTATAGCACTATTTTAGGTAGATTTCATTAGAAAGCTAACTATTGCAATGGGTACCATGTTTCGACTTCCGGAAAATTTCGACATATCTTCGCGTTTCACATCCCCCAGACCCCAAAACCACCGTCAGTTCAAAAGTTTATATATAACTTATGTATATATGTATCTATCTATCTATCTATATATATATATATATATATATATATATATATATATATATCAGTTTCTTGTGGACACGATAACTGCCGTAATTTTGCACCAATCACTTTGAATTTTTTACATAATATGTATCCCTATAAAATCTCGGTCGAGTTCGTTAATGGGGAACATTGGTCGAAGGGGGTGAAAATGGGGGGCTTTTTTCGAAAAAGTGAAATTTCGCTATAACTCTCTTAACACGTGAAATATCGAATCCATTCAAAGTTCATAATATGTGTCGGATAAGTGCCAAAAATTTATGTCAAATAAGTTTTTTGATAGCACCAACCATTGACCAAAGGGGTGGAAAAAAGTGGGTTTTTCGGGAAACATTAATCATATCTCTCTTAATAGGCACAATATCAAAACCGTACAAAATGGAAAATATTCCCCTAATAATTACCTAAAACTTTTGTCTGAAAGAATTTTTGATATGACCCACCATTACGCCAAGGGATGAGAAAAATGATTTCGGAATTTTAAAAAGTCCTCTCGGCACGCCGGAAGGCGGAGGTAGATTTCACCGGACAAACTTGGGGATAGGCGAAAATAGGCAGAATATGCAGGTTTTCGTAGAAGGATCAGACCTCATTTATTGCGAGAAGGTATTTTATAATTGGAGCTTAATTAACTTTGTTTTTCGTCATGTTATGCTTATTTTAAACATTTTATTGTCTTATGGGAACGGTAAACTTCTTGTCATTTGGGGTCCATTTTTATACCTGTGGTCACACTGTCCTTATGCAAGGTTTCGACACTGATGTGTAACTATGTAACGGTCTGTTACTTCTTCACGCAAAATTATATCTCCCGCAGAGATTTTGGTTGGTTCCTCAGTTTAGGGGCAGCGACAACGCGGTCATGTAACCCCGTGTACTTAGGGATGGCTGTATTAGTCTGTAATTCAGGTAAGGACTGCAGACGGTCAATTTCAAGCAGTAGGTCCCAATGTTGCTACCAGGTACTACCGTCAACGACACCTACCTGTGAACTTGGCTACTAGATGCCACCGTAACCAGCAACTCGCAACCAACGTTGGATCTTCCCCTCTAAAGGAAAGCATACTGAGGGATTTTTAGCGCTCTTAGAACATCCGACGACTTCGGCCGGCTTTGAAACCGCGACCTTGGGCATAGACATTCTGCATGCTACCAGTTACGTCACCGAAGCCGCTTCCCACTTAGTCAGATGTCAAAGTCAACCCCTGGCACCATCCAGCCCATGACGGGCTAAGGCCGGCCAAGCGACCGCCGCCCAGCCATTTGGCCTGCAGATATTGGGGTGACGCGTGATCAGTGCGTCGGGTCCCCTGGGCCGTTAATATTGGTATTCGTGATCGGGGTGCTGTCTCACTGTCAGACAGCTACTCAATTGTCCTCACGAGGCGGAGTGCACCCCGTTCCAACCCTCACGACAGTTTTGAAATCCCTGACGGAGCCGGGGATCGAATCCGGGGCCTCCGGGTGAGAGGCAGGCGCGCTACCCCCAACACCACGGGGCCGGCTTAGTCAGATGGAAATACTGAATCTGATCTCGTGCAAGTGCGTTGTCATGGCAACGGCTCATCCCTCATCAATTTAGTAGTGTTGCCATGGCAACCTCTGATAGCTCTTGGCATTTTCTTATAATTCCGAAATCATTTTTCTCATCCCTTGGCGTAATGGTGGGTCATATCAAAAATTCTTTCAGACAAAATTTTAGGTAATTATTAGGGGAATATTGTCCATTTTGTACGGTTTTGATATTGTGCCTATTAAGAGAGATATGATTAATGTTTCCCGAAAAGCCCACTTTTTCCCACCCCTTTGGTCAATGGTTGGTGCTATCAAAAAACTTATTTGACATAAATTGTTGGCACTTATCAGACACATATTATGAACTTTGAATGGATTCGATATTTCACGTGTTAAGAGAGTTATAGCGAAATTTCAATTTTTCGAAAAAAGCCCCCCATTTTCACCCCCTTCGACCGATTTTTTCCATTAACGAACTCGACCGAGATTTTATAGGGATACATATTATGTAAAAAATTCAAAGTGATTGGTGCAAAATTACGGTAGTTATCGTGTCCACAAGAAACTGATATACATATATATATATATCTAATATATAAAAGTGAAAGTCTGTATGTATGTATGTATGTATGTATGTATGTATGTATATATGTTGGTTCCGTATACAAATCTACACCGTTCCACCAATCTCAACCATATTTTGCATACACATAGTTTAGGACCCAGAAGGAACCGCTGGCTACATGAATTTTCGATAGTCTTTCTCATTCTTCTGATTTCGGCCCTTTTTCACTCAAAAAACAGGCTAATCAAATCATAAAATATACTCATGAAGGAATGGCAAGGCAGATAGTTTCCATGGCAACATAGCTCAAGTCCAGACACGGCCGACTTGATGCCAATTGCGCTCAGCACTACCGGTATAGAAAATGAGGATCTTTACTTGAAATCCCGTTAGTTACTCAACTGCTCACACAGCACTGTCAACCGAGTTTAGCATAACAAAGACTTGACACTATCTTCTTTCTACTATATATTTTTCAAATACCACTCACTCACTCACTCACTCACTCATGCATTTATTCATCACGAAATCTCAGAAACCACCGAACGGATTGGAATGAAATCTGGTATGCAGCTTCCTCAAGGGACGCAAATGCCCACTAAGAGAGAAATTTTGGCTATTCAGGTTCTAAAGGGGTGTTAAGGGGGTAGACCTGCATTTAATTGAATAGCAATATCTCCCGATTGGTTTCATGGGGGGATGTGATACTCGGCATATAAACTCATCATTAAAAATAAGAAGACATGTGTCTGAGGGTTTTTCGATGTGGTGTACATTGCGAGGTGAAAGGGGTGAAAAGTGGGGATTAAAAGATTCTTAACGGAGCGTGTGCCTCTTAACCGACATAGGCGAGGAGTTTGAAACACAGCGAAAAAAAACAACATAAAAAGAAGTAAATATGTGTTTGACAGTTTTTTCATAAATCCAATTTAAGGGGCCCATGGGGAGAGATGAAATTCTGGGGGGGGGGACAGGAAAGAAAGTGTCCTAACTGATTGACTGACTGGCTCACTCATCAAACTCAGGGGGAAAAAAATGCTTTAAAGTAAGTAAATAGCTGTTCGACAGTGTTTTTTTCATAAATCAAATTTAAGGGGTTCATGGGGAGGGGTGAAACTCTGAAAAAAGAAAATTGAAAGAAAATGTCCAGACTCACTCACTTACTCACTCTCTCATCATCGCCTAGCCAAAATTATTGAAGTTAGAAACATGACAGTTTGGGGATATGTTCATTGTATGTCAAAACCGTCTACTAAGGGAGGATTTTCGGATATTCAGGTTCTAAATGGGTCTTAAGGGGATTAAACCTGCATTTCATTGAATAACAATATCTCCCGATTGGTTTCTTTGGGGGATGTGATACACGGCATATAAACTTATCATTAAAATGTAACAAGACACGTGTCTGAGGGTTTTTCGATGTGTTTATGAGGTTAAAGGGGTGAAAAGTGGGGATTGAAAGATTCCTAACGGAGCGTGTATCTCTTAAACGACATAGGCGAGGAGTTTGAAACTCAGCGGGAAAAAAATCAGCATAAAATAAGTAAATATGTGTTTGACCGCTTTTCCATAAATCCAATTTAAGGGGCCCATGGGGAGGGGTGAAATTCGGGGGGGGGGGGACAGGAAATAAAGTGTCCCAACTGATTGACTGACTGACTCACTCATCAAACTCAGGGGAAAAAACTGCTTTAAAGTAAGTAAATAGCTTTTCGACAGTTTGTTTTTCAATCAAATTGAAGGGGTTCATCGGGAGGGGTGAAATTCTGAAGAAAAAAAAATTGAAAGGAAATGTCCTGACTCATTCACTCACTCATCATCGCCCAGCCAAAAATATTGAAGTTGGAAACATGCCATTTCGGGGATATGTTCGTTGTATGTCAAAACCGTACACTATGGGAGGTTTTTTGGATATTCGGGTTCTAAAGGGATCTTAAGGGGGTTAAACCTGCATTTCATTGAATATCAATATCTCACGAGTGGTTTCATTTGTGGATGTGATACTCGGCATATAAACTAATCATTAAAAATACGCAGACATGTGTCTAAGCGTTTTTTCGATGTGGTGTATTATTATGAGGTGAAAGGGCTGAAAAGTGGGGGTTGAAGGATTCCTAATGGAGCGTGTAGGCCTATCTCTTAAACGACATAGGCGAGAAATTTGAAACTCAGCGAAAAAAAATCAGCTTAAAAAGTAAGTAAATCGGTTTTCGACTGTTTTTTTTTCATAAATTAATTTAAGGGGCCAATGGGGTGGGGTGAAATTCTGGGGGGGAAAATGAGAAAAAGTGTCCTGACCGACTGACTCAGGGGGAAAAGACAGCTTAAGAAATAAGTTAATAGGTGTTCAAGCGTTTTTAATCAATCCAATTTAAGGGGCCCATGGGGAGGGGTGAAATTCTGGTAAAATAAATGAAAGAAAATGACCTGTCTGACTCACTCACTCATCACGCCCAGCGAAAACTATTCAAGTACGAAACATGAAATTTTGGGAATATGTTCGCTGTATGTCGAAAACGTTAACTAAGGAATGATTTTTGTTTATTCGGGTTTTAGAGACGTGTCAAGGGGGTAAACGTGCATTTCATTGAATAACGATATCTCATGAGTTGTTTGTTTGGGGATGTGATATTCGGTATATAAACTAATCATTAAAAATAATCAGACATATGTCTAAGGGTTTATCGATGTGGTGTATATTATGGGGTGAAAGGGGTGAAAATTGGGGGTTGAGGGATTCTTGACGGAGCGTGTATCTCTGAAACGACATAGGCGTGAAGTTTGAAATTCGGTGGGAAAAAACAGCTTAAAATACAAGTAAATAGGTGTTCGAACGTTTTTTCATAAATCCAATGTAAGGGACCCTTGGAGAGGGGTGAAATTATGGGGGGAAAAAACAGGAAAGAAAGTGTCCTAACTGATTGACTCACTTACTCACTCATCAAACTCAGGGGGAAAACAGCTTTAAATAAGTAAATAGGTGTTTGACCGTTTGTTTCATAAATCCAATTTAAGGGGTTCATGGGGACGGGTGAAATTATCAAAAATAAATGAAAGAAAATATCCTGACTGTCTCACTCACTCATCATCGTCCAGCCAAAATTATTGAAGTTAGAAACATGAAATTTTGGGGATATGTTCGTTGTATGTTGAAAACGTCCACTAAGGAAAGAGTTTTGGATATTCAGGTTCTAAAGAGGTGTTAAGGGGGTAAACGTGCTTTCTATTGAATAACAATATCTCACGAGTGGTTTCATTTGGGGATGTGATACTTGGCACATATACTAATCATTAAAAATAAGCTGACACATGTCTAATGGTTTTTCGATGTAGTGTATATTATGAGGTGAAAGGGATGAAAAGCGGGGGTTGAAAGATTCCTAACTGAGCGTGTATCTCTTAAACGACATAGGGAGGAGTCTGAAACTCGGAGGAAATCTATCAGCTTAAAAATAAATAAATAAATAAATAAATAAATAAATGAATAAATAAATAAAATAAATAGGTGTTCGACCGTGTTTTCATAAATGCAATTTAAGGGGCATATGGGGAGGGGTGAACTTCTGGAAGAAAAAGTCCACTAAGGAAGGATTTTTGTATGTTTGCTCTCATCGACCAACCAAAACTATTAAAGTTAGAAGAATGATATTTTGGGGATATGTTTGTTGTGTGTCGAAAACGTCTACTAGGGAGGGATTTTTGGGTATTCAGGTTCTAAAGGGGTGTTAACGGGGTTAAACCTGCATTTCACCAAAAAACAATATGATACGACTATGACGCGAGCGAAGCGAGGCTAAAATTGAGATGGTGTGTGTCTGTGTATTACTCAATCTCGCAAGTACCACTGGTCCGATTTACGTGAATTTTACATGGAAGTAGCTGATTTACCTGGTTAACATATAGGTTACTTTTGATTTCAATACTTTGCACTATTTAAAATGGCGACCATTTTAGTGACGTCACTACACCCTTTGGTTTCAAACTTTCATATTTCCATTTCAAATAAAAAGAGAACGCTAAGAATTAGCAAACTTTTGATGGCATATGCGAGGTTTAAAATTACATTTTCTATCCGAAAGGTATCTGCAACTGTTAGCGAGTAAAACCTAAATTTGTGCTATAAAACACGGTCAACGCCGAGCGGTGTAGTTGGACAAAATGTTCCATCCTTAATCTCCCTCTGCGCAGCACCTCGCCTATCCCCTGTTTTAACTGTCACCTTCACATTTTAATTTATTTATGACGCGTAGCGAAGCACGGGTACTTCAGCTAGTATATATATATATACAGTGTGGTCCACCCGCCCCTTATTATTTAGTTTTATGAAACCCAACTAACATCGCATTTCTCCCGATGGTCGATATTGCTCTGCGCTCTGACTGTGTGACAGCAATGTAATTGGGTCTTGGGTCTAGCAAAGAAAAACCGTCCTTAAACTTTTCCCCGCCAAATACTACGGCCCATTCTACTAACATATGGCTTACTGCTCCTTGAAATAACACACATACACGTAATACGATCGAATTAATAGCTTACGCCACGTGATCTGTAATAGTAGAAAGTTAAATCAACACCATAAACCGTGATTGAAGACTTTGAGATGGACTTAAACATTTGAGGTGGGACGGCTACAGTAACTAAAGCACGTTTAACGTGCAGTGTCTGCCATGTGTTTGTGGCTGAGAGGGTTAAAGCCTGACCGTACATGGTAGGCGCGCGCGGGTAGAATGCTGCTTCGAATCCAGTAGCAGGCATATTTTTTTGAACGAAAGACCACATTCCATTTTAGTCGGGATGTAACTACCTTGCCACATTTATTGCCTTACGACGTATATTTGAGAAGAGTACGTTGAATTTTGATGATTTATAAAGAGAATACGATCGAATTGGTACATTATGCCACGTGACCTGTAATGGCAGAAAATTAAATAACTGGCATGAATATTAACATAACATATCGAAGTGTTGCTCCGGAGGTCCAGGTTCGATTCCCAGCTCTGCCAAGAAATGTAATACATGTCTAAGGGCTGAAATTAGGTACAAGCCTCGTGAAGCAAATATGAGAAGAAGTGGGTTCGATTCCCACCTCAGCCACCCTGGAAATGGTTTCCCGTGGTTTCCCACTTCTACTCCGGCCAAATTCCGGGACGGATTCTATCTTAAGGCCACGGCCGCCTCCTTCCCTATCCTTAATTGCAAATTCACACATCATTACAAGCCCGCAATAACTCGGGTTATCAGACAAATTCTACACACACATCCTAGTAAACGGGGCTAAATGACCGCGATATTCTAGCCCCTCAAATGAAACAAAACAACAACACATCGAAGGATATTCTGATCGCCAGTGCTTGCATCGAAGTATACGTATTCCTTAGAAATTCCCATGGTATTATTAGCATAGTTTCGATTTTTGCAAAAAATGAAAGTAGACTTATGAGATCTACACAGGGCTCAAAAATTGTGTGTGTGACTGTGTATCTGTGTGAGTGTGAGTGTGTGTACTCTGAATGTCTGCGCCCCCCCCCCCCTCTCCCCCCCCCCCCCCCCCATCAATTCGAACACGGTGAAACCAAATTGAACGATATTTGGTACAGAGGTAGAACTAGCAAAGGGCACCTCAGTGTCCTGTTTTATATTGCCGCCATCTTGACTGAAACGTAATGGCGGCCACCCAAAAGTTCAAAGCTTAAATCAAATTACGAATAACCTAATCATCTGATCTCTACCAAATTTTGCAACAACATATACTTATATGGCGAGCGTCTTTTGACTAAACTACAAGGTAATCATCCCAATAGTTTGCAGATGGCGGCCATGTATGTTTGCAAATCGATTCCCCCTATCATTTCAAACACGGTGAAACCGAATTGAATGATATTTGGTACAGAGGTAGCACTATCAAAGGACACCTCTCTGTCATATTTTATATCGCCGCTATCTTGATGAAAACGTAATGGCGGCCTCCCAAATGTTGAAAGCTTAAATAAATTACGACCAACCTAATAATCTGACCTCTACCAAATTTTGCAACAACATACCTTCACTTGGGAAGCATATTTTGACTAAACTACAAGATCATCAGCCCAACAGTTTGCATATGGCGGCCATGTATGTGTGCAAATCGATTCCCCTATCTATTCTAACACGGTGAAACCGAATTGAACGAAATTTGGTACAGAGGTAGCACTAGCGTAGAACACGCCAGTGTCATGTTTTATATCGACACCATCTTGACGGAAACGTAATGGTGGCCACCCAAATGTTCCAAGTTTAAATCAAATTACGACTAACTTAATCATTTGATCTCTACCAAATTTTGTAACAACATATACTTTCATGGCGAGCGTCGTTTGACTGAACTACAAGTTCATGAGCCCAGTAGTTTGCAAATGGCGGCCATGTATGTGTGCAAATTGATTCCCCCTATCAATTCAAATACGGTGAATCCGAATTGAACGAAATTTGGTACAGAGGTAGCACTAGCAAAGGGAATTCAAGGGTTATGTTTTATATCGCCGCCATCTTGATGAAAACGTAATGGCGGCCATCCTAATGTTATAAGCTTGAATCAAATTACGACCAACCTAATAATCTGATATCTACCCAATTTTGCAACAACATACCTTTATGTATAGAGATTCTTTTGCCACACTACAAGGTCATCAGGCCAATAATGTACGGATAGCGGCCATGTATGTGTGCAAATCGATTCCCCCTATCGCTTAAAACTCGGTGAAACCGAATGGAACGAAGGTTGGTACAGAGGTAGCACTAGCAAAGGCCACCTCAGTGTCATGTTTTATATCGCCGCCATCTTGACGGAAACGGAATGGCGGCCACCCAAATGTTAAAAGCTTACATCAAATTACGACCAACCTAATAATTTGATCTCTACCAAATTTTTCAACAACATACCTTTTTGTGGGAAGCATCTTTTGACTGAACTACAAGGTCATCAGCCCAATAGTTTGCAGATAACGGCCATGTATGTGTGCAAATCGATTCCCCATATCAATTCAAACACGGTGAAACCGAATTGAATGATTTTTTTACAGAGATAGCACTAGCAAAGGGCGCATCGTATTCATGTATAATACCGTATAGCACGTTGTATTTCAAGAAGCTACTACAACCAACATTCAATTATAATCCTTGAAAAAGACAAAGAGTTATAACAATACCCATGCATTTAGGAAAATGTAGGCTATACGTTCTTTACCGAACATCTTGTTTTGTTATTAAATTTTAACAAAAAGTCTTAGCATATCTTACGCCCGTATCACACGACACTCGCTGGCAAGGAACCTGCTGTGATCGCTGGTACAAAATCCTGTATGATTCTGTTCTCTTCGTCAGTATACCAGCTTGTATGACCGAAGTGTATCACACGCTAGCATTTTGTACGCTAAGTTGAATGAAATAAAACCGAAGGGCTGTCATTTGAGGGCATTATTTGCAGTTCTTTCGCCTTATTAATGCAAAGCGGTCGCGAAACTTGCTTTAAGTAAATTAGAAAACATGCCAGGTACTGAATGAATGCATTCCAAACAATATTTAGGATCTAACTGTAATGATTGAATATTTTACCATACGTGTTAATAAGAAGCGCAACGAAACCTTCCAAGTGTGCAAGTGTTATTGCGCCCGCTCGCTCTTTCGAAGATCCCGGGTTCAAGGCTAACCAACGGCAGAATTTTAAAATTCTTTTTAACTATTTTATTATACCCTCCCTACCTCGTACAACAAGATTTCAACTTGGTTTTGTTCACATTATCTACGAAGACGATAGGGAAAGCTATTTTCTTGTCTCATTTAAATGGTTAGTTTCCCTAAATACTGTTCAAAACCATGGATGGATACTATTCGTTATAATTAGTACTTTTTTAGTCGATTTTACCCTACAGGTTAGGTTTTCCCACGGACTCAGCGATGGATCCCATCATTACCGCCTCTACGGGCAGTATCCTGGAGCTTGAAACATCTTGTCAGCGGGATACAACTGGGGAGGTGGGATCAGCACCTCACCCAGGTGGCCTCACCTGCAAAGCGAACAGGGTCCTCTTGAGGGATGGGGAGGGAGGGGACGATCGGGAGGGATAGGCAAGGAAGAGGAAAGGAGGAGGCCGTGGCCGTACGGTAGGTAAGATCCCGGTATTTGCCCGAAGGCGAAGTGAGAAACCACGGAAAACCACTTTGAGGATGGCTGAGGTGGGAATCGAACCACCTCTACTCATTTGGACCACTCGAGGCTGAGTAGACCCCGTCCCAGTCCTCATACCACTTTTCAAATTTCGTGGTAGAGCCGGGAATCGAACCCAGGACGTCCGGGGTGGCACCTAATCACGCTGACCACTACGCAACGGAGGCGACTCTATTCGTGATAATTAGAATTTTAATAGTTCAATATTTATAATAATATGACACGTTCTGTAATTATTGCCTTGCTGCGAGGCTCAGCGATAACGTTCTCGCTTGCTGTGCCCAAGGTTGCAGGTTCGTATCCTGGCGCAGTCAGCTGGCATTCGAGAGTGCGCAAATGCGAGGGTGTCGTGTCAGTAGATTTACTGGCACGTTGAAGATCCCCTTCGGAGCAAACTTCCGGCACCCCGGCGTATCTAAAAGCCAGAGCAGTTAAAAGGGACGTAAAAACAATAATGTAATAATTATCTGTATTTACTGCATGTTTGTGGCAGATGACCTCGTAGTTCCGCCACTTAAAACCTCACAAACTAACTATTATTGTAAGTGTATAGCAAGCGCTTTTCGCACAGACGCCATTGAAAGAAATTATAGTTTCGGTCTGATGTATTTATTCGTAAGCCTACCCACATAACAAATCTATTTGTTATGTGGGTCGTCGGAGTAAGTCGGAGTTTTCCTTTAAACAAAGGTTGTCAAAATTTCGAGCACTTGCTACGTTGAATATACAGGACACCTTGCTTTCGTTCTACAGATCATTATGTTGTCGTCCAATCTGGCTGCGTACCATCAAATAAGTACGGTGCTTTTGAGGACCAAATAAAAAAATCACTCATTGGAACAGATAGATATGCGTCCATAATACATCCACAATAAACGACATTAAGCAAAAAAAAAAGTGCTAGTTCAAGGTACGAACCTACTAGAATGCGACTTCGTTGACGCTACTCTACCAATTCCTGTAGCCACCATAGCTGCCGAGAACCATGGCGTATTGCTGGCACTTATTGAATCTATTCGTAGACACTTCCTGTCCAAACATAAGAAGGTGTTATTCGGAGCTCTGATCGTTTCAATCATGCATTATATTTGAGGTCATTGAAAGAACACTGCCACTATTGATTTCTACTATATTCGCGAAGATGTACTCAACGGTAAAGTTGTACAATGGACGTAAAGCAGCAGATACTAATGTTTTTAGGATGACTGTGATATAGGCGTTAGTTGGGTTGCCTTCCTCCAAAAAAAATAAGGGGTTGGTGGACCACACTGTATATATATATATATACATACATAAATTATATATAAACTTTTGAACTGACGGTGGTTTTGGGGTCTGGGGGATGTGAAACGCGAAGATATGTCGAAATTTTCTGGAAGTCGAAACATGGGACCCATTGCAATAGTTAGCTTTCTAATGAAATCTACCTAAAAATGCCAAGTGCCATCAGAGGTTACCATAACAACGCTTTTAAATTGATAAGGGATGATCTATCAGAGTTTGCCAAGACAACGCCATTGACGAGATCACATTCATTTTTAGCCTACTTTTCACACTTTTCAAAAATGAGGAAAAAGTAGACTTATAAGATATATCCGGGAAAATGTGTCTGTCCTTCTGTCTGTCTGTTGTCTGTCCTTCTGTCTGTCTGGCTGTGTGTGTGTGTCTCCCCCCTATCAACTCCTAAACGGCTGCAGAAATCGAAACCAAATTTAGTATTAGTAAAGATGTATACCGGAATATCTCAGGCCCATATTTAAAAAAGATGCCAGTGCTACCAACTGCTAAAAAACGCACTAGAAATTTCAGCTCCATGTTGGATATCTTGGAAGGTATACATGGGAGCTATTCTAAAATTGGCACACATGTAGATAATACTATTTCAGTTTAATTTCCAGGTGACCATATATGACAGCGTTGCCAAAATAATTTTAAGCCTTCTGATAAGTCCAATTTTTAAATGCATATAACTTCTACACTATCAATTGGATTTCAACCAAACTTTGTATGTAATATGTGTACATAAACATATGACTGAGTGTATTCTTAAGAGTCACCAGGGCAGCCAACTGTTAATAATTGCTCTCTATTTTATATCCAAATATATCAGAAAGTATGCAAGCCGACAGCTTTAAACTATGCACACGTAAATTACCTGATATTTTACATTAATTTGGAGTAACTTATATTCGTCAGTTCTACCAACATGATTCTAAGCCTGCTGATAGGACCAATTTTTAAATACATGTAACTTCTATACCAACAAATGGATTTCATCCAAAATTGGCACAAAAATATATAATATTTCAGATTATTTCTGACCAGCACTCGCATGACATTGTTGCCAACATGCTTTAACGTGTACTAATAGATCCAATGTCTAAATCCATGTAACGTCCTTTGGACTTCAACCACATTTTGTATTCTGTACCTTAGGAGATGGAAGTTAGAATATATTCAGTCACCAGAGCTGCCTACTGTATTGCTCTATTAGGCTACATTATGCCTAGTATACCTTATTTCGAACTAATGAATACATTTCGATATTACCCACTTAATTTCGTCATTATTCTAGATAGGTTCATATACTGTAGATTAATCTATGGCATGAATCTTAATTTTAAGAAAAGTAGGCTCTTTAGTTCGTCAGGGAACTTCTTGTTCCATCTGACTATGAGGGAAGCGGCTAACTGGTAGCATGCTGAACTTCTATGCCCAAGGTGCTGGTTCAAAGCCGGCCAAAGTCGCCGGATTTTCTAAGAGCGCTAAAAATCCGTCAGCATGCTTTCCTTCGGAGGGGAAGTTACAACGTTCGTTGCAAGTTGCTGGTTGCGGTGGCATCTAGCAGCCAAGTTCACAGCTAGGTGTCGTTGACGTTAGCATTTGGTACAAAATTAGGTACTACTACTTAAAATTGACCGTCTGCAGACCTTACCTGAATTACAGACTAATACAGTCATCACAAATAACACCGTTTATCAGACAGATTCTACACACACTCAATGTACACGGGGTTACATGACCACCTTGTCGCAGCCCCTAAACTGAGGAACCAACCACCATCTCTGCGGGAGATGAAATTTGCGTGAAGAGCTAACAGACTGTTAGATAGTTAAACATTAGTTCCAAACCTTGCATAAGGACAGTGTGATCACAAGTATAAAAATTAACCCCAAATGACAAGAAGGTTACCATCCCCATAAGACAGTAAAATGTTAAAAGTATGCACAGAAAGACGAAAAAATGTTAACTAACCTCCAATTGTAAAATACTTTCTCGCAATAAATGAGGTCTGATCCTCCTACGGAAACCTGCATATTTTGCCTATTATAACCTATCCCCTAGTTTGCCCGGTGAAATCTACCTCCGCCTTCCGGCGTGCCGAGAGGAATTTTTTCATTATGAAACAGTTTCTCCCACCAATCAGAGCCCAAGGAACAGTTGTTTGACCATTAGATAATTAGATGCGCTGATTTCCACGGTCTTCTAATTTAAATTTCACTGCTTGGCCTAGTGTCATAGTAGGGTAATCGAGGAGGCCATGGTCAAATACTAGGCATTCTCTGAGTCTCATGCGCTCTGTTCAGTACATAAAACTGGTGAAATCTCGACGGATGTTTATGAATATTTATGTTCGAACATAAAATAGTTATAATAATTATCGTCGAACATAAACAGTGGTATGAAACTCACCTATAATGGTAATTGAGATACTCGTATGGAAATTATAAATCTCGCATAAGCTCGTTTTATAAACATACTCGTGTCTTAATTATTGCCATTATAGGCTCGTTGCATAATGTACTATTATGTATCCATAAGTCAATATATGTTGTACATTAATACCGTGCCGGTTTCAGTCACATTGCGACCTTCCTCAAGGGGGCGTGGTGGCTCAGCGGTCTAGCTGTATGCCTTTCACCAAGGCGGTCCGGGTTCGATTACCGGTCAATGCATGTTAGATTTTCGAAGTGAAATGCCATGTCCTGTGGTTCGGATTCCACGTAAAAAGGAGGTCCCGTGGCTCATAATCACAAGATTCACGGTCACGTAAAACTACAATCTTCCTTCTTCCTTTTGACCTTCCTCAGCGTAATTTAGGACATGTAAATGTGCAAGAACACACAATTAATATAAATTTTGTCATAACAGAGGATTCTAAAAATATTCTTGGTCCAAAAGCTCACAAATTAAAATTTAAAAAGCAGATCTGTTACAAAAAAGAAAAACATGAAAAAGTCTTGATAAGAACAGCGTGCAATAGAAGACATGTGGATGTGAAACTTGATACGTTGTAATAGTTAGGTTATAACTGGTAGTTTTTCATGTTTTTCTTAATACATTTTGTAACAGATCTGGTTTTTTAATTTGTGAGCTTTTGGAACAAGAATATTTTTAGAATACTCTGTTATGGCAACATTTATATTAAGTGTATGTTCTTACACATTTACATGTCCTAAATTACGCTGAGGAAGGTCTCAATGTGACTGAAATCGGTACGGTTTTAATGTACTACATAATTTACTTATCTTCTTCCTTCTTTTTTTCTTTCTTTCTTTCTTCCTGTCTTCGTTTTTGCCCACTTAGGGAGCTCGCTTGAACTTGTTGACTCGGGTTGATGGAGCTTTCCTCTTCTTCTCCCCCCAAAATCTCCTCATGAACTCACTATGCCCCTTCTTACGTTCCTCCGTCCATTTTTTCCAGTGGTCTTTTTAGCATTTTCGGTGAAAAAGTGATTTGTAACTAGAGTTCCAAAAGTCTTGCGATTCATGATGATATATTCTGTAATGTTTATTTCCTGTAAGTCCTGTTTGATTTCTTCTAACCAACTGATTTTGACCTTCTTTGAGTTAATTATATCAAGCAGGTTTTTTTTTGCATATCTGGTGTTGTCCATTCTGCAGATGTGACCATAAAATTTCAATCATCTCTTACGCACGGTATCAGTGAACTTATTGATTACTGTGTACAAGACTGTGGTTTTCCTTTTAATCCATATACCATTAACATAAACGGGGCCATATATAATTCCTGAGAATTTTGCGTTCATGGATTTCGATTTCACCAATTGGAGAGTGGCCTCCTAGAGACATAGTTTCGGAGGCGTACAATGCTTCCGGAAGAACAACTGTCTGGTAGTGCCGTAGTTTTGCATTTCGTGACATCACTCTTTTATTATAGTGATTCCATGCTATTCGGTATGCTTTCTGAAGTTTGGTAGCTCTTTCTAAATTAAAGAGTTACCAGGTAGAAAAGACTGTTGGAGGCGGGGCTCGCATTTCGTAGCTGCTGAAGAGCTTCCCCCTCCATACATGACTTCGGAAGGTCCAGCGACTAGGACAACGGAGCAAATAGCAGCGAGAAAGAGAAAGAGACACTTCCCCTACCTGAAGCACATGCGCAGAAGGAAGACTAGCAGTTGAGTGGCAAGGGAGATGGAAACACTCTCCCCTACTTTGGTGCGCTTGCGCGTTGCAACATTCTTTTCAACCTGGTCACTCTTTAGCTTTCCTGTCCAATCCAGATGGTACAATAATTTCTCCTAAATATTTGAAGGAAGGTACGTGTCTAATTATTCCATAGTTGGTCTGTAGTGGAGATCTCGGGATATTCTGGTGTCCATTTACTATGAAATGCGTCTTCTCATACGATATTTGGAGTCCTGTCTTTGATGATAACTCATGTAACTTCTCTATGGCATACTTGGTTATATAAATCGTTATATAAATCTTATTTTAATTACATCGTCAATAAGGAATCGGAACATCTATCAATACTGTATCCTGCTCCAAAGAGGCAGGTTTCTATATTGTAGAACCTCAAAAACACATTTTATAAGCAATATATATTTTTATACGTTTTTTTTTTTAATTTCAATCATACGGGTAATTCAATTGTAACAGATCTGATTTTTAAAAATTACATTATATATTTTTCCATATTTTAACGATTTATTCTAATGAGATAGAACTTTCGATTAAAATTAACGTTATTTTTAACAAAATTTTTAATATTTTGAAGATGAGTCTACGATTACTGAGAAAACAATTATAGTGAATGTTTTATTTCTAGACTTCATCTCTTTTTTCATAAATGTTAATGTTAGATTGATGCTCTTAGATTAATATTTTTATTTTTAGTATATCTGAAGAAGGTTACAAGATAACCGAAACTGATATTACGTTATAATTAGTTTCAATACATCATTGACTTTAAGGTGGATTATCATTTACTTACCTATTCTTTAGGTAACATTTAAATTATATGTCAAATAGACTGGCTGCGTGGCTCAGCGATAACGTTCTCGCCTGCTGATCCCAAGATAGCGGAACCGAATCCTGGCGCAGTCAGTTGGCATTTGAGGGTGCGCAAATGGAGGGAGTCGTGCCAATAGATTAACTGGCACGTTAAAGATCTCCTTTGGGGCGAAATTCCGGCACCCCGGCGTCTTTAAAAGCCGCAGTAGTTTTTATTTGATTTATTAATAGGTAATGTTACAGTTAAGCAAAACCTGGTGGTAACAAGATATTTACATTTGTATATCTCAATTTCTCTCCATAATGTCTCTGTGTTCCCTGAATGCAACATTTAATTTCTTCTTGAAAACTTTTAAACTGTTAATGGGACGTAAGACCAATAACATTATTATAGTTATTATTATTATTATTATTATTATTATTATTATTATTTCCGATTATTCCCCTTCAGGAGAGCGTGAGAACTTGAGCCAATCACAGCTTCACTTCCTTTTCCTCTCTTCTTTTCTTCCCAAAACCTCTTCATTAGTTCACTGTGCTTTTTCTTCCTTTCCTCTGTGCATTTTTTCCCTGATGTGTCCTTCCTTGAAACTTGTACAATTTTCGTGTTTCTCATTTTATTTCTAAATTGTTCTCTGTCCTTAATGTCGTCTTCAGAGATTTTAAGTAATTACATGTCTTCATGTACTTCTTTTATCCAACTGTTCTTTAATTTACTTGCATTCACGATATTGAAAATCTTCTTAGTGGGTCTGTTCTCATCCATCCTATATATGTGTCCATAGAACTGCAGACGTCTCTTCCTAAATGTATCTATAATGGTGTCTGTATTTTCATTAAGTTCCTTTGTTGGTCTCCTGACCCAAATTGCATTACGGAAAACAGCGCCATGGATTTTCCTAAGAATTTTTCGTTCCTCTTTCTCAATATCATGAATTCTCGTCATTCCTCTAATGCTTGTGGTTTCTGCCGCATACAAGGCTTCAGGCAAAACAACTGCGTTGTAATGGCGCAGTTTTGCATTACGAGATACTGCTCTTTTGTTATAATGATTCCATGTCAGCTTGTACGCCTTCTGCAATTTTACTATCCTTTCTGCATTAGAAATTGTGTTCAATCCTGTGGGTTGGATGGCTTCTCCTAAATATTTGCGAGATTTTTCCATATTGCGTTCGCAAGGTGATGTTTCCTGTTGATTTGGTATCCATATACTGTGTTTTTTCATAGGAAATATCAAGTCCCGTTTTACTGGAGATTTCATGTAGTTTGTCTAGCGCTAATATTGCTTCATCCTTGTTGTTTGTTAAAATGGCCAGATCATATGCATAGGCCAAACATTTCACAGTGACTCTATTCCCTTTCTCCTTTCCAATTTGGATACCTTTCACATGCTTTTCCCATTCTGTGATGATTTTGTCCAGTACAATGTTGAACAAGAGTGGTGATAAACCATCCACTTGTCGGACTCCAGTATGAATTGCAAAAGAGTTAGAGATTTCTCCCATGAATTTCACTTTTGAGGTTGTTCCCAATAATGATTCCTGGATAATGGCCCTTGTCTTCCTGTCAACTCCTAATTCTTCTAGTCTATTAAACAAGGTTTGTCTGTCAACCAAATCGTAAGCCTTTTTGAAATCCACAAATGTGACTGTAGTGTTCCTGCATCGTCGGATGTGCAGTATGGTCTTGAGGTTCCAGATCTTCTCAATACAGGACCTTCCCTTCCTGAAACCTGCCTGATATTCTCCAATATGGTGGTCCACCTGTGGCTCGAGTCGATTCAGCAAATCTTTAGAGAGAATTTTATAAGCGACTGGAAGAAGCGAAATTCCTCTATAATTATTCGGATCAGTTTTGCTTCCCTTCTTATGGAGTGGGTGTATCAACGCACTCTTCCATTCTTTTGGGATTTTCTCTGTTTTCCAGACATCTGATATTGTACAGCCCAGGGACAGTGCCCCTAGGACCCACCCCTTCATCTTTCACCATAAACCACCCTCATAGGTATGTCATAAGCCTTACACACTTCTTTGATACGAGCAGGCACAGCAGTATTGCTGACAGCCACGCTTGCACAACACACACACAAACACACTATCTGGAAGAGCAACAGTGAGGAAACGCCGAGTAAGCAGCGGGGGAAAGCCTTAAAAGCTAGACCCAGAAGAGCCCAATTATCTGTTCGTGGCCGGCGGCTCTGCTCCTCAAGGTCCGTTCCAGATCAGCCCATCGTCACCAGGTGAGAACTAGCCATGTACTCAGATTTCCTAATTACTGTAACACCTCACCCAGAACACATTTGTATCACACACTTTGTACTTTGTTTTATACTAGTCCACCACCTAAAGGGACAGTACATTATCGCCACTGACCAATAAATACTTGGTCAGTAAACACATACATCTACCACTCATTTCACCCAGTTTTATATCCCTACATCCAACCTGACCTTAGTCCTAATTGCCCCTGACCGTGAAGGCCAGGAACTGCACCGTCAGGAATCTAATTGTATTCGAGTAGGCAGCCAGACTGCAGCGTGCCGAGTTGTCGACTCTGCACATGAGCTCGCTAAACGCTCGCTCATACTTAATTGGCAGGCTAAATTAATAGCCCAGTCTTAGACGTTCATCCCCTAACAGGTAGACGCACCCTGTAGGAACGCACCCCAATAGATCACATCCTCACACCAACACATTACACTAGTAGTCTCCCCCAATTACGGGAAACTACCCCTTTTCGGAAACATCCCCTAAATTAATACATCTACACTACCCTGTTTATCCCATCCCCCAACACAGGGATAAAACAATATTATTCTGTAAAATTTTGGTGTTATGTGTTCATGATCCAATTTCCAAACTTCTGCAATAAGCCATCTTCACCAGGGGCTCTATTGTTTTTAATGACTTGATTATGTCCATTATTATTATTATTATATTATAAATATCATAACCCATACTTGTAGACATAGATTTAATAGCCAATTGTATGGGAACTGATGATGATCACTTGACGATCGAAACTGGTCATCCTAGTTTATTAATTTCAAGTTTTTTTTTTTTCGGATTAGCGAATATCCCATTACAATTGTGTACAATCGTGTTGACCGACTGAAAAAATATCAAACTTCATGCTGTATTGTTATGTAAGAGAGCAGAATTTGTACATGAAATGGGACTTTTAGTCCTACGAATGTGATCCTTAATTAAACAATCAATCTCTCTCGGACGCTGGCAGACTAGACTAAATGCTGAAAGGTAGGCTATAACAAGGAATGAACTTCATAGTTTTACGTGACCATTAATCTCGCGATCATGAGCCACGAAAACTCCATTTTACGTGGATCCGAACCACAGACTACGGCATTTCACTTTGAAAATCGCACATGCATTAACCAAGAATCAAACCCGGACCACCGAGGTGAGAGGCCAACAGCTTGACCGCTGCGCCACCATGCCCCTCAAAAGAATGGTATAACAGTCTATAAAGAAAACGAAGGAATAAAATAATGGTTTGTAAAACTCCGCTAACTTGAGCGTTAATCTTGCTAAGTTGGCAACATGGCTCGTTTAACATTTCACTATGTACTGTACTGTGGTTTCATACGTATAAGATAAAATAAAAATCTGTTGTTTTTATTTCCATAAATGTAAGATTGATGATTGATGAGGTGGAGCCACGCGATACACAGATCATCAGTCATTCTCTCTCGCTTGACGACCGCGTCAGACAAAACATTTTTCACTTAGTGCAGGGAGGAAACCTCTCGTTTGCAGCTCGTTTTGTCATCGGGTTCTTCAGGCAGAGGAGTAGTGAGTGAGAGGAAGAATTCAATGATCCTGCAAGTATCGGGGAAAATGGCGCGTGGCCTCTGAAGATGCCTGGTGCATGTCTTTAAAATTGACGCCCATAGATAAAGCCCTGCGTGGATACGGATATCCGCAAAATTTTTCGCCATGCGGATATAGTTTGCATGGCTGTGCGGATAGCGTTTGAAGAAATTTAGCAGTTTTAGAATACATACAATCCGATCGTGTTTAATATCATTATTAGGAAAAATGTGAAGAACGATCGTGGGCTCTCAGACTAGGACGGATGGTTTCCTGCAATATCCTCGAGTCCGCCTCGTTGCGTAGTGGCTAGCATTCATCGCTGTCACCGCGGGGGCCCGGGTTCGATTCCCGGCTCTGCCAAGAAATGTAAAGCTGATCAAGGCAAAAGTGAGAAGAGGGGGGGGGGTTCGATTTATATGCCCAAGGTCGCGGATTCAAACCCGGCTGAAGTCGTCGGAACTTTTAAGAGCGTTAAAAATCCCTCAGTATGCCTTCCTTCGGATGGGAAGTAAAGCCGGCGCTCCCATGTCATCGATTTGTGGCATGATAAAGAACCTTCCACTAATTACACTAGTGTGAAACTAAATTATAGGTTAGATTTGACTGACGCTCTTATGTTACAACGTTCGTCGCCAGGAGCCGACTGCGGTGGCATCTAGTAACCAAGTTCAGAACTAGTTGGTCGTTGACGGTGGCGTTTGGTAGCTAAAGTTGAAACTACTACTTGAATGTCTGCAGTCCTTACATACACACACTAATACAGCTATCACAATAATTAACACTGGTTATCAGACAGATTATACACACACCCAAAGTAGCCTACACGGGGCTACATGAACGCGTTGTCGCAGCCCCTAAACTGAGGAACCAAACAACGAGGGCTCGATTCCCATCTCAGCCATCTTTGAAGTGGTTTTCCGTGGTTATTCACTTCTACTCCAGACAAATACCTGGATGGTTTATAACTTAAGGCCATGGCTGCCTCCTTCCCCATCCTCACCTAATACACACAAATAAGGCCATCACACACACACACCCAAGTACTCGGGACTGAATGACCGCGATTTCCAAGTCCCTCAAATGAAACAACAACGACAGTTTAGCTGCTCTGTCAGCCACTGATTGTAGCTATGACTGCAGTAATATTTTAGCGATAAGAACACAAACTAGAGTTACTTAGCTTGGTTGATCACGGTAGTGATGGAGAATCAATTAACACAATATCTATACGAATTAATACGCTAAGTTAATCCGACAAAAAACACAAGCTCCTGAACCAAAATCTTCCAAATCGTCTCAATAGTACAGGAAAAATCTTGCATTTCTTGAAAAGTCAACGGAAATATATTTATTTGTTTAAATAGTGTGTTTAAACAAATAAAAAAGACGATAGCCCCTGGCAGAGGGGTGTCGCGTCCAGCTCGCATAACCTTAGAGCCGGGCAGGTAGTCTATAGCCTACACATGGGGTGCACACAACCCATTGTGCATTGAAAAGAATATTGAAACAGAATTATCCACAACAGTGACGAATTGCACTCTGATCTCATAAATATTGACCATTTGTTTAAAAAGTGCGTAACTTAAACAAATAATAGTACATTATGCAACGAGCCTATAAAGGCAATAATTATTTATGTATTTATTTATTTATTTATCGTATGGCTTTTAGTGCCGGGAGTGTCCGAGGACATGTTCGGCTCGCCTGAGTCTCTAGCTGCTTCCAGCGGACACCCTAAAGGGTGAGCTACAAGTTCCGTTCAATTTCAAGTAGTTCCAACTTTCGCCACCAGATATCAATGATACCTAGTGGCAAACGTTGGAACTTTGATAGAGCCTTCTGACGAAATCTAACCTAACAAATTTTGCTTTACACAAGTTTAGTCTGTGAAAGCATACGCTCGTTTTATAAACATTCTCGTGTCTTAATTACCATTATAGGTGAGTTTCATACGACTGTTTATGTTCGACGATAATTATTATAACTATTTTATGTTCGAACATAAATATTCATAAATATCTGTCGATATTTCGCCAGTTTTATGTACTGAACAGAGCGCATGAGACGCAGAGAATGTCTTGTATTTGGCCATAGCCTCCTCGATTACCCTACTAGGCCAGGCAGTGAAATTTAAATTAGAAGGCCGTGGAATTCAGCGCATCTAATTATCTATTTGGTCAAACAACTGTTTATTGAGCTCTGATTGGTGGGAGAAACTGTTTCATAATGAAAAATAGTGTTATAATGAGCCTCATTATAGTACAGTTTTCTGACATATAATAGTCAGGGTCGAACATAAACATATTTATAGAAGCCCGCATAACTGTAAAGCCGGGCGGGTGTTTAATGAAAATGCAATATTTCTCGCACAGGTCCCCTGGTAGTAAACTAAACTGCTAGGTCTACAGTATATTTAACTGCCAGTGAATTATTCAGTGTGCAAATAAACGCACATTATCTATCATCTAAGATGTGACACATAAATCAGATGGCAAATGCTCTCTGGCAATCATATTGTCAATATTAATAGCTGTTTTCATATTCAACTCTGTTCTATTGTACCGAATGATGAATCGCATGGACAAGGCCATTCATGAGCTAAATTTCCCTACGGGAGATCAGAGAAGTCGGGTTGTACACTGCTGATACATGCATTAAATCTGCCTTGCACTTGACTTATGACGCACCCACCACACATAATACGGGGTAGGTGTCCGCCTCGTTGCGTAGTGGCTAACATTATTGGCTAGGGTTCGATTCCCGAAAATAATAAGAAATTTAATTCTGGTCTGAGGGCTTGAACGGGGCACACTCAGCCTCGTAAGGCAAAACTGAGAGGAGGAGGGCTCGATTCCTAACTCAGCCATCCTGGAAGTGGTTTTCCGTGGTTTTCTTCTTCCACTCCTGGCAAATGCCGGGATTGTACGAAACTTAAGGCCACGGTCTCTTCCTACCCCAATGCTACCTCAATTACAAATACACACACTAGTACAGATATCACAGTGCCACAGTCAAATAGCACGTAACTAAGATGATGATGATAATTGTTGTTTTAAGTGGCCTAACATCTGAGTTATCGGCCCCTAATGGTTTGGGTGATAGTGAAAATGTGAATGAAATGAAACTATACCTAAAACTAGTTACATACTTACAAACTAGAAGATTAAATGGAAAACAACAAGAAGTTCCGAGAAGAACTATACAGCCTACTTTTCATGCCAATGATTATTCTACAGTATATGAACCTATCTAGAATAATGACGAAATTAAGTTGGTAATATCGAAATATCTAATTAGTTCAAAATATACCTGGTATAATGTAGCCTAATAGAGCACTACAGTTGGCAGCCCTGGCGACTGAATATATTCTTAGTTCAATCTCTTAAGGTACAGAATACAAAATTTGGTTGAAGTCCAATGGACGTTACATGCAATTAGACACTGGATCTATCAGCACGCGTAAAAGCATGTTGCCAACAATACCATGCGTGTGCTGGTCATAAATAATCTGAAATATTATGATATCTTGTTGTGCCAATTTTGGATGAAATCCATTTGTTAGTATAGAAGTTACATGTATTTTAAAATTGGACGTATCAGCAGGCATAGAATCATGTTGGCAGCACTGCCTTGTATTAATTACTCCAAATTAATCTAGAATGTCAGGTGCTATAAGTGTGCAAAGTATAGAGCTGTTGGCTTGCATACTTTCAGGTATATTGATATTAGTGTAAAAGAAATATAGACAGCATTTATTAACAGTTGGCAGCCCTGATTGCTCTTAACAATATTTATAGTCATATCTGTTATGGTACACATTGCACATACGAAATTTGGTTGAAATCCAACTGATAGTATAGAAGTTACATGTATTTAAAAATTGGTACTATCAGCAGGCTTATAATCATGTTGGTAGAACTGACGTATATAAGTTACTCCAAATTAATCTAAAATGTCAGAATATACGTGTGCATAGTTTAAAGCTGTTGGCTTGCATACTTTCTGATATATTGGTATTTGGATAAAAAATAAAGAGAGCAATTTTAACAGTTGGCAGCCCTGGTGGCTCTTAAGAATACGCTCAGTCATATCTGTTTATGTACAGATATTACATACAAAATTTGGTTGAAATCCAATTGATAGTGTAGAAGTTATATGCATTTAAACATTGGACCTATCAGAAGGCTTGAAATTATTTTGGCAACACTGTCATGATTGGCCTCCTGGAAATTAAACTGAAATAGTCTTATCTACATGTGTGCCAATTTTGGAATAGCTCCCATGCATACCTTGCAAGATATCCAACATGGAGCTCAAATTTCTAGTGTGTTTTTTCATCAGTTGGTAGCACTGACATCATTTTCCAATATGGACGTGAGATATTCCGGTGCACATCTTTACTCATACTAAATTTGGTTTTGATTACTTCAGCCGTTTAGGAGTTGATAGGGGGGTACACACACACACAGACAGACAGATAGACACACACACACACATTTTCCCGGATCGATCTCATAAGTCTACTTCTTCCTCATTTTTGCAAAATGTGAAAAGTAGGCTAAAAATAAGAATAAGGGAAACAAACATAGGAGGAAAGGAAATTAGAAGAGTTAGTTAGTTATTGTTGTTTTAAGGGGCGGAACTACGAGGTCATCTGCCCCGAAATTAAGAGAATTTATTTATTTATTTATTTATTTATTTATTTATTTAGCGTACAGCTTTTAGTGCCGGGAGTGTCCTAGGACATGTTCGGCTCGCCAGAGGCTGTAGCTGCTTCAAGCAGACACCCATAGGGTGAGCTACAAGTCCCGTTCCATTTCAAGTAGTTCCAACTTTCACTACCATATATCACAGACACCTAGTGGTGAATGTTGGAACTTTGATAGAGCGTTACAAACGAAATCTAACCTAGGAATTTATCTTCACAAAAGTTTAGTTAGTGGAAGGATCTTTGACATGCCATAAATCTATGACATGAGACCGCCGGCTTTACTTCCCCTCCGAAGGAAGGCATACTGAAGGATTTTAACGCTCTTAAAAAATCGACGACTTCGGCCGGGTTTGGACCAGCGATCTTGGACACAGCAGTTCAGCATGCTGCCAACTCCGCCGTTTTTACGAGAATTAAGGGACTTGGAAGAAAGGAGAGCCAGGTAAGGCAGATAGAACAGGTAAAGAGGAGAGGAACACCCCAAAGGCAATGGATGAAGGAGAAAATAACAGACCCAGCTCAGGAAACCCTCGGAGTCGCCAACTCCCGAACTCACCAGACGTGAGCCCTTGAGGATGTAGCACAATCCAAGGTGCACCATAAGTGGTGAGGCTACACACAACCTGCCTCCTTGAGGGCCTTGAGCAGAAGGCAGGAGATACAATGAAGAAAAAAAAAAGTGGTCTGACCCCTCAAAGAATTAGGGATCAGGAAAGATGAGACAAGGGCCAATTAAGGCGGGAACGGAAGAGACTGCGTAGGCCTTGGATACCCAACACCGTCGGGGTCGGAAAAGAATAAGATTTGACCAAGGGAGGTCGAGAGGAAAGATAACAGAGAGGAGCCCGGCACAAGTAAGTGGAAGCAAAGTCGGACTTAGCTGTGTTCCCGTGGTCGACAACCCACGTCCCACAAGTTGTGAACCCCTGAGGGGATGTAACTAAGAGCTTGCGTCCCTATAGCAAAACTCATGTTGAGACCCATGTTAAAAGAACGCAATCACGCAGTCAAAGTATTTATGTAAATTGATCAGCTGGATGTGTATGGCCTACGCTCCATTAGCACGACTGGTATATACGAGGTGATTGTGGAGGGTTAGCTGCTGTGGCGTATAAGCCTCGGGCCGAACAAAGACCAGGCCAAATATATCATTGCGCTGAGCTACTTCCTATCACTCATTTATAGCTATAATCTCACCTGTCACCATCCTGACAAATTACTGAGCTCGGGTTGGGGTATCCTCTGAATTTATAAGCGACTCGAATATTACCGGTGCTCAAGTTCAAATAATTCAGAGCTCTCATGATTGTTAATAGGCCCGGATAAGCACTTAATACCGTATGTGCATGAAAATATGAACTAAAATAGGAAAGAAGGTTGTTATGAATTAGTCAATTATAAGGCGCGTTCAAAAAGTAACGAGTCGGAGGCATAATTACAGAAACCAGTACTTGTATGTTAGAAGTATTGGCCCTGGCTGTTGAGGCACTTGTCCCACTGTGACACGAGGTGGTAAATGTCTGTCTCATAAAATTCCCTGGGCTGCGATGTGAAGCAGTTCCGCACGTACAGCTGGACGTAGGTGTCCGAGGTGAATCGTTGGCATCGCAGAGCCCTTTTCAAGGGTCCAAACATGGCATAATCACAGGGAGAGAGGTCTGGACTGTATGGAGGATGGCCGAGAACCTCCCAGAATTTCTGCAGGAGTGCCGCGACTGTGTTGGCCGTATGAGGTCGTGCATTGTCGTGGAGCGACCACGGCGGCTATGGCGTTCACTGTCACTCGGCGGTCCTGGGTAATGAGTGCATCAACCAGTTGGACGTTGTCATCGGTAATGCAGGGGGGGGGGGGTGCCCCAGACCGGGTATCATCGGCTAATGACACCCGTCCTTCCCTGAAGCGCTTGTGCCACGCCTCGACCCTTGCATGGGACGTGCAGTGTTCGCCGTACACTTGTGACATTCGGCGATGAATGTCCGTTCCCCCTACTTCTTCCGCTGTCAGAAACCGAACAACACCTCTTTGCTTTTCGTTTGACGCCTCCATGTCACTCTTTGCAATGCGACTGGCAGCGTTGGACGATTGATGCATGCTGCTGCTCGCTTTGTATCGTCACGTGACGTGCACGCATGCCCTCTAGCGACGGGATGTGACCTTCCACGCTCTGGTCGGAACCACATCTCGTTACATACGCCACGATTAGTCGATGTAGTCACCGGTTTGCGCTTTACAGCCTTCCGCTCGTTACTTTTTGAACGCACCTTATAGTAAGTGAGAGGGTCAATAGAGGTTCAGTAAACCGCCAAAGATCTTAATCAGCCCGCACTTTCCAAGCTAAGTCCGTGTAGCGCTTACATGAAACTTCCGGAAGATTCCTAAATTCCCTACATCTTCTGATTGGCGTCTGGGGCAGATGACCTCGCTGTTCTTTCCCATAAGACAACAATAACTAACTAATATTCATTATCAAGGATGTGCATCGGTGGCGTAGTCGGTAGCATGCTGAACTGCTATGCTTAAGATCGCGGGTTCAATCCTGGTCAAAGTCGTCGGATTTTTAAGAGCATTAAAATGCCTTCCTTCGGAGGGGACGTAAAACCGGCGGGCCCATGTCATAGATGTATGGCATGTAAAAGAACCTACCAGTACAATTGGTAGTGTGTAGCCAAATTTGTAGGTTATTAGGTTAGAAACACTATCAAATTCCAACGTTCGCCGTTAGGTATCAGTGAAAGTGGCATCTCTGGTATCCAGAAGTTGGTTGGTTGGCTCCTCAGTTTAGGGGCTGCGACAACGCGGTCATCTAGCCCCGTGTACTTTGGGTGTGTGTAGAATCTCTCTGATAACCGGTGTTAATTGTGATGGCTGTATTAGTGTGTGTATCTGTTTTAATTCAAGTAAGGACTGCAGACATTGAAATTTTTCAAGTAGTTCCTACTTTCGACGCCTAACGACACCGTCAACGACCAAGTAGTTAAGAACTTAGTTACCAGATGCCACCGCAGTCGGCTCTTGACGACGAACGTAGGAACCTAAGAACGTTAGTCAAATGTTTAACCTGTATATAATTTAACTTCACACAGGTGTTATTAGTGGAAGGTTCTTTAACATGCCATAAATCTATGACATGGGACCTCCGGCTTTATTTCCCCTCCGAAGGAAGAAATGCTGAGGGATTTTTAACGCTCTTAAAAATTCCGACGGTTTCGGCCGGGTTTGAACCCGCGATCTTGGGCATAGAAGCTCAGCAAGCTACCAACTACGCCACCGAAGCCGCTAGCCAGAAGTTGGAACTACTTGAAATTGAACTTGATGGGGAGGCCACAGGCGTCCAATTAAAATACCCTGCTATGGCCATTGGCTGCAATTCAGATATAATGATTACCAAGGATACATTCAGCATTTAGGTCGTGGCGTAGTGATTCACGCACCTGTCTCTCACTACGGACGTCCGTGTTCAAATCGTAGATCTGGAAAGAACTTTATTTGTTCAATGATTTAGGCGCTTTGCAACATTGTGGCCATGTAATCACGTGTACTTGGGTGTGTGTGGAATTCGTCTGATTACCTGTCTTATTGTGACGGCTGTATTAGTGTGTGTATTTGCAATTCAGATGAGGATTGGGAAGGAGGCAGAAGTGGTCTTACATTAGGAGCCATCTCGGCATTTTCATGTAGTAGAAGTGGGAAACCACGGTAAACCACATCCAGGATGACCTAGGTAGGACCTCTTCTCATTTTTGCCTCACGAGGCTGAGTATACCTCGTTCCAGCCCTTAAATCAGAATTAAATGTCTTGGCAGAGCCGGGAATCGAACCCGGGCCTCCATGGTGAAAGCCAAGAATGCTACCCAATAGGCTACGCAACGGGGAGGACGAAAAGAAATTCAAATCTAGTCTGAGGGCTGGATTGGGAGTGAATCAGAACCAAGAACAGAAACTTAGAAGTGGTTTTTCGTGGTTTCCAACTTCTACTCCAGGTAAATGCCAGGATTCTACCTAAATTAAGGCTGTGGCCACCTTCTACGTACTTCTTTTAAATATAAATCCTAGCCCAAATCAGAAATACAAACACTACTCGAGCCATCACAATGACATAAGTTATCAGAGTGTTTTACATACACCCAAGTACACGGAAATACTTGACCTCAATGTCGAAAGCCCCTAAACGAATCAACAACAACAACAAGTTATTGGAATGTATCATCCGTGCAGTCATAAAATATCTTGTTAACATACAGCAGTATGAAAATTAATTAGAGATTCTGGCTTGTCAGAACAAAACGGTATTACTCGCAAATCGTCAAGACAGTGTGGTCATAGTCAAATATCACCTGCAACACGTCCTTCTCTACATATACGTCCACCTCCTGGTGTAGCGGCTAGGTCCTGGTTCGATTCCTGGCCCTTCCA
The DNA here is from genome assembly GCA_946902985.2 of Meconema thalassinum. Classification (NCBI taxonomy): domain Eukaryota; kingdom Metazoa; phylum Arthropoda; class Insecta; order Orthoptera; family Tettigoniidae; genus Meconema; species Meconema thalassinum. The sequence goes on along the minus strand of OX336388.2, from coordinate 2,053,199,757 downwards.
ATAAATTATATTCTGGTCTGAGGGCTGGAACGGCATGTTCTCAGACTCGTGAGGCAAAACTGAGAAGAGTGGTTTTCCGTGGTTTCACCACTTCTACCCCAGGCGAATGCTGGGATGATTCCTAACGTAAGGTGAGGGGTGCCTCCTTCCCAATCCTCACCTTAATTACTAATACACGCACACTGTCACAGGCACCACAATGACACAGTTCATTAGACAAATAATATTAATATACACACACCCGAGTACACGGGGCTAAATGATCACGATATCCATGTCCCTCAAATAAAACAACAATAATAACTCTCTACATACACAAATATCTTCAGGGAGAAAGAAAATCCATCATAATACAAGACTGTTTTACATACACATACACACCATTATTGTACACTAATTTGGTTATAAGCCCAATATCCTAAGACAGTCCCACAGTGAGACATAGTAAACAAGATGAGTTGTGGAGTAGTTTGTCATTGCTTTCCTCACTGAGCCAGAGTAGCAGCACTTACCCTAAGTCTAGCACCTTCCACGGCACTACCTGTAAATAAAGCGTAGTTTTACGTTTAGCCTTGCATTGGCATGAGTCTCATAACAAGCTATATCTCATACTGCTACGACCACCCAGGCCCGAGAAATAGTTGGTTTACAAAATTACCAACAACTATTTTCAAAACCGTCAGATCGTTAACATTAGGTTCCTTTAAGACGTATCAAACTTTCATTACGATCTGATTAATACTTTTAATGTAATGTTCTTTGTAAGAGAGCGTTCCGTTAGACTTGGTAATAAAAATGGCACTTGTTTTATTCAATCCGCTATAAAATGTTAACGGGTTACAATACAAATGTGTACTTTACCTAGCTAAACGCAGGATAAAATAAGGAGGAAAAATTTGGAGTGGCTTGTTTTTATGTAAAACTACGGATAACGTTTTTATTGGCGTCTAAACTCGAGTATCTATACTTTCTTCCCCGACAGTAATGTCCCGAATGCATTGCTAACAACTGCCATACCTCCGTAGCTTCTATATAATCACGGCCATAAATAATGATGATTATGATAATTATTGTTTTAAGGAGCCTAACATTTAGGTTATCGGCACTAAGTATGCGGTGATAGTGAAAAAATGATAATGGAATGAAAACTACCCACTACAACTAACTAATCAATCAAGAGTTTAGTGCTTTTCAGTCGGTCAACACGAATGTACCCAAAAGAGCTGGGTTATGCCCTAATCCTGAAATAAATTACATGAGATTAATAACCCAGCTCTTTTGGGTACAATCGTGTTGACCGACTGAAATGCACTAATCTCTTGTTTACTAAGGCAACACTGAAAAATGGCTTCAAACCCCACAACAACTAACTAATCACTTACATCTTACTTATAAATATTATTAGTAAAGGAAATTGACAAATCATAACAGGAAAAGGGAAATACAGTCTAGGAAAATAAATGCCCTCAGCCTTCGATGGATGAGTATTGAGGTACTTGGAAGGAAGAAGAGCCATGAAAGGCTGATAGGAAAGGAAGGGGGGGGGTGAGAGGGTCCGCCACAGAAACAATGGAAAAAGTGGAAAACGCACCCAGCTCAGGAATCCCTCACGGTTACCAACTCCCGAACTCACCAGCCGTGTACTGTTGAGGGTGTAATACTATCCAGGGTTCACCTTAAGTGGTGGGCCTACACACACTCTGCCCGCTTTAGGGCTGTGCGCAGATGGTGAAATGGTTTCACTCTACGTTGGGATGACAAGTGAAACGGTATTTACTTTGCTCCACGTTGAGCGTACAAATGAAATGGCTTCTATAGCCCTCACTTTTGCGTGACAAATATACTGTTTTCTACTAAGATATGTTGTTTCAATGGGCGCCAAGACCTCAACGCTATGTTGAAATCTAAATTTGTATTTAACAACACCTAGCTCTGGTAGAACACCTTCAAGAATCTTTACTCTCAGATCGTGGTATGATTGGATCATTAACCCAAAAAACAATTCTATCAGGAGAAGGAATTGGTCTATATCTAATGCTACCTACTGAAAACAAAGATTGCATGGTTAAAAGAAATGAATGTATTGTATAAAAAACAAGTATAGCAAAATTAATAATAATAATAAGTTTGAATTTAAATTGGAGCGTTGCGATTTAAATATTACCGCTAGAAAATTACGTAAAACGGAGTCGGATAAATTACTGATTTTACTCTTATTCCCAAGCTATGAATTTACTGAATTACTGAATATGAAACAAAGAAAGACGAGAGATTGCGTAGTTATGTGTCATTCGCGCTTACCACTGGAAATTGCCGAAGCATTTCCCTCGTACTGGATGTTGAAGTGAGCTTCCCACAGCCTCCTGGATGTCGCCATCTTCTTCGTTAGTTGATGATATATTTGTAAATATGAAGATTTATGGTCCGAACATCGGAACCAACACGTACAACCACAATGGTTAAGTTTCACAAAGATAGTCGCTAACTCCACTGAACATCGGAGCCACTCACTCGAGCAACCATACTGGTTAAATTTTATAACGATAGTCCTCGTTTCCACGGCACGCCAAACGATATATGCACCCGCCGCATCCCCACTCTTCAGCCGACTTCTAGCTTACGTGGTCTCCACTGATTGGCTGCTCCCCACGCGCTACATCCCCACTCTGGCTCATTACACTCGGCGGGAGGGTGAAGTCGTTTGCCGTTCCACACATCCACCTTTTCTTTAAGCTGCAACGCAGGATTGCGTCATGCTTCCCGACAAGATTAAGCCTGTATTTGAATTCCCAGTGAGTCATGTCTCTCAATATACCCTAACTGACGAAACTCCGTTCAATTCCGTAATCACATAATTTTCTATGATATTGTCGTTCGTAATAATTTGCTTGATAGTGTTTTCTAAGACATAGAAAACCTATCTGTATGCTTATAATTTTATAAAATGCTCCGAAAAATACCTTAATAATAATTATAATAAATTAATAGTAATAATAAATTAACATGAAAAATTCTCTTGGCTGAACAATTTGCCGCGTAAATAAATATAGAATGGCTTCCTACTGACTTATGCCAGTGGCATGAAAACCCCTCGAAAAACACGTTACAATGGCAGGAGATACCAGGAAAGGAAGAAGAATTAGGGTATCAGGAAAGATGAGACAAGGGCCATTTAAGACGTAAATTTTAAGACACCCTAGGTCTCGGATACCCTAATATCGTCGGGGTCGGATGAGAACAATAATTGAACCAGAGTGGTCGACATAGATGAAGGACAGGAGCCCGGCACAAGTAAGTGGAAGTAATGCCGGATTCAGCTGGGACCCAATGGTCACCAACCCACGTAATAATAAATTAACATGAAAAATTCTCTTGGCTGAACAATTTGCCGCTTAAATAAATATAGAATGGCTTCCTACTGACTTATGCCAGTGGCATGAAAACCCCTCGAAAAACACGTTACAATGGCAGGAGATACCAGGAAAGGAAGAAGAATTAGGGTATCAGGAAAGATGAGACAAGGGCCATTTAAGACGTAAATTTTAAGACACCCTAGGTCTCGGATACCCTAATATCGTCGGGGTCGGATGAGAACAATATTTGAACCAGAGTGGTCGACATAGATGAAGGACAGGAGCCCGGCACAAGTAAGTGGAAGTAATGCCGGATTCAGCTGGGACCCAATGGTCACCAACCCACGTCCCACGAGTGGTGAGCTCCTGGGGGTGACTTAAATGAGGCCAATACATAGGTGAAAAGTACTACATTTCATGAAGAAACGTCAACGATCCAATCAGTTACAGAACAAGGACAAATTAACGCCATGCTTATCAAACGCAAGTGGACACAATTTCTATTCGTGTGTACCTGGATCTGCGGTTATGACTGTAAGGATAAAGTTACACTGGGTAGTTGTAAGAACACATGCTGGCTGACCACATCTATACCTGCTTGTCTATGTTTCAAATATACTGTACCCTGGAATGATCCAGGTTTTCCAACCTTCTACTTGCTACATTTCTTTGAAGACAGCCTGGTTCAATTAAGCTCTCGTACTCTTGCACAAATCCCATGGCTGAGAGTCCACTAATTAAGAAATAACTGCATTTCATGAACTGGTTTGTTTGTGTCCTTTGAGACATCAGAGAACATCAGTATCAAAGAATTTGTTGGTAATGAAGCGAGGTAAATCTAAATGAGAATGCTTACAGAGTGGAGGATGGGCATGTCTCCGAGAATCAATGGTGCAGGAGAGAATGGAGATGTACCCGAGCAGGTTCTATCCAGGGTGTACAGAATACAGCGATATGCCCTGAACCAGAGAGGTGCATTCAGTTGACATTTTACGCCGCGGGCCCATCGGAGAAGTTTATGAGGAGTGAAACGAATAGGCTGAGTGTAACAACTGTAACAACTGGACAGAAGCTGGAAGGAAGGAAGCAAGTGGAAGAGCTATCGTTCCGACATTTACCTGGAATTCTGCCTCACGAGAGAGTGAACCCCATTCCAACCATCAAATAAGAATTTACATTTGTTTCGGTGTCGGGGATGATATAATTATGTTATTGGTTTTACGCACCACTGAGGCTTTTAAAGACGGCCGAGGTGCTGGAGTTTTGCCCCGAAGAGACGACAACACCATCAAGCCTTCATAACATGTCTTATTTCTATGTCAATCGAGTACAAAAGCAATTTTTGTAAGCCTTTTTTAGCCTATTTCATTTATGAAAAAATAGGCTTATGTGATCACCATTTGTCCGCGTGTGTGTGTGCGTCTGTGTATGTGTATGTATCCCCCTTAATAAAATCTAAACGGCTGGAGTGATTTTATTAAAGCTTGGTAAGGACATAGTACTATTTTGTCCGACTCCAACCAAGCCGTTGAAAGTTTAATACATCTTACCAATCCAACATGGCGACTATGCGAAATATTTCACCGGCATTCTATATCTCCGAAACTGTTACTGATATCACCCTGAAATTGTGTACGGTGATAGAAAAAACACATTTAAGTTCAGTTATGTACAAAGCCAAAATGGCGGCCAAGCGAAGTTAAAATATTTATTGGCATTTTTCGAGATTGAATCAACCGAGCGCTGTGAAACTTGGTAAGATAAATGTTTATACAAGAATTAATCTACTGGGGTCTGATTCAATTCAAGTTTGTTCATAACAAGTTGGCCTCTGAGGGACTTTTTAATGTGTTTTTTTATTTTGTTTCCTAATCATGTGATATATAAATAATCGTGTGGCCTCCTGAGAGGCCGAGTGCAGGTCTGTCTAGTAGACGCCCGCGCGCGACATGCGCGTCGTAATGAGGATGAAGTGATGATGAAGAGGTCACATACACCCAGTCCCCACGGAACTACTTTTACATTGTTGCCTTAGTTATCGAAATGTATTGTTTTCAGTCTGTCACTATTGTACCCAATAGTAATGGGTGGTTCCCTAAAGCTAAAAAAAAATTACATGAGATTAACAAAATACAATTGGATGGCCAGTTTCAATCGTCAAGCGATCATCAGCAGATCCTATTAAATCTATGTCTATAAACATGGGTGATGGTATAGTTGCAGTAGTTATTAAACTAGCACAACTGGTCAAGACTTGTTAGTTATATGTGACTTTTTGTAGAGATACTGATTTTTTTTGTCGTGTAGCCTCCTGGGAGGCCGAGTGCAGGTCTTTCAAGTCGATGCCCGTGGGCGACCTGCGCGTCGGGATGAGAGATGGAATGGATAAAGATGAATGAAACTGGGCAGGGATGTGTAAGGAAGCGGCCGTGGCCTGTCAGAAGGTACCGTCCCAGCATTTGCCTGGTGTGAAAATGGGAAACCACGGAAAACCATTTCAAGGACGGCCGACGGTGGGGCTCGAACCCACGCGTCTACCGAGTCAGCAGAGAGCTTGACCCCATGACCTAAAGCTGCGCTTTAGCCAGCATAGCCACTGCTGTCGGTAGAGATACTGATAGTAGTGATTGACTTTCAAGTTTGTTTGGTTAGTGTGATTATTATTATTTATCGTATGATGATACAGAGTTAAAATAAAAGTTCATACACTACATATAAAGTTATATATTGAACCCTTCAGAATAGCAGTGTTTATATGCAAGAATCTTGATCAAGGGGTCGCGCTCAGTTCTTAGTGTGATGTTTACGTTCGCCAAACAACATGCTCTACTGAGGTAAGGGTCATAGGATTAAAACTATAATTAAGAAAGAAAGGTGACAAGACGTAAAATAATAACATGATTTAATGACTAATGGTGCATAAAAAGAATATAAACAACAATAATAAAAAAATCCTCCCTGAATTTTCCCATGACAGGAATATCTATCAATGTTGAGGAGTCAGACGGATCTCCCCCTTTATAAAAATGTGGATCCAAGTTCCACTAACTTGCATTTGGATTTTATGTACGCGTAATGACTAACTACGAGGAATGAGTACTTGGATGACTGTTCGTTTACAGCGGGTTAACAGCCACGATGCTTACGAACAGTCATCTCGTAAATCAACGTTTACGGATATGGGACATGACACTAATAAAAACCTTTAAAAATTTAATGCTGACACACACACTAAAAATCTATTATTTACAGGAATCTCCCTCAAGACCCTCCATTAGCGCGATGACGCACTTGACAAAATGAGCTGCCAACACCGGCCAATTGCTCAATACACAAACAAGGAAAAAGACAGCATCGCATGTGACTTCACGGGTCACTGATATGGAATATAAACATGGACTGAAACCAACAACAACAAAAGCCTGACCAGCTGAGATTACTTTATATGAACAAAAATGCACGTTAAGCTAACGCTTCGGAGATTATCGTGATTCGTAGGAAACTCCCATTTATTTAAACAATTTTTACCATTGATCAGTTCTTAATTCTGTATTTCAAGTAATTACGGAGTCAACAAGCACTCCCCACTAATGACCTCGCTTGCAACCTTCAGTCCGCCTTGTGAAACAGCTCCCCCTTCCTCAGTACTTGTCATTGCCCATGCTCCAGTGTGTAAAAATAACTGACAGCAACAAATCTCAACCACCTAAACATATGGTCAGACATTAATCAAAATAGCCACATATGCCCTCGCAAGGTAACAATATGGACCTGGCACCAAGCTGACAGAAATCAGTCTACGCTGAAATTCCCGCTTGTAATGACCACAAAATTACACACACTCACACTGCTGGAAATGACATAACGTTTTTCACACAGGTCGGCTGAATAGATGCTCACAAACTATTAACAAATATTAAAACCTACGATAGAGCTGACTGCTCTTCGTCACAAATCACATTGCTCCAAAGGCAATAATCTCACTGAATCTGATCAATAATAAACCTTAAAAAGATTAATTACCCTCCAATCTACTGTATAATTATATTAATTCAGTCCTACTTCTGAATCACAACATATCTCCGAGAGACGTTTTTAACCGCATTGCGTAACATATGCAAACACGGTCGTCCACATAGTTACGTTAGTTAAAACAACAAACAAACAAGAACCTTCTACTAATAACATTTATGCGAGCTGTTTCCATGCAAAAAGGTGTGTCAGACCAAAACTAAATATACTACGTGAATCACACTAGCAAAATATTTACAAAACCAAAATATGTCCCATATACCATAAGTTAATTTATCAGATAATAAGAATATTATTTTGTACTCATCCTCGGCCAGTCACCCGTCAAAGGACATCCGCTGCCATCTCCCAACTGAATGCTTCTTATCTCATCTCAACCATCTGGACGGAGTGTTGATAGTTCCAAACTTCTTCCATGGTAAGCGATGTCATCTCTCGTGCTGATTCAAAATTTTAGATTATTATACACTCGATATCTGACTACTAAATTCGCCGTTTCAGGTACTACTTTCCCCAGAAACAGTCTGTTGGCGAATTGTCGATGATACTGCCCCTACAAAATATAGTACTGTGACTATCTATCACTGAATTTAACACATTTATTAATAATTTCTGTGTCCTCATGACACGCAAAAGTATAAGTGTCTACGTCCTTAGACGCGCAAAATGTAAAGTAACCTGTGTCCTCGAAACACAAAAGTATAATAGCCTGTGACCACCGACACACAAAATATAATAACCTGTGTCCTCGACACACAAAGTATAATAAGCTGTGTCCACTGACACACCAAATATAATAAGCCTACGTTCTCAGACGCACAAAAGTAATAGCAATGTCTTGGCTCTTCACGCCACTTATAAATGAACCGGCCCTAGGTATTGATAGAGGGGGAAATATATAAAAATTTCTCAAAATATTAGTGGTACAGGAATGAAATAAATATCACTGAACTCGTAAAATTGCGCAGGTCAAGAATATGCCCATAAATCCTAAAATTGATCGTAGAGATGTTGTCTAGCCGATCTCCCACGTTAATGCTAGCCATCGCGTGCCCAAGCTAGACTTGCCGCGCTCGTAAGCATTCATCTCCCATTGGTTCCACATTTTCAATAACTTGGCGGTTTTTATCAGACCTTGGCCTCGTAGGAGTGTCTAGTATTTTCATCAGCCACTCACGTTACCGCATCATATTTTTTCTAGGCGCGAATATTACAATGAACATACCATAAGCGTGTCTCACTGCGCGTCCCTTCTATTTTGAGGTAGCCACCACCTGTCCTTCTGAAACATTGCTAGGGTCTATCTTTTCACAATCCTAAGTATTTAGCCTTTTGTCAAACTGCTGCAGGTGTGTCCCCATTGTCTCCAACAAATGCTTGAAATTTCCTTATCTCCGTCTGGCTCTTTCATGACGCTGGTGGAAATATTCATTAATTGAAGAAATAAAACATCGAATCATTTATCCATCAGAGGATAAAGGGTTCACAACTCCTCCACTCACAAAATTTCGAACTTAGGAGAAAGTCGATAATTTTTAAAAGACTTCCGTAGGCCAATTTGTTTTATTTCAGAAACACCCCTTTTCTATTACTTGGTCTAGCCGCTCCTGTCTTGAATGGCATTTTCTCGTTTCATTTCCTGCTTGTAATGACCCTCTCAACTGCTGCATGACGCGCTGGTGCCTTAGGCAACACTCTGCTCGTCTCGTTAATGTTTGTCAACACAAATTCCACTTCCTTCTTCACGTGCCGTACTCAACTGCCCCCCGTCCACTTGGTTGATATAGGACGTCCATATATTTAAACTGCATCATTATTTCGGCGCTCTCATGGTTTACATCTTCGATACTTTCTTAAGTTGGCTGCATTGTAGACCAACATTGTTCCTGTGCTTAACTCGTTCACTCTGTATGCATTATTTCCTAGGTTTCTCACAATAAAATAGGGTCCTATGAACTTTTCGCAGAATTTGCTGAAGATCTTCTTCTCTGGATCCGATGTAGCGGGTCGTTTCACCAAAACGAGCTGGTTGATTTCTAGATCACTGTGAAACCTCTTATTTCTTACTCGCCGTAATCTGCGGTCTGCTTGTTTTCTCATGTAGGCTCTCGTTCTCTCAATTTGCAGGTCAGGTGCTATCATGGGATCTTGTGGGCAGTTAATGATGCTTTTCCACGTTCTCACTGGATACTCGTTTTTGTGTAAGACCATAGGGATCTGTCATGTTGACTCGTGCCTGGTAGAATTCATGCATGTCTCTACATTCTTAATTTTATCCACCCATTTATGATGTTCTTTGGGAATGAAGATTCTCAAGTATGATGTCACACATGTTATTGCTCTCTCACTTGGATTAGCTTGGGCATGTCGGATACTGCTTAAAACGTGTTTTATACCCGTGTCCTCCATACCTTTCTTGAATTCGGCGCTTGTAAAATAGCTGCCATGGTCTGACAATATAAATTCTGGTTTTCCAAGGATTGGAATAACTCTATTTCGAATACGACTGAGTACTTGTTTCGATGTAGTTTTCTGAATGGGGCATAATACGACAAACTTAGAAAACACATCAATGCACACTAGCAAGTGCCGGCAACCTCGCCTTCCTTTCGGAATTGGACCGAAACAATCCAGGGCCGGTAGCTCGCAGGGTTTCTGAGGTAGCAATGGTCTAGGATACTGCCTCATTAAATAGTTATTGGGCTTTGTCCTCTGACAAGGATCACAAGTCGTAATGACGTCACATATAGTTGTTCTCATACGTGGCCATGTAAATGTCTCTCCTGTTGTCGCTTCACACTTGTCTAATCCGACGTGTCCGTAACTTTCGTGAGTATGCCATGTCAATCCTCGCTGTAAGGATGCAGGTACTAATATGCGTAACTTGGTGTGGTCATTATCTACCCATTTGTGCAGCAAATTGTTGACATAAACATATCTTCCTTCTTTGGCTTTCGCTTCTCGAAATGCAGGTGTTCCTGTAGGTAGTTGCTTTTTGAAGTATTGAATTAATAGCATCATCCATGGTTCCGCTTCCTGTTCTCGCTGTATCTCACGTAACTCCTCCAAAAATTCCCGGTCCTTCGGTGTTAACTCCAAGTGTTGTACCATCGCTGTTTCTTCACTATCAGGCTCTGGGTTCCTGCTGAGTGCATCCGGAATCACGTTCATCTTCCCTGGACAATGTTCAATCTCAATGCTAAACTGCTGAATATATATAGACCAACGTGTCACACGTTCGCTTGCCATCGACGTCTTAAACAAGAATGTTAGTGCCTTGTGATCAGTCCTGACAACAATGGGGTATCCATAAATTATTCTTTTCCATTGTTGGAGCGCATGAAGTACGGCCAACAACTCTAGTTCCGTTACAGTATGATTGCGCTCGTGCTTACGCAATTTTCGGCTGACAAATGCCAAATATGTTTTATGTTGCAGGTTAGCTGGATCTTCTTGGTAGAGCATAGCACCTATACCAACTAGTGAAGCATCCGCTTGGATTATAAATTTGTGCTTGAAATCTGGATATCCTAACTTAATGCAGTTTACCAATAGCTGTTTTGTTGCTTGGAACGCCTTCTCGCATTCCGCATTCCATAACCATTTATTATTCTTTTTTAGCATTTCCTGCATTGGAGCTACAGTCTCCGTGTAACCTGGACAGTTTTCTTTAAAGAATCCCGTTACGCCTAAGAAAGCCCGAATGTGCTTGACTCTCGTTGGTGTAGGGGAATTCTTTATCGCTTCGATCTTAGCTGGATTTGGCTTCACTCCCTCCTTGTCAACGATGTGACCCAAATATAAGAACTCGCTCTTGAAGAAATGCGATTTCTTCAGGTTTATTTTGAAATTTGATGCATTAAGGTTGCCTAATACTTTATCTAAATTTTCCATGTGAGTTTCAATGTTGTCGGATGCCAGCAGAATGTCATCAATGTAGCGCACCGTCATCTCCTTAACTTCCTCGGTTCGATTCCGATCAAGGGCTCGGATTAAAGCACAGCCCGCTGTTTTGACTCCAAAGGGCATTCGGACGAAGCAAAACGTTTGGTTATCGAATAAGAAGCCAGTTAGATGCTGTGACTACTCATCCAATTCAATATGGTGAAAAGTGGACGTCAAGTCAACTGATGAATAAATGCTTTTGTTTTTAAAGCTTTTTAGTACGTCTCTGATAATTGGCGCTCTGTCATACTCAGGAAAAATGAGTCTCATGTTGAGATTTCTGGCATCTAAACAAAGTCTAATAGATCCATTTGGTTTTGTGACTGCCAAAATCGCATTTAGATAAGGTGTAGGTGTCTTCCTTATCACTCCAGCCTGTAACATCTCATCTATAATGACCTTAACTTGACCGCGATATTTTTCCGGAATTGGGTACAATCTACTTTTGAAAGGTGACCAATCCTCGACTTGCATAGAATATTTGAAATTTAATATTTTACCATGTACTTTATCAAATACTGTTTTGTGTTTCCTTAAAATCTCTTCCAATTGTTTTCTATGTTCACTCCCAAGTTGAATGTCATTGAGCCGCTCCTGTAGTAACTCTTCAAATTGTGCCTCACTGTCATCTCCTTCCGTTAATAAAGACCATATCTCCTGGGATTCACTCTCCTCTTCTAGTTCCACAACAGCTCCTTCTATGATGTTATCTTCTGTCTTTCGTATCTCCTCTTCCGTCTCTTCCGATATTGCTTCCAATGCCCAAGAATTTACATCTCTTCCGGTAGTGATTTCATCCATATGCAATCCCACGTTCTTCAGCTGATCATACTCTCTAAAACTGACTGTATTCTTGTGCAAATCTATCACTGCTTGATAGTCACAAATGAAATTTGCACCAAGAATTATATTGAAATTCATCTTTGCCATGATAATGAATGTTTGCCCAAAAGTGTGTTCCAATATGTTCAGCTCTAAGTATGCCTGACGTTTACAAGTGACGGTGCGTTCAGGAATAACACCCCTCACTTTGAGTTGTGGTACGGGAATTACAGGAATATTCTGACTCCGTCCCAACTCTCGAACCAAGGCCTCCGATACCAGACTGATCTGTGACCCCGTATCCAATAAACATCTTATATTAATTCCACCAATCCTCGCGTAAATAATGGGTAACTGCCTAATTTCATCGTTCCGTGGTTTCACCGTCTCCTCCAGGCAATCTTCTGGCAAAGCAATCCATTCTTGTATGTTCGCTACTATCCATCCATCTTCAACTTCCGACTGTTGCGTTTGTAGACTGTCTTCTTTATCCAAATTTAGCATTTTTTTAGCTCCATTGCGACTCCCATCATCCTTTTGTCGCCCATGCCCTTGATATTCCTCTTGTCTCAGTAGACTTCCAGCTTCCTCAGTATGTGTGTCTGGATTCTTCATGTTCCCAATGGCTTTCTCCCATCTTCCTAGCTCTCCACCTTGACTAGCGTGTAATTCCTCTAGGTAATTTTGTGATTGAGCGTGCCTATCATCCCAGTCATTTCGATAATTACGTGGCTCTCCTTGATTTTGATCTCTCCTTCCTTTCCATCTTTGATTAGCATTGTAATCAGCGTATCTTCCATAAGGCCTTTCATTCCTTCGATTTTCACGCCATTGCTGATACCCTCTATGTTGACATCTATTGTTGCCTTGATATGACCTATTGTTATAGTTATTCTCGTTACGCTGGTATGGTCTGTTTTCTCCTTCTTCCTGGTTTCGCCTAGGTGTGGAGGTGCTTGTATTAGTATCCTGCGTTTTAGTGTTTGCCTGTTTTGGTTTTATGACCTCTGTCGTATTGACTAACTCCAGCTGTCTTCCTCCTCTATAATGATTATGAGATGTAGTCTCATCTCTCTGGCGTAATATCTGCTCTGCATGTAAGGCCGTACTAACGTTCGCTGCGACTAGTACTTGCTGCACGTTGACTGGTAATTGCCGCGCTATAATCATCACCAGATCCGCTTCATTTAAAGGGTAATCAAGGTCGCGAAATTTTAGCATTTGCATGTTAAAGAAATCTGAGTATTTCGTTTGCTGGGTAGTTTGGTATTTTCTAGAGTAAAGCTCCATCCTTAGACTCTGTTGTAATGCTGGCGACCAGTACTTGCGCAGAAACGCTAATTTGAAATCCGCCATAGTTCCAAATGTATATTTGAAGCTTAAAAACCATGTAAGGACATTTCCTGATAAAAATCTCTCCATCATTCTCAACCTACGTGCTTCAGGTACCCCAGTGTCATTGTAATGATCTTCAATTTCTTTAATAAAGGCTTTAGGTGTCACCCCTGAATTATCCGTGTACGTCTGCGGTTTATAATCGTTCGAGCGAATTACTTGGATAAGTTGTGTGGGCTGATGACCGTCTTGTGGCGTGGAACTCCTTTCGATATTCTTGCGAAACCCCTCCGTGTTTGTTGTTAATGGGCTCTCTGTCTGAGCTTGACTCCCTGCTGTGCTCGTCTCGTCCGGGCTATTTGAGTCGTCCTGTTTATCTTTCATTGTTCCCGTTTTAAATATCGAGGATTGTTCTAACGACCTCAGTTCAGCTTTAATGATCCTGTATGTTTGCTCTTTAAGTTTACTCTTAATTTCTTGCTCTAATGCTTGAATACGAGTATGATTTTCGCCTACTGTCTTAAGGATGGTTGATCTTTCCTCTTTAGAATCGATATTCATTTTTCGCCAATCTTTCCTTATTTGCTCCTTAATCGTGCTTACTTTCTCCTCAATCTGGCATTTAGTGTCATCCTGATTGCTTTCTATCTGGCTCAGCCTATCTTCCAATCTCGCGCTATTTTCGTCGATGGTACTCTTTAATTGATTCTGATCCGCTTCTAGGCTTTTCCATTGCTCCGCTGATTTTATTTCGAGACGATCCATATCTTTAATTATGCCGGATATATTTTCATCTACCGCTGATAATTGTTGCTGAATGACTTTGCCGCTCTTTTCCATTTCCTTAAATCGTCCTTCTAACTTATCCTGAGCTATCTTGACCTCGCTTGTATTCATCGTGCATGCTAGTTCAATTTGCTCTAATTTAGCTAACACCGTTTCATCCACCGTTTCCTTGGCCTTTCCCCCCGCATTCCTAAACTGCATGTGTTCGTCAAGCAATGTAATATACAGAGTTGTTACAATTAAACTTGCGCTACTTGCGAGCCCCTCCCCCCGGACAAACGAGTGATTGTAGGACAGTGAAACGGTGTGGAAACCTTTGGCAGGATATGCGGAAGAGATATAACGAATAAACCGTTGAAAGGAATACATTTTGAGTTCCACATGACCGATTAACAGGTGTTAATGGTGTAACATGTTGACAGTCCAGGTTACAAACGATGCTCAATGTGACGACCATCTGCATCCAAGACAGCCTAGAACCGCATCATTGGCCGATCGTTCCCCACTGTGTGGCCACCAAGATCCCCAGATTTGAACCCGTGTGATTTCAGGCTGTGGGGTCACCTTAAGGACAGGGTGCATCAACGGGACACTGACACATGTTGGCGTTTGAAGGTGAGCATCGCGAGGGAGGTAGCCAACATCCCATCTGAGATGTGGTGGAGCACTCACAAGTGCGGTCGTGGATGCAGATGGTCGTCGCATTGAGTATCGTTTGTAACCTCGACTGTCAACATGGTACGCCATTAACACCTGTTACCCACTCATGTGGAAATTAATATGCGTACCTTTCAATGGTTTATTCCTTATGACTAAGGCCCGGATAGTTATGTGTTTAAATATTTTTTATTTAACTAAATATTTTTTATTTATTTACATATTTTTGCCGTATTTATAAATAAATACATATTCTGGCGTATTTACTCGTAAGTACATATTTCCTATGATTGATGGTATGGTATACTCCGTTGATGACTTCTGCCCACAGTTTCGACCCTTGGCAATTCCAGTAATTTGCTTCTCTATTTGGTGAATGCATCTTGTCTCTGTATTGTATTTCAAGACAGGAATTCCCCGGTCATTAAGTATAGCTGGAGTCAACAGTCCCTTAAGCCTCCAATAGTCCTTACCATGACAGGAAATTTTACTTGAAATTACAGTGGTCTGCAAAACTTGTGACTATTGACAGTGCTATGAAAGTTTTTGAAGTGACCTTTTCTTCTGCTCTTTAGAATGAAATTCGAAAACAGCACATTACATGATTTCGTATCGCGCATTTGCAGTAAGAATTGTAGGATTGGAAAACTGAGGCAAGTCCCAGCCTATTAAGCGGGAACATTTTTGTATAGTAGACAGGATTACGGATTATTCAAGCAGCTGAACGTTTCAACTATATTTCGAGTAACCGGGAGACATAAATTTGATACAAATTTAAGAACATATTTTGGAAACTTAATCACATATTTTCCCACTTAAGTACATAAATAAATACATATTTCTGAAAAGTTAAACACGGGCCCTAGTTATGACTCTTCCACATGTCCTGCCAAAAGTTTCCACACCGTTTCACTGTCCTATGATCACTCATCTGTCCGGGGGACCCTCGCAAGTAGCGCAAGATTAATTGTAACCACCCTGTATGACTGCTGCCAAGTATAGAACATCCTAATATGGTGTATGTTACTGTACCCTGGACATCTTCAACTATTAAGGTTCTAATGATGATCGCTTGACGATCGAAACTGGTCATCCAATGTATTCATTAATCACATGTATTTTTTTTTACAGCAGTAGGGAACCACAACCACCCAATGCCAACTGACTGTGCCAGGGTTCTATCCTGAAAACTTGGGTCCAGCAGGCGAGTACATTACCGCTGCATCGCGCAGTTAGTCTGTCGGTGATGAGATGAGTCTATAACTGACGAATGATTATTACGGCTAGGTTGGTTGGTTGGTTCTTAAGTTTAGGGGCTGTGACAACGCGGTCATGTAGCCCCGTGTACTTTGGGTGTGTGTAGAATCTGTCTGATAACCGGTGTTAATTGTGATGACTGTAATAGTGTGTGTTATCTGTTTTTTTAACTTAAGTGTTGCAACTTAGAATGTTTCAAATAGTTCCTACTTTTGCCGCCAAGCGCCACCGTCAACGACTACTAGGCCAAGTTCAGAACTTTAGCTACTAGACGCCACCGCAGTCGGCTCTTAGCAACGAACGTAGAAACCTAAGAGCGTTGTTTACATTCTTAACCTATCCAATTTAGCTTCACACAGGTGCAATTAGTGGAAGGTTCTTTAACATGCCATAAATCTTTGACATGGGACCGCCGGCTTTACTTCCCCTCCGAAGGAAGGCATACTGAGGGATTTTAACGCTCTTATATTACGGCTAGATACCCTTCCTGACACTAACATCAACATAGGTCTCATCAACAATGAAATTGGGTAAAGGGTTGAAAGGAGGTAACTGTGGTCATTTAGAAGGTACTATCACGAAAGTTGTTGGAATTTAAAATGGGAAACCACGGAACATCTTTTCTATGATAGCTTAGGTGGTAGTCAAGCCTATTCCTCCTCAGTTGTCCTCGCAAGACCAAGTAAACTCCATCCCAACCCTTTGATCAGAATTATATGTATTTCATGGCAGTGCAGCGAAGAGACTCGAACCCATCTTTGGTGTAAGAGTGTCAACACGCAGAAGGCAGCCGTTATGAAATAAGTTAACTCACTCAAGGTTTTGAGAAAGAGGGTGCCTCACAGAGTAAGTGGACCAGAAGCCATGTTTGCGGTTCGCTAGTGGTTTCGCGCGGACAATGGCCACAAAGCTTAGCCCCAGGTCTTAGCTAAGCTAACAAGCCTACACTGTGCTGTGTCGGATTACTCCACCCAACCCTCGGGCCATCTTTGATTGCTCCAGCCCAGCCTTTCTCGTCCTGCTCTTTCATGCACACAATTGAAATTCATAAGCTCCTCAGAGAAATGCGTCTATCTGATTTCGCAATAATTTTAACGATGACAATTCCCGTCTCATGGTGATCACACATCTCCCTAGGGGCAAGATGACGTCAGTGGCTCTGACGAAGCAATGAAAGAAATTACTAACGATGTGCGCGTCTGCAATCACAAGAACTATATAAACACAATTCTTGCATATGAAATCGTTCATCATTTCAACGACTTGTTAGTGCAAATGTATGTCCAAATCAGGTTGTGCAAACAAAATTGTACAAACCAAATATGGCACGGTTTTCAGCACCAATTTTACCGCTCAGTTTTGTGGAAGTAGTCGCACAGAAAGTTTTATTGCTGCAGTCATTTTTTTGCAAGAAAACTTAATAAATGAAATACGTCCGCGTGACGTAGGCCTTTGGTCAAGATGTTGGCTTCTAAGAAGGGAACAATTTTCACATGTCAGGGGGATTAAAATGCCAATATCCATTCGATTGTTGAACATACTACACAAATTGTTGACAAATGATACACATATCACAGTAATGGCATGCTTGTGGCAACCAAAAGCAACTTTTATAAAGTCAAAATTCTTATCATATGACTTTTTTTGAACATTTTTAAATTTGCTACATTTTTTACTGTGCATCATCGTTTCCTTTGCATATAAGTTTATAAGAAATTTTCTACTTTTCTTTTTATGGTATTACTTCTTCACCTGCAAAATGTACCTCATTCAGGTCGTTAGGATTTACATTTGTTTTTATATACTGTATTTATTCTTTAAAAAATAACTATGTTCAGCTGCTCTGAGTAAAAATGTAATAAGAGTAGTCTACTTAATTTTCAGTTTATGTTAATGATTGAGGTACATTTTTTAGGTGCAGATGTAATACACACCATAAAAAAGTAAGGTAGAAATTTTCTTATAAACTTGGGATATATAAGGAAAACGATGAAGCACGGAAAAAATTGAAAATTTTGAAAATTTTCTAAAAAGCTCTCAAGATAATAATTTTGACACTGTAAAAGTTGCTTTTGATTGCCACAAGCATGCCATTATTGTGATATGAGTATCATTTGTCAACAATATTTGAAGCATGTTTGTAAGACGTTTTCGGTAAGCTCAAAGCCGCCTTACGTTACTTATACACAGCTATTACCAATAACTGATCACTTACTAGTTTAATAGAGTTCATACAGTTGTTCGCTGAGTGCCAGATTCCAATTTGCAGTTTAGAACCAAATTGATAGTGATAATAATAATAATTGACCTGATAGAGCACACAGAGACTTCCTTCACCCAGGCCGTAGTGTGACTGTCACCAACCCGGTAATAATTGTTTCAGGAGAAAAGATTGCCTTATACGTATTTCTAACTACAAGGTAGAAACCGCTAAGCATGAAATAAAATGAATGAATTTAATATAAAACAAAGACAATAAATAAAAAATGTAGTTAATTGAATTTACAGAATTAAAGTAAAATGTGGTCCAAGTGAAGTATGGAGGTCGATATTAAGTTAAGTTTTCTCCAAAGCTAGAAGTTAAATTGCCAAAATATAGGTAATAATGCACAGAGAGTCTAGAGTAATCATGCCTGTTTGCTCGCCGGTGTAGACTCTGGTAGGCTAAGACCCCTCATAATATTAGTTTGAAATTGGATGCCATAGGTCCAAATAAGGGGGAAGAGCATGATTTGATCTCCTTGATTCGTCACTGGAGGAATTTCGATATATTTATTCGCCGAGGCCTGTATGACATTGGGTACCGTACAGATACATTTCGCCATTTGTTTCTGTTTCCTTGTATCCATCCCTCCCCTCCCCCCACCTTTTCCCCTGATTTGGACATCTTCATCCTTCGAGGAGTCTCAATTTTTTCTCCCGTCCCCTTTTCCTTCTCCTTCCTCACTACTTTTTCCGCCGTTCTAATTAATATGGCGCGTTTTCTTTTTCTACCAAGGTCCATACGGTAGCTTCTGGCTGCTATCTGGAGACGAACAGATGATTTTTAAGCTCTTTGACACACATTCTTTGGCCACATTGTTTTAATTCTATTGAAAAGGGAGGCAAGGTTCCTCTCGAAACGACTAGAATTTTAAATTTTATTTTCACTCGGCAATATCCCAAAAGGATGAATAATTTTAATAGTATTCCGCGCCGTGAAAGCCTTAATCTACAAATTATTACAAGAAATGACAGGCAGATATATTTTATTTGGGCGGGATTCAAACCGCATAGAAGATGTTTAGGTGGATGCGTTATGTCGTCAAGGAGATTTGGTCTCAGTTAATAGGAAGAATTTTAAGTAGAAGCATATTACTACCTAGGAAACCAGGATGAAGATGTGCACTCTAATTTCTATTCACAGCGTTGCCCAGGTCAATCATCTTTAAGGGGGGCGTGGTGGCTCAGCGGTCTGTATGCCTCTCACCAAGGCTGTCCCGGTTCGATTCCCGGTCAATGCATGTGAGATTTTCGAAGTGAAATGCCATGTCCTGTGGTTCGGATTCTACGTAAAAAGGAGGTCCCGTGGCTCATAATCACAAGATTCACTGTCACGTAAAACTACAATCTTCCTTCCTTCCTTCATCTTTAAGCATTATTTACAGCGTTGCCGCCTAGCGACAATCTTTAAGACGGTCAATCTGTACATCAAGATAGATTCAATATTGGTGAGGCGTTGACTATCATTATACAGTGTTAGTCGTTGTCGCCAAGCGTCAATATATCCGTCAAGTTATTAGATTCTATTTTCGTGTGGCTTTGTAAAATTTGGCCTTGAAAAAATAAACATTGGCTATTATTTTAATTCGCGGATGATATAATCAAGTAAGGTGCGTTAAAATCTATAATGCGTGACGCGCATTACATTTCAAGACAAAAAACGTCGTCGTAGCGCAAATACTTCCCACGATATTTCAGTTTTAGTAAAAGGTGAAATTTTCTACCAAATTATTTTAATACATGAGATTCACCAAATATTCACTTAATTGAAATACAGGAGAGTATTTTATTGTCCGGTGTGCTTATATAAGTTCTTTATAGGCACTACGATACACTACGTATTATTGATCAACATTGTTCACTTTGTAATTAACACACAGACCAATGACGTCCCCCTGTAAATACAACGGTGCCAGATAATGTGTCTTGGTCGAGGGGATAAAATATCTGGCTCAATGCTGCTCTGTGTCGGTAATCCTAGTACTCAACAGCATCGGCAAGAAAGTTTATCAGTTCAACCAACAGCAGACTAGCTAGAGCCTGAGGCAACCCGCCGGTACGTTGTCACGACCCACCATTGCTTCCAGGCACGTATCCAATGTGTGGATCATCGCCTTTCAAAA
The DNA here is from genome assembly GCA_946902985.2 of Meconema thalassinum. Lineage (NCBI taxonomy): Eukaryota > Metazoa > Arthropoda > Insecta > Orthoptera > Tettigoniidae > Meconema > Meconema thalassinum. Next base: position 2,053,179,185 of record OX336388.2, on the reverse strand, counting down.
TTACGATGAAGTCAGCAAGAAGTAACTTAGGCCTCTTTCAAGCATATGTTGTTGTTGATTCATTTACGACATTGTGATCTTGTTGCTGTATGTATCCTACGAGGGAAATTCCAAAAGTAATTATGGTGTTTGAAGCCATTTTCTGTGTTGCCTTAGAAAACAAAAGTTTGATGCTTTTCAGTCGGTCAATACGATTGTACCCAAATGTGATGGGTTATTCCCTAATCCTGAAAAGAAATACATGAGATTAATTAATACACTTGGATGACCAGTTTCGATCGTTAAGCGATCATCATCAGATCCATTACACTTAGGCTATAAAATCTATGACCAAAAGTATGGGTGAAATGGGTATGGGTCTAATGAGAATGACCTGTCACCTTTAATACTGCCGTTAATACCAGACTAGGTTTATTGAAGAAAAATATACATCGTACATCCTGATCCAATTGGATTTGCGATTAAAAAGGTTTTTTTTAGCTTATGCGTGGCGAGTTTGAAACCAGGTCTTTAAGAGTTGAAGATTATCCTGAATACAGTATCATACACCACATTAGAGAGACTAGACTTAGCAACTTACAGTTACATTTGTACGAGGAACACATTGCACTTAGGAATGTGAGAGGGGGAATTCCCAACGAGATAAGGAACCCTCACACACAGGAATTTCCTTTCAGTCGAGTGCAGACAGTGACCAAGTGAACTGCTCTCAACAGGACCGTGCAATACTGAACCAGATAAGTAGCCTGTACAATACAATTTGAATTGACCATTTACAACAACCACATATTCACTCCAAACAAGCAAATTCCGGAGGTCAGTCACCCTTCCACTATCTTAACAAAACATCACATAGACTACAACTCACAAATATTGACAGGTTGCATTATCTTAACTAATACTGTAACTAAATATCTGTATTTATTGTAAATATGTTCACCAATACTTTCAGACATAGATTTTATAGACGTCTTGTATAAAAATAGGTCGCCTCCGTAGCGTAGCGGTCAGCATGGTTAGCTGCCGCCCCGGAGGTCCTAGGTTCGATTCCCGGCTCAGCGACAAAATTTGAAAAGTGGTATGAGGACTGGAACGGGGTCTACTCAGCCTCGGGTGGTCCAAATGAGTAGAGGGGTTCGCTTCCACCTCAGCCATCCTCGAAGTGGTTTTCCGTGGTTTCCCACTTCGTCTTCGGGCAAATGCCGGGATGGTACTGAGACAGTATTTTGCTATTTACTTGAACCCTGATACGACAGCGAGACGTATTTTGAATTATTGCTTGGCATTAGTTTGACTGCAGGTATGAGACGCAGTACGCTTGTGATTCACTAAGGAGATGGATAGACAATCCCGCCACGCTCTTGATCACGTGCACAGGTCATGCTCACTGACTTGGTCCAGCAACTATTTGATACATATATGACACGATAATCGACTGGGTTCGATTGTCCACCTCGATACAGGAGTGATGCATCTTGGGTAGACTGCCAGCTGGGACGTGGATGAGCAGTTTTGAAACGACAGACACTTTAGTTCAGTGACATATGCAGTGAACATGTTATCGCTGTAGTAAGAAAGTTCCGTTTATCACGCGGTATTACGAGTGTTCTCTACTCGCGGCGCGGGTCGAACGGGTGAATTGCTACCATAGCAATATGCGGTTGTCCGTACTTCTGGTGTGTTAGATATAACCCAGAGATTAAATATACCTGAGTGAACTTAGCTATTGCATAGACTTGTTAATACATACTCCTCGATGAGGAAACCTACTACGTATATATTTGAAATGCAGGAAAGCATTAATATTATCAAGAACATTACGACTGGATTTTATTGTGAGAACCTAGTTGTTGTAGCAATGATGGGCTAAACATATCGTGCAGGAATGTAATGCAGAAGCAGAGTTGATCATTTAGAGTGACATCCTTATTAAACACTACAATGAAGAGAAAGAAGCGTTGGGGAACGTTAGTTCTGATCCAGTGGTTTTAAAGTAGCGAAGAATGAAGAAACAACTCCAAATGAACGAAACTACTTTACTGATAACGTCGAGAGAGCCTTGTACAAGCAATATGCAGGAACTCCGTTTCGTAGCCAGTAGTTTTCGAGTTAGGAGGAAGTTGGTTCGGCGACTTGCAGCTCCAGCCATGAACAACTCAGGGATGATGGTTCAGTTCCTGAAAGGAATGTATATTCCTATACTTTCTTCAATCTCAACCAGAACTTCGCCCAAGGTAGCTGGAAAACTTTTCTTCTCTTGTAGACAGTAGACCTTGTCACTTTTAGTTCGATACTTTTCACCAATATTTTATTAATTAGTATGAAATTCATTCGAAGACTAGATCTGGTTCTTTTTTATCATTTCTGTCGGAGAGTGCAATTTATTGTGTAGTTAACAGTAAACGTGATGCTATTTAGAGCATTACTTTGTTGCTTTTGTTTTAAAAATTTTGGAAATAAAACCAAGCATTCAATTTTGTTGAGAAGATATCTGCAGCATAATTAGGACCAAGACGACGATATCTTTGTATAAGAATAGCAATTAGGAAGAAGATGGCCACACTCTCGTGCACTTGAACTATTCCAAAAATATTTCAGTGATACTATTCGTTTGGACTGATGACATTCTAGTAGAAATTCTTTCTTTTAGAAATGATAGTGCATTTTCATCGTTATTTTCCATGGTTATGGAATTATGGAAATCGTCCAGCGAAAACTATTGTGAATTGATTGCCAAGGCATTTGCAGCCTACTTTCATATTTCTTTTTGATTAAAGATTTTTCTTTAAATGAAATATTTTAGTTCGTTCAGTTTTTAGCTTGTGTTATTTCAATTCGTTTTTGGGAAGACTCTTGGATAGATCATCGTTTGATTTAATGGTTTTCGTGTATCTATTGATATGATAATAGACTCCTTTCCATGGTGTAAGTCTCACGTGTTTTCTTCTGAGTAGTTGAGCCATTTTTTCGAGTTTGGATAGGCAAACTGAAACGACTATGTTTACTAGTGTCTATTTACAATTTTTTCTCTCATATATAAGTCTTTATGGAAATAAATAAATATAAATATATTGGAATTGTGAACTAAATATAACAGTTCAAACTAATATAACAGAACTTGTCGTAGACTTAAATGACGATAATTTATGGAAATAGATAATACAATTTATCTAATAAATTGTTGCTTCTTGTTTAGTAAAGTTAGAAAATAAGTAATCTGTGGCACTTCTATATTCGTCTATGATGGGGCATGATATTTTCAGAGCAATTTTTGAAAGGTTTTAAGTTTAATAACGTTTGGGATTAATTCTTGACAGCTTTGGAAAGCTGAATTATGGTATTGCAATTTTGTGCATACGATTTATTGTGTTAGTGAAGCGAATATTTGTCATCATTGGATGGTCAATATTAATGTTGTATATTGTACTCGTAGTCTTTTGAGAAGACATTAACGTTGTCATTGCGTTTTAGTAAGAGTGAAATTAGCTTTTGAGCTATCACTATTTTGGATATGAAGTTGTAGTAATCGTGAATTGGAATCACGAATGTTTTTCTTATATGCTTGTTTTATTCAAGTAGCCCTACGTTTTATTCTTGCCTAGTAGGATTTGCCGGAGATAAATTGCTTATATCATGACACCCATATTTAAGTAACACAGCCACTTCTCGAATAACTTTAATTAATTCATGCAACATAACACATGCGATATTTCAGTAATTTTAGCAAAAATATACTGCATTCTTTGAAGCATATAAATAGTTAATAGACTATTTTCACAACTTGTAACACTATTCGATTATCTTAATTGATTGTTGAATGCAACGAATTAAGAAAATGATAACCTTGAAACATACTTGTAAAATTAAATGAAGATGGGCAGCGTTTAGAACTAAATCCTAATTAAGGATATAACTTGTATATAAAATGTAAAATATGTATAAATCTTTGATAAGGGTATAACATCAGTACATAATGTAATATTGTATTTTTCTTGTAATTCGTTCAGCGGATGATATGAGCAGTAAGATGGGGCCTTATTGTAGGCATTTATTTAAAACTATTTTTCATCATTTGATCTAAAGAAGCTTTTCTTTAATTTTGTGTCTAATTGAAGGACATTCATCATTAACCAGTCAATAAACTGAATTTAATTTTAAAAGAATCTTAGAACGACTGGTGTTTTCTATCAGAAAAGGGGAGTGCGTTAGGAGGACCAGTGGGCAGTTTTTCCTTGAGTTTGCTTAAACTTAACGCCCGAGATATTTTTATTTTATTATAGAGTCTCTTGTTCGAGTTCTTTTGAGCTTCGTTTCATCGTAATATTATACACCACTGGCATCTTCGTACCGCATTCTTTAATATCGACGTATCCTGATCCCTGGTTGATCCTAGTTGGTAGGTTTTTCAGAGGTCATTTCAGCCGGGAACTTCTAGAATCTACGATCCAGCTTTTCCATCGGATTGCAACAGGTAAGACCACGTGGATTACGGGTACATCTATATATTGCGACCCAATCTATGGGGCTATCGAATTGGCATTCTCGATTTCTCCAATGCTAAACCCATGTGAGAGAATCCATTTTTATGAGATTATTGAGTTTAGCAGTTTTCGAACGATGTAGTCGTTAGCAAAATTTTCTTTGGCACTGCTACGATTATACACGTCGAATTCGTTGGGAATTCACGTTTCTTCAAATCGTGAAGATGAGTATACTCAATCTACCTGGCATACAGATAGAATTATCGCCATTGCTTAAATTTATTTGTTTTGTGCGTGCCTAGTAAAATGTAATTTGATTGATTACGACATGACCATAAAAGAGATTTCTAGGAAATTTTTATGGATCAGCGTGGTCAGATGGGACATGACATGGTGTAACCTATATTTTATGAGTTCCCCATGACAGTTTTAATGTAGGCTAGTGGGTTTATTATTTCTTTATATCATGTTATCGTGTTGGCAACGTGTTCAATTGCATTGGACACGTCTGCAGTAGACGCAGTGTCATTATTATTATTATTACTATTATCATATACGAATGCTTTTTATTATTAATTATTCAATGTATTTTAGGTCACTTTTGACAAGATTCTGAAGCTAGCTCTAATCATATGTTGTCTAAGAAAGTTTATTAATATTGTTCGGACCACTGAACCAGGAGTCAGGTTCATGTTTTGGTCACACGTACAGGAGGCAGCATTTATGGACACTATTGTCTCGAGCAGGTATGCTCGCTTACCCCGGGGAGGGTGAGGAGGAAGCAGCCAGGGGGCCTTGCTAGGAGTGGAATGGACAAGCAGGCGTATGACAATAAGACTTCCTGGAAGGAGCTGTGGGTTTCAGACGTGTGGTAGCAAGCTACTGGATGCACTGCGGAAGGGATTGTCTCTCTGGACTTTGAGATGACTGGTTGAGTTGTGGAGGGTGCCGTCTCTCTTGAGGAGTGGTTCGTGTTTATACGGAAAGAAAACAGCTTGAAGACTCCGATTTGTTTAAGTATGGAGGGCACCACGTGATTGGGTTCTTACTGTTATGCCACAATCACAGTAGGGCTGATTGTGCAACGTGGAAGAGAACCGTCAAATGTGAAGGGATGGCTGACCAGCTTCAAAGTGGTGTAACTGGACATAGTGGGCAGACGACGGCATTACCGGTAATGTGAAAACAAATAATAAATCTTTAAAGGCCTAAATATTATTATTATTATTATTATTATTATTATTATTATTATTATATTATATTATATAGTTTTAATTGCATTTCTTGTGTGTCACTCTTTTTCTTATATTAATCAATTTCTTGCATGATGCAGCTTCAGAATATAAAGTAAATTTAAATTGGATAGTTTCTTTTTAGTTAGATGCATGTAAACCTTCCTTCATCTTTATTAATTTATAGGAGGTTTTGGTAAGGCCTATGTACGAGCCAGTCCTTTCAGAATATCTGCACACGCCCGGAGATAAGAAGAGTTTCAAAAAGGTGGATTTGTTCAATTACAGTACTAATTATGTCATTTGCTTAAATTTTAAAGAAAGGCCATTTATGAGGCAGAATATTCATTTTTATTTAATTTTTTGTATCTTCAAAGTTACAAATGGCTTCTCTGGGTGAAGCCATCTTGTGGCTAGAATTGAAAGATTACAAATGGCGCCCAACTATGGAGTGTGAATAAGGCTGGCTGGTGCATAGTATGGCAGTACGCACAGGTAATTTGTGAAATCTGATCGGGTATTTTAGGAAGGGTATATATGTTCAGTGATTTTGGAGGGTATGCTAAGTAATAAGAGTGAGCTTGATTTATTAAAGTTGCGATCCAGAAGTGTTGACCGAAGCACTCTTGGTCATTCTAGAAGAGGCAGGAGTCAGTCAAACAGGCAGACCAATAAGCGGTCAGATTCCACAAATTCGAGAGTAGTTCTTAGTAAAATGGCAGATAAGGATGTGATTTCTGGTACGTTGGAGGGACGTGAGGGGGCCGAGAAAGATGATGTTGCAACTGGCAAGGAGTTAGGAATGGGAGTGAATAGTGACGAGGAAAATGTAGGGCTGGGGGAAAACTCACAGATGATCAAGTTAATGGAGCAGATGATGTCAAAATTCAGTAGTAAACTAAGTGATTTAAGTAATAAAATGGATACTCAGAGTAGTGATTTAAGTACTCAAATTAATAATCAAAGTAGTGAATTTAGTACTAAGATAGACATTCAAAGTACGGATTTAGAGAGCAAAATTAATAAGATTGTAGAAAGTATGAGTAAAGGCTATAAGGAAATTCGTCAGGAAATTGCCAGTAGAATTGAGATGGTAGATAAAAGATTCGAGCAAGTTGAGGAGAAGATGAGCTTACAGAGGCAGGGCATTATGGATACTGTTGATAAGCAGATAGGCGAGGTGAGTAATGAGGTAGCCATTGTCAAGAAAGAAGTTAGTGAGAGGTTGATAGTTGTAGAGGAAGAAATGAAGGATATAACTGAGATTAGAAATAAGCAGGTGTCTTTCGAACAGGAGCTAGCGGTTTCTTCAGCCAGAGTAACGATGGTAGATAAGAGTGTAAAAAAGGAGATTAGTGAACTGAAATCCTTTAATGAGAGCGAAAATTTGAAATTAAGAAGAGAGCTGAATCAGGCCAAGTCAAATAAGGAAAATTGTAATCACTCTGTAAGACATAGTAACTTCTATAGGGAATCTGACTTACCTAGATTTAGTGGAAGGCAGTTTAACCCTATGGAGTTTGTTAAAGTTGTTCAGAAGAGGTTTTCGAAAGGGTTAGAAGATGGGACTTTAGACTGGGATATTGTTGAGGAAATCATATCATTAGCTTTTGTGGGGGAGGCTAAATCTTGGTATCAAGTTTTTAGGGGAGGTTTTCAGGGGTTGGAAGATTTTAGGCAGAAGTTTGAGGGAAAGTTCTGGAACGAACAGACTAAAGGAACAGAAAGAGACAAGATTTCTTTTGGGAGGTATCAGTCGAATCAGGGGGTGAGCATGACGGAGTATTTCCTCACACATGTCCTTATCAGTCAGAATTTAGACACTATTTCTTCTGAAGGTGATATTGTTAGGCGTATGGCCCGTCATTTTTCTGATGAGGTGAAGATGGCCGTAGTCATGCAGGATGTAAATACGATTAAGGACATGGAACGTGTGTTAGAAAGGTTTGATACTTTGGGTAGAATGGGAGGCAAAAGGCAAGAACAGGGAAGGGAAGGAAATTACGATCCAGGGTATCAGGAGGAAGGGAATAGGCATTATGAGCGTAGGAATATTGATAGGCCAGGTAACTTTGTGAGGAATGATAGAGGAAATTTTGTAAATAGGGATAGGGGTGACCAAGGGAATTTTCGGAATAGGGGGCGCGGAGAACAGAGGCAGGCAGAAAATCGGGGACCTGGGGAACAAAGGCAGTTAGAGAATAGGGGGCGTGAAGAAGAGAGACAGCCAGCTCAGCCGAGTAATTTAAACGGGAACAGGGCTCTTTAAGACGGTCAGATAGAGGGTCCCATCCCAGTATTCCAGTTCATATGTTGAAGAAGATAGAATACGACCTTGATGTTAGAAAGGAATTGTTAGATGACCAGGTTGAGGTTATGCAGGAGAGATGTGAGCCTACGTTGATCAGTCCTGTGATTAAGGTGAAGATATGGGGTCAAGTCGTCGATGCCTTATTGGACTCAGGGAGCATGTGTTCTTGCATTAAGGCAGGCTTTTATGATGAGGTTAAGAGTAAAGGAGAAGTCATAGAGGAGATTCCTGTGTCCAATATATTTATATTGTCTGCTGTTGGGACTAAGTCACAGAGAGTGCGTAGACAGGTTGTCGCACCTATGTACATTGATGAGAAATGTGGTCGTCAGAGTTTTCTAGTGGTCGCGAATTTAGTGTATCCTGTCATATTGGGTGCGGATTGGTTAAGCAGTCAGATGTGTAAGCTTGATTACAGCGAATCTAAGGTGAGATTCAAGTGGGGTGAGAATTTTGATACGATTAGTCTGAGTTATCAGGTGGACTCGGGAACCTTTGTGAGTATATCGGTGTGTGTCCAGGTTTTAAATGAAGAGGAAGACGTCAGTGAGGTTAGTAGCGACATGGTATCAGAGGATATTCAAAGTTGTAGTATGGTAGTGGAAGAGGAGCGTGAAGGTGAATTTTCAAGTGTTGTGGAAGATACCATGTTGGAGGTAGAGCAGAAGGCTCAGTTGTTAGAGGTCTTGAGAGACCACAGTGAGGTATTCTCTGACAAACCTGGTAGGACACATGTGTACGAGCATAGTTTCGAGATCACCGATAGGTCTAGTTTTAATGGTGTTAGATACCCGATACCACACGCCCATGTCAAAGCAGTAGATGATGTCATATCGCAGATGCTAGACGATGAGGTGATCGAATTCAGTAGGAGCCAGTATGTCAATCCGTTGGTAGTAGTGATTAAGAAGGATGGGGATGGTAATCTAGGCATCGTGTCACTCGCTAGTAGAGGTCTAAATTCCGCGGAGAAAAGATACACTACTAGTGAGAAGGAATTGCTAGCCATTATGTATTCGCTGGGCAAGTTCCGGACCTATGTGCTTGGCCGGAAATTCCTAATCTATACAGACCATAACGCACTTACGTTTCTTAGGACATGTAGGATAACCTCGAACCGGCTTTCTAGGTGGATATTGGCGATCCAAGAGTACGATTTTGATATATTTCATGTAAAAGGGTCAGAAAACGCATTCGCGGATTTTGTGAGTCGCCACCCGGAAATTGCTGGGGAGGGAGTTGAAGCTAGGAGAGAGGAAGGAATTTTGGTCTGTGTAACTAGGATTTCAGATAGGGACGGGGAGAGGTTAAAGTTGGGTAAAATGAGAGAGGAACAATGCAAGGACGAGGAGATTCTGGACATTTATCGGGAACTCGAGGAAATGGAACATATGAGCATTGCTAAGAGGGGTAATAAGGAATTCAGGCTTTTTAACGACTTGCTAACTAGGAAATGCTTTGGCGAGAGATGGTGCGTGTGGGTTCCTAAGTCTTTGAGGTATGATATTATCAGGTTTTATCATAAGGAGTTAGGCCACTATGGTGCAGAGAAGGTGTTGGGTGCTATTCAGGAGAACTTCTTCTGGAAAAACATGGGCAGGGAAGTCAGAAAAACCCTAGCAACATGTGAGTTGTGTCAGAAGTGCAAGCACCCCACAAGGTATTTAGAAGGGCCAAGGCAGGCTGTTTTAACTCAGAAACCAGGTGAGTTGGTGTGTGTTGACCTCTATGGGCCGTTGGTGAAGTCTCAGTATGGCTACCAATATGTGTTTGTCGTTGTTGATGCCTTTTCCAAGTATGTTAAGCTCTATCCTCTAAGACAGGCCACGGGGAGGGGTTGTGTAAATTGCATACTGGGGAAATATGTTCCGGAGTTTGGTAAGCCACTCCGAATACTCTCAGACCACGGTTCTCAGTTCACCTCGAAGATATGGAGGACCAAGTTGAGTGAACTGGGAATACAGTGTACGTATTCCTCTATTAGGTATCCCCAAGGAAACATGTCTGAGAGAGTAATGAGAGAACTAGGGCGCATGTTTAGGACTTATGTGAGTGAGCGACATAATGCCTGGTTTTCGATGCTTGAGGACGTTGAGCGTTGGCTCAATGTAACTAAACACGAGAGCACGGGTCGCACTCCCATAGAAGTCCAGCTGGGCAGGAAGCCTGTCAGCGAACTTGCCATGATTTTGGGTTTGAGGACAGGGGAGGCCGTACCCAGAGATTTAAGTATCAGGTTAGCTGGGGAATATTTATGTAAGGCCAGTAAGAAACGGCAGAAGCAGCAAGGGAAGCGGGCAGGAGATAAGTTAGATGTAGGTGACCTTGTGCTTTTGAGGGTGCCTCATGTCTCGTCCGCAGACCAGAAATTGGTGAGTAAATTTTTTCATTTGTATGAAGGACCGTATGAAATTGCACGGAAATTAGGGGCCTGTGAGTACGAGCTCCTTACAAAGGACGGCAGGGTGCTAGGGATTTACAATATTTCCAATCTGAGGATGTACATATCCTAGTAGCCCTGTTGATTGTGTATATATTTGTGGAAGGAAGGAGTTAGGATTTTGGAAGGGAAGTCATGCCTAAAAGGATTGCTTTTTATTCTATGGTATAGGACCAAATGAATGAAAAGCAAGGGGGCGTTCTGTAACCTATATTTTATGAGTTCCCCATGACAGTTTTAATGTAGGCTAGTGGGTTTATTATTTCTTTATATCATGTTATCGTGTTGGCAACGTGTTCAATTGCATTGGACACGTCTGCAGTAGACGCAGTGTCATTATTATTATTATTACTATTATCATATACGAATGCTTTTTATTATTAATTATTCAATGTATTTTAGGTCACTTTTGACAAGATTCTGAAGCTAGCTCTAATCATATGTTGTCTAAGAAAGTTTATTAATATTGTTCGGACCACTGAACCAGGAGTCAGGTTCATGTTTTGGTCACACGTACAGGAGGCAGCATTTATGGACACTATTGTCTCGAGCAGGTATGCTCGCTTACCCCGGGGAGGGTGAGGAGGAAGCAGCCAGGGGGCCTTGCTAGGAGTGGAATGGACAAGCAGGCGTATGACAATAAGACTTCCTGGAAGGAGCTGTGGGTTTCAGACGTGTGGTAGCAAGCTACTGGATGCACTGCGGAAGGGATTGTCTCTCTGGACTTTGAGATGACTGGTTGAGTTGTGGAGGGTGCCGTCTCTCTTGAGGAGTGGTTCGTGTTTATACGGAAAGAAAACAGCTTGAAGACTCCGATTTGTTTAAGTATGGAGGGCACCACGTGATTGGGTTCTTACTGTTATGCCACAATCACAGTAGGGCTGATTGTGCAACGTGGAAGAGAACCGTCAAATGTGAAGGGATGGCTGACCAGCTTCAAAGTGGTGTAACTGGACATAGTGGGCAGACGACGGCATTACCGGTAATGTGAAAACAAATAATAAATCTTTAAAGGCCTAAATATTATTATTATTATTATTATTATTATTATTATTATTATTATTATTATTATATTATATTATATAGTTTTAATTGCATTTCTTGTGTGTCACTCTTTTTCTTATATTAATCAATTTCTTGCATGATGCAGCTTCAGAATATAAAGTAAATTTAAATTGGATAGTTTCTTTTTAGTTAGATGCATGTAAACCTTCCTTCATCTTTATTAATTTATAGGAGGTTTTGGTAAGGCCTATGTACGAGCCAGTCCTTTCAGAATATCTGCACACGCCCGGAGATAAGAAGAGTTTCAAAAAGGTGGATTTGTTCAATTACAGTACTAATTATGTCATTTGCTTAAATTTTAAAGAAAGGCCATTTATGAGGCAGAATATTCATTTTTATTTAATTTTTTGTATCTTCAAAGTTACAAATGGCTTCTCTGGGTGAAGCCATCTTGTGGCTAGAATTGAAAGATTACAATGGGGCCATTTCTCACTCCATGCTTGTCGGCCATTTCGTGTTAGTTACCGGCGATGATTATTTGTAGATCATCTGTAATAATAGAATCACTTTCTTTAATAATAAAATAAATAATTCATCATTTCAACTTTAATTTAAACCGTTTCTAATAGAAATCACCGTCGTTGCATTCCTCCTATTTTCTTATAGACTTAATGTATATAATAAGTTTAGAAGCAAAACGAAACTCAATGCTTGTATTGGTGAAAAGGGTCATTCTAAATGTGTCAATTCTGCTATTTATGTATCGCATTCCTGTGTTTTCTATAATTGTATTTACCATGACACCTGTGTCAAATGAGGACATTGCCAATATGTTGATGGCAATGCAGGAGAAGATGGGCAGTCACGCCAATGAATTAGCTGAGATCAAGAGTAATTGCCAAACTAGTTTTGACAATATCAACGCCGTTGTCAATAAGAATACTGAATTAGTTCAGGAATCTGTAGGTGTTCAGGAATCTGTAGGGGAGAATTTGAAGGCAGACATGAGTCAAATGCGCTTTTGTCCCTCAAATATCAAGATAGTAATCGCAAGATTTCAGCTAAAACTAAAGAAATAAAAGAAAAGATAGAGGATATAGAAACAGGCATCGACAGTGTGACAGCCGATGTCAGGCTTGTTCAACTTGACATCAGTAATATTAATGTAGAAGTCAGCCATGTTAGATCTAATGTTGCATCATTAGAAGTAAGAGCCATAAGCACTAAAAATAAATTAGACTCAACTGAAGGCAAATTAGATGCAATGCAAAGTAAAATAGATTCAACTGAAGGAAAATTAGATGCAGCTCAAGTTGATATTACTGCAATGCAGGGTAAAATAAATTCAACAGAAAGTAAAATAGATTCGACTGAGATAAAGATAGATGTCACTCAGGCTAAAATTAACCTAACAGAAGGCATTGTAACTGGTATACGAGCTAGTATTTCTACCATAAAGGAGGATGTTAGAAATATTAAATCGGAACTAGACAGTAATCAGAAAGAAAATAAAAATAGCTTAGATGCATTGCAATTGCAGTTTTCAAACGAAGCAAGTGCAACGCAAGAAACTCTAACCAAATTAGAGGGTGATATGGCCCAACATAAGGAAAAGGTTGAAGATCACAACAAGGTCTTGAGAAAGGATATAGAGATCGATCTCAAGACTATTGTTAACAATCAAGTGACCATCTTAAGGGGGGAAATCACAAAAATAAATGAAGATGTTATTAAAAGTATTAAGTCAGATTTTGAATTAAAGATTAACAGAACAGAATTAAGACTTAACCAAGATATTTCCCAGGCTAGAATAGACACTGATAAACGAATCGATTCAGTTCAGATTATGCAGGTTGAAAGCGTTACTGTTCTTAGGAAGGATTTAGAAACGCAGATTAAAGGCGTAATTCTGAAAGTAGACCAAGTTAGATCTAAACTCAGAGCGTGAAAAGAAAACATCGGAATTAAACGAGATTAGACAAGAGTTACAAACGTTCAGGTTAATGGATCACATAGACATAAATAAATTAAGAGCGGAAATCAACTCACAATTGGAAACGTTGGGGAAACCTATAAATTCCGATGGGGAAGGAACGGTACACCATTTAAGGGACAGGATGGATACCACAACGCCAGCTAGAAACTATTTAGCGAGGTTGAATAAGGCACATGAAACAGAACAGAGTCATGCTAGATCAGAGATCCCGAATGAGGCTACGTCAGAAATAAATCCCAGAGATTTTAGGATATCAACGCCTAATGACAGATCTAATGTCATGATAGTGAGGAACTACGAGGAGAAAATTAAGAAATTTTCAAATACGGAGGGCTTGACTCCTATAGAATTCATTAGAAATCTACAAGATCACTTTGCGGAACATCATGTTGCAAGGGACAGAGAACTGCGGATTGTTGAGAAGCATCTGGCAGATGCACCGTTAAATTGGTTCCGTGCTTTCCGTTATACTTTCGATAACTTCGAACAGCTTTCGGAAGCATTTATTAAAAGATTCTGGTCGATAGAGATACAACACGCAGTGAGGGCGGAAGTATATTCAAGGAAGTATAGTAGTACTGGACCCACCAGTTATTCTGAATTCTTCACATCTCAGTTAGCCCGCCTTAGATATCTTCAACCCCCATTGAGACAGGAGGAAATTCTCGAGACAATTTCACGCCAGTTACCGGTGGAAGTTAGAAGGAATTTAATCTCATCAGGCGTAGAGGATTTAGCGGCAATGGATGACTTGCTGCGTAGGCTAGACCATATATCTATGTCGCCTACCATAGTCAAAAGCGGAAGGACGGAAACTAAGACCGTGAACGCGGTAGTCGTTGATCAAACTCAACAAACAGAAAGGTCAAATAGGACAGGATCTAGATGGGAAGGTCCGATGAGGAACAGTAGAACGTATAGTCGAAGATTTGAAGATAGAAACAACCAGCGACCATATGGAAACTACCAACAGAGATACGATCGAGACCGGGATAGACCTAACCAAACAGATCGTAATCAAGAAAGATATAAACCTTACGAAAGTAGAAATAGGAATGATAGGTATATGAATGGAAATCAGGAAAGAGAACAATACCAACCTAGGAATAACAGGTATCGAGGTTATCAGAACAATAACCGATACTACGATAATAGGGATAGACAAGGCCAGTATCAGCAACAGAATAGAGGTCAACAAGGGTTTGCCAGATACAAAAACTATCGAGACAAAAATTATCATAACCAGGAAGATAAAGAACAGTCTAGAAAGGACAGGGATAGGCGTGAAGAAAGGAAGGATCGAAGGGACACAGAAAGTGAGCCAGAACCTAACACTAGCCATCACACTAGTGATAATGAAAGGGGTTCACAGGAAAGAAAAAAACGCCAATTACGCAATCCCGGAAGGATTAAACAGCCAGCCGTCTCCATTTGACATAATTATACAAGATGTTTATGAGGTCACGGACGAAGATTTGTTATACGAAGAAATGGAAGGAATTGTGAGTGAACGTGCTGAATTGCCTATAATTGAAATCTCTGTGGGCAATCAACATTGCAGGTCTCTTGTAGACACGGGAGCGGTCATTTCAATCATGTCCGAAGATTGCTTTTTGAAATTAGAAAAGGAACAACAATTTACCACATTGCCAGCTTCATCGATAAAAGTGAGAGGACTATTTCAAGATAAATCGATGAAATGCAAATTACAAGTCCAGCTGAAGTTCAGTATAAATGAAAGATGTTTTGAACATATCTTTGTGGTGCTCAAAAATATCAATTTTGAAATAATTCTATGGATTGACTTTATTACCCGTGCCAGAATTACCATTGATATGGACAGGAGAATTATCAGGTTCGCAGAGAAAACTATTAGGAAGATAGTACATGAAAATATTGATTCCAATGAGGATGTGGAAAATTTGATCAGGGAAGAAGTTTTAGAAAATATAATAAATCAGACCGAGCAAGAAAGAGAGCATTATGCACTTTACGTCGAGGGATTTACAGAAAGTACTTTAAGAAAGTGGAATAAAACGCAAAATGCTGTTCATTAACGAATACCTAGAATGGTGTAATAAAAGTATTCGCACACTTTTATTAGCTAGGTTGGGAGGAGGATGAGACAGTATTTTGCTATTTACTTGAACCCTGATACGACAGCGAGACGTATTTTGAATTATTGCTTGGCATTAGTTTGACTGCAGGTATGAGACGCAGTACGCTTGTGATTCACTAAGGAGATGGATAGACAATCCTGCCACGCTCTTGATCACGTGCACAGGTCATGCTCACTGACTTGGTCCTGCAACTATTTGATACATATATGACACGTTAATCGACTGGGTTCGATTGTCCACCTCGATACAGGAGTGATGCATCTTGGGTAGACTGCCAGCTGGGACGTGGATGAGCAGTTTTGAAACGACAGACACTTGAGTTCAGTGACATATGCAGTGAACATGTTATCGCTGTAGTAAGAAAGTTCCGTTTATCACGCGGTATTACGAGTGTTCTCTACTCGCGGCGCGGGTCGAACGGGTGAATTGCTACCATAGCAATATGCGGTTGTCCGTACTTCTGGTGTGTTAGATATAACCCAGAGATTAAATATACCTGAGTGAACTTAGCTATTGCATAGACTTGTTAATACATACTCCTCGATGAGGAAACCTACTACGTATATATTTGAAATGCAGGAAAGCATTAATATTATCAAGAACATTACGACTGGATTTTATTGTGAGAACCTAGTTGTTGTAGCAATGATGGGCTAAACATATCGTGCAGGAATGTAATGCAGAAGCAGAGTTGATCATTTAGAGTGACATCCTTATTAAACACTACAATGAAGAGAAAGAAGCGTTGGGGAACGTTAGTTCTGATCCAGTGGTTTTAAAGTAGCGAAGAATGAAGAAACAACTCCAAATGAACGAAACTACTTTACTGATAACGTCGAGGGAGCCTTGTACAAGCAATACGCAGGAACTCCGTTTCGTAGCCAGTAGTTTTCGAGTTAGGAGGAAGTTGGTTCGGCGACTTGCAGCTCCAGCCATGAACAACTCAGGGATGATGGTTCAGTTCCTGAAAGGAATGTATATTCCTATACTTTCTTCAATCTCAACCAGAACTTCGCCCAAGGTAGCTGGAAAACTTTTCTTCTCTTGTAGACAGTAGACCTTGTCACTTTTAGTTCGATACTTTTCACCAATATTTTATTAATTAGTATGAAATTCATTCGAAGACTAGATCTGGTTCTTTTTTATCATTTCTGTCGGAGAGTGCAATTTATTGTGTAGTTAACAGTAAACGTGATGCTATTTAGAGCATTACTTTGTTGCTTTTGTTTTAAAAATTTTGGAAATAAAACCAAGCATTCAATTTTGTTGAGAAGATATCTGCAGCATAATTAGGACCAAGACGACGATATCTTTGTATAAGAATAGCAATTAGGAAGAAGATGGCTACACTCTCGTGCACTTGAACTATTCCAAAAATATTTCAGTGATACTATTCGTTTTGACTGATGACATTCTAGTAGAAATTCTTTCTTTTAGAAATGATAGTGCATTTTCATCGTTATTTTCCATGGTTATGGAATTATGGAAATCGTCCAGCGAAAACTATTGTAAATTGATTGCCAAGGCATTTGCAGCCTACTTTCATATTTCTTTTTGATTAAAGATTTTTCTTTAAATGAAATATTTTAGTTCGTTCAGTTTTTAGCTTGTGTTATTTCAATTCGTTTTTGGGAAGACTCTTGGATAGATCATCGTTTGATTTAATGGTTTGCGTGTATCTATTGATATGATAATAGACTCCTTTCCATGGTGTAAGTCTCACGTGTTTTCTTCTGAGTAGTTGAGCCATTTTTCGAGTTTGGATAGGCGAAACTGAAACGACTATTTTTACTAGTGTCTATTTACAATTTTTTCTCTCATATATAAGTCTTTATGGAAATAAATATATATAAATACATTGGAATTTTGAACTAAATATAACAGTTCAAAATAATATAACAGAACTTGTCGTAGACTTAAATGACGATAATTTATGGAAATAGATAATACAATTTATCTAATAAATTGTTGCTTCTTGTTTAGTCATGTTAGAAAAGAAGTAATCTGTGGCACTTCTATATTCGTCTATGATGGGGCATGATATTTTCAGAGCAATTTTTGAAAGGTTTTAAGTTTAATAACGTTTGGGATTAATTCTTGACAGCTTTGGAAAGCTGAATTAAGGTATTGCAAGTTTGTTAGTGAAGCGAATATTTGACATCATTGGATGGTCAATATTAATGTTGTATATTGTACTCGTAGTCTTTTGAGAAGACATTAACGTTGTCATTGCGTTTTAGTAAGAGTGAAATTAGCTTTTGAGCTATCACTATTTTGGATATGAAGTTGTAGTAATCGTGAATTGGAATCACGAATGTTTTTCTTATATGCTTGTTTTATTCAAGTAGCCCTACGTTTTATTCTTGCCTAGTAGGATTTGCCGGAGATAAATTGCTTATATCATGACACCCATATTTACGTAACACAGCCACTTCTCGAATAACTTTAATTAATTTATGCAACATAACACATGTGATATTTCAGTAATTTTAGCAAAAATATACTGCATTCTTTGAAGCATATAAATAGTTAATAGACTATTTTCACAACTTGTAACACTATTCGATTATCTTAATTGATTGTTGAATGCAACGAATTAAGAAAATGATAACCTTGAAACATACTTGTGAAATTAAATGAAGATGGGCAGCGTTTAGAACAAAATCCTAATTAAGGATATATCTTGCATATAAAATGTAAAATATGTATAAATCTTTGATAAGGGTATAACATCAGTACATAATGTAATATTGTATTTTTCTTGTAATTCGTTCAGCGGATGATATGAGCAGTAAGATGGGGCCTTATTGTAGGCATTTATTTAAAACTATTTTTCACCATTTGATCTAAAGAAGCTTTTCTTTAATTTTGTGTCTAATTGACGGACATTCATCATTAACCAGTCAATAAACTGAATTTAATTTTAAAAGAATCTTAGAACGACTGGTGTTTTCTATCAGAAAAGGGGAGTGCGTTAGGAGGACCAGTGGGCAGTTTTTCCTTGAGTTTGCTTAAACTTAACGCCCGAGATATTTTTATTTTATTATAGAGTCTCTTGTTCGAGTTCTTTTGAGCTTCGTTTCATCGTAATATTATACACCACTGGCATCTTCGTACCGCATTCTTTAATATCTACGTATCCTGATCCCTGGTTGATCCTAGTTGGTAGGTTTTTCAGAGGTCATTTCAGCCGGGAACTTCTAGAATCTACGATCCAGCTTTTCCATCGGATTGCAACAGGTAAGACCACGTGGATTACGGGTACAGTACCTACTGTAAGGCTACGGCCACCTCCTTCCCTCTTCCTTGCCTATCCGTCCCAATCTTCCCCTCCCTTCCCATCCCTCACGAGGCCCCTGTTCGCTTTGCAGGTGAGACCGCCCGGGCGAGGTGCTGATCACACCTCCCCTGTTGTATCCACCCCGACCAGATGTTCCAAGCTCCAGGACACTGCCCGTAGTGGCGGTAGTGGTGAGTTCTCTCGCTGAGTCCGTGGGAAACACCAACCTAGAGGGTAAATCGACTAAATAAAAATAAAATAAAAAGGTAAAAAAATCGTGTGTTTTTATCCTGGCAACTTTCGCATTTTCGTCTCTACCAGGATTAAAAAAACACGATTTCTATACAAGACTTGTGTACAATTGGGTCCCTAATTGGGAAATGATGATTTCAACGACGATGAGTCCAAGACTTGAATTTTATGGAGTTTTAAATTCTTTAAGCATTTTATGTCCAATATTTTAATTGCAATGACGATGTGAAAATCTTATACAAAATTTAACAAATTTTATTGAGAGGTCACACTGATCAACCCTAGACTGTTTTGTGAGAATTTAATTAGTGCTATTGACTGAAGATGGCTCAAAATGAGCCAAAACATGTATCATAGTTCATAAGGACATCGTATGATAAAAATTTGTTGTGTAAAGTGGATATTCTTATAATATAAACTTTCCTCATAGGCTACTTTGTGTGTGTGCTATTTGTCTTCGTGATGGTTCTACTGGTCTGTGTATTTGTAAGCTGGAAGCTGATCCTCGTATAACTTCCTTGACTAACTAACTTCTTGAAGGAACGCTCCAGTGAATGTTGATTTTTTACGATCCATTCTTCAGTAAATGAATCTATAAAGAGCAGTCTAGTCGGCAGCTGGGGAGTAATGACGGGGCTTTACATCCTCTGTCACAGGGGCAGTCACTGCAGTATTACCAACTTGAGAGAGCTCATTCTAAATGAAGGGAGTTACTTTACTTCAAGCACCTCCATATTTGCATGCTGTCGGAATCAACTGCAGCCTCTCTAATGAAATATCTCTCGCGCGTAGAATCGGAGATTGGATGTAACAAATTACATGTAACGGAGTTTTACCTGTAACGACTGCTCTTCCAGTGAACGTCTACGTGGTGGGTGGATTTTACGGCCGGATGCCCTTGCTGACGCCGACCTCATGAGAGAAGTGAAACTCGGCAAGGAGATGGAAGAAAGAGGCCTTGACCTATAAGTATGTGTGTCTGGCATTGCCGCTTAATTCTAAGGCCATGTTAAATATATTTAAGAGCTGTATTGACCAAATTACAACTTGGACTTGAGAAGGGTCCGGGCGGGAATAGCAAGAGCCCGCTGATGAGCCAGCTTGGTGTCCTAGGCGAAACCCCACACCAGACACGGCAAAAACCTAGAAAAATTGCAGACTTTTAATTTATCTTATGCTTCATGATGATGATTTTCATGTTCAACAATATTTTAACTAGTGATTTTACAACGACACATTATAATAATTGTATTAGCTTTATTTTCAGGTTCCATGATATGACAACTCAAGGTTAAATTTTGTTAAATTTACTATCAATTTACAATTATTTTCTTTCTAGTATTTACTAGGCGATTTAGATATTTTTCAACTGTTAATGAAAAATTGAAAATCCCCAGCCTGCTTCCAGTCGTCCGACCGGGTCAGGGAATGGAATGAATGAAGCCCCCATCTAGCGGCGAGGATATGAACTGTGCCGGCTGCCGAAGCCTGACGCACTCCCCTGGGGCAATGATTAAATGAATGACAGATGAAATGAAATGATAGTGGAGAGTGTTGCTGGAATGAAATTGTGACAGGGAAAACCGGAGTACCCGGAGAAAAACCTGTCTGCCTCCGCTTTGTCCAGCACAGATCTCACATGGAGTGACCGGGATTTGAACCACGGACCCAGCGGTGAGAGGCCGGCGTGCTGCCGCCTAAGCCACGGAGGCCTCAACTGTTAATACGGATTTTAAATTCACTTTACCATAATGGTAAATACATATGCAATTATTTTAATTAGGTTGAGTTGATGTTCGTAATATTATAGGAGAGTCCAACTGACTTGATAATTGTTTTATTTGTAATGAGATAGTTAATTAAATTTATAAAGAGACACCAGCTAATACTTTAATGTATTATAAAACATGTGTTCAACCCTTCATTGGGGACATCCTCAGCATGGGTTGTATTAAGATAGCATACCTATATACTAAAATGGTTATTTTATATGAAAAATAAGATAATATAATTCAACTCTAAAATATCCAATCTATTAAACACATTTTCCATCATGTTTAATGTTCTTGCTTTATATGTAATAATACACAATATTTTATTTTAAGTTGTTGTTTGCACATTTGTGCTGAAAGATGTTCACAATACAATATTAAATATTTTCATATAAATAGTTGGAAGAAGTGGATGGCTTTCAATATCTTAGAAGTATAGTATCTCGAGACAACCGAACATCTGCAGAAATCTCGCACAGAATACAGAAAGGAGCAAACTTTTACCATCTAATAAGAAACCTTCTCTGGAACAAACAAATGCCATTGAGAGCTAAGGTGGTTCAGTACAAAAGTTTCTTCCTGCCGATAACCACCTACAGCCTGGAAACATGCGTCCCTGCCAGCAAGACACCAATCACTCTGTAAATCCGTAACCAACACCAGGCTACGATGGTTTGGACACCTGAAGAGGATGGACAGGTGGCTGGATAAGGAGATCAAAGGCAAGAGACAAAGAGGTAGACCAAGAAAGAAGTGGATCACTAAGAGCCCAGGCATATTAAGTTTTAACCTAAAAAAAAATGTAAAGCTGAAATTTGGCATAGATGTTCCCTAGTACCCTAGTAACAAATCCTGAAAAGTCCCCATCTCTGCGTTGTCCGCGTCATAGTTTTTGGAGAGTTCAAAAGGGCTTAAATGGGGCCTAAGTGCCAAAAACAGCATTTTTGCATCCTGCGTTCAAAATATTGATCCAAAATCAGTTCTAATGAGCTTTGATAGTAATAAGAGAAGGACTGCGTTAAATATAACGCTTTTATTGGTCGTAATTATTGCCATACATTTAAACTGATGAGTAATCAAACATTTTTAGCTGAAATTTTCTCACGAAAATTTAGCTAATTTGTCATTAGCCGGGACTTATCGTGTAAACAGCTGCTGATAGCGACTAAAGACCCGAAGTAAAACTTGTAAAGCACACTTGTAGCTTTAAAACGATACATTGCCCATGTTCATCCGACAAACAGCAGCAGAGATACAGTTACAAATATAAAAGTGCAAGTGTGGCAGTCGCTTTCCGAACGAACGCCCATTTACGCTGGTGGGCTCCATCTATTCACCTTTGCTGACACCATTTTGTATCTTTGATCAAGAGCTTTTAGGATGGTATTCCTTTGAATCCAGGTAAACTAGCAGAAACAGTTTGCTTAGAACAAAACGAGTTTAATGCAGTTAGCAGTTAAACGTACATTCATAATATGCATAATGCAAATAATAACAAAACAAAGCTTAAAAAGCTTTCTTTAGACAAAGAACACTTGCAAAACAAAGCTCACATCGGACTCAATCGTCTTCCTCATCGTCTGAGCCATCAACTGTGACGTTGCCACACGCTTTTCCACTGCAGTGTCCACACATTAAGGAACATTCTAAACCGGAACGTACACACTCACACCGGCTGCCACAAGAGATCTTGCAGTTGCAGGACACCTAATTGAGGAGATGATCTAGATCAGCTGGAAGATGAGTTGTCACTGGTACTAAAGCTGAGTGTTGGATTTTCCATCCCCATTGGGTCGGGTCCAAAGAAAATCCTAACCATTCCTGAACTTGAAAATATACCCGCAGTGAATGTTGTTTGCATGCCGCCGAAGTCGGCGGATGTGAAGCCAGCTGAAATGATGCTGTGACCGGTTGTTTGACAATTTTTGGGCTGTATTTCTCTACCCGCAGTTCGTCGAGGATCTTGCACTCCGATTTGGCACCATCCTACAAATGGCGAACTTCTCTCCAGCTGATATTATGGCCTTTTCATCTGGAGCCGTAGAGACGAATATCTGCTTTTCCTCGTGTAAAGATGTGGAATCCTTCAATATTTTCCAGGCTTAATGTTTGATGTACTCTACCCACAGCTTTTCTGTGCAATATTTCTGGCTCATTGAGGAAAATGTGTCATGAAGCGACTCTTTGAGACGTTGAAGGCAAGGATATGATAGCAAGTCGTTGGCGGTGCCTTCTTGGAATGCGGTAAAAAGCACCTGTATTTTGTCCTTGTCATCCTTCAGCCCGTCGTTCATGTCGAGTAACATTGTACGGACAGCCTGTTTTGTCAGAAAATGCGCTCTGTGGGCCCTATGTTCGCTTTTGCGAATGTTTTTGTGGCTATGTTTCCCGCACGGTTTGAAACACTCGTTTAATTTTGCCCCATTATTTTTTTTTCGTTATAATTGCAGTATGAACACGGTGTTCTGATTATTTACTTAACTTACGTTTCATTTGAATTGTTGTTCTTTATTATTCTTGTCAACTCACCTTTTTCTGAAGTGTCTTTCTAGACGCACCATACTGTCACACTTTTTCATGAGGTACTGTGCTCATCTCAGCGGCAACCGTCGCAATGTGCTTGGGGCTGTGCGCTGATTGGCTGTTTGACGCCCCGCCTTCATTCTGGATTGTTCGACGCGCTGTCGTCATTTCCACTATAAATTCTCCGCTTCGCCGTTCTGCGGCCTTGTCTACATCTACCTGCTTGAACCAGTCTGACCACGGCTGCCTGCCGTTCCACAGCAAGGCCCTTCTTGGGAAGGCCCTGTTAGTAAACATTGAGTGGCTGGAACCTTGCCAGGCGGCATGCTTCATCACTCGGACTCTGTCATGCTGGGCGCGGCATGAGTCAACGACCTTCACCTCAGCAACTAAGTCAGCCCGCTAGCTCACTACAACTCGGCGATGAGAAACTACAATTGATTGTAAACCGCCAGACAGATCATTACCAAGAGGTCTGTTCCTGCGGGGTGCAATTCGCCAATGGAGCCACCATCCATCTTTCTCGGAACACATGCCGAGGCAGCTTAGAGGAAGCCTTCGTTTGGATCACAACCCGCTTCCTGCGGGCCAAATACTAAGTACAAAAGTATCGAATTATTGGTAACGTGAACTACCTTCACTTGGTTTATACATTTTTTAAGGCTAAGCCTTTTTTCTTGCTTCTTGCTTGTTTTTAGATATTTTTCTTAAACATACTTTTTTAATCGCCTTTATATGGCCTTTTTATGCATTTTTATTATAATTCTTCTTTATTCTAAGTTTCCTGGAGAAACCTTGCATTTTTTATTAGCTTCTTTAAATTATTCTTCTAAATGAAAATGTTTGTTATTGCTTCACAAATCAAATAAATGTATCAAACCTTGGTTATCAATATTTGGTCTCTTCCTCATCGCTCTATTTAAATTTCACTGTGTGCCCGAATCCCAATCCCCCTTTTCCCAGTTGGGGTGCTAACTACTCACCCCTTTTCCATGGTGCCGAAACCCGGGATCGAACCCAGAACCTTTTTTCTGAGACCACAAATTCTATTCCAAAAAAAACAGAACTTGTGTAATCTAATATTTGCCTTATACATTTCAGTATATCGTGGCTAGCGCAGGAGATCTGCGGGAAAGCGGAGACAATCCCAGCTTACTACATAACTGGTTTCTTTCTGGAAAGCAGGTCTGTCTGGTGCCGCAAGCAGCTTTGGTAGGTGAGTTATTCCAACTTCCCAGCCATGCCAGTAATAATAGACGATAAACTGTTAAACTCTCGGGCGGCCTACAAAGGTCAACTTACCCGTTTTCAAAAATATCTAGCCACTCTACCGAAAGAGGAACAAAATCTTGATATTATATCTCAGCGTTTAAAAGCTTTTGAACAGGCGTACGAGAAATATGATCTCGTGCAACTTGAGATTGAAATCAAAAGTCCAGAACATCAATCAGATAGGGAAGAAGTAGAGAGTAATTACTTTGATACACACGCTCAGGCTGTGGCATTAGTAAGAACTTTGACCCTGGCGTTGAAGGTAGAGGAAACTCAAGGAAGAATTACCGACCATGGGAATGGTATCAAACCATTGCTACCTAAAATTGAAATTCCGCATTTTTCAGGAAAGGAAGAGATGTGGCAATCATTCTTTGAATTGTTTAGTTCATTAGTACATAATAATGCCACACTTCCGGAAATTCAGAAATTTCATTACTTAAAATCCATTTTGCAGGGGCCACCCCTTCAACTTATAAGAGAACTTCCCTTAACAGGAGAAAACTATAACATTGCTATCGAGCTTCTTAAAGGCCGTTATGGCAATGAAAAATTATGTTTACAGAGGCACATTCAAGCCTTATTTAACCTGCCCGCATTGCGAGCTGACAGCTTGTCAACACTGCGAGCCTTAAGTGACACGGTCCAACTACACGTCAGAGCATTGGCACGGTTGAATCAACCGGTCGAGCACTGGGATCTATTCTTAGTTCACTTGGTTACTTCTAAATTTGATTCATCAACTTTAAAGGCATGGGAGAGGGAACTAACAAATGACACTTCATATACTTATGGCTCATTGCTTACGTTTATGAATAATAGATGTCAGGTTTTGTCAGCTGTAGCCTGTCATATGTCAGGGAGTGCAGATAACAAATCTAATGTTGTGAAACCAGTCGGTGCCAAAATAAACAAATCTGCTGTCTTTACTGTTCAGCATAACTCAACGGATTGTATTCTCTGTAAAGCACCTCACAGGTTATATTCCTGCGTTGCCTTTAAAGCCCTTTCTACCGATGAAAGACGCAAATTAATAGCTCAAAAAAGATATTGCTATAACTGTTTGTCAACTAGGCATATGGTGCCTGATTGCTTATCTAAAAATACTTGCTCCCATTGCAAGGCTCAACATCATACCTTGCTTCATAGGTTTGAAAAGCCACATCAGGCTCCTTCCCCTGGATGTTCTAAAGATGCATCCCCAGGAGCTAATGCGCAATCTTATACTCAGAGCTCTAGCTCAATTCGTAGTTCCCAGGTGCTACTATCAACCGTGTTAATAAAAGTTCAAGACTCTTCTGGTAGATGGCTTGAAGCACGTGCCCTATTGGATAATGCTGCCACCCATGACTTCATAAGTGAGCGTCTCATTAAGAAACTTGGTCTTCCCAAGCAACCTACAGTAATTCAGGTTACCGGTATTAACAATAGCAATGTTAAATCTTTGCATTTTGTTCGTGTTCACATCAAAGATGCTGTTAATTCTAACACAACATTTCAGTTGAATTGCCTTGCCATTGATACTATTGGCAGTAATACCCCTAGTACTTCTTTTGAAATTAGAAAGTGGCAATTTCCTCATAACATTCAGTTGGCGGACCCAACATTTAATACGAGCGCCCCGGTAGACATACTTCTCAGTGCCCAAGTATTTTGGCAATGTCTCCTTAGCTCTAAGGTTAAAATATCACCTGGAGTGTTTGTTCATCATACCAAGCTAGGTTGGTTAGTAACGGGTCAGGTCCCTCGTAAGTCGTTTCAAAATTTCTCTCAATGTCATTTTGTCAATACAAGTCTCGATTACAACTTAGAAAGATTTTGGAAAATCGAAACTATAGATTCAGCTTCACCTTCCTCGGTTGAAAATGAAATGTGTGAAAAACTGTTTTGCGAAACAACCAAACGCAATTCAGAGGGTAGATTTGTTGTAACAATGCCCCGAGTGGATAATCCACCTCTTTTATTTGAAACACACCCTAGGGCTTTTAGAGCACTCTATGCTGTGGAAAACAAATTTAAACGTGACCCTGTTGTTAAAGCTCAATACTCCACGTTTATGGAGGAATATGAGGCACTTGATCACATGGAGGTTGTTACCAAGAAAGATGAGGCTTCTTATACCCCATCTGAAGTCATTTACCTCAATTATCACCCAGTTTGGAAGAATGAGATTTTAAAGGAAAACATAAGGGTGGTCTTTAATGGCTCTGCTTTGGATGCCAATGGAACTTCTCTGAATGACACATTATTATCAGGCCCCCCTATTCAATCTGACATTTCTTCTGTTTTAATGAATTTTCGCTTGTTCCCTATCGCAGTGATATCTGATATCAAGCAGATGTATAGACAGATTTTGGTCGATCAACAACAGCGCGACCTTCAGAGAATTCTTTGGCGCGACGAGCCTACTAAACCTGTCAAGATCTTTCGGCTAAAAACCTTAACCTATGGACTAAAGCCTTCTGCTTTTTTAGCCATACGTACGTTGAAATTACTTGCTGAACAGGATGGCCCGTTGTATTCTCCTAAGGCTTCTGAAGTGTTAAAATCATCATTCTACGTTGACGATTTTCTTCATTCATTTGAGTCAGTGCCTGAAGCCCTGCAAGTCTCTAAGGATTTGACAGCTTTGCTTTTGGGAGGCGGATTTTCCTTGTGCAAGTGGAACTCTAATTCAGAAGAATTCCTTTCTAAATTTCCATTAACTTCAGTCTATAACGACTCAGTAGAGCTTCTTCATGAAAATAATTCTATCAAAACTCTAGGCATCTATTGGAGTCCCCAAAAGGATTTTTTCTTTTTCAAAATTAATCTCAGTGACATCAAACCGCAAACTAAGCGGCAAATTTTGTCTGAGATTGCAAAAATATTTGATCCTCTCCAATTTTTGGCGCCAATTATCGTCACAGCAAAACTTTTCATGCAAGACCTTTGGTCCTTGAAAACTGGTTGGGATGAACCAGTTCCTTCCGAGTTGCAAAAAAATTGGATTTCTTATAGAAATAGCTTGGAAGATCTCTCCAATGTCATTATCCCGCGAGTGATTATTCCCTTTCCCTCCTGTGGAGGATATGAACTTCACATCTTTGCCGATAGCTCATTGAAAGCTTATGGGTGTTGTGCGTATATTGTTTGCCGCAATTTTGACCAGTCATATTTCTTTTCCAATTTAATTTGCGCTAAGTCAAAGGTGGCTCCTCTTAAATCCTTATCCTTGCCACGACTGGAACTTTGTGCTGCTCTTCTGGCGGTTGAATTATCGGTCAAAATCCGCCAATCTTTGAAAATCCGATTTAGCAAAACTTACTTTTGGAGTGACTCAGCCATCACGTTGGCATGGATTGCCAAACCCTCCTCGCATTGGCAGGTGTTTGTAGCTAATAGAGTGTCCAAAATACAACAATTGTCTAACTTTGAACAATGGCATCATGTATCTGGCAAGGAGAATCCTGCAGATGTCATCTCTCGGGGATGTTCCCCTCTTATGTTGGCTAACCTGACATTATACTGGCACGGTCCTTCTTGGCTTCTACAAGAACCTTCCGCTTGGCCAAATTTTCCTCTTCCGGAATTATCAGACTTGCCAGATGTTGGTAAGATTACTGGATCTTCTCTTTTCGTTTCTCACTCTCCCCTTCTCTTGCATCGATATTCCTCTTTTCATAAATTGGTGAGGGTTATGGCTTATCTCCTTCGTTGGAAATATTTTGTGGTAGAACAACCTCTTTTTCCTAAGCCATATTTAACCCTTTCTGAATTAGGTTTAGCCACTACAAAAATCTTATGGCTTACTCAACAAGAAATATTCTCTGAAGAATGTCAGGTGTTGTCTCAAGGTCAATCCCTCAAGAAATCGAGTAGGCTTTCCTCACTCGCCCCCTTTTTGGATGCTGATGGTTTATTAAGAGTGGGAGGACGTTTATCTTTGGCTGATCTTTCTGAGGATAAAAAACACCCAATTATTCTTCCTTCAAAGCATCATGTCACTTCTTTAATCATTCGTCAGTATCATTACCAGCATCTTCATGCTGGAACCCGCACATTACTTTCCATCATTCGGGAAAGGTAATGGCCCATAAACGGAGTCCATGAAGTTACCTCTGTTATCCGGAAGTGCATTCCATGTTTTAAATCCAACCCTAAAATTACCACTCAGCTCATGGGTGATCTTCCCAACTTTAGATCTGCGCCTGCTAGACCTTTTGCCTTTACGGGGGTGGATTATTCCGGGCCTTTTGTTTACAGAAAAAATTCTCCTGAGGCCAAAAGATGTATTTGTGGAAAACTCTATATTTCGCTGTTTGTATGTATGGTCACCGGAGCAATACACTTAGAACTAGTTACCAACGCCTCTACTGCTTATTTTTTGGCAGCTTTTGCCAGATTTTCTGCTCGCCGAGGGCTTCCTTCAGAAGTATTCTCCGACAATGCTAAAAATTTTATCGGAGCTTCTGAGCAAATTAAGAGAGCTCTTACTCAAAATGCAGCGCTGGAAAGGATTACTGATTATGCTCACCAGAGAAATTTCAAGTGGCACTTCATCCCCCCTTATGCGCCCCATCAAGGTGGACGGTGGGAGTCTTGTGTGAAACTCACCAAGAAACACCTTAGACGTGTTTGTGGCCACACCCCCCTATCTCATGAAGAGTTTAACTCCTTAATTATTTTTATTGAGGGCATAATTAATTCTCGTCCTTTATCACCCTTATCTAATGACCCTTCAGATCTTCTACCATTAACGCCGGGCCATTTTCTTATCGGTGGTCCATTGACTGCCTCCCCATCTTTATTATATTCTAATTCTCCATCTTCTTTAGCCATTTCTTGGCGCAAAATTGAAAGTTTGCGCAACAATTTTTGGCGCCGCTGGAGGTTGGAATACCTCGGTTTGCTTCAGCAGCGTGGCAAATGGCGTGTTTCCTGCTCTAACCTTCAGATTGGGGACCTGGTCCTTTTGAAAGACCCTAGTCCCCCTCTTGTCTGGAATTTGGGTAGGATTGTTGAGTGCTTTCCTGGCAGAGATGGTAGGATTCGCGTGGTAAAACTGCAGACTTCTGCTGGCCAGTTTCTCAGGCCAATCACTATGATTGCTCCTTTGCCACGCGAGACCTAACTTCTGCGCCTTCTTACTGCAATTTCTTCTCGCCCCTCCCAGCATGTTCGCTTTTGCGAATGTTTTTGTGGCTATGTTTCCCGCACGGTTTGAAACACTCGTTTAATTTTGCCCCATTATTTTTTTTTCGTTATAATTGCAGTATGAACACGGTGTTCTGATTATTTACTTAACTTACGTTTCATTTGAATTGTTGTTCTTTATTATTCTTGTCAACTCACCTTTTTCTGAAGTGTCTTTCTAGACGCACCATACTGTCACACTTTTTCATGAGGTACTGTGCTCATCTCAGCGGCAACCGTCGCAATGTGCTTGGGGCTGTGCGCTGATTGGCTGTTTGACGCCCCGCCTTCATTCTGGATTGTTCGACGCACTGTCGTCATTTCCACTATAAATTCTCCGCTTCGCCGTTCTGCGGCCTTGTCTACATCTACCTGCTTGAACCAGTCTGACCACGGCTGCCTGCCGTTCCACAGCAAGGCCCTTCTTGGGAAGGCCCTGTTAGTAAACATTGAGTGGCTGGAACCTTGCCAGGCGGCATGCTTCATCACTCGGACTCTGTCATGCTGGGCGCGGCATGAGTCAACGACCTTCACCTCAGCAACTAAGTCAGCCCGCTAGCTCACTACAACTCGGCGATGAGAAACTACAATTGATTGTAAACCGCCAGACAGATCATTACCAAGAGGTCTGTTCCTGCGGGGTGCAATTCGCCAATGGAGCCACCATCCATCTTTCTCGGAACACATGCCGAGGCAGCTTAGAGGAAGCCTTCGTTTGGATCACAACCCGCTTCCTGCGGGCCAAATACTAAGTACAAAAGTATCGAATTATTGGTAACGTGAACTACCTTCACTTGGTTTATACATTTTTTAAGGCTAAGCCTTTTTTCTTGCTTCTTGCTTGTTTTTAGATATTTTTCTTAAACATACTTTTTTAATCGCCTTTATATGGCCTTTTTATGCATTTTTATTATAATTCTTCTTTATTCTAAGTTTCCTGGAGAAACCTTGCATTTTTTATTAGCTTCTTTTAATTATTCTTCTAAATGAAAATGTTTGTTATTGCTTCACAAATCAAATAAATGTATCAAACCTTGGTTATCAATATTTGGTCTCTTCCTCATCGCTCTATTTAAATTTCACTGTGTGCCCGAATCCCAATCCCCCTTTTCCCAGTTGGGGTGCTAACTACTCACCCCTTTTCCACCCTAGAACATGCACAGTTTCGCGTTACTGATACATTTGAAATTGAAGGCATAACGTAATCGTTAACACCGAGCTAATTGCAAGCCTACCTAGAATATGCGTGTCCTGACATCATGTGAGTCACTGACGATTTAGCGTATATTTCCGCCCAGAGCTCCTCCAAACCTCTTCCATTCATCATGTAGCCGATTGCCCCAAGAAACGACATCAGAAGGTGAAATCCGCCTAGACGAACAACCACGTTTTTGAGTTCCTCTGAAGTGTCCGATGCGACTATCTCGGCAACTTTCGCGTATAGGGGCTGGTCAAAGGTTACGAAACAAGTGCTTTCTTTCAGTTCCGTGCACTCTCTTGCGGCAAACTTAAACGCGGAATATATAGTTGATGGATAACTCGGTTCCAAGTTAATGAACGGCAGGGCATCAACTGACGTTGTCTGGGAATCTGGTTGAGCATGAGCAGACAGTGACGTCTTCATAAAGCCGTTCCACGAAGCGGGTAAATTAATACCTGACCACCGTCCAGATAACCACAAGGAGTCCATCATCGACGCAATAGCCACAGAGTTTTGGGGCTTCCACAGTTAACTCCTTAATCTCGACGTCCTTTGAACCAAGAGAAGAGGGTTTCCGATACCACGAAATGTTGAACTTTCCCGTCGCCGCAATCACACCAGCATTAGGAACTTCTCGTGTACGTGGGAGTGGAGATATCTCACTGTCAGGCGCTGGACCTGTGCACTTGATGCCTCCCATGCAGTGAAATGTGTTTCGCCCGTCCAATGTCCTTATGTTATAGTCAGCGTTGTCAAAGCAAAACTGCGTGAACCCTCCAGCATTCGGGATTGGGCGTTTTTCACGAAGCGCTGAAACTTCGTACCTGTGGACTTCCGCCACATTTACTGAAAATCCAAGACTGTTTAGAATCTGAATTAATTGTTTCGAGTAGGCCTGCTCCGACAGGCCGAGCGCTGTCACCTAGAAACGCGATCGGGTGCCTTTTCAACAGCGGTTATGCTTTGGAACCGTAACTCGGTAACCGTTTCTCGCATAGACATGGGAAATGTACCAATGCAAAGCTAAAAGTATGCTTTATAACTTTCATTCTGGGTCTTTAGTCAATATCAGCAGTTGTTTAAAAAATAATGACCTGCTAATGACAAATTACTCAAATTTTCGTGTAAAAATTGTGCTAAAAATGTTAAAATAGTAGTTTTTTCCCCTTCATCAATAGCAATGATTAGGCCTGATAAGTCCGTTATCCTACTGGTTCATTTTTATTAATGCTTAAGCTCACGAGAACTAAATTTGGATCAATATTTTGAACGCAGGAAGCAAAAATGCTGTTTTCGGCACTTAGGCCCTATTTAAGCCCTTTTGAACCGTCCAAAAACTATGACGCGGACACCGCAGAGATGGGGACTTTTCAGGATTTGTTTCTAGGGTACTAGGGAACATCTATGCCAAATTTCAGCTTTACATTTTTTTTTAGGTTGGCCGAGTATTTTGCATATAATGCCTGGGCTATAAGGTTCAATCAACAAGATCTGGAAGGCCAAGATTGGACTGGCAATGGTTCCTGGGTGAAGAAATCTACCTGGACATGCAGCGATAGCGAGCGCTCATATACACTCCCGGCTAGCTGGTGACGGTTACGGATGATGATGATGATGATGAATATAAATAGTATTGACTAGGTGTCTCTAAATATTTTGTTTTATAAGAATAATTTTAACTCAATACGGGATATCTCTGCTTAGTGTAAAACAAAGTCCCCGATTCTTGGATGTCACGGGTAATCTCGAGAACCACTGAATGGATTTTAATGCGGTTTTCACCATTCTGTAAAGAATAACTAATTTATGATCAAAGAAAGCCAAGCAGTAACGATTTCAGTGAAAAAGTCGAAAATAAAACCTGGCGTCCATGCGCTTTTTAAGCTTACGCTGGGCAAACCGTTAAAAATATCAATATACTATGAGTGTAAGAATCGTTCAGCATGAAAGTTCTACAAAACAGTCCGCGAGAGCATACCTCTATCATTACGTTTTCATTTCTTCCAACAATATCAATTCAATTACTGAGGCGACAGTTTACGAGCTAGCTGTAACTGGGGTGAGCCTATCACCCCAGTTACAGTTTAGCTACCGGGCGAGATACAGCCGGCAGAAAACTGTCGAGTCGTGTTGAGTTAAGACTTCAGAGAGGAGTGGTTGTGTTTGGAGTTTCCCTGGAAGTGCAACTCGGCTTTTCTTCATTTCGCCTGTGAACGTTTCGTTCCGCAAAATACACAGTCAAGTTAAGATTGGACGGAAGGGGGTTTTGTGTTTCATGCACCTCGCCATTCTTAAATTACGGTACGTCTGACAAGAATTCGTTGCACTTGCATCTCCATGATAATATAATGTTCACCCATCATGCCGAGACGTAAAACGGATATAGGTCATAGTTCATTGACATCGAAAGAAAAGCGCTTATCACGTAATGCATTCTTAACTGTTCCCGGGCGAAGCCGGCGTGGGTTGCTAGAATAAACCAATGTGGTTTTTATGGTTTATTACTCCATGACCCCGCAAGACCAATTAAATTTGATGTATAAGTTAATGTTTTTGTTTGAACTTATAAAAATTGAGAATTTCCTCCAAATTTGAACTTTTCTTGTGGTAGCTACAAAAGCAAACTTTATTAGGTAGAACTATTTTATTCATCAGTTAATCATGACAGATCGAAATCAGACATACAGAACCTAGACGTAAATTCGTGTTGACTTGTGTAATCATTTTCATCGAAGAACGTTCCAGTTCGGTGGCGTAGTCGGTAGCATGCTGAGCTTCTATGCCCAAGATCGCGGGTTCAAATCCGGCCGAAGTCGTCGGATATTTAAGAGCGTTAAAAATACCTCAGTATGCCTTCCTTCGGAGGGGAAGTAAAGCCGGCGGTCCCATGCCATAGATTTATGGCATGTTAAAGAACCTTCCACTAATTACACCTGTGTGAAGCTAAATTGTATAGGTTAAGAATGTAAACAATGCTCTTAGGTTGCTACGTTCGTTCCCAAGAGCCGACTGCGGTGACGTCTGGTAGTAAGTTCTGAACTAGTAGTCGTTGACGGTGGCGTTCGGCGGCAAAAGTATGAACTACTTGAAAATTGATCGTCTGCAGTACTTACTTGAATGAAAACAGATAACACACACTAATACAGTCATCACAATTAACACCGGTTATCAGACAGATTCTACACACACCCAGAGTACACGGGGCTACATGACCGCGTTATCGCAGCCCCTAAACTTAAGAACCAACCAACCAAACTACACAAAACACTCTTTAAATTGTGCATTGGAGATTAAAACACTCAATTCCGTGATTTGACCAAATTCTGGGCAGACACTATTATTGATGTTCCACATTTATAAAGATAATGTTACTCGTTTGAGTACCATTGTGCAGTATATTATTTCTTAATACAGGGCGCCCGATAATGTTCTCCGCAGTGGTTACGTGCAGTTGTGTGTGGTTGCCTCATCAGTTTAGTTGGTAGCACGGGGTCTTTGACAGGTTGAATCTCACGGTGTATTGCAATTAGCGAGCGTATGTGTCATCAGCACTTCCAGCATGTGTTATGAATGGCTGTGGTGAGTACAAAGTATAATGTTTGGTTGTTTTTAGGGAACACAGCGATGACAGAATGCATTCTGCACATAAGTCAAGCAGCATTGCGCGTCATAGGAGCTCATGTCACCACGGACAGTTTAACGATGACATAGGCTACTCGAGCTGAGTCATATCCTACTCGTGCAACTGTACCTGTCAACGAAGCAGGCCGACGTGTGACACAAGTAAACAAATAATAGTTCCCATCTCGACCACTGGCAATCATTTCGTGAAAGGCTAATATGATGCAAGCGGCAGCCGTGCTGCCAACGAAACTTCTGTAGCTAGCCCTCACAGACGCATGTAGGTGCTGCGGAGATCATTCCCGGACTCACTGTAGCATCACTGTTTGATTCTGATACAAATAAATAAATCAAATGGATATACGAGTTTCCTCCAATGAATTTCTGATAAATGTTTGTATGGAGACATCTTCATAGTCCACGTTCAATCTTTCCTTAATTTACTACATACACCATTCTCTTTCCCGTATTCGTAATCTTTCCTCCTATCACACCATTAACGCCATTAGGGCGATAGAGTGAATACCCTCTGCCACTTTTATGGCCTAGAAAGATAATACTTGCTTGAGACGGTAGAGAAATAACTCCTCATTTGTGTAAAGATACACAAAATTGTGAAAATAGTACGAATTTATTGCCCATGATTCTCACAAAAGTTGACGTTGAAATTATATTTGTCTAAGAAAATCTATTCTCATAGATTATTAAAATTTGAGAAACACAACAGTCGGTAGGCTATAATAATAATAATATAATAATTATTATTATTATTATTATTATTATTATTTCATGCCCTTAGTTATCTGGTTTCTTTTGAGATGGAACCATAGAGGCGATTTAATCTCCAATTTTGACGTTTTACTTTGCACTGCCATTTGGTAGAGTTGGTTGGTTCCTTAGTTTAGGGGCTGCGACAACGCGGTCATGTAGCCCCGTGTACTTTGGGTGTGTGTAGAATCTGTCTGATAACCGGTGTTAATTGTGACGGCTGTAGTTGTGTGTGTTATCTGTTTTAATTCAAGTAAGGACTGCAGACAAACATTTCAAGTAGTTCCTGTTTTTGCTACCACATTTGGTAGGATAACTGGAGATTCTTTGGGTGATCCTTGGCTGAGATTTAATTATTGTTGTCATATAAATACCAAATGTGATACTGTGCCCATTTATACGGAGGATGGTTAGTCAGCACTCGGCTTTTTGCTGCTGCGGCATCGGGGCGTGTAACGTTCCCTCCACTGCTGACTTAACATCCGATATGGAATACTCAAGGTTCACAAGGATTTTGAGGAAAAACTCAACATTATATTTTACATAATTTATTTCATATAAGAAAAATAGATTCACTCAAAACATGTCAAAAATCAATCACTTGGCATAGTGTCTTCAAGTGTCACTCAAAACTAAAAATCACTTTGTTAAAAATTTATCAAATTCACTTAAATGTCACTTCATTATTCCACGAACTTTGTAACTATTTTGTCTTGCTTAAATTAAATTATTACTATTTGTAGTATATTTTACTCAGGCGTCGAGCGCGCCTATCATTTAAGTCAGATAATCTCTCCAAGGCTTTGGACATTTACATTCATTTCAATCTTTACCCTTCAGGGTTTCTTTTATGTTTACATAAACATTATTTATTTATCATTTATTTAGTCGTCTGGACCTTAATAAGAATTCTTTACAAAGCCTTAGATTTTAAACATTTAAAATACTGTACAAGAACATGCCATGTCTGTGGACCGAACCCTTATTCCACCAGTTACTCTCCATGCATCAGGTGATCTTTCTCAGCAGCGTACCATGCACTGTGTTATTTATTATAGTGGGATCTCTATTCATATCAAAACGTCATTGTTTCATAACCCGTTATTCATTCTTTTTGAGGAAGGAATCCATTTATCAACAATAAAAGTATTTGACAAAATCCGTCAAAATCTATACAAATGCTTCAAACTTATATTCTGGAGAATTGTCACAACCCCTGCATCATGATTTTATAGGTTATTTTGAGCTTGCATCTCTTAATAAAACTTTCATATAATGGCCTCTTTATTCCTAGTCATTTCTAGACCCTAATTGACCGCGGAACTCGTTAAAATCTCTCTCTCACTCCCTCACTATGGTAGGTCAGGTTTTAACAGCTGACACTTCACTTGATTTATGGCGTCTCGCCGACCGCCTTGCGTTTACAAGGTTATTTACTATTGAACCATATGATCATATGATCCCAAGACTTACAATTCACTTCTAAAGCGGCTATTTGTTCCCACGTTTAGTATTATTATTATTATTATTATCATTTCATTTCGTGTTTACAGGATATTTATTTCTTATTCCGGAGAGGATGTATAATAGTTGACTACACCAACTTTAATAATAACTTGTATGATATCTTATCACAACAATATATTCATAACAATGCCTTTTTGGACTTACTTGTATATTCGCACACGATGCTTATTTCGACGATTATTGCCTACAATATTTTATTTATAACAATGCCTTCACGGTCTTACAATGTAACAATTATTTTCGACGCTTCACTGGCAATAAGTTAATGGGAATTTTACCAACCCAATATAATACGACGTTTTCATACAACAACACTACATTAATGGGAATCTTTCATCCACAATATTTCGACGATACTTTCCATCTCCTGAATAAATATATCCTGATTAACGCATATTTATTAGCTTGAAGCTACATTTATTTTATTATTTGGCCTTCTCGGCAACACGATTTCTTGCTTGGATATTCACGGTTTATTTAATATCGTATATAATCTTTCATTTATAGCGACAAGACCTCGGTCTTCCTATTATTTTATTCTTAAAACTTTGGCTTGATAGCCTGCAATAATACGTTTTTTCCTTGGGTGTTTTTATTCACCAATTACTTTAGAGATTTACTAATCGATCATTTTTGTCAACAATAC
The DNA here is from genome assembly GCA_946902985.2 of Meconema thalassinum. Lineage (NCBI taxonomy): Eukaryota > Metazoa > Arthropoda > Insecta > Orthoptera > Tettigoniidae > Meconema > Meconema thalassinum. Next base: position 2,053,141,563 of record OX336388.2, on the reverse strand, counting down.
GTCAAGATATTATTTATTTCGTTCCGTTTTCATTACTTGAGTTCCTTATTATAATTTTTACCACCACTTTATTTTTAAAGTATGACAACTCGATAATAGTTATTTTCAATAATATCATCTCAGATTTCAATTATGTTTATTATAATTTTTTGTTATTCGCCATTTAATTATCTTTATATATATAATTCTTCGACACGTGTGCATGTGACTGAACTCCTCCTAAACGACTGAACCGATTTTGATGGAATTTGGTATGTAAATTAGGGTGGGTCCATGTATGGTTTAGATTCACAACCTGACCCGGTAGGTGGAATGAACACAATTTTAGAACCACAATTTACACACAATTTTAGAACCACAATATACAGTCAAAAACAGTCGTCATGGAAACCACTAGCCTTGGCCTTCGTGAAAGCTGATGTCTTTGGACGGTTTGTCTCTGCACGTTAGAGCCACCTGATCGCAACCTGTGCTACTACCGCCATTACATACACTCCGCCCGTGGCGAAATGTTGTGTTTTATACCAAAGGTGGCAGTGATGTCGAATTCTACTGTTTGTCTCTGCACGTTAGAGCGTTTCAAAGTCCCGTATGCGTTCATATCCCATTCATCCGATTGCCATGAAACTTGGGTGATATGTTGAGTGAGCTCCAGGGAAGGTGTTTGGCTTAGTAAATCCATTTTACAATAGATAGCGCACGAATAGATTCTACAAATGAGCGACGACGCACGAAGCGTTTCAAAAAGGTCCCGTATGCGTTCAAATACCATTCGTCCGATAGCGATGAAACTTGGGTGAGATGTTGTGTACACTCCAGGGAAGGCTTCTGGCTTAGTAAATCAATTTCACATTAGGTAGCGCACGACTAGATTCAACAAATGAGTGACGACGCGCGAAGCGTTTCACAAAATCCCGTATAAGTTTATATTCCATTCATAGATTGAGATGAAACTTTGATTGTTGTTGTGTACACTTAAGTGAAGGCTTCTAACTTAGTAATCCATTTCACGGGAGGTTTGCGCACGAGTAGATTCAACAAATGAGCGGCGACGTGCGAAGCGTTTCAACAAAGTCCCGTAACTTATGCGTTCAAATATAATTCGTCCGATAGCGATGAAACTTGGGTGAGATGTTGTGTACACTTACGTGAGGGTTTCTAACTTAGTAAATCCATTTTACAATAGGTAGCTCACGAGTAGATTCAACAAATGAGCAACGACGCGCGAACTTTTAATCGAAGTCCCGTATGCGTTCATATACCATTCATCCGATTGCAATGAAACTTGGGTGAGATGTTGTGTACACTTACGTGAGGGGTTCTAACTTAGTAAATCCATTTCACAGGAGGTTTCGCACGAGTAGATTCAACAAATGAGCGACGACGCGCGAAGCGTTTCAATAAGGTCCCGTATGCGTTCAAATACCATTCGTCCGATTACGATGAAACTTGGGTGAGATGTTGTGTACACCCTACGGAAGGTTTCTGGCTTAGTAAATCCAGTTTACAATAGGTAGCGCACGAGTAGATTCAACAAATGTGTGACGGCACGCGAATCATTTCAACAAAGTACCGTATGCGTCCATATACCATTTATCCGATTGCGATGAAACTTTGGTGAATTGTTGTGTACACTCCAGGAAATGTTTCTGTCTTAGTAAATCCAGTTTTTAATAAGTAGCGCACGAGTAGATTCAACAAATGAGTGACGGCACGCGAATCGTTTCCACAATGTCCCGTATGCGGTCATGTATCATTCATCCGATTGCGATCAAACCTTGGTGAATCATTGAGTACACGCCAGAGAAGGTATCAGGCTTAGTAAATCTATTTTACAATAGGTAGCGCATGAGATGATTCAACAAATGAGTCACGGCACGCGAATCGTTTAAAGAAAATGACGTATGCGTTCATATGTCATTCAACCGATTCCGATGAGACTTTGATGAGTTGTTGTGTACACGCCAGGGAAGGTGTTCAACTTGGTAAATCCATTTTACAATATTGGTAGCGTACGAGTAGATGTAACAAATGAGTGACGACGCGCGAAGCGTTCCAACAAAATCCTGTATGCGTTCATATACTATTCATCGATTGCGATGAAACTTTCATGAGTTGTTGTGTACACTTACGTGAAGCTTTCTAACTTAGTAAATCCATTTTACAGTTGGTAGAGCACGAGTAGATTCAACAAATGAGTGACAGCGCACGAATCATTTAAACCAAATCCCGTATGCGTTAAATGCCATTTATCCGTTTGCGATGAAACTTTGGAGAGTTGTTGTGCACGCTCCAACGAATGTTTCTAAATTAGTTAATTCAATTCACGATAGTTTAGAGGCAGTTAACAGAAATTGAAGAAAATAATGTGTATCCAAAAGCACTTCAAGAAACAAAGTTACAACACTTTCTTTGATTGGCAGGACAACGTCTGCCGGGTCAGCTAGTATGGTATAAAATCAAACTATTTTTATTTTTCCTTATCATATCGACTTTTAACGACTTCATTATGATGCACATTTATTTCATAAACTGATTTTACTATAGCAAAATTTTAAGCCATTTAGGTTATTATTTTCGGTTCCTTCCTCCAAATCATTTATTACTTATTATTTCATTTCTTCGGTTTTTATTACTTTATATTACTGATCCCATTTTTATATTTATTTTGCGAGGTCAATCTCTCAGTCATTTATTATTTTCCCAACATTTCAATTATAGTAATGCATTCAACTACCCGGTGAATCAATCGTTGAACTCCCTAGTCACGACTGATTTCACTGGGTCAGTGCATCGTACGGCTGCCAATTTTTATGAAAAATCATGACTCTCCGGTGTGCTTCTCCTGCTTCATCCTTAGAAGGATTCACCCATCTACGGCATAATTAACACTTTTCCATGGCACTTTCTTTCGTGAATTTCATTTCACTTAGGCCCAATTGACCTTCACTTATATTTAAACACATTATTATTCTATACAACACTGTATTAACACTGAACACATATATCTTTTAAATTATTTACACTGCACTATTTACCGCCATATCTCAGTGATCTTCAGCACTTCCTATCGGTGATCGACGCCATGATGAGATCCTAAGACCCTGCATTGGACGCGTGATAACTCGAACGGCTCCTAGTTCTTCACTGGATTTAGTCTCTGCCCTGTCCTTTTAACAGTCTATTACGGCTTTCTTTATCGTCTTTTTATAAGCGAATAGCAGTTTTCACTTGCCATACACTTATGTAGCAGTCTATCGAACGTATGGCCCGCTTACTTCTTGACCGTAATCTGTCCTTTTTATATCTACGACAAGCTTTTTCTTCTTTCTCCTACGAGAATGTTTTTCTGGCTACGTCCCTGTTTGACACACTGTAGCTTCGCTAAAGTTCACTGAATTTGCTTTGGGTCTCGAACCCGTGTCCATTTTACTTGAATTTTTGGATTTTGTTCCAATATCTGACCCGTACTACTGTGGTCTTTCACTTGACTTTCACGATGACCTATCTATAGACTCGAACCGATGATTTCCAGCGTAATGTCTCTACTGATCTGGACTGATGTTTTCTAGCTAATTACTGTTCTAGAATTTGACGCGGCGCAACTTATTTTGTCACGGTTTCCGTGTAGCGTACAATTTTATTTGATCTAGCACAAGTGCTTTAGTGATCACTTACAAACAACAGTACTTTTTTTGACGTGACGTATTTATATTACCACGCACATACAAACTTTTGTTGAAACCGCGGATACTGACGATTTGTTAATTTGTCTTAACACGATCCCCTTTAGTGGTTGGTAACGAACTGAGTTACTCGCTGTGACATCTCCATACAGGAGTGCGATGAGTTTTTACTAACGTGAGGACGAACTTCCGTCCAGACAGCCTGATAATACTGCGTACTGTATACTTATGTACTGTGCGAAATTGCGCTGAGCCTCTCCGGGCTTCACTTAACTGCGTCTGATATGATGCAGCATTTCTGCATTTTGTTGTACAGCGTGTAGCGCCTCTACGCTTACTGATGGTGAAACTGCTTCTGATACAGCCTAATGCCTCACTGGGCTGACGAATACTGCATTCGATACAGCCTGACGCCCCCTCTCGGGCTGTCGGAAAACTGCTTGCTCTCTGGTTGAAACCTCGGCTATATATTGGGAACTTGCAAAAATAAATTACTTTTGTCTTCTTCTTGGAACTATCTTTTGAAATAGACGTCGCACGTTTTTGAAAAATATATCATTATGTTCCCTATAATTTAAACGTTACATTATCATCTTGTTTCCCGAAAATCGATCGTCTATTTATTTTAAATAAAATCTACAAGGCTCCTCAGCTGTGTGGGCGAATGAGTTTTATTTTCTCCTTCCCAAGACCTCCTCTTAGCTCCGCCTAATGACGTAACTGCTTCGTAAGGGCTTTTTCCCTGGGCCTAAATTATTCGATTTTAGTCTTGATTAATTCATAATTCCCTGGATTATTCTGTTCTACGTAAACATATTTATGCAATTTTGCGTTGTTTCCGCGAAAACGGGTTATTTCACAATTTTGCGGTGTTGGGATGCAATCCAGGGTTGTCATAACAAACGTTAACACTCTGCGGTGATTCCCCAGCCAATCTGCTCTGGTTGATTCATCACAGCGTGACTGTCCTCATGATTCACACACAGCTTGCATCCTGTGACTTCAGATAAGGCTTGCCAATGCTATGCGTCATTGCCTGAATCACTTCTTATTTCCTCATGGCTAGCTTGTAACTGAACCTCTTTTCATCTCAGAGATCCGAAGTTCATATCCTGTACCAACCCCAGTTGGGTACAATACGTGGGATCTTTTACGAGTCAACATCGGACGATTTCGATTTTCCTGCCTTTCAAAATACCCACATCTTTGGCCTGGAATGGAATCCACGATTTACGGATAATGAGGTGAACACTCCACCACCTATCCAACGAGGAAACTATACAATGGGAATGAATGAATGAGACCCTTACAATGGGAATGAATGAATGATACCCTAGCATTTGGGCAATCAATAGCACAACTCATACATTCTTAATATTCTTGAACCAATAGTTAGCAGTAGCAAAGGCAGTATGTTTATTATTACTGTAAATGTAAGTAGAGTATCTCCTTTCTGGCCTATTGGCTTGGATCAGGAAGAGGGTAAAGCCACACACTCTCTTAATTTCCCATTACATAGGTCTGCACAAGACCTCCACCAATCTTTACCTCAAAGTGAGTTTACCGATGGAGGAATTCCCTCCAGTACTCATATTTTAGATGACTGAGTCGGCCAGAAACTGCCTGGATGGTGGAGGAACAATCAAAATCTTCACCACTATCAGACTTTCAGCTGGAGGGTTTATCCACTGCTGGCGTTTACCACTTATACTATAATTAATACCAGATCTACAGTATGTATATTTACATGAATAATGTGCCACTTATTTCCTCTTATAAAACTGCCTCATGATATAAAATAACCATCACACTCAAGGTCTTTAATATTGTTCAATTACTTACACAAGAAATGTGTCTTATGTAGGACAGTCCATTGTATGCCTCATTTTGATGTATTCTTGTTAGTTAATAGTATGTATAACAATGTGCAAAGAATATATTGTAGTAATTTAAGAAGGGAAGTCTGGCTACAAGTCTCCTGTTGTCTCATTTACATTATAATATTGTGTTCCTAAAATGCATTATAGGTCAATAAAACATAACCTATAAACAAGCTATTTAATGTTCACGATCGTGTCTTCAGTCTCCACAGTCAACTTCACACTTCAGATCGAGCATGAGTGTTACAATTCAATAGTTGTCAATACTTTAAATTAATTGGTATTCTGCCCGAAGGCAGGTTCGAGCCTACGAAGAGGATACCCCAGCCGGAGTTTACGTGCAGTAGGGTGGCCAGTGTCTTTCCGCTCTTCCTTATGTTTGCCAACAACGCGCAGTACCTAGAACCGGCATACCATCCAAGTTTCGAATATGCCCGGTGCTGCTTAACTGCGGAGTTCTCATGGGATCCGGTGTTTCAACACGGCTAGGACGTTGGCTCTTGTCAGTACTAGGGAGATGCAAAACAGAAAAACAGAGATTTGAATGGAAATTAAGATATCGTGGTGCAAGGCAAGGCATATTGTCGATAAGGGAGAGAAGATATTCCCGGGCATTTTATTGCTGATTTATTAATCACTGCAGACATGGCAGCAAGAACATCAGCACAACTCCAGCAGAGATGAAGGGATGAGTCTTGAAAACGTGTTAAAATTAGTCCTTCCCCACGTGACTAGAGTGACAACACATTTTGTTACACTGTCGAGTTGTTTTCAGCTGTAAATTTGATTGAATCTGCTTGTGCCAGACATTTCACCTAGTCGAATTATTGATGATGAAACGATGACAAGATTTGGTTTGGATGCAACTATTCAGTTCACTTCCTCAGTAAGTAGACTATACAGAATAGATTGTCAAACCCAGTTTGTCCCTATCTTCGTGTCTGCGAAGACTAATCACGGTGGTGTCAATGCTTCTCAACCCATGTATGCCTTTGTAATCAGAGAGTGCCGTATAATAACATGTAATATTTTGGACAAAGTACAGACGTGGTCATATTATAACAATAATACCGGTATGTTATAGTTATAATAGTTTTCCAGACAGAGAAATTCATCGTGAAACAGTCTGATAACATCTATTCATTTTCATACCAAAGTAAATACATTCTTTTATTTTTTTTGTTTATTTAAGCTGTATTTAAACCATAAATGATGAATATAAATCAAAACAATTAAAATAGGAAGTAAGGTGGTCTAGTCACTAAATCGCTCAAAATCATTGCTGCTGTTACTGACCGTATTTCAAATGTTAATATGATGCTTATTATAGTTATTAAGATATCTTCTACAATACCTTATTTCTCGAGAATGACATATTTGAGTGGTGATTTGTGGTACAAATTCTTGCTGTTGGGTTGCCACTCATGTTATAAAGTCACCATGTTTGCAGCCACTGAAACTGGCACTTATAATGTAACGTGAAAATTGGCACCATGAACTGATTGTCGTCTGTTGCTGTGACGTCTTTCCAGGTTTGCCAACTTTTACACAGTTAGCCAGACAATAACACATAACATAACCTATTATGCGACGCGTATTGAAGAGCATTAATGCATTTCCATTCCATGTTGACAGCACTGTATTCTAACTACTACGTATTGTTGTATACGTACAATTGGCACAAAATTATGCCATCTTTCTATATTATGGCAGCATGATTTCACGGTTATCAAGATAAATATCTATGTTGCACTGTCTTGGACGAGAAACGTTCTTCAAAGAGTAAATGGCTTGCTTATTAGAGGTTAAAGTAAGATGGAGGGTCAACTAGAGAACAACAATGTACTTTAAACACATCAGGAGACTTTAGCCGATATCTGATTATAAAACATTCATTTACAGCATCGTAAACATTCTCACACTCATTTTGCCACAAACCTTCCTAGCTCTAAATTGATAAGCACCTCTATGACCCAATTTATGCTAACTTAAATACAGAATGTTTTATATTACAACATCTATGTGGAATATGCAATCACGTTTCCATCACTTACTTTGGCAGATCACCATAACATTAGCAAATGAAGATTGTTCTTTAACATAGCTTATAAATACTGTATTGTGTATTTTATTTTCCCTTCGTTAAACTCACTTTTTCTGAAATTGTGCATAAAACATGCCTGAACTATCAAATGGTCATTCACTTCAGGATAACGCTGAAGCTAGCTTGAAAGGGATTTTCGGTATCTTTAGTTTAAGGTTGTTTCTTAAATTTCAAAATGGTAAATTTCGTCCAATCCTTCAGAACTCATGTTAAAATTATGATTCTGATAAGTATTATTATTAATTATTAACATTATTTGTTCCCGCAGTTATAACACATATCAAAAATGAACTCCCACACAAATTATAGACGGAACTTCTTCCGTTGTAACTCACAATGGGCTCCTCAGGACAAGTATCGGGTGGTCAGGGAAGTTCTGAGCGTATTCGTAGGCGCAAAAGATAAAAGTATTACTCAAGAAGTATCCTTCATTTGTCTCAGTAATTTCAGTCCGTATTTTTTGGCATTTTCATTGAAGTCATCCACACGTTCCATGTCATGACCAAATGAATTTCGGGGCAGATTACCTCGTAGTTCCGCCCCTTAAATCCACAATAACTAACAAATGAATTTCCGCCCACAGAATTCTGCTGAGATTGTAACAATTTGTTTCTTTGTTTGATTTAGGGACTTGAACATCGTGGACATTTCAACCTCGTGTATTTGCTTATGTGTAAAACTTGTCTGATAACCTGTGTTATTATAGTGTCTGTAGTACTGGGTATATTTTCAATTAAGGTGTGAATTGGACAAAAGATGGCCCTGGCCTTAAGTTAGGAAACATCCCGACATTCGTATGGAGTAAAAGTGGGAAACCACACAAGATGGCTCAGGTAAGAATCGAACCCACTTCGTCTGAGTTTTGTTTCATGTGGCTGCGTGGGCCATCTTCCAACCCTCAGACCAGAATTACATTTCTTGTCATATCTGGGAATCGAAGCCGGACTTTAGGGTTAACTGCTGAGAATGCTAGTCACTACACCACGAGGTGGTCCAGACTGAAACTAAGTAGAATGCTTGATGATTAAAGTACCAGTCTCAAGCAACTTGACGCGAGTGATCATAGAGTTAGTTATTGTTGTTTTAAGGGGCGAAACTACGAGGTGATCTGCCCCTAGTTATCATAGACCTCCTCTGTTGAGGTCATTGGTGTGAACTTCTGGTTGAAGTCAATTGTCAGAGCATAGTCTTCTGCATATTCAAATTTCTTTACTCTGTTTGTCTCGTGGTTCAGCAGCCAGTTCAAAGGATCGTTTCCAGTCGAAGAAAAGGCATTTTAGCTTCATTCACCATTTGTTTCAAAAGTGATTTCGTGTTGCATGTTAAGCGTAAGAGCTTTTCACGATGAAGTACCAGTTCTATGACAGATTACGTAGAACTCAAGCATTACTTAATAAGAAGCACTTACACCCATGTTTCGAAAAATGTGTTGTGAACCATAAGAACATCTGGTAACTTCTGAGGTTTGTCCTCTGTGTGGGTCTTCTTAAGTCCATCACCTACAGCCCAGAGCGATCCGCAATTTCTAATCTGATTACAAATATCTCGAGCTACCTCCGTACCACTGATTCCCCAAAACCAAGTTCTTCGCAGTTGGCTGTGTGTTAGATTTACATATTTTGTCATGGAGGTGCGACAAAATGGTTGTGAAATTTATGGGGAACCAATCATCACTTTGATGCTCTGTGGACCACACGTTTGACACAGACTCACAAAAAATGTAAGAAAGGCTGTTTTGACCAATTGGCCAATTAGAAATAATTCGAGTATGGCTCCTCATTTCCCTTGGCGTCCAGTATGGACTCTAACCGAAGTGCCCCACAATGCGGACAGGTGCGCTGCAAACAGTCCACGCCACGAACAACTTCTAGTTTTACACAAAGCACTACAAATTGATCTACTGGGGGTAAGATATTTCCAGAAATAGTCCCTTCTATTATTATAGTTTCCATTACGAGCAAGATATTTTCAGCCACCCTGTATATAACTTATCAATCAAACATGAACGCTCAGAACGTTTTAGATATCCCAATACTTACATTAAACTAACCGTTGACAATTGCATTGTACAGAATTACATTTCCAGAACTAGTCCCTTCTTCTTCTTCTTCTTCTTCTTCCGATTCAGCCATCAAAGGACCACGTCATTTCAACTGCTTCTTGCTGCATCGAGCTTCAACATCCTCCCAGTACTTTCGCATTAGTTCTCGATGCTGTTGTTTCCTTTCCTCAGTCCACTTCTTGCTTGTTGGAAGCTAAGGCTTTTCTTTGAAACATCGGTGTGCTGTTAGTATTTGCTTAAGGGGGGGCACGTTCCCAGATATCTTTGCTTGTAATTCCCACTTCTTGCAAATCTTTGTCCACCTCAGTGAGCCAAGCTCCCTTGGTTTTCTTTTCGAGAAAGTAGGTGAAAATTCTATTATTATAATAATTTCCATTAGGAGCAAGATTTTTTCAGCCACCCTGTATATTGTGTGTGTTGAACAAGTACACGTCCATACTGATCGATCAACATGAACGCTCAGAACTTTTTAGACATCCCAATACTTACATTAAACTAACCGTTCACAATTACATTGTACACTGTTATGAAACCCCTAACGGCGGAGTACTATGGCTGTGGATTTCATCTTCAAAAGTTGTTTTCTTTGGCATGAATAGCGCTGGAGTGAGCATGCAGCACATCAATTTATGTGAAAGTGTACCCAAATTGCTTGTATTTCCGCTTGCATCAACTCCCTTTGAGACACTGATCCGTGTAGCCCACTTCCCTGCAACATGTATATGTGTTCTCCTAGCAAGCGTGTGTGTTCTCCCTGGTTGGTTCTGTCTCCGCTTGCAGCGCTGACGGCAACTTCGAGGTGACGCTTGCAACCAAGGCCACCATCTACCACCAGGGATTGGTGGAGTGGAAGCCGCCAGCCATTTACAAATCTTCCTGTGAAATAGACGTTGAGTATTTCCCATTTGACGAACAAACCTGCGTTTTGAAATTCGGTAGTTGGACCTATGATGGGTTTAAGGTAAGTTTAATTATAAGACTGGGTTTTACTTGTTTCTTAGGTGTAAACAAGTATATGCTGCAGACTACATTTCAATGAACGTGACGTCAATATCTATTACATATCAAATCCTTCATAATGATTACAATGGCGTGCCATATGAAATGTCGAATCAGAATGCTGTTTGTCCATCCAAGAGTGCGGTAGTTTTAATTTTCATTCATTTACTTCCCGCCACATATTTCAAGTCTCGGTGCACCTACCCTATTCTTTTTTCTAATACAGCTGCACACACTATTACAGTCACCACAGCAACACAGGTTATCAGAAAAATTCAACACATACCCAATTACACGGGGCTGATGACCAAGAAGTCCCTAGCCCTTAATACGAATTAACATCAACAACAAATTAAAGTGAACTCATGGATTTAACGCATTTTGATTCAATGTCCCTGATGCAATAATCAATTAAATAAACAGCAATATCCGCTGTGTTAATCAGGCCTGTGAAATGAAGGGTTTGTTTTTGCTTCACGCTCATTGTGAATGGTGTCTGTCTGTTATGCACGCCACACAGGAAATTGCGTGCGTGGCTCCCCCTCACACAATTTTCTCGCGGAGTGCTATGTGTTGGTTTCTGTTGTGTTCTTTCTGTTCTCTCTCATTCCCTATGCTGCGGCTGGCTTGCAGCAGAGGGAAATAAGAGGGAGCTATTCGGGTAAGTTGGTGCTACGAGAGCTAGAAAGATGCACTGTCTGACTTCACCAGCCAAAAACACAAGGCCTCTTCGTTCTCCGTGCGCATACACCTCAATCAAAATTATTGTCATGAAACAATAGCACATGATGTATTATGTATTCATCCACTGGTCACATCGGTAACAGACTGAAAAGTGTCACATAATCCACCTGTTATTTCAATATTATGGTACGCTTAAAGCAAACTTAGTTATGGTCTTTAAACAGGTTGCCTCGGAACTAGGTTGTGATAGCTATGTAGAGATGAAACGATTACGTCAGGACAGGGAAGCATGGACGGCTGCATCAAACCAGTCAAAAGACTGATGACTCAAACTACAACAACAGGTACGCTTATGTGGCTAATTTAATAGAAAGATTAGATTTCTTATCAGTGAAAGTCCACCTCGTTGCGTAGTGGCTAGCATTCTTGGTCGTTACCGCGAAAGCCCGGGTTCAACACACGGTTCAGCCATGAAATTTAATTCTGGTCTGAGGACTGGAACGGGGTACACTGAGCCTCGTGACGCAAAACTGAAAAAATGCTGGTTCGATTCCTACCTCAACCATTCTGAAATTGGTTTCCCATGGTTTCCTACTTCTACTGCAGGTAAATACCGGGATGGTTCCTAACTTAAAGCCATCAAACTTCCCACCCAAATCCTACCTCAATTACAATTAATGCACGCACTAGTAAAGACATCTCAGTGACACAGGTCATCAAATAAATTCTACACGCACACAAGTACACATGGCTACAGTACCACGATGCAATGTCGCAAAGCCCCTAAAGAATCAACATTAACAACAACAACTCTTATCTGAGATTTCAACTGATGAGTTCTAACGAACATGTTTTTTTTTTAGTAAAGTTAAAAATAACAACTGGTCTTATTTAATGCGATCAAAAATTAGTATTATTGCGGCATAGTGCTGCGCGTTAGGTCGTTCACTATGACCACGAAGGGGATCTGCAGCGAGTCCAGAGATTGGAGGTTCAAATTCTGGTACTAACAGTGACTCTCCTGAGTGTGTTTTCTCCCCGGGTTTTCCACAGTCCCTCCGGCAAACGCTGAGATAGTCCCTTATTTCAAGTTCCGGGGCACCTACTCCATCCCCGACCCTAATAACTACACACACACACAACACAGCCACCACACGAAGACAAGTTATGAGACAAATTGAACACACACACCCAAGTACACGGGACTGATGACCAAGATGCCCTCAAACTCCTAAAATGAATTAACATTAAAAATTAATTCGTGAGGCGTCTTCATCAGCATTGCGCTAAAATTAGAGACATTTTGGCAATAACATCAATGTACTGTACTAATTTGCTGAACAACTATTGAAATACATCAAAGTGAAGATCGCTAGAGGATTGGCTGTCGCTTGGGATAACATAAAGCTTAAGGAGCCAAAACAAAAACTATTAATATTAGCCTATGACTGCGTCTGTCATATATCTCATTCAACAATTATACACTTTTCCAAGGGAACGTTGTTAGAAGCAAGTTTTACATTTTGAAAATTCAAATCTTAACTATTTTAATCCAATTTTTAAAATTTGGTTCTTGCTTTGTGCTCATCTTCACCGTTTCCCACATATCTCCGAAGTTTGGACTTTTCTTTTTTAAGTGGGTGTTAAACCTTCAGCATTCTTCAATTCCTTGGAATTAAGTGATTCGCCTCCACATACTCCAAACGTTTGAGCCATATGCTACTTAGAAATCTGAACGTTTACCAAGGGCTCCTATGTGGAAATATGTAAGAAATTTCTTGGATTTGGATATAATAAGTGCAGTTAATATTAGGCAGAGAGCTCTAATCCTACGACTTGATGTAACACCTTCCGATAACACACTCACCGTACGTTTACTTTTAAGAGGCAACAATTTCCAATTCGCTTGGCATACTTTATCACAATCAATAAAGCTCAAGGAGAAATTCTAGAACGTATACTGTAGGCCTTTATTTACCTCATCAGGTTATCAGCCATGGTCAGCAGTATGTTGCAATGTCGAGATTGCAATCTTTGATGCCCAAGATCGCGGAGAGCGGCTTCGGTGGCGTAGTTGGTAGCATGCTTAGCTTCTATGCCCAAGATCGCGGGTTCAAACCCTGCCGAAGTCGTCGGACTTTTTAAGAGCATTGAAATCCCTCAGTATGCCTTCCTTCGGAGGGGAAGTAAAGCCGGCGGTCCCATGTCATAGATTTATGGCAAGTTAAAGAACCTTCCACTAATTACACCTGTGTGAAGCTATATTAGGTTAAAAATTTAAACCACGCTCAGGTTCCTACGTTCGTGGCGTCTAGTAGCCAAGTTCTGAACTAGTAGTGGTTGACGGTGGCGTTTGGCGGCAAAAGTAGGAACTACTTGAAAAATTCAAAGTCTGCGGTCCTTACATGAATAAATTATGAAACAGATAACACACACTAATACAGTCATCACAATTAACACCGGTTATCAGACAGATTCTACACACCCAAAGTACACGGGGCTACATGACCGCGTTGTCGCAGCCCCTAAACTGAGGAACCAACCAACCAAAGTTGTAATATTTCCAAAAAGTAATCTTACAAAGAATGTAACTTATAAAAGAATCTTCTTCTTTTTCCATTGACCGTCATGTTTTGATGGGTTTCAACTAGTTATTATATTAATTAAGCGCTTGCCACGGTGGGGGATTACTAACCCCAAGCTTGAAGGTTCGCTTCTGGCCGTGGTAAGTAAATTTTGAAAGGCAGAAAAAATCACGATACGCATGTCATACGATGTTGGCATGTTAAAGAACCCATTTGAATTCAGTAGGCCGTATTCATAATGGCTAAATTAATCTCGGGATTTTCTGCCAACACAAAGTTCCTCATTTTTCTTCTAGAGAGCGCTATAGTGTCAAGGAGCTTAGATATAAGTTATAACTTCTCTGACTTTCATACTTCAAGGAACAACAAAATTCGACATGCGAGCTACCCTCTGGATGTAAAATAACAAAGCTTGCACCCGGCACCCGAGGCCATACGATATTATTATTATTATTATTATTATTATTAATTAATAAATTAATTAATTAAGCGTTATTATTTCATTTTTATTCTGAGCAAACTCAAAGAAAAAAAAATAACGTTTTATAGTGTACCCAATCGTCATCATATGGAACATGTGTTCGTATCCCAGCTAACTCACGGTCTTTCGAGGTATGAGGCGTTCATTCCCACCACACGATCACATGCTCAGGATTTGAGTCTGTCAGGTGACTACTCTACTTGAAAGAAACAACATATTCCTAAGTATAACATTTAATGATAGAAAATCAGATACTTTACATTTACTTCCCACAACAGAAATCAAAGTTATCTGTGAGTCTCTCCTAAAAATTAGTGCTTCACCGCACTCAAGTCTATTCAAAACATCCTATTATTGATACTCTCTGACATTTGCGAGTGTCCATAGTGTTCTTCACGTGGCACAATTTAACACAAACTGGAATATCACAACACAATAAACACAAATTATATTTAAATGACATTAAATCTGCAATTATTAAACATTTGTCCGTTTTACACGGGGCATTTACTTTCAGTAACATTAATTCATTATCTTATGCCTTGATTAATAAGTGTTTTGTCGTGCGAATCGTATTCTTTTTCCCATCAATTTGAAACGCTGAAGTGGTACACTTTCCTTTCCAAAATACACATGGATAGAGATGTTTTATAGCTTCACCATACAACGATTTTCTGGGTCTGGTCAAAACATTATCGTTACAAACGTGTCATGTCATTGAAATTACGCTACCCGTATGAATAAATTAGTGCGAACTGGGCAAATACACTTTACAAAGATGCCTATATTTATTTGGTGCAGTATTCCTCCTCAGAGAATAACTGGGCCAAATATTATCCGATCACCACGTTCCAACATGGTATGTGTGTGGAAATAATGCATTTAATTCAATTGACATCATCACATCAATCATATCTTAATTACTTTTCGAAATATCGAGATTCTTCAGTGTCCCACTACACTTTTAAAATAAAAGGATCAGGTCTATAGACTTCCTTTCCAAGCGGACAGTAAATTAGTCTCGGTTGCCTCAGGAAGATGGCCGCCGGTCTAGTGGCCTCCCTGCCACCCCATCTGGCTTCTCGCAAGGTCAAGTTCATTTACTGGTGCAGTTACACTGGAGGTACCCTGAGTGGGTCGTGTCCCTAGTAATTGAGTCAATCTAATTATTTAACACCTACATTTAGAGTATAATGGGCTCATCTCGGCTCCTAATTAATATTCCTGGCATGGGATGGATCACAAAATAGCTTTGCCGTTCTGCGGGCGACATTAGTGGCTCAGGCGCACATCTCAAGTGAGTATCAAAGTTCTCTCACTGGTGCAGCTGCCTATAACAAGGGGAAATCGACGTTTCCTATACGAAGAACCATTAGTCTTACCTCTAAGGGCAGATCAATTAATATATGGGCTCACACAGGGTCTCTAATAGTTATCCCTGGTGGCAACAATTCTGCAAACAGTGGATACAGACGGACTCTGTCCCAGCTTCGTTGCGAATAATACAAGTATGCTCCAAGGCGATACTATCTCGTAGATTTCGAAGATTAGCCGACTAGATTCGCCTAACGCGCAAGCTATTTTTGGATGATCCCCGCAACTTATTGACGTAAATCTCTTGATTCTACGTTACATGCTCGCTGAACGCGGCTCAAACAATACATCTTATAGATGACTCAATTATTAATGCACTCACGTCCTCTCTGCAATTACTCATAAGCCAAAGCTCTACGTAGCTCCAAAACAAGTATAAATTTACTGGCTTACATTAACTACCTTAATGGCTCTCAAATACAACCCTTTAGAATATACCATAATAAACATTCATTCAACAATTCAATGACACTGAAAAACTCTCATTATCTCGATATTTTACGTTTCTTTCTTATTGTTTACAATAACACAGTATCCTTTCGTTAGACATGACACACTTTGCACGTACTACAGGCCTGACATACCCATTTATTTATTCATTATTGTTACCGACCCCAGATTATTATTATTATTATTATTATTATTATTATTATTATTATTATTATTATTATTAAACGTTACCGTTACTTTCATCAATGTCTCAGGCCTAAATGGCCGTAAACAAATCACCCTCCAAGCCATATTTTACCAAAATACGAGGGGTGTGAACTCGTACATAAATGACTGTTAATTCTTAGTCTTAGAGTGATGCTTCGTTGTATAATGAGCTATTGAATCATATCAACATATCAAATTTGTACTCACTTTCATTTTTGCTGGATTAGTCCAGCACGCCAGCCACGCGCCAACCATGATGCTTGTCTTAAGCCATCATGATATCTTTCACACGACACATTGTATACACTTTACACATGGTAATCATATTTTCCATCACTGGCTTTTTTTTTTTCACTTTAACACAATACATATTATTTTACCATATACACATAAACACTTTTAAAAATCACTGTAATATAACTTTATACACAATTCTCGCACTATTTCACACATGGATCCTTGATTGGACCCCCACTATCGCCTGACCTCAGAGATGCGATGCAGCTAACTCCTGACAACCGCTGGTCTCCATGAAAGTCTATCTTGCGTGTGTGTGTGTTCGACTCCCGTCACCTACAGTTTATATCTCCTCTACTGCAAATCTGTTCAATCCTATGTCACGACTATTTGTGACGCCTTCCAGGCTCCCGTAACTGTAGTGATCCTTAAAATAATGTGTCATTTTACCTATGACAACACCTCCTGGTATGTTCATTGTCTATAAACACCCTAAATTATCTCTACGCTATACTGAATCTATACTTGCGTATGTTATTGGTTAAACGTCTTCTGTAGACTAAATCTTATACGATGCATAGTTACTGTTGTGAAGCTGCATGATGCGCTTTCCATTGCTCACCACTAATACATTTGAGCGTCGATACTTTATAAATTCGCGCACTTTCTTGCGTGATCTGGCAGCGTGTTAGTTCACGTGTTGAGTCAAGACGAACTGAAGACGAACTGAACTTCCCTGCGAAGCTTCCCCTATATAAGGCTTCCTTGTGAAACATAGTCCACTGGACGTCCAGGACCGACTCCCTTCTTGATATAATACATTTCCAGACAAAGTGAAGTATAATCCTCGTTTGTCTAAGTGTTGAGGTCCCAAAATCACTCGCGTGCAAGCGATCGATTCGGCCAATTAATTATAATTGATTGCCTTCTTCCATGGCGTCATGACGCTATTCTGGTAATTCCCCTCGTCTCATCTACAAAACCTTCCTCCGAAGCGGACGAGGTCTGTGCAGCGGTTCGTTTATAGATGCAGGCTTTAATTTAGGCGTGAGAACACTCCTAAATTATCTTTCCTAGAATATATTCATCTGGGTGTAAGTTTCATTTCAATTCATTGCTCCAATTGGCTGTAATCAATTAATTTATGTGGGCGACTGCCCCCACTCCACTTCTATGCCTTGTAAGACTGTGGATCCCAGAGCCATTAATCTTGGGCTGCTCCTGCAGTCCAGACGAAAATTAGTTCCTTGGCGTCACCTAAAAACGCCCCTTCGCTAACCACGATTTGTCAACTGTCAAGCTGGTTTGATTTCTTGCATTGAGGCTTCTAAAACGTACATGGGCTTGTATTTTTCTGCAATGATCCACCTTAAAAGCTATGATATTCCCGTTCTAGCCGTGAAATCCTGCTATTATGATTATTTGCAGATATAACTCATTGTTCCTCGGGTTCATTGTAACTGTTCCCCCTCAGAGATCAATGATTCGATTCTGGGCAGAATCACGGGCCTGGTCTTCTTTGATAAGACCCGATTTCGACGCCAGTCCGCCGTGTCTAATTGGGCACAATAGAAAGACTACTTAAAGTCACAAAGGTGTGAATGAGATTCATTTTGTGGCTGAAGGTTTAACACCCACTTAAAAATGTTTGCCATCCAGGACCAAATCATGTCTGTTGTGCATAACTGTCTGATCTGTCAGTAAAATGCATAGTTACCATTTTCAAGTGCATTCTCAACAGAATAGTTGCAGTATGGAACCTTGTCTTTACTCAATAGTTGGTGTTTTGTAGCGAGTTCCTGGTGAATTATTTTGGCAACAAATTATGCCTCTTCTTGTATTCCGTGCCTACCAAATGACGACAAATAGATGTGCTGTGCGGAATAGCTTCAAAAGTGGGACAACCGTATCTGCAATTGTCATCTTGCATTATCATATGCAGTATACAAAACGCTAAGGTGTATGCTTCACAAAAGACTAGCTCTTAAAATAGAGGGAATTAAAGAGTGTGGTTTGTACCGAAATCTTCCAAATCGTCTCAATATTACATAAAAAGTCTTGCACTTATTGAAAAGTCATCGAAAATATATTAATTTGTTTATAATGTGCGTTTAAACAAATAAACAAGACGATAACTTCTTCTGGAACTATGTCTAGTAGAGCCCGCATAACAATTAAGCCGGGCGGCTGGTATATACACATGGGATGCTCACAAGTAGCCGATCTTAACAAATGACATTCAAAAGAAAGAGCATTATCCACAGCAGTAACGAATTAATAAATAAAAATAACCCCTGGCACTACAGCCCATGAAGGGCCTAGGCCTACCAAGCGACCGCTGCCCAGCCATTTGGCCCGCAGATATCAGAGTGACACGTGATCAGCGCAATAGTTGCAGTATGGAACCTTGTCTTTACTCAATAGTTGGTGTTTTGTAGCGAGTTCCTGGTGAATTATTTTGGCAACAAATTATGCCTCTTCTTGTATTCCGTGCCTACCAAATGACGTCAATCTTAGTTTTCGTGATCGGGGCGCTGCCTCACTGTCAGACAGCTACTCAATTGTCCTCACGAGGCTGAGTGCACCCCGTTCCAGCCCTCACGTCAGTTTCTAAAATACCTGACCGAGTCGGGAATCGAACCCGGGTCCTCCAGATGAGAGGCAGGCGCGCTACCCCAACACCACGGGGAGGAGTAACGAATTGCATTCTGATAAATATCGACAATTTATTTATAAAGTTCGTTTAAACAAATAAACAAGGTGATAGCCCCTGCCAGATCTTGACATGGGTCCGCTAGTTATTATTATTATTATTATTATTATTATTATTATTATTATTATCATCATCATCGTCATCGTGATTAACTCAATTTCCACTTCCATATCTGCCCCCTCCCCCAAGCTATCTTTTGCACGGAGAGCGCTGAGTTCTCTGTCCCCTTTCTCGAAACTTGCGCTCACTTCGATATGTAACTTGTGTCCTTGCGGGAACGCTGCCAGAGGGTTGAGGAGGGGCCTGTTCATTGTAATAAACGGTTTCCTGATAGAGGAAGTACATAAAATATGGCCCAAAGCGCGGCTCGGTCTGGAATAGAAGCGATAAAAAGGTGAAAAATATGTTCGCATAAAGTATTTCGAGTGTTCGAGAATTAGAAATTACATTCTACTCAATGCCGTAATTCTCCTGCTCACCACACGTCTTGAAAATGTTTTACACACAGCAGACGAGATGTAGCCTATATGGTGACCAAGGGGACCTGAGCAGAGTCTGACATTGCTTCCAATATCCGATTCTACCTCGTATATCCCTCTTAAGTTTGCGACTCTCATTGTACCTATTTAAGTCCCATTTGTTTACCGTTGCCTTTCACATCCAAGCTTCCTTGTTAAGTGAATGAGACGCTTTTCTTTGTTCTGAAGAACCATGAGTTAGATTCCTGGCTGGGTAGTTGGATTTTAATTTCTACTGTTTATTCACGAACTCGAGAACTTGATTCTTGTGATGTCTTCGTCATTTATTCATTCCTCATCACGACGAACAAGTCACCTGCAGGTGTGAACTCGAGAGACTTAAACCAGGCTTTTTCGGAGGCCACACAAAATTTCACTATATCCTAGTCAACGACTCTCATTTTTTGGGTCACTAAATCTTTCACATACACTCCCACTCGTCGAAGTTTTAAAATTATCCATTTTAAAACGAACAGGCTTGTAGTTCCACGTGTCTCATAAAACTTTGCGACTGTAAGCCACGGAGACTTGTATTTACTTGGAATCTGATCCACTGCGTGTGACTTCACTTCAAAAATCTTACATGCATAGACCAAGAATCGAACCCAGCTTGTCTCTGTGAGAGGCAAGTAACCAGATCACCACTTCATATTTTATCTGCATATTTTTCATATTTTAAACTAAACAACATCCTAGACTACTTCTCCCCATGTAAAGAATCGTTTCGTAAAGAGTTAGTATGAAGTGTTTTAAGTTATGACTCAGGAAACTGGACTCCGTGAAAAGGTAAAACATCGAAGCTTATGGCATTTGAAATGTGTTGTTGGAACCGTGTGTTAAGAATATATTGGACAGATAGAGTAAGCAACGAGGAGATTCTCAAGAAAGTGAATGTGAAGAGAAACTTGGTTGAAAAATTGCACAAAAGAACTAGTAGTTTTGTTAGTCATTCATTTCATACTTCTGAATGGCTGCGTGGTGCAGCGGTAAAGTTCTCGCCTGCTGATCCCAACGTTGCAGGATCAAATCCTGACGGAGTCAGTTGCCATTTGAGGGTGCGCAAATGCGAGGGAGCCGTATCAGTAGATTTACTAACTCGTTAAATGTCCCCTTTGGGGGACAAAATTCCAGCACCCCAGCGCCTCTAAAAGCCTTAGTAGTTAAAAGAGACGTAAAACCAGTAGTATTATTATTATTATTTCATCAGTCTGACTGATGAGTTGCATTGTTCGACGGAAATCTAGAAGGAAGGAGAACAATAGAAAGAACAGAAGAATACTGTTGGGTCAAAAATAAAAGTACCTACTGTCAAATTAAGGAGTTGGCAAGAGAAATGCATCTTGCCCACCAACATTAAGTTGAGGAAAGCAAGAATAGGGCTATAACATAAATGTTTCAAGAGTTTGACTTTCACGACCACATTGATGACCAGGAAGGTCGTGTATTTTACAAATAGCACAAGCCAAATACAGGGAAGTTTTGTAGAGTTGAAAGAAAGTATGACGAATGCGGGAGTCAACTTTCGGTCTTCTATCCATCATCTCTTCAACCTCAAAGAATATACCGTTAGCTGATTTTAAAAATTCACAGTGAGCCAATAACCAAGAGTGAGGAGCCTAAGCCTATCTTGTCCTTCCACTGCTTCTAATGGTTCGTGAAGTGCTAGATTTTGTTTCTCAAGATGGAAATTGTCGGTGTCGTCTCTCTTCCTCCACCTCCTTAATTACATTTCCAATGCAGCGAGCTCACGAGCGCATTAAAAACGGAATACATTTGATTTCCATCTTCTCAGAGTCTCTTCCATTGTCAAACTGGCAACTCAATATACTTGTCTGATATTGAAGTCATGTCAAAATACCAAATTTATGATCCAATGTGAAAACGTCAACGTTCAAATATTGCTATTAAATAAAATTCTGAGATACCAATGTTTTATTTCCATCGACGTCATACAATAGAAGTTATTAGTTTCTGAAATTCCCAATTACGTTGCTCTTAAAATGAAAGACGATGTTTTACTTTCTTCTGAGGAGTTTTTTTTTTCTGAAGGAGATACATACAGTACTTAGATCTTCCTGTTCCTCTGAAAAGTCGCAATCAGATGTTATACAGTATTTATTATACATTGCGAACTGTTGTTCCCGCCTATATAGAAACTCAAAGGAGCAAGAATAGTCAATTTTACAGACCGAAACGTCGAATTATGTATAAGAAAAAACAAGTAGTTCCGTGAAGAACTATACAGCCTATTTTCATATATCCTACTCATATTAATTGCCACTATCAACATACAAAATTTCAGTTTAATTGCTGTAACAGATTCGTAGATATTGAGAACCGTCTAAATATTTCAGATTGTCGCCAGGTTGGATTTTTATTTTTGTACTATTACATTAAGATTATTGTGTTCGTGTGGTATTCAAACTTCAATCGCATGATTAGAACACAAGAGGTAAAAACGAGATTTTGAAATTACGCACAGCAGCCATCTTGTGATTATGCAAACAATTGAAATAAATTAGATGCCAGTGGATCAACATTTGTATAAGCATTTAACGTGCAACGTTTCACGGCACTCGAATAGTTAATTCGCGAGAAACGTCCATTTAAATATTTATACTTCGCGTCGCCGCCATGTTGGATTTGTGCTCACCAGGTTACTGAAGTCCTATAGGTGAACATATGTTCATAGTCTCTATGAACATAAAAAAAATAGTTTGGTTGCTGTAAAAGATTCATAGATATTGAGAACCGTCTAAATATTTCGGAAGCTCGCCATTTAAGATTGTTATATGTATAGGCCATAGAGTTATGTACCATTCAAGGACAATTATTGCCTAGGTTCATTATTCAAACTTTCACTTCGATCGCATGATTATGACACAAGAAATAAAAACTTAATTTTAAAATTTCGCACAGCCGCCATCTTGAGGTTATGTAAACAATTGAATTAAATTAGATGGCAGTGCATTACAATCTGCAAATTCATTTACTGTACCACATTTCACTGCGCTCAGAGAGTTAAATCACGAGAAAAGTCTATTAAAATATTTCAAATTCGCTTGGTCGCCATGTTAGTTTTGTACTTTTTAGGTTTATGAACGTTACATAGATAAACTTGTATCAGTACTCTTTATCACCGTACAAAATTTCAGGGTGAAATCTGTAATAATTTCGGAGATATAGAATGTCAGTGAAATATTTCGCACAGCCGCCATTTTGAGGTTATGTAAACAATTGAACTAAATTAGACTTCAGTGCATTACAATGTGAATAAACATTTGCTGCACCAAGTTTCATTACATTTGGATTGTTAAATCGCGAGAAAAGTCTATTTAAAAGTCTCAACTTCGCTTGACCGCCATGTTGGTTTTGTAGTCACCAGGTTTTTTAAAGTCCCATAGGTGAACTTTTAGTAGTGCCCTTTATCACCGTACACAATTTCAGGGCGATATCGGTAATAGTTTCGGAGATATTGAATGCTAGTGAAATATTTCGCACAGCCGCCATGTTGGATTGGTGAGACGTAACAAAGTTTGAAGGGCACGGTCGAGGTCGCCGGGAATAGTGCTATGAACTTACCGAGTTTCATTGAAATCGCTCCAGCCGTTTAGATTTTATTAGGGACACACACACACACACCTCACACACACACACACACACGGACAAAAGGTGATCTCATAAGCCTATTTTTTCAAAATTGAAAATAGGCTAAAAATAATGCAATATCACTTAAAGCTTTTATTTTGGCTAGAAGTAACTTGCCAAATACAGGATGCAAGACACTCAGCATATAGAGTCCGTAGGCACTTGCCCACCTCGAGGTATAATGATTATCGTTATTGGCTTTCATCTCTGAGGACTCAGGTTCAATTCCTGGCTCTGCCAAGAAATGAACAATTCTGGTTCAATACAGAGTCCACTCAGCTTCGTATAAAGGACTGAGTTGGGTGGGGGTTTGATTCCTGCCTCAGGCATCCTAGAAGTGGATTTCTGTGGTTTTCTGCCTCTACTCCAGACAAATACCAACATGGCTCCAAGTCATTCCCGAGCTTGACCTCAATAACAAGTACCCACGCCACCAGAGACACCCAATCTGAATAACAAAGATTATCAAACAAATTTTACACACACACCCAAGTACGCGGGACAACAATAACAGAATCTTCGCAAAATTATATCGAAATTGTGCGATTCCAGTGTTAGATGGACACTCGAGTGGCATTATAAAGGCTCGCTCCCATGTGTGGAACCAAATCAAATGCAACAGTCAAAATGTCATCACGCCTGGTGAAATCGGAGGAAACATATTTATAATTTTATTAATGCTGCCAACGGCCATGTACTTTTCTTTTCAGGACGGGTCAGGGAAGGGATATCGGAAGGAAATCGGCCGTGGACCTGTTGACAGGAACCGTCCCGGCATTTGCCTGGTGGTGAAAATGGGAAACCATGGAAACCATTTTCAGGACGGCCGAGGTGGGATTCGAACCCACGCTCTCCCGATGCCAGCGAGGCACGAGGTAGCGCGTTAGTGCTCTCGGCCACTGCGGAGGAAACATATTTCATATGAGGAAATTACTTTAAAAGGATGGTTTGATAGTACTAGCAATAAAAGAACGTGAAAGGAAGTCTTCAAAGTAAATTGAACTAACAATGACAGATAACTGATATTCGTAGGATGTGTTCAATTGAAATCAGTTCAATACATGCTATGTAATGTGTTGCTTAAAGTTGGAAATACGCATGCGCAAGTGGAGTAAAGTATATGGCTCATTCACTGTGGTCGAATACTTGCGCTTTACTTCGTTTGTAGACTCGTGACATTACATCAAGATGGCTGGTGCGATTCAGAACCCGTCCAATCAGCACAATGAGCAGTAATCCAGTATTTAATGACAGGGGGATACAATCCAGTGGAGATTCATCGAAGAATGGTTGCTGTACGCGGTCAAAAGTGCTTGTCAAAGACAACTGTTACGATATGGTAACAAATGGTCCGTGATGACCGTCAGCAAACCACAGATTTGCCGAGTTTCTGAGTTCTGCAGTTGCAGTTGAAGAAACTCCTAAATCAGAGGTGACCATGCAGCACGCCGGCTACACTCCAGCGTGCTTCTGACGCGTATAGTAGCCTCACTTTCCTGGTTAACGACCGGCTCGTCTTTGAAACCTAGCTGGACGGATGTTTACATTCCATAGCTGCGTGGTGCCGAGGCATTCACGGCTTAAGGCCGGTGAGCAGGTAGACAGGACTGGCGTCTGCAATCCTCGTGGACAGATGGAGGAAGCATCTTATTGGTCAAGAACCGTCAGGTATTTGTCAGCCATAAATAATGGCTATTGTCGGCTCGTGCTAATGCTTAACGTTTGAGTCGTCGGTCGTTAACCAGGAAAGTGAGGCTACTATACGACCTTGCCTTTCACTCTCACTCGCTTTCCCGTCTCATTCTCTTCCGTGCTGCCTTCGCTGTGTTGCGGTTGATAGGTCGAGCGTCAGACGGTATTCAGTATATTATAAATATGAAAACAAATTGAAGCAAAGTGAAAACAAGGAGCGAAAAAAAAACAATAATGTGGCCGAAATTGCAATGCCTCAAATGAGGTCAATGATACCTTCATCAGTATTTCTGACTGTTTTAATACCGGGTCATTATCTATGTGCGCCCCGGCAAATACGGCAAGCTAAGCCGGCGTTGACTGGCGCTGATCGCGTACACGGTTCAGTCGGTGGTTGGCGCGCACTTTTACACATTTACCAAACATGTTCAATAATGTGTACTTACAATGCTCATAGTCGATGATGAAAATGCCCTCCCTCTCTTGTAACACACACCTGGCATCTTCTGATGAAAGAAAACGGACAACAATCTCATCTAATTTTTGTTCTGTAAGAACACAACGTTATCTGTTAACTTTTCATTATTATTTACGGAGCCTGTTTTCTTGAATCGTTTAGCTAGCCTCCTAATTGTACTGGCATTAGGCACAGGTCTTCCTGGAAACTTGATTCGAAATTTTCGTCTTGTTTCAGAACAAGACTTTCTGCCTTTCATATACGAATTATGGATATACACACATTCGCGCAATGAGAATTGGTGTCTAGGCATGACCAACAATCACAGTAATCACAACACCCACTAAATGTGCAACACTAACTTGTAAGCTTTGCAGATACACGTCCATATGAATGACAAAACACGTGTGAACGAACGATATGAGTCAGCGGAGTGGGATATTGCGAGGTCCACTCGCTCCGCACCTGGCCAGTCAAATGACGCCATAGTTTGCCGCGATTACCGGGGCGCACAAAAATTATGACCCTGTCGTCGGCCAATACTCGTATCCGAGTGTATGTTTCTTTCCTGCATTACTAATTTGTATTTACTCGATGGTGATGTCGCTGGTGACTCAACAGACCAATTCTAAATAACCCTGTACTAAGCACGCAAACTTCAAGTACTGGTACGCGGAGTAACGTGCGAAACACAATGTAGAGTGTTGGACAACTAACGCATTGTACGAATGGTTTGTTTACATTACGTCTGGTGCGCTAGGGATCCCAACTTAACTCGGTCAGAAACGGCGGAGAGCATGCGTAGTACCGACAGTCAACCCAGCCAAGAGAGGCAGGAGCCAGCATACCTATACCTCATCCACGAAATCTGTGTAGTAGGTTTGCGCATGACGTCACACGGAGGAAGTGAAAAGAGAATGCGATGGACAGAGCATGGCAGCCCAGCCATTGCGAGAGTTGGTTGAAGCCAAGGTCACCCTCCCTCCTGCGCTTATTATTCAGTAGCATCGCACCTCTTTGGACCAGTCAGCCGAGTCACTCCTGTGCGCAGACTAGGTGTTTTTACACTGGCACTTCGCAGATTGCTTGGACGGAGTATAGCATGCCGAGCGTGCAAAGGCTAGACGCCTCTGTCCTACAGGGACAAATACAGGGTCTTTCATATAAAGTAAGATCGGCAAGCGGCAGTTTTGTTATTCGCTGCTGAGGTGGCCTTGGCCGAGCTTGTGGCGCGCCATGGCCCCATGCTGTACTATTGAAAGCGCGCGCTTAGTACATACGAGGGCTGGGTTTTTTTCAAGTTCCGATAGACTGTATAAAAATCGGATTGACATACCAAACTGATTTTACCACTAAATGTTTGCTTGTTTTATTCGTATATCTCAACATAATCGCCAAAACGATTGAAACATTTGTCGTATCGTTACACCTGCTTTCAAATACCCTCGGCAAAATATTCTGCCGCCACTGAGGAGGGTACGTCTAGAAAGCCTCCTGAAGTTTTTCCTTTTTGGCTAGGCGTTGCCACCCAACCATACCTTCAATTATCGAATAAGGTGAAAATCATTCACGACCACACTGTACCAACGTTACGATAAACTTTTACAAAGAATTCAAGTGGGAAGTTTTGGACCATCTGCCGTTTAGTCCAAACCAGCACTGAATATTTTCACTTTTTTTTTTTTTTTTTTTCGAGGATTGAAGGTATGGTTGGGCGGCAACGCCTCGTCAAAAAGGAAAATAACTTCAGGAGACTCTCCAGACGAACCCACCTCAGTGGCGGCAGAATATTTTGCCGAGGGTATTGGAAAGCTGGTATAACGTACGACAAATGTTTCAATAGTTTTGGCGATTATGTTGAGACATACGAATAAAACAAGCAAACATTTAGTAGTGAAATCAGTTTGGTGTGTCAATCCGATTTTTTATACAGTCTATCGGAACTTGAAAAAAAAACAGCCCTCGTATGTACTATGCGCGCGCTTTCAATAGTACAGCATGGGGCCATGGCGCACCACAAGCTCGGCCAAGGCCACCTCAGCAGCGAATAACAAAACTGCCGCTTGCCGTTCTTACTTTATATGAAAGACCCTGTATTTGTCCCTGTAGGACAGAGGCGTCTAGCCTTTGCACGCTCGGCATGCTATACTCTGTCCAAGCAATCTGCGAAGTGCCAGTGTGAAAACACCTAGTCTGCACACAGGAGTGACTCGGCTGACTGGTCCAAAGAGGCGCGATGCCACTGAATAATAAGCGCAGGAGGGAGGGTGACCTTGGCTTCAACCAACTCTCGCAATGGCTGGGCTGCCATGCTCTGTCCATCGCATTCTCTTTTCACTTCCTCCGTGTGACGTCATGCGCAAACCTACTTCGTTGGTGAGGTATAGGTATGCTGGCTCCTGCCTCTCTTGGCTGGGTTGACTGTCGGTACTACGCATGCCCTCCGCCGTTTCTGACCGAGTCAAGTTGGGATCCCTAGCGCACCAGACGTAATGTAAACAAACCATTCGTACAATGCGTTAGTTGTCCAACACTCTACATTGTGTTTCGCGCGTTACTCCGCGTACCAGTACTTGAAGTTTGCGTGCTTAGTACAGGGTTATTTAGAATTGGTCTGTTGAGTCACCAGCGACATCACCATCGAGTAAATACAAATTAGTAATGCAGGAAAGAAACATACACTCGGATACGAGTATTGGCCGACGACAGGGTCATAATTTTTGTGCGCCCCTGTAATCGCGGCAAACTATGGCGTCATTTGACTGGCCAGGTGCGGAGCGAGTGGACCTCGCAATATCCCACTCCGCTGACTCATATCGATCGTTCACACGTGTTTTGTCATTCATATGGACGTGTATCTGCAAAGCTTACACGTTAGTGTTGCACATTTAGTGGGTGTTGTGATTACTGTGATTGTTGGTCATGCCTAGACACCAATTCACATTGCGCGAATGTGTGTATATCCATAATTCGTATATGAAAGGCAGAAAGTCTTGTTCTGAAACAAGACGAAAATTTCGAATCAAGTTTCCAGGAAGACCTGTGCCTAATGCCAGTACAATTAGGAGGCTCGCTAAACGATTCAAGAAAACAGGCTCCGTAAATAATAATGAAAAGTTAACAGATAACGTTGTGTTCTTACAGAACAAAAATTAGATGAGATTGTTGTCCGTTTTCTTTCATCAGAAGATGCCAGGTGTGTGTTACAAGAGAGGGAGGGCATTTTCATCATCGACTATGAGCATTGTAAGTACACATTATTGAACATGTTTGGTAAATGTGTAAAAGTGCGCGCCAACCACCGACTGAACCGTGTACGCGATCAGCGCCAGTCAACGCCGGCTTAGCTTGCCGTGTTTGCCGGGGCGCACATAGATAATGACCCTGTATTAAAACAGTCAGAAATACTGATAAAGGTATCATTGACCTCATTTGAGGCATTGCAATTTCGGCCACATTATTGTTTTTTTTTCTCTCTCCTTGTTTTCACTTTGCTTCAATTTGTTTTCATATTTATAATATACTGAATACCGTCTGACGCTCGACCTATCAACCACAACACAGCGAAGGCAGCACGGAAGAGAATGAGACGGGAAAGCGAGAGTGAGTGACAGGCAAGGTCGTATAGTAGCCTCACTTTCCTGGTTAACGACCGGCTCGTCTTTGAAACCTAGCTGGACGGATGTTTACATTCCATAGCTGCGTGGTGCCGAGGCATTCACGGCTTAAGGCCGGTGAGCAGGTAGACAGGACTGGCGTCAACACCTTGTCTGCAATCCTCGTGGACAGATGGAGGAAGCATCTTATTGGTCAAGAACCGTCAGGTATTTGTCAGCCATAAATAGTGGCTATTGTCGGCTCGTGCTAATGCTTAACGTTTGAGTCGTCGGTAAACAAGTAAAATCAGTTTGGTATGGCAATCTGTTGCCCTCGTATGTACTATGCGCGCACTTTCAGGAGTACAGCAGGGGGCCTTGGCGCGCCACAAGTTCAGCCAAGGGCACCGCAGCAGCGAATAACAAAACTGCCGCTTGCCATTCTTCCTTTATATGAAAGACCCTGTATTTCGCTCCGACGCTAAGTATAAAATGCTGCTATGGATCGATACCCAAACAATGAATGCCTACCTCAACGCCTTCGGTGACGTCTCTTGAACCAAATTAAGCAGTAATATATAATTACTGCTCTTTCATTTGGCTTACGTGTCGACTATTCCGGTGCCCAGGAATCTCAAACGGGGTCAGGGGAGTCTAAATAGAATGTATTAAGTTCGTCCGTCAACAATATTCACTTTATTGTGGTGTTTGAAGCCATATTTTCAGTGTTGCCTTAGTAAACAAGAGTTTAGTGCTTTTCAGTCGGTCAACACGAATGTACCCAAAAGATATCGGTTATACCCTAATCCTGAAATAAATTATTGTTTTATTAATCTCATGTAATTTATTTCAGGATTAGGGTATAACCCATCTCTTTTGGGTACATTCGTGTTGACCGACTGAAAAGCACTAAACTCTTATATTCACTTTAGTCAATTATGTCGTACGCCTCATGGTGTAGTGGCTAGCATTCTTGAGGTCCGAGTTTAATTCCCAGCTCCACCAAGAAATTTAATTCTGATCTGTGGATCGGAACGGGGATCACTCATCCTCCTGAGGTGAAACTGAGAAGACATGGGTTCTATTCCTAACTCATCCATCCATGAAGTTCTTTTTTTGTGGTTCCTTTTTCTACTCCGGGAAAATGCCCTGCTGATTCCTAATTTAAGGCCATACTGCCTCCGTGGCGCAGAGGTAACTTTCTCACCAGCTGTGCTCAAAGTTGCATTATCGAATTCTGGCGCAGACATTTGAGGGTGCGCAAAAGCGAGGGGGCCATGTCAGTAGATTTACTGGCACATTAAACATTCCCTTCGAGGCAACATACCGCCACCTCGGCGTCTCTAAACGTCACAGTAGTTTAAAGGGACGTAAAACCAATATGATTATTATTATTATTATTATTATTATTATTATTATTATTATTATTACTTAAGGCCATGTCCACCTCTTTCCCAATCCTACACTCAATCACAAATAAACACACTACTTCAGACATCACAATAACATTGGTTATCATACAAATTCTTCACTCATATCCATGAAAATGGGGCTGAAACAGTCAACTTATTTCAAAGTGTCGATCAATTATGTTGATTTTCTTCAAAAATTGCTTCCTCCGCGTCTAAGGAAGG
Organism: Meconema thalassinum; assembly: GCA_946902985.2. NCBI lineage: Eukaryota > Metazoa > Arthropoda > Insecta > Orthoptera > Tettigoniidae > Meconema > Meconema thalassinum. The sequence continues at coordinate 2,053,110,556 of OX336388.2, read as the reverse complement.
CTATTTGAAGTGAATCATGAAAGAATTCGATTTAATGCTTTGAAATGGCTCCCGTGAGTATTAAAATGAAAGCTTTGAACTGCTGAATTGCAATTGGATACTCCTTATCTCACTTTGATGATGGGTACCATGGACGTAGGGGAAATATAATTGTAACTTCGTTGACAGCAAAAAAAAACTGCTTTGTTGTGTTCTTGTTTTACTTCAGTATCACAAGTCAGTATCTCCTGCATTTTTTGGCAATACTGTCCGCTGTGCATACGCGTACAGAACTTTGTTGTAAGGATGATATTCATTTACACCCATCAACGTAGGAAGTTCATCCTTGCAACAAATTACACTCCTTGCATAGCAGGACAGTATTCCTAAACATATTGTAGCAAGAAGCTGGTGAGCAGCCATAATAAAAATTATAATGGAGTTGAACAACAACTCTACATACCAGGTTTTCTAATCTTAACGAAGATACCCGCAGTTTTCTACGAGGCATAACGTACCCAAAATATTCTAACTACAAGTGAACAGGGGGACATTCATCTCTTAGGTAGTGTAATGTACAAAGAATACAAGCCATGAAAGTTAGAGAATAAAAGTTCTGGCTTATGTGAGAGTAGAACCAACGGCCTTAGGATTTGACCTCTGCTGCTCTACCAATTTTAGAGACACTTTTAATTCGCATCTGCGAAGCTGGCCTGTGCGAGCATACTCACACTGCATTAAAAACGCGTCCCGCATTAGCTCAGTTGGTAAGACAGTTGAGGCCAAACACGAAGGTCGTGATTTCGACTCCCACGTGCATCAGACATTTTAATCTTCTGCATTCCATCTATAGTATATGACTTGTAATCAATGCACAATACATGACCTAAGATCTCAAAGTCTCCTTCTTTATCAAAGCGGTGGTGGAAACTTTTCATGTTTGTTACTAGTGACCAGTGTTGCCAGTTCGACGAGGCCTGACTGGCTGGCAGAGTGGGACAGTGTGTCGGTCTCAGAGTGGTGTGAAGCCAAGTGGGTGTTGTTGTTATGGGTTGTTCTAGCGCGGACGGCAGCTACGAGGTCACCATTAAGACCAAGGCGACAGTGTACCACTCGGGACTGGTGGTGTGGCAGCCTCCGGCCGTGTACAAATCGTCCTGCGCGATAGACGTTGAGTTCTTTCCGTACGATGTTCAGACTTGCGTGTTGAAACTAGGCAGTTGGACGTATGACGGCTTCAAGGTGAAGAAGCCATCTCGGTGTCTAACAGCGACGTCGCCATGGAGTACACTTGCTGCCTTTACTAATTACCCTACCTCATAACCATTGTACTTTGGCATTATTTTGTTTCCAAGTTTCAGGAGATGTATTTCCTAACAATCCTATTTTCTTACGAAAATTGGTATTTGTTTATGATCAAGTTGAAAGTTTTTAATAGTATAAATATCCAACAATTTGATGAATTATAAACTGTTGCAGAAAATAAATCTCAATGAAATTAAATAACAATCAACTTTCTGATCAAACAAGACTAATTTCGAACTAAATGTTCCAATGGAGGAGTTAATTCTAAATTATGGGTGAAAACGGTAACAAATCACTGCTCTCCTATGATTGCAATATATATGTTTAATGTTAATATTCTAGAAATATATTGCAATTATCAGATTACGTCTTTACCCTGGATTACTCAATTACAAAATCTTGGATATATCATTCTTAGTTCGAGAGAAAATTACCTATTGTGTATAACAGTGCCGTCTATTATAATGTAATTATAAACATTCATAACTTCTAAGATGAATATTCTTTGGTAGGAAAGAATATATGATAATTCCTTCATCCTCCATCAGTTCAACACTCATTGCCACTTCAAGTAAGCTTTATTGTTAATTATTTTCCTAGAAACTTTAAGTCGAGCATATTCTCGATAAAGATAGTATTTTATACATCATATTGCACATCGTATATATCGTTCTTGTTATGAACATCTTCGCGGTCCTATATAATCCTAATTCTCAGATAAATCGTGCCTTTAAAGTGTCCCAAATGCAGTACATCAAACTTAAATTTCATTCTGTGATGAGCTTGTCATCAATTATATTATTTAAAGTGTAATCTTTCTCATGATAATCAATTATACAGTATACTATTCTATATCTTACTTTACCACCATAAAAGTAATTTCAAACGAAATGACAGACATGTCGATTATATTTTTCTGTTCCGGGGATACAAACGGATGACGATAATTAACGCAATTGTTTTTAGTTCATATCTCAGCAATTATACACACTCATGTTTCGTTAATTATATGAAGTATAATTTCCGTCTATTACAGTGTTCTATTTATTTCAACTCCCAGTTCTGAAGTTATGGTGAATTCCTGACAATTTATATGGAGTTCAATATTCGGCAAGCCCTGCATTGTATTTACTTTGCTCACATAAAACGGGTGGAACGTAAATTGCGTTGTTACAGATATGTATCATAATTTTATGAATTGAACAAATAATACCAGACAGTAGTTATGGTCTGAGAATGCTTGTAGAGTATATACTTTGTCGAACCCTATTCAAATGTATACCCTTTGTAAATTCACATTGTATTTGCAGCCGGCCCCGTGGTGTTGGGGTAGCGCGCCTGCCTCGGGTTCGATTCCCGGCTCCGTCAGGGATTTTAGAAACTGACGTGAGGGCTGGAACGGCGTGCACTCAGCCTCGTGAGGACAATTGAGTAGCTGTCTGACTGGGAGGTAACTCCCTGGTCACGGAAACAAAGATTTTATGGCCGAGGGGACCCGATGTGCTGACAACACGTCACAGGCAGGCCAAATGGCTGGGCAGCGGTCGCTTGGTAGGTCTAGGCCCTTCATGGGCTGTAGTGCCAGTTATTTGCAAACAGGAAAAGCACAGCAGTACTGATATTTGAAACTAACGAAGAGTAAACAAAAAGTAGTGAAGATTTTATTCAAGTGTTGAACACGCTCCACCTCATTGAAGGTTCATCTGTCTGTCTGTTAGGTAGTCAGCCCGAGGGCTGGTTGGATCCTCAAAAAGTACCGCCGTTACGTTATGTGAGTAGATACCCACAAAAACCCAAGACAGCGTTATTTTGAGGCGTTCTAGGCAAGAAGAGGAGTGAGGTAGTTTGCCATTGCGTTCCTCACTGAGTCAGAACAGCAGTACTAACCCTATGAGTAGAACCTTTCACAGCATTCACAGGCACTGACTGTGCCCCGAATGCCATTACTAAGCACCACCCACACCTCAGTAGCTTCCATATAATCACAGCCATGAGTGAGACTGAGACATCGGTGAAAAGCCACCTTTTACTCTAGCCTGTGCCAACTGACAAGTGCAAATGTACTGTATTCATCAAGAGATGGCAAACAGGCCAGGAAAGTTCATCAAATATGTATAATCCAGTTATCGAGGGCACTTGTTTTGTAAAGGCAAATAATCTTGCTACGACAATACATAATACTCTATAATAACCATTTGCGAAAAGTATTTGTCCCTCAAATAGATTTCTGAATTGTGTAAATGGTAGAATTATAATGTACTTTATCGCAAAGGAGCACACCTTTAACAAATATTATTTCTGTGTTCTGTAAAACAGACAACACTCTTTAAAGCCTCATGGTGGTGAGAGATAATTTTTATCTCATTTTAATAAAACTTCTAAAATTCAATAACGCTTTAATGTTGCATCATCTGGTTAATAATTTGATCAGTATACATGTTTTATAATCAACTTTACCTTTTGTGATGTTAACCTCTGCTTGTATTCAGTATCTATATGTTTTGTTCCTTTCAGAGGGTACAAAATGATGACAGTGAATAACTTCAACCGTACGATGTTCATAGCATCAGCGAGTTATAGGATGTAATATTGTTCCCTTAGCATTGTGTTTGATACTCAGACAGCAGCAAGTGAGTTTCCATGGCGACGCCGCTCTGCCATGGATCTGCGTGCTCTTAGTGCCCTAGTTATGGGAAAGGTATAAAATTAGCCGAGTTCTACAAGTCTCGAGCTGCCGGAAGTCAACTTCACCGCGCGCGTTTTTCTGGTGTTTGCTGCAGAAAACAATAGAACGCTGGAAGCAAATGAAGTACGTAGATATTTTTAAATGACATATGCATACCCTTGTTTACCCTGGTCTTAATATATAATTTTGCAATTGTTATCTATTAAACTAATATTGTGTAATAAACTTTTTGTTTATTTTGTTCATTTCTGATACCTAGTGTAGCAGCTCTAAAACCTTATAAACATTAACAATAAATATGCAAAGTAAACCAGAAGCTAATTAGATTTTTAAACAAAACGTTACTGACTTTGTCGTGCACCGTCAGAGGGCGACACTGAAGCCTGGGTTTCACTTGCCACTACCCCATTCCACCAGGCCCATGGAGTTAGTGAACTCTCTCTCTCTCTCTAATGGTTTAGATGACTCGCGTCACTACATCACTTTATTCCTGCAAATAACTGTGAAACATCCTTGTGAAGTACGAAAACAACTGCAATAAGGTTTGTTATTAACACACCATCTGAAATGCCACGATCATGTTTTTTAATCGAACGAGGAAAGAACACCTGAACATTATTACAGCCTACATTTTCTTGTAATACATAAATACAGTACTGTTTACAATGTGTATTTCTATAGAAATGATTTGTACATATATCTTTCCTACGATACAGACTATGTAGTTACTGTAATAGTTTTCGCGGGACAGTTTGGTAGGGTTGTATTTTAGTGCGTCTTTGCTAAAAGATGTCATAATGTTGCCGCAGTTCTCTACTGAGTGCGTTAGTAAGACTTGATCTTGAGAATACAAATAATAAGTTAGTGAGTTCAACCGCCATGGAATATAAGCTAAATAAATATAGTGTACTCCGTCAAACATCGACTTTGTTTTTACTTTGAAGAAATTGGGCATACTCGACGCTCGAACGTCATCAAACAATTTCAGTCTCAAGTCGTTATTGATCAATTATTTGTTCAAGATATTAGACAATCTTTGAATTCATTTAGAAATTAATGCAGAACAGGGAACTGTTTGGGCTATTCAAAATCAGAATATTAAGTTAAATTGTTGAGCTAATAGGAAATTTACCAGAGAGTGTAAGAAAACACTTCAGAGCTACACTTCTTTTTAAAATTTACTTACCACTCACATTTCAATAACAAGCCTGTCTCAAGAGCAAATTGCAAACTCAATCATGTATAGACGTTTAAAATGGCATTACTTTTAGGTCTTTAAATGATATTATATAATTCAGATTGATAGGATTTAATTAATTAAATTAGTATAATAATGACAAGTATCTCGTCGGTAATAGATCAATAACAAAGTTTGACCATGTTCACTTAATGTTCATGAAAAATCTCGCAGTGTTTACGAATACTTTTCTACAAGTATTTAAAGTCTGATACTGTGCATTAAATATACTGTAAAATTAGAAATTATGTTTTCTCGTAACCGTTGTACTGTAAAGTTATTAAGAAGCTTTATTAACGTGTATATATACAGGGTGTCCCCTTAAAAGTCATCAGGAACCACATATTCCGTGTTAAACAGAATTTTCAGTTGTGTTTTTACAGTATGTGTAGATAGACAGTGCCCAAACAGGTGTGCCACGCGACGTCCAGTCTCAATGGAAAACGTCGTTTTGGTTCTCATTGAAAACAAAAAGTTCTTTAAAGTGTGACTGTAGCTTATATGTCCAATATGTAGAGCGACCAAAAATTGGTCAAGTGCGACATATTTATTGGCGTTCACAGTACAATAAGAAAAAATAGAGGGTGATATTGTACTTGTCTTGTGACTTGGAACGGCCCTAGTGGGTGTGTGTGCACTAAGTTCACATATTCTCTCCGACCAATCGTATTGCTGAAACTATCTCCCCCAGCGTGTACTGTAGGCCCTCTCACTGTAAACAGCCTCCCAGGGGAGTGGTTTAAGGGACATTCCAATTTTCTATCTTGACAATGCTAACTTTCTTAAATGCTTGTTTCTTTTTCTCATAAACTACAAATATGTCGAAACCTTCATGTCATAATCTGTAGGCTTTCATTACATCAACAGAAGAACTTTCTTCTTCAGCCGCTGGGTTGATATTTACAAAATACTTATTTACGTTCAATATGTTTCTCAAGAAATCAATGTAAAAATAGTATTATTATAGAATCTGATCACCTTATGACGATATCCCCGCGTTAAAATACTGAAATTGTGCCAAAGAATTTATGTTAAGATTTTCAGGATCCTATTTTTTATGAAATTCAGAAAGAAGAACCGAATTTCTTTAAAATATAGTTCTGTGACAATAGCTTTAAAGGCGCATGGCTGGGAAGTAATGGGACCTCATTCGAATTCCCTGTTTGCCCAGAATAATATTAATAATATAATTAGGTGAGAAATATTCCAACTGTGAGGCTTTGGGAAGCATTTCTTTTCCTTTCTCTACAAAAATATATATTATTTCTTTTTTTTTACCATTGAATATTACCTAAAGTAGTGTGATTGGCCGGAGAGGACAAGGGACCTCATCATGCGCATCTTATAAAGCCATTCCAAGTCTCGTGCCAGTACAGAACATCGCCCTCCATTTCTCTAATTGTTCAGTCACTTTGAATAAATACCCTGGAACTGAATATTACACTAGATTAATTTGAAGTCATTCTATCAACTAGGCACATAAAGTCACAATTTAAACAACATTTTGTTTGCAATGAGAACCTAAACGATGTTTTCCATAGACACTCGACGTCACGTGACACACCCGATAACCTGATTTTGTTTGGACTGACTGTGTCTTCATATTAAAAAGTGCAATTGAAAAATATTTAGAAACGCTGGAGAAATGTCATGTGTCGACTCTCAACGAGAACCCTGTATATATCGTTATGTACAGTACATGTAAAGGACAATTAACGCACTTAATTTATGCAACCCGAAGAAAAAGGCTAAAAATATCAAACATTAGTATGAAATCATAACTTCATACATTTATGTTTCGAAATGAATATGTTGATGAATTGCACCATCCAGCAATGTTCGAAATTGATATTGAATTGTACACTCCTATAAAGTATTAAAATGTGGCATTTATGGCTCAAGATCAATCACAGAGGAAGATGTATAGCTTTCCAAATTCTAAACTGGTGCAGGAGGATATATTTTCATCGCGGTGGCATTCCTTGACTTTAGGTAGAACTCTATCCCATCCAGTTGATAGTAAAACCAAAGGGACACAAATTAATTAGCGTTGTGTTTCAATATTAATATAGGGGATTTTATTACACTAGTCACTAATTGTCACTTGTCACAGACGAGAAGTTACCTACACCTTTCCTCAAGAGCTCACGAATAACTTACGAACCCTTTCCATTAGATTACACACAAAACTAAACAAATTCCCTTAAACCAAAATGCGAGTGACTTCAATGCGAATTTATTGTTCGCGTGTTGTCATCTGCAGCTAGTGAAAGGCAAGACCAGTGGCGCCCCCTCGGCGGTGTTCGGTGAGTACAGGGGTAGTTCGAGAAGCAGTGAGGGTCCATCAGCTGTGCATGGCATGGCTTCATGCATGACACAAATACCTCCCTGTGCTGCTTTCACTAGTCTTAGCATGAGCATTGCAGTGCCTTGAGTCGAAGGAAACGCAACGGTGTCCTGAAGGCAACTTGACTTCACCAACGAGTAAATAGTAGAACACTGTTTGCGGTATATCTACTCAGTAGAAGTAGGTAGCTCCATACTTTTAAATCTTTCATTCCATTTATAAGTAGACAGATATTTGATTTTCTAAGTAGAAGTAGTGTTATATGACTTGGTAAAAAAATTTGAACCATCTGAGATTTACGTTCAAAATAATATTCCAATATAACAGGATCCTCTGCACCCCGTTCTGTAGCGCGTATTATCGTAATGAAATGATTCGAATTCACTTCATGAAGAAACCTTCCTGATTATGTAGATTGATATTTCCATATATACAGTACGTGTTTACATATAATTATGATAGTATTATTTTTCAGGTTGGGAGCGTGATGGCGCAGAGGCATAGATGCTTGCCTTTCACCTGGACGACCGGAGTTCGAATCCCGGTGACGGCAGGGTGGAATTTTCACCTGAAAAATCACGTGGCATCAGGAAGGGCAAACGGCCTTAAATCCCCGACCAAAACCAAAACATGCAATGATCCAGGTTGGCTCCGGCGTTCGAAACTAATAGGGATAGTGTTCGTTTTTCCGGTCGAGGTATTAGTTGGCGTAGAAGTTAATAAAGGAAGAATACATTCAAGGCTCTATATGATTTACTTTTGCCGTATTTACAAGTACAGTCGGACCTCACTTACACGCTACTCATTCATAGCCTATGTCCTTCACATTGTTCATTAAACTTCAGTGTTGTTGAACATTCTTCTCGTTTACGGTATATGCCCTCGCTTATGCGCTCTTTTCTTCTCAAATATTCTCATTCGTACGTTATGATATGAAGACCCCTCGGAAAGAACGGGGTAAGTCCATTCAATTTTTTTTTATTTATTATTATTATTATTATTATTTTTTTTTTTTTTTTTCGGAAATGAGTTTATGGTGCATTCTGGTGGTCAGCCATCGTCACTACAGATCAGTTGAAATTAATTTCAAATAAAGCGGAATGTCACCGAGAAACAGAGGTTTTTATTTTTAGTAGAAATGGAAAGAACGTTCCATATTCTCTCACTTTTTTCATAATTTAACTTACTGTCGACCAAAGTATTATGTGCACTCGAGTTTGCAGGTTGTTTGTGAAGTAACCAATAGACCTACATAAAATCCAATAACATCATCATTTTCGTCGTTCTATTGTACGTTAGCTCATGTAGGTTTGGAATTTTTAATTTATATTTTAATATTTTTTGTCGCAGTTGGAGCACAAAAAGTGCACGTTTTTAAGCGTGTTTCAACCATGCGTCACATTTAGGAATTATTATCTCAAAAACCCGTCATTGGGTCGAATCCAAATTTTAACACAATATACATTGGAATGTTGTATAACTGCTTTATTAATTTCAAAATTTTGTGTGTCCAAGAAAAAATTTGTTATCATTTTTGTAAGGTAACTTTTTCTCGGCTCGGGGTGGTTGGAAAATGTAGTTCTAGGACGCGATGTAATCCTTATACATCAAAATGTTATGCTGTATGACTGTGAAATACGTAAATTAACTCACTTATTTTATATCGGTTTGTATTTGTAGGCGGAAATAACACATCGTTCACCAGCTATCCGCTCCGGGAAAAGCTGTCCAGCGTTGCCGAAATGGAGCCCATCACGCATCATGGCGTGCCTCGCTCGGAAGTGATGGGCTCCATCACAGCAACGCTGTACAGCTTTTCCCGGAGCGGGTAGCTGGTGAACGATGTGTTATTTCCGCCTACAAATACAAGCCGATATAAAATAAGTGAGTTAATTTACGTATTTCACAGTCATACAGCATAACGTTTTGATGTATAAGGATTACATCGCTACCAAGAACTACATTTTCTAACCACCCCGAGCCGAGAAAAAGTTACCTTACAAAATTGATAACAACATTATTTCTTGGACACGCAAAATTTTGAAAATAATAAACCAGTTATACAACATTCCAATGTATATTGTGTTAAAATTTGGATTGGATCTGATGACGGGTTTTTGAGATAATAATTCTTAAATGTGACGCATGGTTGAAACACGCTTAAAAAGGGCCTTGTTTGTGTCCCAACTGCAATAAAAAATATTAAAATAAAAATTAAATATTCCAAACCTACATGAACTAACGGAACATAGAACGACGAAAATGATGATGTTATTGGATTTTATGTAGGTCTATTGGTTACTTCACAAAAAAACTTCAAACTCGAGTGCACATAATACTTTGGTCGACAGTAAGTTGTTATTTGTTTTACATGTACTTCCTTTATAAGAAATAAATTTGGCCAAATAAAAACTATATCGCTTACCCTCAAGTATTTAAGTATTTATTTTTAGTGTTGAAAGTTTAAATTTGCTGTCCTGAAAACTTTACAGAATGTGACTTATCCCGTTTTCCCGTGGTATGCCCCCATATCTAAATTATTTTCTTAACTTGTAAAAACTAAATTACAAGGGAAGTTCCGAAAATAAGTTTCGTCATTTATTTCTCAGGAACCCTTTATTGCCAAACTGACATACACCATGGCATCATGAACTATACACCTTGCACTATATTTCGACATAGTCACCACCGACATTAAGGCACTTGTCGTAGCGTGCAATCAGTTTAAAGAAACCGCTCTGGTAAAACTCGGTGCACTGCGATGCAAGGAACTGTCGCACAGCCTGCTCCAGGGTCAGGTTTCTCGGTATCCATCTTGCGGACACTTATCGGTATTATAACCCAACACATCATGGAGCATGTGATGGGCCCGGGCACGACCAATATGCAGTGTGGACGCCACGTCTGCCACCGTTATATGCCTGTCCGCTAACATCATGGCCTGTACTCGAGCAACGATGTTTTCATTCATGGATGTGGAGGAACGCCCACTTCGATCTCCACACTCTGCCGTCCTTCACTGAGCAACACCAGCGACCGACCAATTTTTTTAAGCCTATGGCTTTTGGTGCCGGGAGTGTCCGAGGACATGTTCGGCTCGCCAGTTTGTAGCTGCTTCTATGCGGACACCCATTGGGTGAGCTACAAGTACCGTCACGTGTGGAGTGTTGTCTCGGGAGGAAAGTTTGAATGTAAGGTCGAGGAGTTGGAAGGTAGCGGCTGTGGCCAATAGTTAGGGACCAACCCCGGCATTTGCCTGGAAGGAAGATGGGAAACCACAGAAGACCATCTTCAAGGTTGACGGCGGAGGGATTCGAACCTCCTCGCCTCCTGGATGTGAGTGACTGCCAGCAGCCATGCCGTTACGACCACGGCTAACTCACCCTGTCCATGGATGACTGACACACTAGTCCCACGTGCCCATTCATACCGGATAACAGCAAGCACTTCCATTGGTGACCACGTTGTCAGTACACGTCTGACTGCCATCGTATGATATCGGGCACGCCAGTCTGCTGCTCCTCTCTCTTCTTTGGTGCTCCGCGCATGCGTCATTACCCCTCTGCTGACGCTCCTTCCCCGTTGAGCCTGCCACAGGTGTGGAATTTTGTCACTTGGTGTGCCATCTGCTCGTGCAATAAAATTATGAAACTTCGGGGCAGATGACCTCGTAGCCCCCCCTTAAAACAACAATAACTAACCAACTTACTTTTTGAACTTCCCCCGTAGATCTAATAAGAATGCATATCCGATGGAGCACATGGCTAGAACAACAAAATCAGGCTTCCCCGAGACGTAGAAACTCTATTTAACTGTCAGCTCATGTCATTATGTCAGTAGATAACACCTAGACTTGAATGTCAAATAAATGTTTTTCATGCCTCCGTTGACAGTCCGAAAATTATGGCAGTCAACAGAATTTAAACTATCATAAAATTTCAAAAACAAAAAAACAAAAAAACTAAAAATGCGGTTTAAAATTAGTGTGTAAATCGGCTAATAATATTTTTCTTTCCCTGAAATATTCATGAGTAGGCATGTACTAGGTAGTTTTAAAACTGAAGTTTGTTATTTAAACCAGTGTTTTACTCTCTTACATGTCAGATTTGTTTACCCCTTTAGAAATGAATAAGTGAGATTCGATTGTACTTTATCAGATATTCCATTAGTAAATAACTTTATAGTAGGTTTTCCTTAATAGCACCCTCAAACAAGCGTACATTTTCGATATTTACGGTCTTTATTTTGTGTCAGCACAACCCCTCGACTGACGTTATTCCTCTCATGACTTACGATCTCGTGACTTGAACTTGAGTTATAAGTTGTTTTTATATTCGCCTCGTGCTCTACACGCATTAAGAAGATCTGCTGCTGTTTAACGGTCGGCTGAACCATGTCTCACGTCGTCTCTGGCGTCTCAGCTTTCTCCAGACAAAGGCGCCGAGCGTCAATAAGCTGCAGTCGCACACCTTCAAGAAGCAATTGGCCGACTCTTACTTCCCTGCAAATGACAGACAGACGATCGCATGTCGTTAGGGTCACATAACTAAAGGAATTGGCCGACTCGTCTGATGATCATATGACGTCAGTGTCACGTAACTAAAGGAATTGAACTTCGTAAATTTCATTCTATCTCCTCTCTCCACTCATGTTTCCGTCTCAAAAAGTGTTACCGGAGATGTCAAAGTGTATCATTGGGAGTAAAAGATCTCGTCTTTCATTCGATGGAGAAACATAAAGGATAAAGCTTAAGAAGAGTTCAGCAATTTTCTGAATAGAGTGTGTTAGAAAATTAGTCCATGTATTATTATACAAAACAATACTTCAGTCTTGAAGTAGTAATAACAATTCACGTGGTTAGAACAAAAGGAGATTGTCTCGAGGTGTAAAACACTGATTAAGTATCAACCTATATCATGGTCGAAACCTCTTTATGTCATTATACCACCAGACACCAACTAGACTTGGACGTCAAACCGACGTATTGTATGTTTTTAGTTTTAAAATGTGGACTGTAATAACTAAAATATTATTAAACTACAGCATTGTTCGATCAACCATCACTTTAAAACCCTGATATATACGATGTCGCTACTGATAAGGGTATATTTTGTAGGACATACAACTATGGGCTTGCTTGTAAGCAGTAATGGAGGGGCTGAGACTACGTTAGAAACTGGACTTAAGGCTTGGGGCACAAGACCCCGTGGACTTAGTGGTGTGACATCAATGGCCACATTTGACAACTCTCGTCTAGAGCTCCGTGAAGATCACCTTTTTCCTCGGTAAAAATAAGTTACATAACATTAAAAGTTGTTCTTTCTACAGTATATCGTTCAGTATTTATACCGACCTTGCTTTGTGGAAGTGAGAGCTGGGTAGATTCAGGGTATCTGATACATAAGTTAGAGGTAACTGATATGAGTGTAGTATAATGATTGCTGGGGCAAATAGAATGGCAAGACGGTACTCATAATGAAGAGATAAAGGCTAAGTTAGAAATGAACACGCTAGATGAAGTTTCTCATATGAGCCGACTTAAATAGTGGGGTCATGTGATGAGAATGAGAGATTACCTTACAAGGGAAGTATCAGGTAAGACAGCTCGAAACCTATCTTGAAACTTTGTGGACGCAATTGTTGTACTATAAGAGGACAACGTGCGTTAAATCAGCTGCCAGATTGAACTGCAAGGCTCCGAAATCGTACCAGACGTCCTGATACGCAGGCATGACGGATGGAGGACCGGGATATCCCTGTGGCTCTCGGAGTAGTGGCGAGGCGGGACGTATATGCTGACTGGATCGTGCGGCTCTTTCCCACTGGCCTTGAGTGCTTGGGCGGTCAGGGCTGTCCATTCCAACATGTACGATACTCGCTACCTCCCATTGATTAATATGAGAGATTCGCCACATGATTTCGGAGCATTGCGGTTCAATCTGGCAGCTGATTTACCGCACGTTTTCCTCTTGCAGTACAGCGATTGCGTTCACAAAGTTTCAAGGTTTCGACCTGTCTTACCTGTACTTCCCTTGTTAGAGGTTAATGCGTTCGGCTGTAGGGGGTAAGAGAAGCAGAGGTAGACCTAGGAGGCGATGGTTAGATTCTGTGATGAATGATCTCAAAGTGAGACGTGTAGAAGGAGAGGAGGCTGCAGTGCTAACTGCTAATAGGGCATCATGGTGGCGACTTGTTCGCAAACGGCTTGCAGACTAGACTGAACGCTGAAAGGAAAATCAGTCTCAAATGAAAATGAAAGTATGTATGTTTCTACAGTAGGCCTATTACAAACACATTGTATAGATTGGCTGTGACACTAACACCCGTCATTTTATCATAAATAATAGCATTTAATTGGATACAAAATACTATTTAAGCGTTTCACATTAACTTTCGTTCGTGAACAATGGAGATTAAGGAGAACCAGTATAATCTTATCATTTCCATCTATAGCACGCACTCACAAAATGTTTTCTAGTTTTGGTAGTTTGGAATGTGGAGGAATATACTTGGCGTGCGTAACATCTTTAACGTTTCACTGTTGCGTGCCTAGATGTTATAGGACTCTCCCTCCAACACGCTCTGAGTGGACGAAACCAACCCTGATTCCTACCACCACAATAAACACACACAGTTTCGGTTGTTTTCAATATTAACAAGTAGTTCCGTGAAGAACTATACAGCCTATTTTCATATATCCTACTTAAGTTAATTGCCACTATCAACATACACACTTTCTGTTTGATTGCTGTAATAGATTCGTAGATATTGAGAACCGACTAAATATTTCGGATGGTCGCCATGGTGGATTTTATATATGTAGGTCCTAGAGTTATGTACTGTTACATGCAGATTATTGTGAACGTGTAGTATTCAAACTTCAATCGCATAATTAGGACACAAGAAAAAACAAGGAGATTTTAAAATTTTGCACAGCTGCCATCTTGAGGTTATGGAAACAATTGAAATAAATTAGATGCCAGTGGATTAACATTCGTATAAGGATTTACTGTACCAAGTTTCACTGCACGCGGATGGTTAAATTGCGAGAAACGTCCATGTGAATATTTATAATTCACGTCACCGCCATGTTGGATTTGTGATCACCAGGTTATTTAAAGTCCTATAGGTGAACTTAAGTTCATAGCCCCTATGAACATTAAAAAATGCAGTTTGATTGCTAAAATAGATTCGTAGATATTCAGTATCGTCTAAATATTTCGGATGGTCGCCATGTTGGATTGTTAAATGTATAGGCCATAGAGTCATGTAACATTAAAGGAAAATTATTGCGTAGGTTCATTATTCAAACTTTCACTTCGATCGCATGGCTACATCACAAGAAATAAAAACTTAATTTTAAAATTCGCACTGCCGCCATCTTGATATTATGTAAACAATTGAACTAAATTAGATACCAGTGGATTACAATGTGTATAAATATTTCCTGTACCAGGTTTCAGTGCGCTTGGAACATTAAATCGCGAGAAAGGTCTATTTAAAATTTTCAAATTCGCTTGGCCGCCATGTTCGTTTTGTAGTTAACGGGTTTTTGAAAGTCTTATAGATGGACTTCCAGTAGTGCCCTTTACCTCCGTACAAAATTTTAGGGAGATACCGCTAATAGTTTCAGAGATATAGAATGCCGGTGAAATATTTCGCACATCCGCCATCTTGTGATTATGTGAAAAATTGAACGAAGTTAGATGTCGGTGCATTACAATGTATATAAACATATACTGTACCAAGTTTCATTGCGGTCGGTTGGTCAAATCGCGGGAAACGTCTATTTAAAAGTCGCAAATTCGTTTGGCCTCCATGTTGGTTTTGTAGTTACCAGGTTTTCAAAAGTCACATAAGTGAACTTCTAGTAGTTCCCTCTATCACATTAGAAAATGTCAGGGTAATATCGGTAATAGTTTCGGAGATATTGAATGCTGGTGAAATATTTCGCACAGCCGCCATGTTGGATTGGTGAGTCGTAACAAAATTTGAAGGGCACGGTCGAGGTCGCCGGGAATAGTGCTATGAACTTTCCGAGTTTCATTGAAATCGCTCCTGCCGTTTAGATTTTATTAGGGGGACACACACACACGAATCACACACACACACACACACACACACACACGCACACACACACGGACAAAAGGTGATCTCATAAGCCTATTTTTTCAAAATTGAAAATAGGCTAAAAATGCCAAATATTCAAAAGTTTGGTGCTTTTCAGTCGGTCAACACGAATGTACCCAAAAAAAGAGCTGGGTTGTGCCCTAATCCTGAAATAAATTACATGAGATTAATAAATACACTAGGATGACCAGTTTCGATCGTCAAACGATCATCATCAGATCCATTACTCTTAGGCTATAACATCTATGTTTAGAATACACGTGCAAAATATTTACAATATGTACAATTATTTAGTTGCAGTATTGGTAATGCAACTGCCGGTGTATGCTAATTGTAGTATATCTAATGTTAGTTGAAATGCTAAAATGGTGATAAAAATCCGGAGTTTGTCTGTTTTGGGTGATTATATGGTTATATGGTTTGGCTGAGAACGAACCTTAGTAATCTCACAATCTCTTCAGTTTCTTTTGCCGAGTTGTTGGATTTTAAGTTGTTTTCGATAGTGTTGATTGCATCAATAATAGGAATGTTGGTCTACATGTTAGTTACTTCGAAAGATACAAGCCTCAAGCTAGGCTTCATTTGTAGGGTGTTCAATGCTGTTACTAATTCCGTTGTGTTCTTTACAGAGATGTTTTTGTCGTTGGAAAGGCGGTGTTTGAAGATTTTTAGTAACTCTTTGCTGATTTTGTAATTAGGAGCATTTCTACAATTGACTATTGGTCTCATTGGGCACTCCTTTTTGTGTATTTTAGGTTATCCCCCCAATGACGGTATTTTCGGGTTCATGTTTATTAGTTTTGATTTTTCAGCATGGGTCAATATGTATTCTGTTTCTTTTAATGCACTTTTTATTGGTTTTTGGAATTTGTTGGTGGGGTCAGCCAAAACGTGTTTCAATTCGACAATAAACTGTACACACAAACAGAAGGCCTAGCGATGGGGTCACCACTAACCGGACTAATCACTGACATCTTCGTTAATGCACTAGAAAATGAGTTCCTAGAAAAGAGTTCAACAAAGGGAATAGTAATATGGAAAAGATACGTAGATGATGTAATCTTCATCTACGATACTGAACTAACAAGCGAAGAAACAATTCTCCAATCCATTAATAGCCTACACCATTCAATCAAATTCACTAAGGAATCCGAAACAGACCTAAAAATAAATTATCCCGACATAACTATTGAACGTAAAGATAACGAACTGTCATATTCCATATTCCGGAAAGCCACACAAACCTCGCATACAATCGATAATCAATCTAATCACCCCAGTACGCACAAATTAGCGGGTTTCAACTCAATGGAGCACAGGGCTTTAAACATACCCATGCCAAAAGACAACTATAATAAGGAAATAACAACCATTAAGCAAATAGTAAAAGAAAACAATTTCCCGCCAAGAAAAATAGACCAAATTATAGCCAAACATAAAAATAAAGATAAAACGATTCCCAAACCGGACAGTAATGAGAAAAAATTTGCGTGCTTCAACTATGTGAATACGAACACATATAAAATCACTAATCTTTTCAAAAAGCAAGGCATAAAAATAGCATTCACAACGAACATTACGACCGGGAGGCACTTGCAAAATAGTAATCTAAATGAACAAGACCCGTATTCAAAGTCAGGGGTATATTCTATTACATGCCAAAACACTGGTTGTCAAGCTAATTACATTGGACAGAGTGGATGACGAGTAGACACGCGTTATAATGAACATAGAAATGCGATAAGATACGGAACACATTCAGCCGTATGCGAACATATGTGTGACACGGGGCACAGCTTTACTAAAATCGAGATAGACCTAAAAATAATTCATCACGAATCGAAAGGCAGAGCTCTCGACATAAATGAAGCAATCGAGATTCACCTAGCCAAACGAAACAATCCCAACAATCTAAATTAACACACTTTTATGGAGAGTTCACCCCTTTTCACTCTACTAAAAAAAACACCCTGTCGGAAACAAGACACAACTTAGCGATACAGCCAAGCTAGATAAAAAGGGGGGGGGGATAACGGTGGTTATAGGTAAATGTTATCTGGATCAGGTGTACTATGTACTTTTTTCTGCAATAAACCTAGGTATTAAAGGTGCCGGGACGTCTTCAATAGACCGTGCACCGCTTAGTTGAATGGCTTTTTAGTCCACGCGTGGCGAAGACAGTTCCACGGTCTTTAATAGTTGTAGATCTTCCTCTATTCAATAACATACATTCTTATCTAGACTTGGCAACGTCACACAAATAAACATTGCACTGACCTCTGAAACCACATAGGAACAAAAGGGGGGGAGAAAGGGAAAAAACAGTTTCGTCCAGTTAACACCCGGGGTTAGTCGACCAAAACTGGTGCCAGAGTGAACACGAAACTGCTACAAGTTCCAGTAAGGAAGACAAACCGGATAAGTATCAGCCTGTATTATTACAGTATAACCATAGTTGATTTTGCATAACCATATAATCATCCCAAACAGACAAACTCCGGATTTTTATCACCATTTTAGCATTTCACCTAACATTAGATATACTACAATTAGCATACACCGACAGTTGCATTACCAATACTGCAACTAAATAATTGTACATATTGTAAATATTTTTCACCTGTATTCTCAAACATAAATGTTATAGCCTAAGTGTAATGGATCTGATGATGATCGCTTGACGATCGAAACTGGTCATCCTAGTGTATTTATTAATCTCATGTAATTTATTTCAGGATTAGGGCACAACCCAGCTCTTTTGTGGGTACATTCGTGTTGACCGACTGAAAAGCACCAAACTTTTGTTTAGTTAGGCAACACTGAAAAATGGCTTCAAACCTCACAATGCCAGATATTCAATATGTAGCACGTTCATGATTAGTGATGAGTTGTTACTTAGATCCGAAAATAATTCTTCTTCTTTTCTCTTGTCTTCTTTTTCTCAGCCTTTTCTCGCGTCACGTAGGATCAGCGTTACTTTGCTGAATTCTTCTCTTCCATAGATGAGTGTCCCTTGCATCCTCCCTCTTCCATCCGTTTTCTCTGAGGTCCCCTGCAGCCTTGTCTTTCCACTCCATTTTGGTCCCTCAATTTCCAGATTTCCAACTCTCTTCCCCACGTGTTCTCCAGCCCATACCATCGAAGCCTACCCTCTTCGACCTTCTTTCCAAAGTTCCCACTTTAACTGCTCCTCTGATGTAATCATTCCTTATTCAATCCTTTCTTTCCTTTCTATCCTCACCACATACTGTATTTGTAGAGCTTCCCTTTCAGCCTGCAGCTGAACTCCTCATCACTCAGTACCTACTCATGTTCATCCAGTTCATTCAACCACTGTTTACTCTGTGCTCTATTTCACCCTCCAGTCCCCCGTCACTTTGCACACTTCCTGTCCTGCTCTTCTTCCTGCTGGTTGATATGGAAATCTTGTTCTTCCCTCGTACACATACACTCTGTCGAAAATAGTTTTCCAATAAATGGTACAAAACTTTCACATGGTGTATACGATGCAAACTTTCAAGAAATGTTCCTAACATATTTCTGTGTTTCAGTGCCTCGTACGATTTTTCGAGGTGGGTGTGGCTTAGGGCTCTCATCTATTCTTAAAAGAGTTCATGTCTCGCAATTACTTTTAGCTTAGAATGCATTCATACATGTTCTTATTATATGGTTGTCTTAACCCTTCCGAGGAAGCTTATGCTAAAAGTGCCGCCATGGACAAATGTATTTGTTCGATTTTCATTATTTTTAAAATGACTATTTCCAGCAACACATTGCTAAAAATGTTTTTTTTATTGCTTTCGATTTGCTATCAATGTCATAGCCAAGACAGCTCGGAAATCTTCCTTTCTCTGAATACATCGATGTGCTTAAATTCTTTGGACATGTTGCACTCAGCTGACTTCCCGTCCCTATATCTTATGAAGACGTATTTGTGTACGTTCTTGCTCGGAGATAATTAAGATACATTGTGATAAATATGGCAGGTTTTAACAAAATATGATAGTTGGATTATTTAGGCTACTAAAATTATATTAAATTTCCAATTAACAAATTAAAAGTGTTTTAGTGAAACAAATAAAACAAAGTAATGCATTAATTATGTATCATCTACTACGGTTAAACACATTTACCTGCTACGGAAAGAAACATTCTATCTTACAGCTACAGTTAGGAGATAACTTTTTTAATGATTTTTAATCCCAATAAACTTGACTTGGCATTAACATAACCACTCATAATAGCATCAAAAGGGCTAATTTAATCTGCGAACCCCACTGTATAAACTACAGTATGCTCTACCTTCACCCTAGATTCTCCGCTATTATTCGTTCCTGATTCTATATCTCTTACTTAAAAATATCCCAGGTTTGATCTGCACCACACAGGCCTGCGTTAGTTTCTCTTCACCCCACGGCGTGCACCACACCCGTACGGGTAACTGCAGCAAGTCCAGAGACCGTAGGTTAGAATCCAGGTGCCGACAGCGGCTATACTGATTGTGCTTTATCCCCGGGATTTTCCACACTCCCTCTAGACAAATTAACAACAGTTTCTCTTCGTCTCTAAACGTGAATCCATTGTTCCTCTAGGCAATCTGTCCTTATCCATTAGTATCACTTGATCCACCCTTCCTGGTCTACGCATACGAAGAGTTCTTCATTACATACGTTGTTTATATCCCTCCATCAGGGTGCCTTCTTGCCAATTTGCCGCCCAACAGTATGAGCAATCATTCTGGCTAATTTCAATTTATTTTACTTGAATTATTTTTCTTTTATTTAAATGTATTTGATTTGAACTAAATTTAATTTAATTTAAATTATTTGAAATTATTTTATTATTATTATATTTTTATTTTATTTTATATTCCTACGTGCTAATTTAATTCAAATTAATTTAATTTAATCTAATTTCATTTAATTTCATCGGTTAAGAATGATATATCACGAATAAACCTAGCCTTCACCCTCATATAGTAGAAAAAATGAAAATACACAGCCAGTCTCCGACCGGGTCAGGAATGGAATGAATGAAGCCCCTATCTAGCGGCGAGGATATGAACTGTGCCGGCTGCCGAGGCCTGACGCACTCCTCTGGGGCAATGATTAAATGAATGACAGATAAAATGAAATGATAGTGGAGAGTGTTGCTGGAATGAAATTTTGACAGGGAAAACCGGAGTACCCGGAGAAAAACCTGTCTGCCTCCGTTTTGTCCAGCACAGATCTCACATGGAGTGACCGGGATTTGAACCACGGACCCAGCGGTGAGAGGCTGGCGTGCTGCCGCCTAAGCCACGGAGGCTCACCTCATATAGCAGAGCTGGTCAGAATATTGATGCTACTTCCTTTTGGCATAACACACAAGGAAAATTAAAATGTATTAATTCTCGAAATTTACCTATCCTTTTATTTGACTAAGGAGGCTTTTCATCTATTAGATTGTGAATTGAAAAAAAGAACCACAATCCATGCATATGGAATGTAGAGAGTTAAAATGTATCTTAAACATTTATTTATATATCTACAGGGTGGGTTAGATATAGCTCCCTAGTTTTAAATGTCATAGGCTACGTTTTTTTGGTAAAGAATATTTTCACACGGAACAAGTTGTGGTTGGTTCTCAGAACCATGATAATGTGTGTACCACACTATAATTTCACGCTCTTGCGTTGTCGCCCAAACTACGTAAACGTGCAGAAATTTCATCAATTGACTTCTGCAGGAAATCCTGAGGTACATTTCCAAGGACATCTAGGATTTTCTCCTCTAATTCGTCCAGAGTGCGTGGTTTTGTTTTCTTGTTTGGCCCAACCCCACGAAAAGAAGTCATAAGGGGTAGGGTACGGACTTCTAGCAGGCCATTCATGCGCTCGACGCCGTCCTAGCCAATCGTTATGCCATGACAGCATAATTTCCCCATATTCAGTTCGTCTGTGCCGATCCTCCAACGATAACTCCTGAACATAATGGGGTTCCCTGCGTCTCAAGACAAGGTCCTTCTTTAACACAACACGCACAGTATGCCTGCTGATTCCACTCTCACGAGATGCCTGGCGTGTTGTTTTACCAGGATTGCGAGTGATTAACTCCCTCACTGCCGCTAAATTTTCTGGAGATCGCGCTACCGAAGGTCGTCCGCTTTTTGGTTTATCCACAACTGACTCAGTAGTCATTAGTCTGCTGTGACTATTCCTAATGGTTTTAGCATCAAGTGTGCCAATGAGGACAATAAACACCTCGGGGCAGATGACCTCGTAGTTCCACCCCTTAAAACAACAATAATAATAATAATATCGTAATAATAATATCGTATGGCCTCGGTTGCCGGGTGCAAGCTTTGTTATTTGACACCCAGAGGGTAGCTTGCATGTCGAATTTCGTTGTTCCTTGACTATGAAAGTCAAGGAGGTGAGATGTTAGATATCTAACCTCCTTGAACTCTATAGCGCTTTCTAGTAGAGAAATGAGGAACTTTGTGTTGGCGGAAACTCCCGAGATTAATTTTGCCATTATGAACTCGGCCTACTGAATTCAAATGGGTTCTTTGACATGCCAACATCGTATGACATGCGTATCGTATTTTTGCCGCCTTTCAAAAATCACTTACCACGGCCAGGAGCGAACCTGCAATCTTGGGGTTAGTAGACCGACACGATATCCACTCACCCACCGTGGCAAGCTAAAACAACAATAACTAACATAACTAATGAACATCTCGCCGTCATCGCTGAGGGCTACAGATCGTCACATTTCAAGCGCGATGCAACCTGGGCGCGCTCTTTTACAGTCAACCGTCCTGCCACCTCGTCGTTCTCAGGGTATTCTCAGGGATATCGTAACAAAACAATTTCCGTTAATAAATACCAACAATTATTGTAAAACTTATGGACATTTAAAACTAGGGAACTAAATCTATCATACCCTGTAGCTAGCCAATCTATCTATTCATTTTTCTTGTTTCGTTTCACCCTCTTTGAAGTACGTTAACTCAATCATTTCTCTGTGTATTGTTCTTTCCTTAATGCCCAGTATCTCTTCATTCTTTCTTATCTTCCTTTCCTCTCTTCTTCCGAAATGATGGGTTTGGATTTTAGTGTAGAACCTTATATTTTCGTGTTTTGTAATTATTTTAGATATTTGGTTCAGTAGGGAATTTTCTGTAATTCTTAATTCTACTAGGTCTTTTTCAGTTTCTTTAAAACCATGTGAGTTTTGTTTTGCGGTTATGGAAGAAATCAAAGATTTGTTTGGTTAATCTATTCGAGTTCATTCTGAGAAGATGACCGTATTAATTTATTCTCCTTTTTCGCATAATATCTGAGACTTTTAATTTTCTTGTAGAGTCTCATTCTTGATGTGTATTGTCTTATCATCCTGAAAGTTTAGTCCTCTGATTCTTCTTAAAATTTTCCTGAGTTTCTCCATCTGGCCTTTCAAATTCATGTTTGGAGTTTCAGCTGCGTACAATGCTTCTGGTTAATCCCTGTCTTACAATGATTAATTTTGGAACCCTATGAAAGGAATTTTTTTGTTGTTTAATTATTTATTTATTTTATTATTTATTTATCTGACTAGCAAAAGTAATTAAATAAAATAAATAGCCATCCTGATTCGATAGCCCACTCTGGTGGACGAAAGTGGTTGCTTCCACACGCTCGTCGCAGAGTTTACACAATGAACTAACACTCGAGAAAATAGTTATACAAGAGCGATGGCGCTGCTAATACAAGGGAACATAAAGTGGAAGTTGCGAGGTGATGTAGAGCACGAAACTTTAGCTCTTGTTCAAGCAAGCTTCCCTAATCACACTCCAACAGCCTCGAGCACCAAGATCACGTTCCGCCTGTTATTCTTCAATTGTTTTCTCGACGTCACTGTGACTGCCGCGGGCGTACAGGATTGATCCAGCATGCATTATTCAAGTTTATATACGACCATAGTAGAATGTTAACAGTGAATGTTTAAAGATGATCATTGCATCAGGAAGCTCTATGAAACTCACGGAATTTTGTTGTCTACAGCCGTAGCAATAGTTATTTAGGCCTGGTTTCAGAGTCACATCTTAGGTTCACGCTGGGCTTAAGCCCGACTTTAAGTGAAGTTTGAGTTCACAAAATATTGGGAATCTACGGTTTAAGCTTCATTTAAGGTATTCATATACGTTTTTATTGTATCCTGCTTATGTCAGTAGCCTCTATCAACATACAAAACTTTAGTTTTATTGCTGTAGTAGATTCGTAGATATCGAGAACCGTCTAAATATTTCGGATGGTCACCATGTTGGATTTTTATATATGTAGACCATAGAGTTATGTACTATTACATGAAGATTATTGTGTAGGTGTATTATTCAAACTTCAATCGCATGATTAGGACACAAGAAATAGAAACGAGATTGTAAAATTTCGCAAAGCCGCCATCATGTGGTTAGAAAAACAATTGAAATACATTAAACGTCAGTGGACTGAATATTTTCTAAGCATTTACCGTACCAAGTTTCACTGCGCTAAATTCTAGTGTGTAGCCAAATGTGTAGGTTATTTGGTTAGAAACGCTCTATCAACTGTTTAGAACTCTATTTCAGTGCATTTTAATAGTAACGAAAGAAAGAAGGTGTATTGTTTCTTTAGTTAGTTAATTAGTTAGTTACTGTTGTTTTAAGGGAAACAACAGCGAGGTCATCTACCCCTATATTCTTATTTGATTGTAAGTGGTAGTAATCTTTATTTATTTCTTTTTCAACTTAACATCACTTGTCACATGGAATGGGAAGAAAATGGAACTTATTCTAAGCATGAAATTACATGGATTGCGAACAATGTTACAGGTGTTTAAGACGACAGAGAGTGTTTGCAACAAGTGTGCGATTCCTTTTTCCACTCCAAATTTTTGGAGATTCTCTAAAAGCTTCTTTTGTATTATTAGTTATTATTATTATTCTCTTCTTATCATTAGGGCCACTAAGGACCGCGATATCTCAACTGGTTGCCTCTTGCGGACCCACCAGCTTCTTATCCTTTAGGAGAATGTCCCACTTACGTTCTCGTGTCCCATAAGAAATGAATCATCATTAAGCTATGATTAATATTATTATTATTATTATTAGACTATTATTATTATTATTATTATAGACTCAGGCGAGCCGAACATGTCATCGCACACTCCCGGCATTAAAAGCCATACGATAAATAAAATAAATAAATAAATAAATAATAATAATAATTATTATTATTATTATTATTATTATTATTTGACGAACATGTCACTAGCTTCTGAATGAGTAAACAACAATGTGTTATGATACATCGAAGGGTACTGTAATGTAATGACGACGTTATATCATGACTACATGCTCTGTCAAACATTGTCAAAACCCTGAGTACGTTATTTAATAATACTGTATTTAATTCAATATCGAGTAATTTATTTACAAGAAACAAAATCTTGTAATCAATGGTGGGACAGAGATACTAGACTACCGCCGTGCTGGATGCAGGTTGGTGTCAGACGCCGGGCGCCGCTTGCGTGTGACGACGGTGCGCCTTGCCACCCTCCTGCTTGAAGACACAAAGACGACACAATCAGACAATCGTCAGCTGGAGCGACGTAGAGACATGGAGCCACTGTACTGAATACGTCAGCAGACCGATCAGTATTTAGCATGAGCTATCGAAAGCGACCTGAATAAGTA
Source organism: Meconema thalassinum (assembly GCA_946902985.2). Taxonomy (NCBI): domain Eukaryota; kingdom Metazoa; phylum Arthropoda; class Insecta; order Orthoptera; family Tettigoniidae; genus Meconema; species Meconema thalassinum. The sequence goes on along the minus strand of OX336388.2, from coordinate 2,053,085,176 downwards.
ACAATATCTCCACAAAATATACTGGCAAATAAATGTCTTCATTTTATAATTAACGAATCTTACGGTCATACTTCAGAACGGGAAAATACATGGGAACCATTTCAGAATATAGCACTGGGTTACATTTCTTGACAGAAGAATGCTATACAGTAGGTAACATAGCAACATTATGTAATAACACTCGAACATTCAATTGCTGATATGCTGGCCGTCAAGTATGTGATTTGTCTGAATGACAATTCTCAAAATACGGTACTTTAATTGTCTAAATTACTTTCTGTAAAACAATGGAAATACCTACAGAGGAGAATCGGCTAACTAAAGCAGCGCTGCTCAGCGGAGACAATGAATATTAACCTAGTGATAACAATAACATTTCTATTCGTTATGCTGATATAGGCTACCGGCTGCTGTATTTCCAGTCACAAAATATATACTCTTCATTAAACAAACGAAGGAAGATGTGGGTTTGAACCCCACCGTCAGCCGTATTTGAAATGGTTTTCTGTGGTGTTCCATTTCCAACTCCAGGTAAAGGCTGAGACGGTACCTTATAACAGGCCACGGTCTCTTCCTTCCAATCCTTGTCCATTTTGATTCACCTTCATCCATTTCATCTTACATTAACTCCTCTCATCAGGTTGACGCCAGAAACGGTATCGAACCCACTCAGTTCATGAAAGTTCTTTCTTCGCGGGGCCGATAACCTAGATGTTAGGCCCCTTAAAACAGCAATTATCATCATTATTATCAAAGTTCTTCGCATCTCATCCCCTCAAACATACCAAGGTACATTAAACGAACGGCAGAAGATACCGAAGACTTCGCCACATTTTCGCATAGTCCGTCCTACTCAAGTGGAGGTAATTTATGCGGTACTATATTGTCGAATCAAATAAAGTGAAGTTAAGAAGAGATAGGTTGGTAGGACACATCCAAGACACCCAGGAATAGCAAAGTTAGTTAGGGAAGGATCAAGGACAAGAACTGTAGGGGTAGCCTAAGGTTAGAATATGTTAAAAAGATAGCCTTGGATGTAGAGTATGGTAGCTATGTAGAGATTAAACGATTAGCTCAGGACAGGGAAGCATGGAGGGCTGCATCAAACCAATCAAAAGACTGAAGACTCAAACAACAACAACAACAACAACAACAACGAAGATAGGTTGCAATTTGCCATTAATTTAATGTCTCCAGTTTGTCTCTTCGCTGTGATTCTGTTTCGTATTCATACCAATGGAAGTCCATGAGTGTTGTTATCGGAGCACGAAAGAATCAAGTTAACCTCTTCAACGCATTTCAAATATGGAAACTACCTCATCCATACAATTGATGGTCTCATTCGCTATGGGAACGTGAATTTTCAAATGAATCGAATACTAAGTATTTTGGCAAAAATGACAACACTAGTGGCGTGGATCTATTGGAAAACGAATGTTTTGCTGAACTGAAACATAGCAATTACGCTTACAATCAGGCGCGTAAACAAATGCAGCCTGCTATTTCTACAATGTAATAGAAATGGGGTTGGCCAACCGGGTTATAGAACTCTCATTCCACACTTTCAACGAAATACGTTGAAATGATAAACGCTGCGACAAATACTGCGCAACACTCTCTCTACCAGATGAACTGTATTTACAGGATATATATTCAAGCGCAATGCACCACTGACCTGTCTGTGGTCCGAAAAGCTCTAAGCGTTTTCGTTGCTGGAAAAAAAGATTTTTATGAAAATATGCATTGATTGTAGGCCTAAGAAAAGCCCTCTATCACATTGTAAGATCAAAGATTGCTGCGGCTCTTAAAATTGAAGGTAAGATCACCTAGTTGTTACGTCCCTTAAAAGATAAATTCATCTAAAAACTGAAGACTGGGAAGCTCGTTTTTGTTTTCATTCGATCTTTCTGACATGTAACCTACTCCAGTTTGTAACAATATACTGTACCTTTTTAAATTGTATAATTTCGCTCATTTTCAGCAGCAAATCCGTCTCATGAGGCAGAACAGAGAAGCGGTGTGTTCAGTTCCCTCCTCAGTCATCATATAAGTAGTTCTCGTGGTTTCCCAATTCTACTCGAGGCAAATACCGGGTTGATTTCTAACTTAAGGCCACCACTGCCTTCTTCCCAATCCTCGCCTCGGTTACAAGTACACACACTACTACAGACACGAAGTAACACCGGTTATCAGACAAATTCTTCACACACCCAAGTACACGCGGCTGAAATGACAACGATGCCCAGCCCCTAAATGAAACAACAACAAAAAAATATGGATTAGTGGAATATTGAATGTCCACATCAGAATTGTCCTAATCGTTTTTGTTATTGTATGATAAACTTTCAACACGCCTTGTTGATCCATTATTGGTAACAATTCCCAGCCTTCAATTTTAAGAGCAGCAACCATTTCAGTTCCTATAATAATGGTGGTTGGCATTTCTTAGGAGCGCTTCACGTACACATTGTCCCAAGACGTGTCTCAGTGCTTTCTCTCCGGGCAGCCATCTGGACTGGCTCTAACCCTGGAATCATTTCCTAACATGTGACCCGCTCTAAGACACTCATTAGATACCCACTTGTTGCCATCCGTAACTTCAATAACAGCTCAACTCCCTTCCCTCCTGCAAACAACGATTTCCGCATTTAAAATTTACAATTTTGTAGTTTTTGTCGGAATATTTTAACTATTGTTTTCGTTATTTCAATCGGAGGAGACAAATTACAGCAGCCACATGAAGTTTATAATTCACTTCCCAGCAGTGTGAAGTTACTGATTTGAGCATTATCAGATCTCACAAGTGTTGTACAGATATTGCAATGCTGAAGAATACATTCCCAAGAGGCCTTCATCAAATCCAAATCTCTAAACTTTTAAGTTCAATAAAGCATTCTGTTATGAATGAACTTTCCCATAGTGCATATAAGGCAAAATTAAAGAAGTTGATTAAAATGTAGATTCTCAATTCAAATTGAACCAATCCACTATTTCCCTGTTCTTGGACACTTGACTTGGCGATATAATGTTATCCTATGACCACCATCGACAATGTACGCTTGTTTTACCCTACTGTCGACCAAAATATTATGTGCACTCGAGTTTGAAGGTTGTTTGTGAAGTAACCAATAGACCTACATAAAATCCAATAACATCATCATTATCGTCGTTCTATTTTACGTTAGTTCATGTAGGTTTGGAATTTTAATTTATAATTTAATATTTTTATCGCAGTTGAAACACAACAAGTGCCCGTTTTTAAGAGTGTTTCAACCATGCGTCACATTTAAGAATTATTATCTCACAAACCCGTCATCAGATCGAATCAAAATTTTAACACCATATACATTGGAATATTCTATAACTGGTTTATTAATTTCAAAATTTTGTGTGCTCAAAATCGAAAGTTGTTATCGTTTTTGTAAGGTAACTTTTTCTCGGCTCGGGGTCGTTAGAAAATATAGTTCTTGGTTGCGTTGTAATCCTTATACATCAAAACGTTATACTGTATGACTGTGAAATACGTAAATTAATTCACTTATTTTATATTGGTTTGTATTTGTACGGGGAATTAAGACATGGTTCACCAGCTAGCCGCTCCGGGAAATGCTGTAACATACCGACAGCATACAGATGATATTTTGAGAGAGTCTACTGATATTCACCTCCAGTATTCATATGCCTGTCCCAGTTTCCAAATACTCTTTACGTAGAAGGACGCAGGTTTCTGATAAATCCGCTCTTTCACGGCATCAAGAGTGATTTCACCATCAACCAGCATCCTTTGTCGTGAAGGTTATATGGAAATTTGTTCAGTGCCTGAACAGTGGAGGTGAATATCTGTAGATTCCCTCGAAGTGTCATTTGTATCTTGTCATTGTGATATAATAAATATTATAATTGTAATTATTGTGGTGTGTTTTTGCAAGACATCAGTGTCTTGTTTGTTTTGTTAGAACATCTCATATAATATAATATGCATATGATAAAATATGTTGAGCAATTGGATCTATCTAAAGTAACAGTAGAAATCCTAGTGAGGTATATCTTCTCGTTTCCTTATAATGACAGTCTTATGCCTCTTGAAGGAACGTTGGAAATAACTAAGCTACTGTACTTCTCATTATCATCCTTATGTTTGATACTACTCGAATGGTTCCTCCGTCACACATACTTCCCCATTTAATAGAGACGCTAAGGGAGTTAACAGATAGCATTTGCAATGAACGTGAAATATAAAACCCGTAGTCATCGTAGAAGAGGGCGTAAGATATGCATACCTTATTTATTCCTTCATTGTTTAAATTATATGTGGGAAAGTATCCTAGAAATCTGTTGGCACTTAAATGGACAATTATATTACTTATGAATACATTATAGACCTTTCATCCAGTGCCACTACCCACAAGGGAAGGAGACATAATTATGTAGAATGTTAGTGAGGTTAGCCTACAACAGTCTCTTTGTTCTTAAATTAGGGTGCGGAAACTGATTAGAACTATTTCCCAATACTTAGCTTCTCTATAACTGGTGTGTTAGCCATTAAACTACCACAACGAATGAATAGTAAAGTATGACGACTTCTGTAGAATATTAATAAACTATCATTTTCCTGTCCCGGGGAGTTACAGCCTAAAGGGATAAAAGTATAACAATATTAATTGTATGAATGTGTCTGTCACAGATATTGTACAACAATTACACCCATTTCCAAGGAAACAAGATATTTTTGCTACCTCAAAAAACTTCTAAATTTGAAAATTCTAATAATACCCATTTTCATTCATTTTTTCAAAATTTTCCCTTATTCTGGTATGATTTTTGCCGTTTTCTCCGCATCTCTTAAGTACATAGGAATGTTTTGACTTTCTTATTTAAAATTCCTTGCTAAACCTCCAGTTAGCTCCATTCATACCAGTGGAGCTTCGTCTTTCTATAAAAAAAAAAATATAAAAAGAATTTGTTCATGTTATCCTTTTGGGGGTTATGTCGTGTGAAAAGTATTAATATAATGTAATAACTTGCACGCTTCGTGAGAGACAGTGCTTCCGTTTACAATGGAACATAATGAGGCCAAAAATATGGGTCAATGAGCGTAATTGGTTAGGCAGCTTGGTAGGCCTAGACTCTTCGTGGGCCGTAGTGTTCTGTTCGTCACCAGATGGCTGATTGAAATACGTAAAAACACCAATAACTTCAACAAGGGCACTGGTTATCAACTAAGTGACACATGGTTACCGTTATTAAATATCTGAGACGATAGTTCCCTCACAGTTTCTCTCTTTAGTTCAATCCAGTTCAAATTGTTCGGTTTACAGCCATTCGTTCGTCAATGGAGATTTGATCTGTTATATCGCTGAGGCCTGTGTATGACGCTAGGTACAGATACACTCATGTTTTGTTCTGTGTTCCTTATGCTCACTCCCCCCTCCACTTATTTGGACCTCCTCATTTTCGATTAGGCTATTTTTTTCTCCCCCAAAACTCCTCCCTTTCTGTTCTACACTTTCTTCCCATCTATTTAAAATGGCGCATTTTCTTCCTACGTCGTTACAGTAAGCTTCAGTCAGCCATCTGATGGCGAACAGAGGAACTTCTCTGTTTATTGTGAGCTCATTGACAAACATTTTTGGCCAAATGTTCTATTCAAAACGGAGGCATGGTCCATCAGGAGACGTACTTAATTTCCACGCGACATAACACCAAAAAGAGGGCATGAATAAAAAGAAGTTCAAGTAGCCCAGAATTAAAGTTAAATAATAATGAGGTTCACTTTTGTAGTTGGAAGGTTACCATGAACTTCATAAAAAATACAGTTCAAAATCCCTATAAACATGGAAAATATCAGGGAAACAGTGAAGGACATCTCAAAGTAAGGAATAGTTCTAAAAATTGGGAATGGTTATGATTTTAAAAGTTTTCTCCTGGTAGCATAGACGTCTGTGTTTCCTTATTTATATAATTGTTACACAATTGCTGCTTTTCTTTTGTACTTTAAACGGTATCTGCCTACTGGAACGTGCGAAGGCGAGAAATAACACGCGATAACATTAGATTAGCTCTATAGTATTTGAAGACCCCGCGGAAAGAACGGGGTAAGTCCATTTTTTTCGGAAATGAGTTTACGGCGCAATCTGGTGGCCAACCAACGTCCCTACAGTTCAGTAGAAATGAATGTCAAATAAAGCGCTAAGTCACCGAGATACAGAGGTATTTTTAGTGGAAACGGAAACAACGTCCCATATCCTCTCACTTTTTTCATAATGTAACTTAAGTTGTCATTTGTTTTACATGTACTTCCTTTAAAAGAAATATATTTGGCAAAAAACACTGATAGTCAGTCTGAAAGACTAGACTTTACATCGTTTTAAATGCTACAAATGCTGCGTGAACTCAAAGTCCGTTAGCAAAAAAAAAAAAAAAAGTGCAAACCAAGGTCAAAGGAGGTAGCTGACTGGATGACGTCACTCTCACCGGAGCGCGCGGGGAAAGTAGGAAGCTCAATCAGTACTATGTCACACACCTCAGTGCATTCTCGGTACATTTCGTTCCGTCACTGTAACGTAACGCCAGACCCCAGCGAAATCGACATAATCATTTAAAATGATTTAAAAAAAACTATATTGCTTACCCTCAATTGGGGTGTTTTAAGTATTTATTTTAAGTGTTGAAAGTTTAAAGTCGCTCTCTTGAAAAATTTACAGGATGTGGCTTACCCCGTTTTTCCCGTGGAGTCTTTATTTGTGATTACAATTTTTCAGAACATTGATTAAAATCGTCTTTATGTTGGTTGCATTGTTACACAAACTGTATCCTCCGCCCTGGCTACCCCTTTTTCTACCTTAGAACTGCGAGTGGAGCGAGCGTGCAACAGAAATTCCAGCTGTCACACTTTCTTGTTCTGTTCATTAAACCACTGCCGGAATTACACATGCTCAACACTCTCAATAGAACAGTACAACTGGAATGGTTTTGTTCCAAAAACCGTGCTATGGTTGGCTTTTTGTAAATCGTTAGAAAAGCACAAAAAAAGGTTAACTCTAAATTTCGGAATAATTTGTAGTAGCATGTTGTCGGAAAACAAAAACAAAATGAAAAGCGTTTTTCTCTGAATATACGTACTTTAAAGAAACGTTTTTTAAACAAAAAATGTAGAGGACATTGTCACCTACAATTTGTCTCATTGAGGTCATGTCATACGTTTTGAAATGCAGAAGCTAGGTGGCGCCAAAGTTTCCAAAAAGTGTTTTTTCACTTTTTGTCCTAAAAAAAAGTTTGTTTTTTTTTTTTTCACAAAAGAGTGAATCAGAAATTTTTTCCTCTAAAAATTGTCTGCAACATTTATTTAAACGTTTGTTTCCTCCGATTTACCGTTCCAAAATTATAGCGCAACAAATGCAACGCTGCGTACAGTAGTCAAGGCTACTATTGTTACTGCGGAGAGAGCGGTGGGCATAGCTTAGACCGGGACCGGTGTCGGACAATTTTCACACTTCGGCAGACTATAACTTTGGAACGGTAAGTCGGAGGGAAAAAAATGTTTCAATAAATGTTGTAGACAATTTCGAGAGGAACAAGTTTCTGATTCGCTCTTTTGTGAACAAAACATTTTTTCTAGGACAAAAAGTGAAAAAACACTTTTTTTTGAAACTTTGACGCCACCTAGCTTCTGCTTTTCACAACGTATGACATGACCTCAATGAGACAAATTGTAGGTGATAATGTTCTCTACACTTTTTGTTTAAAAACTTTTCTTTAAAATACGTCGATTCAGAGAAAAACGCTTTTCAAAAATGTTTGAGTTTTCCGACAAAATGGTCGTGCAAATTATTCTGAAATTTAGAGTTAAGCTGTTCTTGTGTTTTTCTAACGATTTACTAAAAGCCAACCTTAGTACGGCTTTTGGAACAAAAGGGGTTTCGTTTTCGCAGCTGTACTGTACTACAATTCTTTCAACCCAAGACAAGTTCGTCCTGCCTCTGTGCTTCACCATGCGAGTTTCAGAAGGTGGCGTAATCTTATCTAGCCGTGGTGATGAAATTGTTAACAGGGTTAACACACCAGTTCTAGAAAACTGGGGACCCGAGTTTGAGTCACAGACACGTCTTCACTTTCAGCTCAACCATTTAGATTGATTTTAGTTAACGAGTTCTTATTAACAATTAGGAAGTGTTACACTCTGTAATTACAACAGAATGCTTTCACTCCAACACGAAATGTCAATCACTTCATGTAAGATATTACCAGTGAATTATGAAGTAGGCTCCCTATTTGATTATTCTGGCTTTTATGTAGGCTGATTTAAATCTCTTGTGCACGTTGAAGGTAGGCTAGACCAATCTAAGACGTTCGGTATGTTCGGTGTACTTTGCACTGTTATATTTATTTGTATTCAAATTACGATGGCTTTATCGGGATGAAACCCCATCGTACATGTGGAGCATCTGTAGAGCCGAGTAATGCCTGTAATTGTACGTATCCGTCATTAGACGAACTGATAACACTCTTCAAACAGAGACCAGAGCATGGAGTAAACAGTTGTACTTTCCCGAGTCACGTTCTTTCAAAAGTTATATTTTTCTTTGTCTTTATCGCCGTATTGCTAGGACTGTACTGTACTTAAGCGTACTGTATTACAGTTTTCAAATGTCAATAATTCATTTTTGAAGACATTGTTATGTTATCAGGTCTAATTTAAGAATTGTGTTCGAAATCATTTTATTGTTCGGTTTCCATTGAAAAGAGTCGAGTTCTCATGTCTGCAATGCTCAATAAATACTCAATAATATAATTATTTTCTTTGACAGCAACCTACGAGGATGTATGTTCATCCACATCCTGATACGAGTTGTTCAGACTAAATTACCGTACAGCTCACTTCTGCTTCAGCTCTCGCTGTGAGAGGCTGTTTCACAGCAAACATTGACTCCTTGGCAATCTACTGTATAATACTTCGATATAAATAAACTATCGGTAAAGTCTTCTTTTAATACCATAATGGTCTGAAATGACAGCAGTGAAACTTAATGAATAATAATGTTGTTCCCGTAAAACTAGAAACAAGTTCATTTAAAAAAGCAACTAAGGTTAAATCTAAACCATCAGGGAATATATTCGTAAAAAAGACTGAACCATACGTGTTCTTTCTTAAAAAGATCTTATCCCTGACATGTGTCTATTTAAATATATATCTGTCTAACATTTCTAATCGATTTCCATTAAAATACTCCTGGTTTTTTTCCCTCAAAATATAAGTATCTTACTTTCACAAATTGCATCTCAAAATTAAATATAATATTTAAATTTCAAATCCCTCTTATTTTCCGTTAATATTATACTCCGTCCTGAAGTTTTCCATCAACTCTCCCTTCCCTTTGCGTTGTTGCCAAGTCTTGCACCGTAGCCTAGGCCAACCTTAGAATAGCTGCGATTAAGAGTTTTGAGCTAGTTTTTTGATTTTTGATTAGCAATTCCTTTATCTGCTACTTGATATATATTTTTGCCGCCACAACGCGAGCATTCTTTACAGAAAAATATTTTTGCCTTATTTTTATACGCAAGTCTAATGTAGAATAGAACTAATATTCTGAAGAAAAAAAAAGTATTTTTTGACTTAAACGTTCTACAGCAAACAATCGGTACTATCTTTTTATTTGTCGATATGTTTCTCAGAATTTTTCAGTAGACTGCGTTTCAAATGTGGTGGAATTTTTGTACAAATTTTTGACTAGCTTTAGTCTGTACAGTGAGAACAGAAAAGTGTACATGAAAATATATTTCTCCTTGCGTCGGTCGTCGCAAGGGGCTCTATGTTAAGTGTGGTGTATGTTCTCCCCATCCTCTGTCTTGTTCTTTATATTTTCATGTCACTGTGCTGAGCAAGCCAATTTTATACCTTTTCCAGCGATGCGTTGTGTTGCTGTTGTGTGTTGTGTGTTGTCCTGTAGCTGTGGTTGTGTATCTCTTCCCCCTCCCCTCCGCTATTGTGCCGCTGTCTGGAACTCAGACAAAGGGTCACATCCAGTGGCTGTTCTCACAAAAGAAGAAATGTAGAGGAGTAAGGTTCGTATAAATTCTGTCCATCAGCCAGAGGAAATGTAACTGGGACATGACACGCGAATAACAGTTATCGTTCATGATAGCCAAGGAGTGCAGCATTCAGTCAGACTTCGGAACCTTTCGCTGCTCAAGTTTTCTTCTCCAAAAGTATGCGTAGGCAAACGTGTAGTACTCATAGCTGTTCAAATGTTCGAATAATACAACAGTTCGTATTCAAATTATTTAACTGTTAGATTCTGTAATGATTAAGAATTTAAAATACGGTACCGTATGTAAAACAAAAATTTCAGAGATAATCAAGCAAGTAAACAGCTCATACGAAATTAAGAGAACATTAAATGTTTATTTAATGTTCTCTTTTCAATATTAATTAGATTTGAGAGTCGCAACACTCTTTGTCTCTGTGAGATTCTGCAAATGCTCGAGGAGAACGTTTTAGTTAAATAAGTGTAAAATCATTAATAAACCACTCGTGTTGAAAATCTTAGTTAACATGAAATATAATCAAAATAACAAGTAACTATAAGATATAAAATCAGATGATTTCACTAAAACTATCAGCATAAATCGAGGTTATTCTTAGCAAACATTAACGTTTAAATCTATGCGATTGAAAGTTCATAAATTCTAACTGTGAGTGGACAGATTTTAAAGGATCGTTTTAGAGATTGTTCATGAATTACGTCATTTAACATACTCACGTAACAGAACCTGAATTAGGCTTTCTCACACGTCTTTGTAGAGTAACCTACTCGTATATCATGGGGTTATCCGGAAACGTAGATTAGGCCATTGTCTATTTGAATATAAAACGGATGGAGGGATAAGATTAAATGACACTAAGAATGGCGCAAGAAGTCATAATCATTTAAATAACCATTCAGTTTTAATCACTTGGCTCTGATAACATCTTCGGAATGGATACGATATCCTCAACCATATTAGAAATAAAGATAACTGGGCGTGTATATTATGCTCTCATAATGAGTGTAATGCATTACCAAGTGCATAAATAATGATGATGGTTACCGCTAAACCAATGAACTCTAAGGAGACAAGTTGCAATAGTAGTCTAATTACATATGAAACAAGATGTTCAATACACCGCGTAGAACACCACGTTTCGAAATGTAAAATTTCCTTCGCTGCAATAGAACTTCCGACAGCTTACAGTACTTAACTGAAGTGAGCGTAGTTCACTATTACACATGGTTAGAAGGCACGTGTACTTATTAGGTAGGTCTATGAATACAATTTTTTAAAATATATAAAATATTTAAAAGCTAAATTTTCGCAAAGTTTGCTGTCTTAACCAACCAATGAGTTTATGATCCAACTGGGCATTTTCTATAATCTTCGTTGCCAATCTATTTAGATCGTAATACTTGAACAATATTTGCTCCACTGGCGGTCACTATGTTGGGCCTATACTCGATTTTCATGTCATGCCATAACCATGGAATAAAATATTAATTTGTATTTTTGACAATGATTCAACAATGATGTTAATGTATTTCCGAACATCATATTTTAAAATATGTCCAGAAATCTTGTGTGATATTACTTAGCATTTCCCTTTCAAATGAATTGTTTGAATAGGCTACTTGGTTGCAGTGGCGAAACTATATTATTTAACCTGGAGAGTCTATATTCAGAATCGCACCACTGGTACTTCTGTGCACATCAGTGAAAGGTGTCTATATTTGCTACAACATACACTCATTATTCATTGTGACGCCGTAAAGAGGATAAAAACATGATAATATATCTTTTACCATACTTCCTGTTAGTCAAATCACATAAACTGGTTGTGTTACTGAGACTGAAATATTAGTGTGTTCCATTACTTTAAACGCTTGTGGATCACCTCACAGTCCCCACATTTGCTGTGAACAACTCACAGTATTTATAAATGGTAGAAACAATTCGCTGATCATTCTAAAATTTAACCATTTCTTTCCGAGTGATAAACAAACACCGTTCTTGGTATAGGCCTAAGTTACTGAGGGACTTTTGTATGCTGGAGCATTTATACTGTCACCTTCCCTATGAAATCATCGAGAGAATCTACTCCCACAACAACAAGGGTCCCTCATATGCCGTAGGAAGGAAATGGAAGCGAAGAAGGGGTTGTCGTAACCTGAAGCTGCTATTAAGTCAAATGTTAAACAATGTATTCCGTAGAATAACAGCAAGGTAAAAGAGGGTTAACAAAACGCACCAAAATTTGTTCACGGCAGTAAATGGCGAGCACAATATTAACAGGGCTGTAAACACAGGTCTTGTTCGCGTGTGGACCATAGATGAAAGAAACATATACAATTAACTTCTTCACGATTTTACAAGGAATGAACATAAACAAGTTCCATGACAATGTGGTTAAACGTAGCAAATTTCGTAATATGCTGCTTAAGCCATATGTCTACCGTAGTTCCATTTAATTCATTTTTCATGAACTTGTTTCATTGTCCCTGTGACTGCACTTCATTGCTCTGAAACATGGGGTAGTGACTAGCATACTTGGCTGCCTTCACTGAGATCCGGGTTCGATTTACGCCTTGCCACGAAATATAATTTTGATCTGAGGGTTGGAACAGGATGCTTTCAGCCACTCAGAAGAAGTTCCTTCTGCCATGTTCTCTCTTAGTAATAAGATTTGTTTGACTTTTATAGCAAGTAGGTTACTTATACGAAAGATTTCGTTTATCAAACAGGAGAAATTTAATATCATCCGTATTGCAGTGACTAATTGTCCGGCACGGCACATTGAAGAAATATTTCTGCTATCCCCACCTGACGGCAAGCAACTATCGGTAGCCTACAAACTTGCTTATCTCTGGGATTTAATCCTTCAGTGTTCGATCAAAGTGAAGCTGGATGCTTTGAGAGGGCCTGTTCAAAGTCAGCAGGCCAGCAGTAGCCTATGTAATGTTAATCCCACAGTGGACCCGTATTCGTCCCACGACTGCAGAAGCCCAGACGTCGGAGGTTCAAACCCCGGTGTTAATAGCGGCCATCTCGAGCGTGACTTTTAATATAGGCTGGGGGTCAAGCCAAACTTTGCCTTGATACACACTGAAAGTGTTAAGGTCTACTGGCCCCTATGTGGACGGGCGCAATTAACAGCATCTCATTGCTGTCTCTGCCAGGAAACAAGCAGTTGTACGGTATAATATAGACTACACTTCAATGCTTTATTGCGCAATTGTTGAGTAACTTATTCAGTGTGAACATGTCGTTTGCTGAACGTATGATACATATGCGTCTACAGGAAGAAAATAACCTTCTTTATCACGCACAACCAAGGATAAGATAGGCTATGTGCGAGTATCAACAAAACAAAGAAGAAATCATATCCATAATTCGATATTCCTAATTGTGGCGGAGGAACTATGAATTTTCTTCTGTTTTTTTACACACTCCCGCAAATATGCCATGTTTCAAGTCCCAGAATACTTACCCCATACCCGATTCTAATAATTATAGTTACTTACACTGCAACAGTCACACAGATACACAGGTTATCAGACAAATTGAACATTTACAGGGCTGATGAACAATATATCGCAAAACCCTAAAATGAATTAACAATAGTACCATATTAACGTCTATCATGGACGGTATAGATCATAGCACGAGAAAATGATCGTGACGTTGGTTCGATCCTTCCCTGTAGTGCTGTTGCACCACTTGCGGTAGGGTTATGTATGACGGGAACATAAACCGTATTGTCTACAAGATGCTGAAATCACAGAATTAGAACATCGTACTTAACCCATATCATATCATAAAACATGCTGTAAGAAGCATTGATCCAATATAACAATGGCTTCTGGCAAAACATACATGGTAATTACAACTCAAGTCTTACACTGATCAATCTTATGAAGTCCAATACCGAGCCACAATTTACTTATTTATTCATTACTCTAAGTAGAACCAGTAGATTACTTATCTTTAATTGTTGTAGTTGATCACAAGATAATAATTTTCAGGGGTATGTTATATTTCCCTGGCGGTTGCTTCTTAATTATGTGGAATTACTTGAGGGGTACAAAGCGTTCAGGAAGGTTATGAAAAGCTATGAATAGTGCCGGACAATGTATGCATATACCTAGGTATGACTCTTATAGTTGAACGATATACATAAATGGGTAATAGAAAGATATTCACAAACTTAATATTTTATGGTCTTCGTCTCACTGCCGGTGGTAAGAAGTCTTGGTAGCATTTCTTAGCAATTTAAACGTTTTCAGGGATTACAGATACATTTGGAGAGCAATTGAGATAACGTATCTGTAAATATATTGTTACCACCAGATTTTGCCTAACTGTATCTATTAATAAACAAAAATAAATAAATAAAAATTGAAAATTCATTTCGTACGTGGAGCTGAAATTTTATTGGAAGGATCCACGGCCAACGAGAAAGACAGGCCATGGCGCGTAAACCTAATCCTTTTGTGACGTAGGCAATGAAGTGCTTGATGGTGCTTGTACGTTTAAGTTGAGAGCAATTCATGAGCAGCAGAAATACGATATTTTATATCAATCTTCTTGAGATGGATCCAGTTTAGATGTTCCGTGTGTTTTCAATCACGGTAAATTATACTGTATAGGTTTACAAAACTACGCCAGCTATAGATAGTCTATTTACACGTTGAAGTTACTCGTAACAATAATCCACGCGGACAGGGATTCGAGGGTTTGTTGTGTCTTTAATAGCTGCAACGAGTACAGTAAGCTTTTAGTCAGCTCATTCCATGTTTCAATACCCTTGCTGATAAGAGAATACTAAATCGAAAACCACTATTCACTAGGTACAGTACTACGAGCTTTGGAACGTGTGCCCTTGAAGCATGACCTCCTTCATAGACTTGTGTGCTGAAATAAACAACTACTCAACTTTATCTATCTGAAACTGGTCATGGAAGAAAGAACGGAAGGAGATGCCTTCGTTGCGCTGCCTACAGTGCAAGCTGCTGAAGCCAAACGGCACGCCTACTTTGGTAGCAAGAACATGGCTGTCCCTATGCTTAAAGCCGTAAACCACTCCAACTAGTCTTGGATTTTAGTGACATAAAACTGCAATGACAAGTCGAGATTTTTTCTTGGATGGGCAGAATACACTCTGTACATCACGGTACTTGGCACAAATAAGCAGCGTTATCGTTTTAAAAGCCAATTGAAGTAGAAATATGAAAGCACCTATGCAAGGCTAGCTTTGTAAGAAAGACGCGGCAAAACGTAATATAACGCTGAAACACTGATTAAATTGAATACACGTGTCTGAAAGTGCGAGTTATACCAAAGAAGGAGCATCTTGGGAACTATTATAATGATGCCAAACTAATCACGGTATTTACACCAAATTGATTTTTAAGTTCTTATTGATGTAGAGGCATTCAACAGTTTTTATTTAGGCCTAATTTCGAGCACAGCCACTTTCACTCATCGTTCGTACACATTTTGATATTCAAGAATGCGAACCTTAAAATTAATAAACAGAGCACTTATTCGATTCGTACAACCATATGCAAGTCACGGAACACAACGTAACACAATCTACAAGTTAAGGTTACGCCCACTTTGGACGCAGCGCTTGGCTTCACTCAAACGAGCTCAGGGCATTTCGTCTTATTCTTTCCTCCATGAAACTGGTACTATCACGGAATAAACAACTGCAGTGTGGCCAACCGTCTGATTTCTGCAAGGAGAACCAGCTTGTTGCTATGTTTGTCTACGTGGCAGCCTCTAATGCAAAAATTGTACCTTCAAAAGAAACGTTTGCTTTCTCAAGACAAATTAAAATAAGAAATATTCACATGGTTAAGTGACATTAATAATAATAATAATAACAATGATAATAATCGTATGACCTCAACTATAAGGCGCAAACCATTCCAGTTGGAGCCATTGAGGTGATCTACTCCCTACAGTGGTATCCGTGGGAACGAATACAAGTCTATCTAAAAGTCCAATCTGGACCGAACTAAAAACCATTGGTTCAGCTTAGTACTGTTGTTGGCTTTGCCATTGCGTGCACAAGGTGATATCAAGGGAGGTTGTAAGTTTGCTGATTAATTACTTAACACGAATTTGCGAGTGATTTCCTCTCGTAAAACAATAAACTCGTGGAGCCCATTGACCTGTCTTCAAGACTTACACCACTTGCGTGACATGCATGTCAAAGATACCATCCCAGTACTTTAAAATAAAAATAAATGTTTTGCAATGCTGGGAATCGAACTCGGGCATCCATGATGACAGCCAACAACGCTACTACATCACAAGGCTTACATTTCGTATTATGAAGCTCTCAACCTCGACTGATACGTTATTTCACGAATTTTCATGTGCTGTTGTTTGAGTCTTCAGTCTTTTGACTGGTTTGATGCAGCTCTCCATGCCTCCCTGTCTTTCATGAATGGAATATAATCAAAAAAACAAGGCTAAAATGAATACATAAATGTAAGGAAAATACTATGAAATGTAACAGAAATATTTATTCATTGAGAGAATCAAAACTTTTGTATCCGTCTCGTTGCTTAGTGGCTAACATTCTTGGCTGTCACCGCGGAGGCCCGGGTTCGATTCCCGACTCTGCCAAGAAATTTAATTCTGGTTTGAAGGCTGAAATGGGGTACACTCAGCCTCGTGAGGCAAAACTGAGAAGAGGCGGGTTCGATTCCTACCTCAGCCATCCTGGAAGTAGTTTTCCGTGGTTTCCTACTTCTTATCCAGGCAAATGCCCGGATGGTACCTAATTTAAGGCCACGGTCGCTTCCTACCCAAATCCTACCTCAATTACAAATACACACACTAGCACAGAAATCATAGGTTATCTTACAAATTCTACACACACACCCAAGTATACGGGGCTACATGACCACGATGTCGCAAAGCCCATAAAGAATCAACAACAAAACTTTTGTGCACAGAAAACAAGTGAGTGGATTCTAACAGATGTTCCTTATATCTCTCCACCACCCTAAGGTAGGATTGTATACCACCATAGATAGGTTTGTTTGAAAGATACCTACAGTGTGTTCAGTCTAATTCTTCAATATGACTACAATTGACTAACTGAACTAAGATATAAGATAACGCCAAACACACAAGTTAGT
Source organism: Meconema thalassinum (assembly GCA_946902985.2). Lineage (NCBI taxonomy): Eukaryota > Metazoa > Arthropoda > Insecta > Orthoptera > Tettigoniidae > Meconema > Meconema thalassinum. The sequence goes on along the minus strand of OX336388.2, from coordinate 2,053,067,990 downwards.
TTTTGATTCTGACGCATGTGCACCTGAGTTAATAGGCCTAACTACGGTGTGATAATCCCAGAGTTATAAATATGCACCCAGTGGGAGGGTATATTTTAGAAACATTGACTTAATTGTTTGGCATCGAGCACAATTTACAACATCGTCGATCATTTTACTGACGATTGAGGAAAAGAATCGTATGAAACTCTCCAGGAAAGTTTCCGTTATAATTAAGTATGTCTCCATCCGTTTATAAGATTGTCAATTTGTATAATAATAATAATAATAATAATAATAGTAATTAAAAATCGAATATTACGGACCGTATCAATAAGAACAGTTACAAAAATATTTTATATTTGATAACTTCTAACAGAACTTGTAGCAAAATCGAACAAAATATAAATTTTATATGCAATGGCTTCGTTATGTTGAAATACCGAATCCCGTGAGATCTCTGAAATTAAGCAGCACTGGGAGTGGTTAACATCTGAAAGGGTGATCGCGCGCTATTGACTAGACACCCTATCCCAAGTAATCTCCCTGTCCATTGCTCACTTGGCTTAGCTGGAATGCTTTTATAAGATCATCAATGTCCATCTGGCACTAAAATTTGAGTTTCTTTCTAAAATGTACATAATTGCTGATTACTTAAACTGTCACCTAAACTTGTTGCTATAAAACCTCAGAGCCTGTGTAAACTAAAATGTAACTAACTAACTAACTAACTTACAAACTAACGAAAGTGAAGCTGGTGTACGCGGCACTGGGGAGAGAGAGGTGAGTAGTCTTGCAACCAACCAGCCTGCCCGCCTGCCTGTTCAGTGTCGTGTCGTGTGTATTGTAGTCTTGTTGTGTAGCTTTATTGGCTGGGAACATAATCCTCCTAGTTTTGAACTACAACTAGTACTTTGCCCGGGTGAACACACCTTCCACCTACGAGTTCATGTCTGTGGAAAAGTACCTTCGCTACACCATACGTAAGGTAGTTAACTGCTCGAAGTTGTCCGTATTTTACAGTAATTAGGAAGTGATGTTGTCACCGAACATTTGCTAATTTATTTACAGGGCGAGGAAATGATGGCAGACATATCTTGTAAACGGTGCGTCGGTCGTACTCTCAATAAACTTCGAGGGGTTGGGGAAGTATTGTACCATTCAAACCAGCATTAAGGTTACAGTAGTTTCACCAAGTGTTGTTTCTGAGATTGAGACACTTAAAATGGCTTTCTACAACAAAATGCCGTTATGACAAAATACCCTTCTAATGGTGACGCGGTGAAAAATTATGTCTGCGATTTGAATCACACCTGAAATGGATACAGGATATAGGCCTACACCGTAGTTTACTCCCAACCACAAAGCCGTTCTCAGGTAGACGACATTTTTCTTTTTCATCAGGAAGTCTGAAACGCGTTAAAACTACAAACCTCCGGCTAAGCTCTCTAACAATGGACAAACTTTGATTGTTTTAAATGTATAGACACCTCAATTGGCGGGCCTCATGTTTCTAGTTTTGTGATATACAATGAGGTGCACAAAATATCCCACACGTTTTGTCAACGCTGTCCACAACGTGCGCTTTGAGATTTGAATATTGTTCTAAACGTCTAAGTATATACTAACTCATTCAGCAAAGCACTCATTACGCGACGTTTAACGCCTCGTGTTTGGCATGGGTGCCATTAAATGTACTTGAAAGCCATCGTAATGGAATTTTGTTCAGTTCTATTAGTAGGTAAAGGTGATATTTCTATAATTTCTGAAGTACCTCAATATACAAGCTAAATATTAGTCAATATAAGTACTGATGGTGAATTTTGACCCTTTATTTCCAAAGCAAGCCAACTTTACAAATAATGTCTGCAAATGAGTTTAGTAAGCTTTGCTGTACTTGTTTCCATCAAGGGCTGAGGTATGCCCTGTTTTCTTATAGGTCATGTGGCGTTTTGCCAGGTTACCTTCCATTTCCGTCATGAAGCACGCGACGTCGCGTCGTTAGGATCACAGAGCCGTGACATGAGATCTTGGAACGTCACGTTGTGTTAGCAGCAGCGCGACAGTCACAAAAAGGTGTTGGGAGAAGTAATCTCATTTTTATTTCACCGTGTAAACAATTCTTACCGCCCACTAATTATTTATCTTCATTCTACATTGACCATTACGGGTTTGAAGTTATTTCCTTTTAAATGCTTTACTTCTACAGGGATACTAATATCTTATTTTCAGCTGTTTATTCTCCTGACTATGAATAACATAAAATAATTCAGAATCTTCTAAAGCATTAGACCACGCACAAACACTCTGTAAATAGAGCATATCAGTAAACTAATTAATTTATCCACCAATTCAGATCTCTCAGAAATTTCAACTTAGGAAAATGTAAACTAGAGTATTTTCATTTTGAGAAGAAATGAAAACAGGTATTTATATGTAAAGAATCATAGTCTTTTGTTGTATAATCGACTATATGTTTCGTTCTTTATTAAGACCATATTCAGTCTTTATAGAGCATACTATCTGAAATATGGTACCTTTCCTTGCCTAATAGTATACAGCATATTCGAGGTTCTAAGTGAAGTAACATTTCCTAGGTTTGCATACGTTTTAAAACCGAAATGCTGTGTCACATTCGTGTGAAATTTATATTCCTAAATTGTGTGCACTAAGAGATAACTAGCTTCCATGTGTCACAAATATAAGCTCTGTAAATCAACTCATATGTCATCAATGTCATAAGATATATAATACCAGTGTTCTGCTGCATTTCCTTTATCGCACATTTGCACAAGTGTTCGCTTTTAGTAAAGAGGTTGAGATCAAATTGTTCCGCTCTAAAGTGACACACGCTTTAAATATGCATGCCCATGAAAAATTCGAATCTGTTAAGAAGGGTAGGGGAACTGCTACTAATGCTTCAAACTGCTTTGCCCCATCGTAGTTTCAAATAAATTTCTGATTAATAAATTTAAACCTAAGAAGCACTGTATTTAAATTAGTGCACATTGTTAATTGTAAATCAGTGCATGAATAGCCTCAAAAAATGAAATATTTGCTATCAAACACACCTGTTATATTGTTGTAACCCTTGCCTTATTTTGGAGCACCCAATGCCAGGATTATGTTCTCATCCATAGTCATAACTGTTGATGTAACTATTGATTTTGGTTTTGATAACTGCATGCAAAATATTCATCTCAAAATATCTTAATATTCTAAATATTTCTTTATAACCTTGTGTGTCCATGTGTTTCAAATTGTACTGTACATCCTTCTGTTAAATATAGTGAACGAGTAGCTAAAGTTATTGTTGAAATACAGTGAATCAAAATTTTGTAAGAGAAGTATTTCTGGTTCGCACGATTTATCTGCATCAGAAATTCTTAAGATTTCTTCTATATACCTGCAGTAGTTTAGTACGGTATTTTTTATTATCTAACTTCATTTTTCAGAAGAGCATTGCGATTCTTAAAATAAAATACTTCAATATACGTAGTTCCTACATAAGTAAAATCATCTCCTCTATAAGAATAGTGAATCAAAGCATTAGTAATGAATTATTCACAATGCTCTTCTTCAACTATAAACATACGTACTTCTCCTAACACACCTTTCTTCAGAGATCCATCTCCAGGGTCTCTCAGCATTGTTGGGAAATTCATCATAAATCAAAGTTTAAAGTTCTCTTACCATAACACATTAACCGATGTTGCGCTCTCCACAGAAGAAGGTTGATTACACAAGCTGAAGGTGGTAAATAGCTTGGACAATGCAGATGTAAAATAATTCATTTTATGCTCGATCTCACATCCATTATCCAATCTATTTATCATCATGTGTTTTCTACCTTGAAGATTCCCTCCACAGTAGTGGTTGTGCTGTAGGTTAATGAATTGTTTAACCATGGCAAGAATTGCTTAAAACGATATAACTATGACGGCCGTGTAAGTCTACAAGACAATAGATGCTTCGCATAACGGTACAGAACACTATATTAATTCCTAGGTTCGTGTTCACTGATGTATTGGGAGAGATTTCACCCAATTACATTAAATAATTCTTAACTATCGGGGGAATTCTGCATAGGTTTTATTATCTAGTTTCTTTATTTTCAAAGGAGGAAATATGAAGACCATTTAAGGGCATTGTTACCATAGGCAATAATTTCCATTTGTCCTAGATCTAGTTAGCCCCCACTATGACCGTGTGGTTTTATATTTTACCAGACTAGTGGTATTAAGTAATATTGTAGGCACTCACGTCATCGCCAGTCGGAGAGCTCTGTTGTAGCCGAATATGTCATATTAATTCAGTGCCTTCTTGTTTAGCACATTATTGTATCATTTATAACACTGTGTTGATGGTAAGGAAATAAATCACACTAAATGTTTTGTGATTGTATGCGTTAAATTGCATAATAAATATATATGGCCGTCACTTAAACAGTAAAAAACATACAGGAAGTAAACAGTTTTCTCATCGGAGTTAGAGAAACAGTTTCTTCCTCAAGAAGCTGAGATTCACGATAACGGATATAGCTACAGCATCTGTTCACTGATAGGTTCTAGAATCATTCTAAGTTTCTTTAGTTAGTTAAAATGTTATATTTTAGCAATATAGGTTTTTAATATAAGAATTAAATTAGATTCCTTCCTTCGTTCCTTCCTTCCTTCCTTCCTTCCCTTCCTTCCTGCCTTCCTTCCCCTCTTCCTTCTTTCCTTCCCCTCTTCCTTCCTTCCTCCCTCCCTTCCTTAATTCCTTCCTTCCTCCCTCCCATCCTTCCTCCCTTCCTTCCTTCCTTCCTTCCATCCTTCCCTTCCTTCCTTCCTTCCTTCCTTCCTTCCCCTCTTCCTTCTTCCCTTCCCCTCTTCCTTCCTTCCTTCCCCCCTTCCTCCCTTCCTTACTTCCTTCCTTCCTCCCTTCCTTAATTCATTCCTTCCTCCCTCCCATCCTTCCTCCCTTCCTTCATTCATTCCCCTCTTCCTTCCTTCTTTCCTCCCTTCCATTCTTCCTCCCTTCCTTCCTCCCTGTCATTCTTCCTCCCTTCCTTCCTCCCTTCCATTCGTCCTCCCCTTCTTCCTTCCTTCCTTCCTCCCTTCCATCCTTCCCTTCCTTCCTTCCTTCCTTCCTTCCTTCCTTCCATCCTTCCCCTCTTCCTTCCTTCCTCCCTTCCTTAATTCCTTCCTTCCTCCCTCCCATCCTTCCTCCCTTCCATTCTCCCCCCCCCTTCCTTCCTTCTTTCCTTCCTTCCCCTCTTCCTTCCTCCCTTCCTTCTTTCCTCCCCCTCTTCCTTCCTTCTTTCCTCCCTTCCATTCTTCCTTCCTTCCTCCCTGCCATCCTTCCCCCCTTCCTTCCTTACTTCCTTCCTTCCTCCCTGCCATCCTTCCCCCCTTCCTTCCTTACTTCCTTCCTTCCTCCCTTCTATCCTTCCCCCCTTCCTTCTTTACTACCTTCCTTCCTTCCTTACTTCCTTCCTACCTTTCTTCCTTCCTACCTTCCTTCCTTCCTTCCTCCCTTCCTTCCTTCCTTACTTCCTTTCTTCCTTCCTTCCATTCTTCCTCCCTTCCTTACTTCCTTCCTTCCTCCCTTTCTTCCTTACTTCCTTCCTTCCATCCTCCCTTCCATTCTCCCCCCCCCCGTTACTTCCTTCTTTCCTTCCCCTCATCCTTCCTTCCTCCCTTCCTTCCTTCTTTCCTTCCTTCCTCTTATTATTGTAGAATGTTCTTTAATTTGACAATGTGGACTTATGTGGTATAGGGTAGCATCGAATGAACGTCTCCCTTTTCAGTAAAGTCAAGGTAGAAAATGTGAACAGATGTAAAACTCGCTAAATGTAAGTTAATGATTGGAGAGCTCTGGAAATAAATAAATTTGAGTCAGTTAAAGGAGAGACTCGAAGAAAGCTTTAGGTGCTTCACCACGACCCAGTTCATCCCAGCCTACTCTTCTATTGGACGGACAACTCGTATGTTTTCATTGCCAAAGAGTACCTTTGGTGGGAAGTGTTGTGCTCCCTTCACACCAGAGGCATCTAACAGCATTAGTATTATTAAGTTAGAGCTCCTAAGGTGCCCCGAACTTGGAAGTGAGTTAAAGTTCTCCAAACTTCGTCTCTATATCGTCTCGTAGCACAGTTTTTCTCCCTTTCAGAGCCTCTTTTTAATGGCATATTCTTATCTCCCTTCTTCTGCTGATAATGTCGTTATTTCCGGGACACTACGCTGTGCGCTCTGATGGAGGACAGTGGTAATTTAGTGATTTTGTATGCGAGCACGTAGTCTTGAAACGAGACCGTCCAGCAGTCACAGCACCTCAACGTGCCTTAACAAACAGACAAATAGACTTTAAGACAGCATGAGAAGGGGACCAATCAAAATGACAGACTCCCACCATTCTATAATAGCATAGAATGGACCAGTTGCAATGACAACACTCCCACAAGCCTAGGATAGCATCGACTGGATCAGTGGCAATAATAGTCTAATAAGCCCAAGAGTCTAGGATAGCCATGACTTATGCAATTTCCCGTATATAAATAATAGCCTTACTTCGAATGAGACTAAAATGGCTTTCGATGGACGGTTTTCTGACACAGCATATGCTCTTATTAACGATCCCTTCTTAGACGAAGATGATGACACAAAACAGCAAAGAAAGATTGGTAGTTTTCCGGTCTTCCTCCGAATACTGCAGATCAGTGGCGGATAAAGGCCTTGCGGGGCCCTGGGCGATATTATAAGAAGGGGCCCACAACAAAGGAAATTAAAAAATATCAAATCAAATGGAAAATAGTTTTGTAATAATAATAAAATAAAGAATAGTCACAATATTCTGAATACACTACAGTACATTTCTCAATAATAAGAAAGAAACAAGAAGAAGTCCCCTTGAAGAAGAGTATGTAAACTATGAAATATTAAAATATTACTTAGCGACTTTTTTCCCGGCTGAAGTCTTCTATTATTTCAATGAAATCTAAACTTGCTAGACGGTCACGGGAGGTCATAGCTGCACTGAAAAAAAGGAATATGAATTATAAATTAGTTTGAAAAGTATAATTAATTAATTAATTAATTGCATTTTTAAAAATCCATGGCACGGGGCCCCCCAGACCGCGGGGCCCTGGGCGGTCGCCCTCCTCGCCCTCCCCTAGATCCGCCCCTGCTGCAGATGATTAACTTTTCCCAGGTGAAGAAGTTCGGCATATTATTCTCTCACCAAATGACAAGAAGGTTTGGGACGGCTTCTCAGCAAACATATTCATAAAATTTAATTTTTGTTTATCCTCCCTTCCTGCAATCCTGCTCAACAAATACTTAACTTTAAACTTCTTTCCTACATCCCGGAAACACGCAATTGTAAAAACCACAGTATTTTCCAAACCAATTTCTTCAACAAATACCACTGCTAACTCCTTCAGACCTATTTGTATCTTACCAATACTATTAAATATTTTGGAGAAGTTAATTATCGATACACTTGTGTACGATACTTGTAGCCATGGTCATTTAAGCCAAAATCAGTAAGTGCCTAGGTATTTATTTCACAAAAAATATACTGAAACTTCTGTCCTTGCTGTGGTTGAGACGATTCAAGATGTCTTCTATTATATGCTTGGATACACCTGGTGCTTTCGATATTGACTGAGGGCCAATATTTTTTTATCTCTACTAAATGGGACGTTATGCCCTAGGAATTCATATAAATTAACACAAAAGTATTTCAACAAGCAAAAGCAAAACTCTAAGTCGGAACAGCAATCTCATTAAAAAATATTAATCAGGATCAACCTGTATCCCTGGCTTTTGGAATATCATATACGATGACCTCGTGCACTCTTGCCTTTCCCGACTGGTAGTCAAGTCATTGCCTACGCAGACGATACACTTATTTTAATTGAAGTAGGCAGTGTACCTAGTAAACTACAATTCAATCCCCGAAAAATTAAAGCTACGTTTGTTACAAAATAACGAAAACTGAGAAAGCTGAACATTATGATCAATGGACAAAATATTAAACTGCAAGCTCGATTTCCTAAACGTGACAGTTACGCTGGGCAAACAACTTGGCTCATTTCAATAGACTGTTTTTAAAATCAAATAAATGTCTTTAAGGTGGCTTCCAGACCGCCCCAGAGGTGCTGTGCAATAATCACACAACATTTTGACCACTGATCGTATATTGCGCTACTTTGGATGTGAAGCAAATTCAAAGGGGCTTTGCGTTCCACTTGCCTACCGTATAATGTCTGCCAACACTGCACTCGTTATCGTAAATATTGAGCCGCTGTTCCTAACTACTATCGGGAAAGCTAAATTAGCGATTTGAAACAAAAACAAAAGTCCTCTCGGCACGCCGGAAGGCGGAGGTAGATTTCATCGGGCAAACTTGGGGATAGGCGAAAATAGGCAGAATATGCACGTTTTCGTAGAAGGATCAGACCTCATTTATTGCGAGAAAGTATTTTATAATTGAAGCTTAATTAACTTTGTTTTTCGTCATTTTATGCATATTTTAAACATGTTATTGTCTTATGGGGACGGTAACCTTCTTGTCATTTGGGGTACATTTTTGTACTTGTGGTCATACTGTCCTTATGCAAGGTTTCGACACTGATGTGTAACTATGTAACGGTCTGTTACTTTTTCACGCAAAATTATATCTCCTGCAGAGATTTTGGTTGGTTCCTCAGTTTAGGGGCTGCGACAACGCGGTCAAGTAACCCCGTGTACTTTGGGTGAGTGTAGAATCTGTCTGATAAACAGTGTGAATTGTGATGGCTGTATTAGTCTGTAATTCAGGTAAGGACTGCAGACGGTCAATTTCACGCAGTAGTTCCTAATGTTGCCACCAGACACTACCGTCAACGACACCTAGCTCTGAACTTGGCTACGAGATGCCACCGCAACCAGCAACTCGCAACGAACGTTCGATCTTCCCCTCCAAAGGAAAGCATATTGAGGGATTTTTAGCGCTCTTAGAACATCCGACGACTTCGGCCGGCTTTGAACCCGCGAACTTTGGCATAGAAGTTCAGCATACTACCAGTTACGTCACCGAGGCCGCTTCTCACTTAGTCAGATGGAAAACTAAATGTGATCGCGTGCAAGTGCGTTGTCATGGCAACGTCTGATAGCACATCCCTCATCAATTTAGTAGTGTTGTCATGGCAACCTCTGATAGCTCTTGGCATTTTCTTATAATTCCGAAATCATTTTTCTCATCCCTTGGCGTAATGGTGGGTCATATCAAAAATTCTTTCAGACAAAAGTTTTAGGTAATTATTAGAGAAATACTGTCCATTTTGTACGGTTTTGATATTGTGCCTATTAAGAGAGATATGATAAATGTTTTCCGAAAAACCCACTTTTTCCCACCCCTTTGGTCAATGGTTGGTGCTATCAAAAAACTCTTCAAACATGAATTTTTGGGCCTTATTCGACACATAGTATGAACTTTGAACGGATTCGATATTTCACATATTAAGAGAGTTATAGCGATATTTCACTTTTTCGAAAAAAAAAGCCCCCCATTTTCACCCCCCCCCCCCCCCCGTCGACCGATTGTGCCCATTAACGAACTCGACCGAGATTTTATAGGGATACATATTATGTAAAAAAATCAATTAATAATGTTATTGGTTTTACGTCCCTTTTAACTACACTGGCTTTTAGAGACGCCAGGGTGCCGGAATTTTGCCCCGAAGGGGATCTTTAACGTGCCAGTAAATCTACGGACACGGCTCCCTCGCATTTGCGCACCCTCAAATGCCAGCTGACTGCGCCAGGATACGAACCTGCAACCTTGGGCTCAGCAAGCTGTAAAAAAATCAAATTGATTGGTGCAAAATTGCGGTAGTTATCGTGTCCACAAGAAAGTGATATATATATATATATATATATATATATATATATATATATATAAACATAAATTATGTATAAACTTTTTAACTGACGGTGGTTTTGGGGTCTAGGGGATGTGAAACGTGAAGATATGTCGAAATTTTCCGGAAGTCGAAACATGGTACCCATTGCAATAGTCAGCTTTCTAATGAAATCTACCTAACATATCTGCCACACTCATTTTGAACACAATAGAGCAAAAGTGTCACTTTCTAGCACCAGGTTATCCTAGTTACTTCCAAAATGTACTCCGCAACAACTGCTTAGAAGCCCATGACTGCTATGTTTATACAGATGGCTCTCGTATACCAGATAAGAAAATAAATTATAAAGTTGGGTGTACTTATATAGGGTTATTTTAAAATATACCTTACTTGACACAACAATATGAAAGCAAGGTATTTGGCTGACTGTTATGTAAAACACATTTCTTAAAGGTTTTTACTGTTCTTCCTCCGTTTATTTGAATGGCTTGCTTATTCCAGTGATGTCTTAGACTTCGAATTAGTAAATAACTGATTTATAATAAAATCCAGAACCTCAATAACAAAAAGGCAGGTCTTTTGGCATCCCGGGACCGAGGACAAATGTAATACCTAGCCTGAAGCACAACTCGCAATCGGCTGTGGTTCCAATCTCACCTAGGGCATGGATGTTTGCGTTGTCCTCCACACTAGAAAGTGACCCCGCTGGTTAAATGGGTATCGACCCAACTGGCAATTCCTAACAAGTACTGAATATCGGTTGTAGGGAAGTGGAGATGGATGGACTCTGTGAAGGTGAGTGTTGGGGCCGTACGCATGTTCTGTACTGTGTCATTTACTGCATGTCCTTATCGAGTGCTGTTTTCTCTGTCTACCAGTTTCTGTTCAGTTGGCATGACGCGGCTGCGCGCTCCTCACTGCTGACATGGACACTCGACACTTGGCCAAGAAGCTCCTCCACGCAATATTTCACACACGTAGTTGCTCTAAACAGTGGATTGCATTATGTTTATATTCTATCCATAGACTATAATTCGAAGCACAGAATATGGCAAATTGTATATGAGTATCGTTTATGTGCTTACTCTCAGATTCTAAGTAGAACTGATATTAGACATGGGTTACCCCGACTCCAAATCTGGCAAACAGAAACTTCTACTCATCACTCATGATATTGCACATATTTTTTATTAACGTTTTCACGGGAATGTTAGTTCATCAGATTATCAGCCAGCTTAGCTCATGGTTGTCTTCACTCCTACAAACTTCCTGATGAGCCGTAATAAGCTATGTTAATTGTAAAAAGATGACATTATTATTATATTATCGCAGTCATAAAGCAGAATAAATTCTTCTGATTTAGAGATATTTGTATTACTAACATTGAAAACATAGTTAGACATTTAAATATTCAGTATTAGTTACTTTTCTATGCTTTTGAGCAAGTATTGAAAATTATCTCGATGTTTACTTCTAAATCTTTCTTTGATATAACCATAAAATGAATAATGTGGTCATTTTTGATCAGTCTATGAACAAACTTAATAATTTGTGTGCATAAATATTACTGATAAGGAGAATTAACAATAATCCATATGCATCATCATCTTTGATGTATGCAATGTGTTATTATCAATTTAATTAGTATCTATATGTTTCACTAACCATCACTTTTATGAGAGTGTCGTAAAATCAACTACAAAATTTGGTAACAAGATTTCATTATATCTCGTGCCGTTTGGGGCCCCAAATCAAATACTTGTTTCTTTTATTAGATGCGTTATTTAATGACAACCGATCTGCGTGCATATAGGGTTATCTTGTGATGCATTGTAGAAAATTAGCAATAAACAAATATTTTAATCTAATCTAGGAAGGTGCAAACTTGCAGCGCGATGGTCAACAAAGTACAGCATAAATGTTCGGAAGGGTTCTTTCGTTGAATGATTATGTGTTGGCTCGTTCTTCAAGTAGTAGCATAATGCAATCCACATTACTACACATTATCATACAGAGCCAGCACAGCCTTGTATTAGAGCCTGAGTACTGCGTGTTCTACGTCGTCATTGGTTGTTTGAAGAAGCTCTGCTCTCTGAAAGTTCTGTGCGGTGGTGCGTGCTCCAAGATCTATAAACACACATACTCATTGTGATCATATTTGTAAACAGAGGTGCTGAATCAAAAATAGTGTAGTCGATCTTCAAATATCGGAAGTTTGGAAACTTTAGGATGCCCTAAAATACTATTAAATGTCACCTTACTTTCAATCACACGAAAGCGGTTGGTCTATAGTCTCTATAATAGCAATATTGAAAATAAATAACGTATTGCTTTGCAATAGGTTCAACTGCGTCTCAGACGAGTCTTATTGAATGAGTAGATTAGCTACTTGTGAATTATAAACCATTTAGTGAGCTCTCTACTGTAATCTTGATCCTTGTTTCAATCGTCGTCATCTGTTATTTAACTTAGCACCTCCATGCCAATATCTCGTCATATGGGTGGTTGTGCTCACTGCATGGAGAACGGTTCTACTGCTTAGTTTGTTACTAATCACAGTTTTCATTCTATTTACGGTGGAAATTGCCATTCCAACAAACGCAGTTCAATTATACAAATACAGAGAAAAATATAAGTCCTTGATAAGTGGAAATTAATAAACTGTTCAAATAGTTTAAAATTAGTACATAAAATTCCCCCTAGTCAATATATATTTTTTATTACAGTGTACAATTGTTTCGAGTCATATTTTGGAACTCATCTTCAGCACTTGTGACATAATAGTGTAAACATTTAAAGGGTACAGGGAAAGAAGGGACTAAGTCACAATTTTAAAATGTTCAGTAAATGGCATTTTAAAAAAAATTAACTCGGTATATTAAATTTACTTTTAAAAATATTAATCGGCTATATTAATTTCCTACCCTACCACCTACGTAATTCTTAAACCATTTTAATTTAAATCTTGAGTAAAAAACAACATTATATGGTTTGAAAGATAAACTTATGACCCTTTCGCTCCTGGTGCACTGTTTCTTCTTTTCCTGGTATACTTGGACTAAACTCTTTGTTTACAAAACCACCTTAGGTATTGTTTAGGACCATGGGGAACTTAACATAAAAGAATAAAAATTATAAAAAATGGACATAGCTCCTTCTTTTCCTTCACCCTTCATTTCTAAGATATGCTTATTTATAACTTCTTTTAAAAATGCATTAAGGTAAAAAAATATCTCTTGGTCAGTTAGTCCATTAAAATAATAAAAATAATGGACTATCTGAACAAGAGATTTTAAAAATATAAAAGAAATATAACCTTAATGCATTTTTAAGTTATAAAGAAGAATACCTTTGAAATGTATACACTATTATGTCACAAGTGCTGAAGATGAGTTCAAAAATATGACTCGAAACAATTATTGTACACTGTTATAAAAACTAATGCATTGACTAGGTGGAATTTTATGTACTAATTTCAAACTAATTGTAAGTCAATATGGAGCAATAACAAAACCAATTATGGTATTTTTAAAGCTTATATGAACTGTTCACATACAAAAGTAAATGTTATATGACAACTACGTGTTATTATGGTGCAGAGCAACATTTACGTTCTTTCAAGACTGAGCATAATATTGTCACCACAGTTCCCACTGGAGATTTAATTAAATTAACCGTAACCCAGTCGAAATTCTGAAAACACTCTTGTTTTACATTTACAAGTATATTGTGTCTCTAAACTATCTGTACTTCTTTGTGAAACCCCTTTACATGTATCATGAACTTCTCGCACTATTATATCATATTTTGATAATCGTCATACAATAGAAATGTGAAAGATCAATTCGTAAGATATTCATGTTCTTCATAATCTCTATAAATTTCGGAAGATCTTCCAAAATTTTGAAATACCTAGTAGCATTTGTTCAGTGGTAATATCTCACCCCAGTGTGTAATGTGGAGTAATGTGGCACTGGCCCATGAACAACAATATGCAGAGCTTCCCTCAAGCAAACAACACGTGAAGACACGCTCAGTGTAGAAGAGTAACAGTACTGTACTTGCAGTTCTAATAGTAATACCACATGATCTGTCATCAACACCAACCATAATCATGAACTTCTCGTAGAGGATGGAACTTGCAGATGGATAAGCGAAACGGTTGTGTGTTGTATAGCCTAGATCGTCCCAACATGTCAACATTTAATTCTACAGTATTATCACGCAGACTCTTGGACTGAACTGGTGCATTCTTCAGTTTGCACACACTTGCAGAGACAGGACACAAGCACTGAGAGTCATTGTGTCCAACCATTTATTTCCTCGAGAGTTTCTCAATGTCTCATCGCGTTGTCAGCAAGAACGGTTTATATCCTCTATCACTTGGATATATGTGTTTAGTCCACAGCGCTGTCTCAGATCCATACAACGTGCTGATTCACTTTCTGGTCACTTCTACAGAGCATTAATCCATATGAGGTGGTTTATTTTGAAATCAGTCGCCAGAACATTTGCCATTCTCTTCAGCTGCTTGACTCATTCCATTATCGCCGAGATATCGTTGTTTGACCAAGTATCCTTCAGTCTCTTAGGATGTCTATACGTAGTCATGCTCTCGTGCAGTCCATTCAGTTCATCCATCAAATTTGTACTTGCCTTCGTGATGTATCGGTACGATCTGTTGATTTGAATACTTAATATCCTGCTACCAGAATTCTGATTTATCACAAAATAGACATTGAACACTATAAATCGAGAGTGAAATTCGTATTATTTCCTGTTTATCTTCATTAATTAAATTTGTTTTTCCTATAATCTGGTTATTTATTCTATGCATTGGAACGTGTAATTCTATTACATCTTTAGAGATACGAAGTTTTGGTTCCCAGAAACTCTCATCTATTGTACCAAACGAGCGCTCTGCTTATTTGTTCACGTCCCCTTCTCGTGAAGATTATCTTGAACTACAGTAGATTAACCTCCATCACTTATATATAGTACCTTGCTTGGTAAGAAATCGGGTGATTATCCGTGATGTGAAGTGTACCATGAACTATACAGTATTTATTAATCTCATGATTTATTTTTTTTAGGATTAGGGCATAACCCAGCTCTTTTGGGCACGGTACGTTCGTGTTGACCGACTGAAAAGCACCAAACTTTTGTTTTGAACTATACAGTACTATACCAAAATATTCGAGCATTGTCTAGCCCAGTTCCAGGTTAATCCATTATTAAGTTGGAAGATTTTTGTATTAGACTTGAAACGTCGTGTTCCTTTTATGACACTTCAATCAAAGTATATAGTTACAATTTATTATTCAATTTTTTTTTGAATGTATGTGTCCATGACTTTTAGTCTTAAGCTCTGATCGTACCAATACGTCACATAGCTTAGTACCATCATCTCCATGAAGTCATATTTCTTGGTGGATTGAGCCACTATTTGATTAGTTCGAAAAGAATTCTTAATTTAAGAAACTTGCTATGTTGCCTCTTCATGTTCTGAACCTAATGTCGCTTCCTTCATTCTTTTATCGAGTTCCCCGTGAATTTCCATGATATGAGACATGCCTGTAGTTATGGAATTTGTATGTTCACAAAACAGTCCTAGTGAAATAGTAGCATCAGTGAATGCAGTACCCATCTACTCGAAGCATACTACTCATCACATGGTTTGGTGGAGTATAGTATATTTTTATAGTCAAAGAAATTACTTCATTCATTTCACTATTTAGTGGAATTACTTCAACTTGCGAACCCCAGGTGTTACTCCTCACAATATGTTATGAGTATATTCCATTTATGGTTCATCCAATAAATCATATATGGGTTTAGGAACAGTCAAGTTTATCACCGCACTATATGAAATCATGTATACAGTAAATCATTTGAAAACTTGAAGTATTTTATCACGCATACTTCATTGCGTTGTCTGAGGCCCTTTTAACCACTATTTATACCCCCTTTCATTATGTCTTCCAAGAATTCCTCCTCCAATCTCACGCAGTTATGATTTGGAAGTATTTATTTAATGATTTATTTATTTATTTTTTATTTTTTACAGGAATCAAAAGCACTCCTACATATAAAAATTACAATACTGATCTTTTGAAAATATTTACAAACTATTTGTAATTTACGCACTATAGATGTCCTGTTAACCCATATTCCAGGCCACCTAAATAGCATTTTCTTTTACAATGACCATGTACACTGAAAACGTCTCCACTACGATTGAGATCAATAGTTGGGTCTACCCTGAGCAAATTTCAAAGAACATCAAGCACTTAATTCGAAAGTTTAAGTGTTCCTGTATAAAATGCACAGAACCAACTACTAAGAAATTCATCACAAGTGACTTTTAAGAATTACGAAATAACTCTTCAACATTCACCCTCATGATGAATAGCTTACCCTTCGAGCGTCCTATGCTTCTCCGTTCATTGTTTATATCTTTCCTTACTCAGTCACCTAATAACCGGCGCTTGTTTAAGTACAAAGTTAATTAGATTTCCGCTTAATTAATTCTTATAATGAGTACTATTCTACGGCATTAAAACGAAACTTGGAACCTTATCTGCTTCTATTCAATACCGGTACATCATTTATCCGTATTTTCGAGGATCAGCCACTCTCTCTCACTCACCACTTACGTGCTTAACCTCGAACTCATTAAATGTTATCTGCCACGGTAAGTACTTTGACTACAAGAGAAGTACATAAAACAACACATTAATTAATCTTCCATCTCGTCTATCGCTTAATTATCTCACCCCTTGAAACACACCGTACACCATTATATCACACGCGTTGTAATTAAAATTACCCGGTAGACTTCCCCAGCATCTTTCAGCTCCCGTATTTATTTACCTCTCCCCTCTCCAGTCTGTCATCAGATATGCGACTCTACAGTAATATCACCCCTCAAAGTTAAACAGCTCCTCTTGGATAACCCCCTCCCTCTCCACCATAGCTGTGCTCGATAGATCGCACTACACGACTGTAAGAGGGAGCTGCAGCAAACCCGGAGATCGAAGTTTCTAATCCTGGTACTGTCAGCTATCATCTTGAAAATACAGTAGATTTTCGTCTAGTATTTTAACACTTCTTTCGGGGTTGACAGGTTGCAACCACGGAAATACAACGCAGTGGGTTCTATCGAGAAGGAGGTGTTCAACTCAGAGGAGAAGCTTAAGTGGATGATATGTATCCCGAATCTAAGTCCCTAATATTTTAATTTACCTACAATATTGCAATCATCAACTCTGACCCAAGTACACAGCGCTGCTGAAGGGGCCCCAAACCTCTACAATGATTAACAACTTCTTATAACACCTACTCATCGACTCCGTTTTTTTTAATCATTCTTTCCTTGGTTTCTATTTGAGTTTGAAACACATAATACCCGCTCCTTCATTTGCCATATACCTGTGAATCATTTACCAAACCATTATTTACATCCATTCCCCTGTGTTGAAACCATGACGTGGAAAATAGTATTTCGTAATAGCAGTTTTTATATATGTCTGAAAGATTTTCAACTAGTGTCGTCGTAATACTTCAATACTTTGGCAAATTACACCCTTCATCGAGATGATTTCAGTCACATATCAGATTTGGTCTTTATTTATTCCGTTGAACTTCTGTCTCGTCTCTCATGGCTTCGTTCAACGAGTGCTTCATTTCCACTCAGTAGTTGTATCTTTCATTTAATGCCGAATAAACCTTAGCCATACATTATCTTGGTTATCGAAGATTCCTCCATCAAATCGCATCAAACTGCTGTGTCACCTGTGTCACAATCATGACTCTGTATGTTACACAACACAACAAAACAGGACGAGGAACTTATCAGTGAGTCTTGCATATCAAAGTTGTGTTCATATAACGTATGTTCGTAAGTAACATTCATGTGAATTATGCGCATGCCGTAAAGGGCCTGCAGTGTTAATCGTTATTAATGGGAGATTGCTTGAGCATTTATACAATGGTATAAACAGTTTATCTTGGTTGAAGATGCCAGCTCCGAGAAGAGGGCCTTCCCATAGTGCATTCATAGGTGAAACAAACATTCCGTTTGATTGAGATGAAAATCATTTCCTGTACGGTATTGAAAGTTTTAAAATGTTCTCTTCTTGCCAAAATCACGATTTGCAGTCATTTCAAACACATCTGAGTTTCCAATTTTGATAACATCATGATGCATTCCTCTCTATACTGTACATACTTTGAGGGCTAACATAAATAACTAACGTAAAAAAATTGTCGCTAAAATATTTGCAGTACAAATGTTTGTGACGCAGTAAAATTTGGCAAAAATATTTGTCTTAATTATTTGTATCGAATATATTTGCCGCAAAAATTTGTGCCGCAAACTTTTACAACGCAAATGATTTAGCCACACAAAATTGTATCGCAATTACAGCATTTGCTTCGTTAAAAATTGTGTCTCAAATTTTCACAACGCAAATATTTACGGCACAAAAGAATTTCGGCATAATTTTTTGTATCGAAAAATTTGTGGTGAAAATATCTGCAGCACAACAATTTAAGAGTCCATTGATAGATTGTTCTCATCAATCTGGGCTCAAAATACAAAGCTATATCGCTGTATTTGTGATTATGGAACCAAACATTCATGCTCCTTAATACGCCAGATTGGGACGAAATTTCTAAAAACTGTCCTTCAGACTAATATTTTTGAGACCTTAACTGTGAAAGTTACATGTTTGAGTTTTCCTGGGACGGAAAGTCAGTATGATCCACATTGTTGCATCGGATACAGTAAAAGGGAATAGGCCTACCACTGGTTGGTACGTATGGAGTAATGCATCATGTAACATCTCTCTGAGATTGACTTCGGTTTGCACCCTCAGCCAAGTGTGGACTACTAATCTCAGTTTGTGTGACAGGTCGACCTGCGGCACATGGACGAGAAGCCAGGATCCAATGTTGTTGATGTGGGAGTGGACCTCAGTGAGTTCTACATGTCCGTCGAGTGGGACATCCTTGAGGTGCCAGCCGTCAGGTAAGACTTGACATTACTACTGAAAGTGTACACTGAATCTAGATTAGTGCATGCGGTTGGACTTCAAACATCGTTGGACAGTTAAAGCATTTCTATACAGGGTTTTTCAAACTTATGACACCTCCTTAGCAGGTTCTGTAGTACAGTATCTAAATCTAAAATTCCTACCTCCTGTATTCTGGGTGGCTTCAGTAGCGTAGTTGGTACCATGCTGAGCTTCTATACCGAAGATCGCGAGTTCAAACCCGGTCGAAATCGATGGATTTTTAAGAGCGTTAAAAATTCCTCAGTATGCCTTCCATCGGAGGGGAAGTAAAGCCGGCGGTCCATGCCAAAGATTTATGACATGTAAAAGAACCTTCCACTAACTACAATTGTGTGAATCTGAATTTGTAAGTTAGATGTGATTAACGCTCTTTAAGTTCCAACTTCCGTCGCCAGGTGCTGGTTGCGGTGGCATCTAGTAGCCAAGTCCGCAGCTAGGTGTCGTTGATGGTAGAATTTGGTAGCAAAAGTAAGAACTACTTGAAATTAATCGTCTGCAGTCCTTTCCTGAATTACAGATAACACACACTAATACAGTCATCACAATTAGCACCGGTTATCAGATAGATTCTACACACACCCAAAGTACACGGGGCTTCATGACCACGTTGTCGCAGCCCCTAAACTGAGGAACCAGCCAACCAACTGTATTCTGAGGCCCTCGGCACGAAGCAATAGAAGGTAGCTCCTTCCGGTTAGACATACTGCTCGGGTCCAATCTCCGTGAACCTGAGAGGAATGCGGGCAAACTCTGCGTTTTCGTATTGTGTCTGTGATCTTCTTTGTATTAGAGTATGTTTCTTGCCTGGATTTTTCTGATGTAGATGCCATTTTTGTAGTCCGGGCCAAGTATGATGTGTAGGATCTTTCGTTCTTCTCTCTCTAAATTCGCGAGAAAACATTTCTCGGATAGGATAAGACATTCAGATGCATATAGCGGTACTGGTTTGATGACAGTGTTGTAGTGACGAATTGTTGTGTTCATAGAAAAGCACTTTTTGTTACACATGTTGCGGGTGGTTTGGAAAGCGACTTCCATTTTCCTGATTCTTACTTCTATGGCTTCCTAGTGAAGGCCATTTTGCTGGATCCATTCCCCAAGATATTTAAATTTATTAACACGGTTTATTATTATTATTCTTCTCTTCTTTCTTCGATTCGGCCAACTAGGGACCACGTCAGTTCAACTGTCTCTTCTTCCGAGCTTTAACTACCGCCCAGTGTTCCCGCATTCGTATCCGGTGTTGTTATTTTCTCTCTTGGGACCACACCTTCCCTGTCTTCAGCTTCGGCTTTTCCTGGAAACCTTCGTGCGTACGTAGTTTTTCCTGAAGTGGAACACGCTCCTGGATATCTTTAGCGGAAATTTCCATTTCACGTAGATCTTTCTCAACTTCCGTGAACCATGCCCCTTTGGTTTTCTTATCCTGAAAGTACGTCAATATCCGTTTTGATATCCTGCCTGGGCTCATTCGTGTCACGTGGCTATAAAAGGCAATCCTTCTTTTTCGAATCGTGTCACTGATCTTCTCCACATGCTTGTATAATTCGTGGTTGTGACGCCTTCTGTACTCGCTGTTTTCTTTGATAGGACCCAGGATTTTCCTCAAAATCTTCCATTCTTTCGCCTCTAGTTTTTCCATTAGACCTTTCTTGTTCATTGTTAGAGTTTCTGCCGCATACAGAGCCTCTGGTCGAATAACAGTGCAGTAATGTCTAATTTTGGCGTTTAAGGATATCGCTATCTTATTGTAGATGTCTTTAGTCAGGTTGTATGCCATTTCCATTTTATTAATGCGTGACACGAAGGCTTCTTTCTCTGATAGGTTAGGCTCTATCCATTCACCGAGGTATTTAAACTTTTCTGCCTTCTGAACTTTTCCTAGTCCGACCTCCAGTTCCCTGGGCGCTGATTTTATGTTTGTCATGAATTGTGTCTTCTCAAAGGAGATTTGAAGCCCAGCCTTCAGTGCTTGATTTTTCAGTTGGTTAAGTTGTTCTTCTGCCGTATCAATGGAATCTGAAAAGATCACTAGATCATCTGCAAAGGCTAGACAGTCGATTGTAAGATTCATATACTTGTACCCTAGCCTTACCCCATTTTCTACCCTTGAATTGTTCATTTCCTTCCGCCATTCTCGGATGACCTTTTCAAAAACACAGTTGAAGAGTAAAGGTGAGAGTCCGTCTCCTTGCCTCACTCCTGTCCTGATTTCAAAGGCATCGGACATCTCTCCTCTGAACTTCACTTTGGAGGTGGTGTTGGTCAGGGTTTGCTGGATAATTGATTGTGTCTTGTTATCTAAGCCAAACTCTTCAAGGATTTGCAATAGGGTGGTTCGATCAATTGAGTCGTACGCTTTTCTAAAATCAACAAAGGTCACCACGAATTCCCTGTTCCTGAGTTTCAGATATGAAAGGATGGACTTCAGATTCATAATCTGCTCAGCACATGACCGTCCCTTTCTGAAACCCCCTTGATATTCCCCCAGTTGTGGATCGATTTGTTGTTCCGCCCTATTCTGTAGAGCTTTTGAGAGGATCTTGTAAGTTATTGACAGAAGAGAGATGCCACGGTAATTGTTCACATCGGTTTTCTCCCCTTTCTTATGTAGTGGATGAATTACGGCAGAGGTCCATCCACTTGGGAGTTTTTCGCTCTCCCAGATCTCTTGAATAATTGCAACAAGCTTGTCGATTGCCTTTTCCCCTGCATGTTTCCACAGTTCAGCAATTATCAAATCTTCACCCGGTGCCTTGTTGTCCTTCAGCTCTTGGATTATCTTCGTGATTTCAGCCTTTGTAGGTGGGGACGAATTGGGGTGGATAATTGGATTTATTTCATAAACGAAAGGGGTCACTGGAGCCTCACAGTTGAGGAGGTTTTCAAAATAACTTGCTAGAATCTGACAATTATCTTTATCATTGTGAGCCAATTTCCCGTTTGAGTCTTTAAACTGTAGACTTGGGGGGTTGTATTTGTTCAGACTGTGCTTGAAGGTTTTATAGAAGTTACGTGTGTTATTTTTCTGGAAGTCTTGCTCAATCTGTACCAACTGTTCCCTATTAAACGTACGTTTCACGCCACGGATGGTTTTTGATGCAGATTTTCTCGCGTTTAGGAAGTTGACCCTATTCTCTTCATTTTTGTGGCAATTCCATTTCTGCCACGCAACCTGTCTTATCTGAACTGCTGTATCACATTCATGATCCCACCAAGGATGCTTTCTTGATTTTGTGAGTGGGACAGTCTCCTTTGCAGTTCTGACTATAGCCTCTTGTAATTGTTCCCAATTCTCTGGATTTAAAGTTTCCAACTTGTGGGTGAATTCTTGGTTGCTCCTTAGCTTGTCTCTGTCAAAATTATCAGTTTTTCTTGGAGTAATCTTCTTGTTATTTCTTGGAATTAGTCTAACTTTGATTTGCGAAAGGTAGTGGTCCGAGTCTAAGTTGCCACTTCTCAGAACCTTCACGTTCTGGATCTCTCGTTGCGCTTTCCGTGCAATGGCGACATGATCAATTTGGAATTCACCAAGGTTGGAGTTTGGAGAAATCCAGGTCTTCTGTTTTCTGGGTAGGTGTTTGAACGCCGTTGACTTTAGGACCAGATTGAATGCTCTGCATAACTCCACAAGCCTCTCTCCATTACGATTAGTTCTCCTGTGAGCTGGGTAGTTTCCAATAATCTTCTGATATTTTCGTTCTTTGCCAAGCTGGGCATTGAAATCCCCTAGGAGAATGATGGTATGTTTGTCAGGTACCTTTGAGAGGATATATTCTAGCTCCTCCCAGAATGCGTCTGTTCCTTCCGGGTCCTTCTTATTCGCCTGATTGATTGGCGCATGTACGTTCACCATTGTATAAACTCTATTTGTACACCGAAAAGAAAGAGTAGAGACTCGGCTGTTAGGGGATGTGAAGTCCACAATCGAACCCAAAATCTTCCTGTTGACAATAAATCCTGTGCCTAAGTGTGGGATGGTTTTTACTACACGTTTACCGGTCTTGCCTTTGAATATTCTATAACCTTGTGACTCGAAGCACTGTTCATCCGTGAATTTTGTTTCCTGAATTGCAGCGATTAATACCTGATATCGGGCGATGGGGTCGCCACATCCCTATTATTATTATTATTATTATTATTATTTGAGTTTGCCGATCTTAAGAAGTGAGTTTGCGTTGAAAGCAGCAAAGAAATTCCGGCGTTTGTGACTGATCTTTCCTGGAGTCTCCAATACCTCCACGCATGTCTGCGCAGCCTCCCCAGAATCCGAAGGCCTGCATGCTTCACTCAAGGTGAAGGTGGATTGGTTACCACCTGGGGTAGTAGCTTCTGCTGAATTTTTCTCCATGCTTTGAACAGTTGAAAAACTGTAGATTGGGGTCAGTGATATTTCACACTGACCAAAATACTACCAAGGTTGTGAGCCTTGGAGGGCCTCATGATGTCTTCCGGCTAAGAGCAGGCATTTCCTCCTACTCGAAAAAGGTACGGTTTTCCCGCCAATACTCGGGTGGCTGATTGCAGTGGTCACCCACTGGGCGATGGGGTCGCCACATCCCTATTATTATTATTATTATTATTATTATTATTATTATTATTATTATTATTATTATTATTATTATTATTATTATTATTATTATTATTAAAGAAAGTGTAGCAATCTCATTGGTCATGAAGGCCGCTTGGACCTGACCCTCCTGCTCTCTTCCCGACGTAGCGACTGCCTCCCACTTTGCACGAATACTCAAATGTCAATAACTGCCGTAAAAATTAACTTGGAGTCCTTCTGACGAACTGTCACGTGTGTGTAAAGGAGAGTTCCTGGATTGAAAGTTCTGAATTACCAGAGAATTTCTCATCCAAACTGATGCCTGATATCCATTAATGATACGGAATGGCCACGTTAATGCATTAGTGCACGTAGCTAATTTAGCAGCTATTGTAATCCAGAACGCACACAAAGCCGGCAACATTCCATCCCTATATTACTCTAATGGAAATTGAATATACCGTAATATAATAAACTATCGGTTCAATAGAAATTTAATCCCCTAAACATAGCACGCCTGAAGACATGCTCACCCATGATTGTTTCTCAAGAACGCAATCTTCAATAAAATGCACTATTATACAATGCATTATGGTTCATATATATTCTTGAAGTGATAGAAGCCATTTTTCAGTGTTTCCTAGTCTCTACTTAGTATAAAACAAAGTCCCCGATTCTTGGATGTTACGGGTAAACTCGAGAACCACTGGATGGATTTTTATGCGGTTTTCACCATTCTGTAAAGGATATCTCGATGATGATTTCTGTTGAAAATAATTTACTTATGACCAAAGGAAGCCGAGCAGTCACGATTTCAGTGGAAAAGTCGAAAAAAAAACCTGGCGTCTGAGCGCTTTGTAAGCTTACGCTGGGCAAACCGTTAAAAATATCTAAATACTATGAGTGTAAGAATTGTTCAGCTTGCACCAGGCACCCGAGGCCATACGATATTATTATTATTATTATTAGCATGAAAAGTTCTACAAAAAAGTCCGCGAGAGCATATGTCTATCTTCAATACATCGCCCACTATAAGTGTTTTTACGTTTTAATTTCTTCCAACCATGTTCATTCAACCACTGAGGCGACAGTTTACGAGCTAGCTAAGGGCGAGTCTATCATCCCTGTTACAGCCTACTGATATCGAGTCACTCACTGTGTATCACGCATTCCAAAAACATTCAGTTGGTCACTACTTGTTTCACTCACTCAGCACATTCCTCCTTTCACTGGCTGCGTGTCGTCTGCTGCAATAATAACCATTGGCATGCCGGAAGCCGATATATTTAAGTTTGGAATACGCTGCCGAAATCAACGTCACTTCCGCTCCGTTGCTAAGCAACTGGAGCAATACAACATGGCTCCCTTGTAGCTTGCTTCAGTCTTTGAGCCGTCATTATTTCCTATTTGTATCGTATAAAAATGTACATGCATGGATGTCCAGAGGCAAGAATGCATAGAAAAGTATATTTTCCACAGTAATTTAACATAGTTGTCCAGTAAAGTTGTAAAATATTGCGTACGAGATGCACATTATGTCTTAGAACATAAGTCGTAGAGATGTGGCCTACTATATTTACCTTAAATTAAGTGAAAACATGAAAATATAACATTTCTGCATATTGTGAATCACGTCCCGTATGAATGACCAATACTACGGAAAATAAAGTACCGTAGGCCCTACCAGTAAGTGACGAATAAAATGAACTTAAGGTCTATCAATGCATAAGGGAACAGTTTAAAATATTTGGATGAGAGTTTAGGCCAAATCTCATCAACAGCTATAGAAGAAACAACGACTGCATTTCAATACAATTTGTGTGTTTACCACAACGCCGCGTTTGTTTGAAAACGAATCAAATTAACAAAGCCTAACCTGTGTGCTCACTAACAGGTTAGAAATGAAAATCCACAGCCTGCTTCCAGTCGACCGACCGGGTCAGGAATGGAATGAATGAAGCCCCCATCTAGCGGCGAGGATATGAATTGTGCCGGCTGCCGAAGCCTGTCGCACTCCCCTGGGGCAATGTTTAAATGAATGACGAATGAAATGAGAGTGGAGAGTGTTGCTGGAATGAAATGTTGGACAGGGAAAACCGGAGTACCCGGAGAAAAACCTGTCTGCCTCCGCTTTGTCCAGCACAGATCTCACATGGAGTGACCGGGATTTGAACCACGGATCCAGCGGTGAGAGGCCGGCGTGCTGCCACCTAAGCTACGGAGGCTTACTAACAAGTTAGAGAAGTCTAAAGTTAAGGCCGATCGTCCTACCTCATTCTAAATAATGGGGCACTTTTCCTACCCTAGCTCTAAATATAGGGCCTAGGGTCACTAAAACTGACATGGAACTATCCGAGGCTCTCACCCAATAAGTACACCAAGCTGATGACCACATTATCACACTGATTATTGTTACACATTAGCTGGTGTGCCACAAAAGAGCTAATTAGAATTAGCTGGAAGGCCTATATAGAGATTTAGAACAACAAAAATAGCTACCCTGCATCTTCACGATCAATCCTAGCAAACGTTCCCACAATATGTCATGGACAGTCAAAGTGGTACAAGTAGCCTACTTGGTATGAAGTGGGCCAAAGAGTTGATGTAGGGAAATGCTAGTCCCGGTACCATAACGATGATCCATGTGCTATGGTACTTGATGGCTCACAGAGTTTCCAGTTACCAAATTGAATAGGAGTTTTTAGTAGCAACTTCAAACCTTAACACAGACCACATATTATGCTCAGTTTTCAGTATAAAACTGCCTCTTTCAACAGTAAGCGGCTGTATTCTGGTGTTAGATTTTACCCTCTCCAACACCTTATTATACATTAGTAAAATGCATCACATAAAGTAATTGATGCATACATGTATGGTACACTCAAGTTAGTACAGCTTGATCAGTGATTGGCCATTTGAAGGGGAGGAGGGGGATTACTTTTCCACTCTTCCACTAAGATTAATCTCCAAGGCTGGAAATTGGTCTGCATAACTATGTTCCAATCCAAACAATAGGAATGAGGGTGTTGGTTCTTATGGTACTGAATAGTGGGTAAAAGATAATTAGGTTATTAGCCCATGTAGTAAGAAAATAAAAAAATTGGACAATGATATAGAAATTTACACCATTCTTGGTGTAAAGTATGTTCATTACTTACCACAAGCCTCCAATTTAACTAGGTAGCTAACTCACTGTAAAAGTACCACTTCAGTGTGATGACAGACTTACTAATGCAGAGGTAGCCATACATACCTTAAGTGAGTTAAGAAATGAATTTAATGAGGTAGCCTATGTGATAAAATGACCTGTTACAACTACAATTAAACTCAGTTGCTCAATAACAAAAAGGCCTATTGTGAGGGGAGAAAAACACATCCACGCTTCTGCAGGAGCATGTAAGTTGAATCGCAGGGGAGTAGCCTACTCCCCAATAATATACCAGTACCGTACTTCCTGATATCTACTAAAGATGTTTGTTATAAACATTGCAGTTAAATATTAAGGCTCGATATTTTGAATAGCATTATAGTTTTATTATAACTCATAATAACTTAAATGTACAATACTGTAGCACTCCATATCTTCATTGAATTAGCCTAATTTTACTGTCCAATGTTTGAAAAATTGTCCAGATAAGTACTGGTAACGCACAAGAAACTAAAAACACACCTAGGTTATTATATTTTCACTTTTATTGATAACTTTATAGCACCACTGACTTCACAAATACTTCATGCTGAAACGATTAAAACATTTTCTAACAATCTTGGCATAATGCCATGGTAGCCTGGTTCGCCACTATCCTCATCACCTCATTTCTTGACACCACTGACTTTTTCACCGAAATGTCCCTGACAATCACAACAAGACTTGTCACTCCATCACTTCAGAAATAAGCAGTATTCATTGGCTTTAATAATGTCACTATACGGTACTGTAACTTTGTAGCAGGGTGTAGGCCTACATGATAATTGTTTTCTGAAAGTGCAAAAAATAAAATATTTAGGCAGAAATTTTCAGTCTAGGATAGGCCTAATTGTTATTTGGAAACACAATTCACTGCTTAAATAAATTAAGTTAAATCACCACTCAGAAAAGTTGTAGGATGGTATTTATTGGTGTTAGTAAATCAGCTGTAAGGTTATGTAGGTTGTCGTTTATAATACCGTACTTATAGTACAAACCATATTTAATTACAACTACACTCCCCACATGAACCAAAAATCTCTTTATGCGACATATATGTCCTAAATATCTCTCTATATTAGATATACTCTATCCACTAATTGATAAATATTTATAATTTGTAGTACTCGCCATGCAATTCTTGCCTCAGGAGTGAGGTCAACTTTATTCATACTATCTCGCAAAATTCTCGTACTTTATCCATAAAATTTCACTTCTATTTTGTAGCTCCAACACTGTAGATGATCTTCACGGGAGGCGTTTGCCTAATTTCTCGCTTATTACACATGTTTATCCACAAAAGTCAAGACGCTGCGCAGCGTTAATGCAGCTTCCTATGTATAAAAAAACTAGCAACCAGTTGTTTTGGTCCAATGTGGCTGCGACCATACGGTTGCTAGGCGCGTCACTCCGGCAGCGTATAGGTGGACCGCGTATGCGTATTGCAAGACCCCCCCGCAACCCGTCACAGCGTGTTCAACTGCCATCTCCTGCCGCGATGACAGTAGCTAGCGGGCGAACCTATTGCCCCAGATTCAGCCAGCAGCAAACCGTTGAGTCGTGTATAGTTAAAGACTTCTGAGAAGGGTGGTAGTGTTTGGAGTTTCCCTGGAAGTGCAACTCGGGTTTTTTTCATTTCGCCTGTGAAACACAGTCAAGTTAAGATTGGACGGAAGGGGGATTTGTGTTTCATGCACCTCGCCATTCTTAAATTACGTCTCCACGATAATATAATTAATAGTCCAGTCAGTGATTTTAACCCATCATGCCGAAACGTAAAATGGATATTGGTCGTTGTTCATTGACATTGAAAAAAAAAGCGCTTATCACGTAATGCATTCAAAACTGTTCCCGGGTGAAGCCTGGTCGGGTTGCTAGTTCTATTATACAGTAGAAAGCTTTCCAGTCGGTCAACACAAATTGTGGCCAATTGCATTAGGTGGAAAAACAAACTTAGACGTATCGTATCAATGTGGCTACAGACAAATACGAGGGGAAAATAATAGTGTTCAGTATCGTTTGCAGGATATGCTTGCAGAGCATTAGTATCATACGAGATGCAAGCAGAGAAATATCGACCTTCCTGACAACACGCCCTAGTTGAGCTGCATAAAATAATATTATTAGGGGCAGCTGATTCACCTGGTATATTATGGACTATTGAAGAAGAAAAAGAAGAAGAAGAAAACTAAGCAATGACATGCTTCGCTCGTCAAGCGAGCATCATCAGATCAAAATATGCAAGACAATTAGCTCTACAAAACACTACCAAACATACAGTGACACCCTCAGACATCCTCTGCTCTCTAAAAACAAAATACAAGAAAACCCGTCAGAAAACTTAGGTAATTCCAAGCACCCAAAAAGAAACTATTTATTGTAATGTTGCAAAACTTAAAAATGACTATCCCATCAACAAATCGCTTGCCACGGTGGGTGAGTGGTTATCGTGTCAGACTACCAACCCCAAGCTTGCAGGTTCGCTCGTGGCTGTGGTAAGTGATTTTAAGGCGACAAAAATCACGGCATGCATGTCATACGTTGTTGGCATGTTAAGGAACCCATTTAAATTCAGTAGGCCGTGTTCATAATGGCAAAATTAATGTCGGGATTTTCCGCCAACACAAAAGTTCCTCCTTTCTCTACTTGAAAACGCTACAGTGACAAGTAGCTTAGATATCTAACCTCCTTGACTTTCATAGCGTTTTAAGGAACGACTAAATTCGACATGCAATCTGCTCTCTGGGCGCAAATAACAAACCTTGCACCCGGAACCGAGGCCATACGATATTATTATTATTATTATTATTATTATTATTATTATTATTATTATTATTATTATTTTACATTCAATTCACCACATAAGTGGGACATATCAACATATCGTCGGCTTGTTTGCAAGACGGTATGGTTAAATCTCTTAAGGTGGCACATTGAGAAACAGCGAACAATGGAACCGGTCTCCAAGATGACGGCCTTCTGCATGGTGATGTGTAGACCAGGATGTATTCCCAATATTTGTAGATTGCGAGCCAATGATGTGGGGACGATGCCGGTAGAAGAAATTACTATGGGCAGAACCACTACACTTTCCTGTCTCCACATTTGCCGTATTTCCTCGGCCAAGGGCAGATATTTGGTGATCTTATCACAGCAGGTTTGTTGCAGATTATGGGAATTGGGCACTGCAATATCAATTGGGAAGGTTCTCTTCTGCACCTTGTCCACGAGAACGATATCTGGCCGGTTTGCTGGTATGGTTTTATCAGTAATAACTATTATTATTATTATTATTATATTATTATTATTATTATTATTATTATTATTATTATTATTATTATATCAACAAAACAGTATTCCTCCTTCAAACTAATTTGAATATGGCAAGAAAACGAGCGTATGAACAAACGCTGCATTTTCATTATATCATCCCGATTCAAAGACAGTGCATAGTGTAGTTCTAAACAAGCCTTGGAATGAAGCCTGAGATCACGTGCAATGTTGTAGCACATATGTGCCGCTCTGATTGTGCTGGAAGAAGCAGGCAGCATGATGGCCAGCTGACACATATGCCATGACACCAAAATCAATGGGCTTATTGAATTTTGGATGATAAATGTGAATGCGTAATGAGCTAATGACATTCTGTTGCAATGATGTGCGACTCTAATGACAGCCGATAGGCACCTTATTGCACAAATCCACCACAACACTCTTTCCCCGGATTATTATCGTCTGTTCAGTTCGAATGTCCTGATTCTAATGTTCAATGAGATATGGAAGTTTAGACATGACATCCGTAATGTACACCGGATCAAGAACGATGATTAGGGAACCACTATACCGCACCCTTATTATTAGAATCAGTGGATTGCAATTTGTATAACCTCATGAGAGGAGTTAAGAGATGAAATTAATGAAGATGAATGAAACTGGGTAAGGGTGGAAAGTAGCGGCCGTGGTGTTTCAGAAGGTACCGCCCCTGCATTTGCCTGGAGTTGAAAATGTGAAAACCACGAAAAACCATTACAAGGACGGCCGACGATGGGGATTGAACCCACGTATACTGAGTCCACGGATAGCTTGGCCCCATGGCCAAGCGCTGCGTGTTAGCGAGCGTGGCTACCGCTGTCGGTGAGCTTTTACACATCGATAGGTGCAAATAAAACGTATGAAATGCTATCGAGATCAAACGTGTAGTTTTGCTTTCATTGATTGTTTCTCCCCCGCATAAAGCAAAACTAAAATATTCAAGAACGAAAGAAAAACAAATAAAAACAAAAACAAAGCAGAAAACAACAAACATGAATCCAAAAACATAAATCAAAAACAAAAAATAACTACGAAAGCAAAACCAAAACATAAAAACAAAAAAATCAAAATCAAAAACAAAAAATAACTACGAAAGCAAAACCAAAACATAAACACAAGGGAAAAAGCAAATACAAAAACACAAAATAACTACGAAAGCAAAACATAAACACAAAGAAAGAAGAAAAAATCAAAAACGAAAAATAACTACGAAAGCAAAACCAAAACATTAACACAAAGAATCAAGCAAAAATCAAAAATAAAAACCAAAGCAGAAAACAACAAATACGAAACCATAAACAAACAAAAACACAAAGCAAAAAAAGGAAATTGAAAAAACAATGCAAAAAAGCTAAATATACAAAAACAAAAATTATAAAAAAAACATCAAAAACAAACACAAAATAACAGAAAACACAACAAAAAATACAGAAAACCTTAACTTAAAACAAAAGACAAAAGAAAAAAATTAAAATATCTGAAAAAAGAAAATAGTATAGACCTAGCAAAGCGCTCTTCATTGCTTTTATAATCCAGAAGGGCGGCTTCGGTGGCGTAGTCGGTAGCATGCTGAGCTTCTATGGCCAAGATAGCGGGTTCATTCCGGCCGAAGCCGTCGGATTTTTTAAGAGCGTTAAAAATCCTTCAGTATGCCTTCCTTCGGAGGGGAAGTAAAGCCGGCGGTCCCATGTCATAGATTTATGGCATGTTAAAGAACCTTCCACTAATTGCACCTGTGTGAAGCTAAATTGGATAGGTTAAGAATGTAAACAACGCTCTTAGGTTTCTACGTTCGTTGCCAAGAGCCGACTGCGGTGGCGTCTAGTAGCTAAGTTCTGAACTTGGCCTAGTAGTCGTTGACGATGGCGCTTGGCGGCAAAAGTAGGAACTATTTGAAAAATTCTAAGTTGCAGTACTTAAATTTAAAAAACAGATAACACACACTAATACAGTCATCACAATTAACACCGATTATCAGACAGATTCTACACACACACAAAGTACACGGGGCTACATGACCGCGTTGTCGCAGCTCCTAAACTTAAAAACCAACCAACCATAATCCAGAAGCAAATCTTAATTACGCCACTGGCTGTACAGCACAATATCCCAGAAGTAAGCATTGAAAAGAATAAATTTCAGATAGTTAATTATCTTGTACAGTCAATTTCATTGTTCGCACTAGTGTTCCTTTAGCCCCATGTACTTGGGTGTGTGTAGCCTACAATTTGTCTGATAATGTGTTATTTGAATGGTTGTTAGTGCGTATATTTGCAATGCAAGTGTGGATGAGAAGTAGGCGGCCGTGGCCTAAAATTAGGAATCTATCCGACCTCGAGTAGAAGTAGGAGTCCGCCTTGTTGCATTCTTGACTGCCCCGCGGAGGGGCGGGTTCGATTCCCGGCTATGCAAACAAATTTAATTCTGGTCTGAGGGCTGGAATGCGGTACACTCAGCCTCGTGAAGGAAAACTGAGAAGAGGTGGGCTCGATTCCTATCTCAGTCAACCTGGAAGTGTTTTTCCGTGGTTTCCCAATTCCATTCTAGGAAAATGCCGGGATTGTGCCTAACATAAGGCCACGGCCACTTCCCACCCATATCCTACCTTAATTGCAACTACACACACTAGTACAGACAACACAGTGGCACAGGTTATCAGACAAATTCTACACTCACCTAAGTACCCAGGGCTACATGACCACGATGTTGCAGAGCCCCTAAAAATATTAACAAAAACATGTAGGAAACCACGGAAAACCACTTCCAGGATGGCTGAGACGGGAATCGAACCTACCTCTACTCAGTTTTGCCTCACGTGACTCAGTGGACCCTGTTCTAGCCCTCACACCAGAATTAAATATTTTGGCAGAGCCAGGAATCGACCCCAGGCCTCCAGGGCGACAGAATGTAGCGTAGTTGGCTACAATCCCGGAAGCTCGGATTCGATCCATGACTCTGCCAAGAAATGTATTTCCTGGTTGGTTCCTCAGTTGAGGGGCTGTGACAAGGCGGTCATGTAGCCCCGTGTACTTTCGGTGTGTGTAGAATCTGTCTGATAACCGGTGTTAATTGTGATGACTGTATTAGTGTGTGTTATTTATTTTTAATTCAAGTAAGGACTGCAGACATTCAATTTTCAAGTAGTTCCTACGTTTGCTACCAAACGCCACCGTCAACGACAACTAGATCTGAACTTGGTTACTATATGCCACCGCAGTCGGCTCCTGGCGACGAACGTTGGAACCTAAGAGCGTTAGTCAAATCTAACCTATAATTTAGCTTCACACAAGTGTAATTAATGGAAGGTTCTTTAACATGCCATAAATCTCTGACATGGGACCGCCGGTTTTACTTCCCCTCCAAAGGAAGGCATACTGAGGGACTGAGGGTTTGAACCGGCAACCTTGGACATAGAAGCTCAGCATTCTACCAACTACGCCACCTAAGCCGCCTGCCTGAGGGCTGGAATAGGGTGTACTCAGTTTCGTAAGGTAAAACTCAGTAAAGGCGGGTTCGATTTCTACCTCATCTATCCTTGAAGTGGTTTTCCGTGGCTGCTCATGGGGCTACATGATGTCGCAAAGCCCATAAGTGGCTTCTAATATTTCCATAACAATTCTATCCCCCACATTAACATCAAAGTTGTAAATGTTTTCCTGAGAACCATTAGGAATAATCCTATTGCTATTTTGTCTCTTTGCAGAAACGAGAAGTTCTACACGTGCTGCGACGAGCCGTACCTCGACATCACGTTCAACATCACGATGAGACGGAAAACCCTTTTCTACACCGTCAACATCATCATCCCTTGTATGGGCATCTCGTTCCTCACTGTGCTGACTTTCTACTTGCCGTCCGACAGCGGCGAAAAGGTGAATTACCCACATCTTCAGGGACTTAAGGTGGTGCTGACTGAATAGTTGAACAAAGCAGTTCTGTTTCTCAATATGCTCTACCACACACACTACTGAATCAATTGTTATGAAACTTGATCAACATTATTTTTTTTTTAATTTTTTATTTTTTTACACGCCACAACTTCATTTCTTTTTCTTGGTGCGAAGTTTTCTCTGCACCCAATACTCCTTCATGCGTTCGATGGCCTGTTTACGCTGTTCTTCCATCCAGGCTCTTCCGATCTTCCTAGGTCTTCTTGCGGCTTGAATCCCTTCCAAATTAATCAGAATGTTCCTAAATCTATTTCTGTCGAACAGTTGGTCTTCTGAAATGTTCAATTTTTCCATATCCGCCTCTGTTTCCTTAATCCATGCTGTTGTGGTCTTCTTTCTCCAGAAGTAATCAAATATCTGTTTGGTGAGTCTACTTTGGTCCATTCTGTATAGATGTCCGAGAAACTTCAACCTCCTCTTCTTCATAGTCTCAGAGATTCTTTCTACGTTCTGGTGAACTTCTTCATTACTTCGAAGTTTCCATCCACTTTCGGTTTAAACAGCACCCATAATTTTTCTGAGGATTCTCCTTTCCAAGACCAGCTTGTAGTTCATAGACAGACATTCACTGGTATAGAGACATTTTATCTTCACCACGGTGTTGTAGTGTTTTATTTTTGCATTGAACATTTACCTTTATTAGTTAAAACAGTTAAGTTACTGAAAATGTAATATCATTCACTGTCACCAACATTACAATAATGAATTGAATCGGTCGGAGGTGAAAAGCATTAAGTCAGTTTCCACTACTTTTCAGGCGAGAGATAAAACGACTTTGACAGAACAGAACTTAACAGGCACACTATATTAGTAATCTATACGTCAGCAATGGCTACGCTGGCTAAAGCGCAGCATTAGGTCATGGGGCCAGCTCTCTGCTGACTCGGTAGACGTGTGGGGTTCGAGCCCCACCGTTGGCCGTCCTTGAAATGGTTTTCCTTGGTTTCCCATTATCAACACCTAGGAGATGCTGGGACGGTACTTCTGATAGGCCACGGCCGCTTCCATCCACATCATTGCCCAATTTCATTGATCTTCATCCATTCCATCTCTCATCCCGGCACGCAGGTCGTCCACGGGCGTCGACTAGAAAGACCTGCACTCGGCCTCTCAGGAGACAACACGAAAAAAATAGGAATCTATGTTGTGAAGCAACTATTCAGGTTTTATTTGTTTTAGCGTTATATTAATTTTAATTTAATGAACATATTTTTCTAATCAGTTTTGCAAACGTGACTTAATGCCTTTCAGCTCCGTGGTCAGATAAGTGTGGCATAAAGCCATTCACATGATATTTTATTTTAAAATGGATTTGTAACGTAAAAACCACCTAAACCCTGTACAAATGTAATTTACAAGAGCACTGTAACTCGCGGGAATCTTGCAGTCCGGCCAACATTAAGTACGGAATACGGCGCTGAGAGGCAGCAAGTCATTGACTTAATGCTTTTTTCCTCTGATTGCACTGCATGTAGCAGTGGTTTCTGGCTTAAACCCATAAAACAAATTGCTTTGTGATGGATTTTGCCTTGCCAGTGAGCTTCCGTGCTTTTTCTCCTGCTGGTAAGATGAAAATGTGTTGTGTGTAGCAGAAGGCTGACTTAACTCTTCCCTATGTCGTTCCAAGGTCCTTCGGTCAACGCTTCAGAATACTAATTCTTTTAAAAATGACCATTTTTGACTTAATGCTCCAACCGAATCAATTCTTAAAAAGCAAAATAGTAATCAAAAGGTACATTTGGGATTTATTATTGAAATTGTAGATTTGAAACTAAATAAACTTGAAGAAGATTTCATGGCTTGGAATCCAACTTAGAATCATGGTTTTATTTCTTCAAACTTATTAAGTGCAAAATGTTTCTTTGATAACTTTTAAAAAAGTTTTGTTTTTAAGCAATGCAATTTTAAATCAAGTTACATAAATACTCAAGACATTATTCTAGGTCAGATTAATGCGCATATGCATGTAAAGATACTGGGAAAGTTTCTTGTAGATCGGAGAATTTAATTCAGGTCTGACGAGGGAAGTATCAGGTAAGATACGTCGAAACCTATCTTGAAATTTTGTAGACGCAATCGTTGTATTATAAGAGGACAACATCCGGAAAGTAATCGGCCAGATTGAACTGAAAGGTTCCGAAATCATGTGGCGAATCTCTCATATACATCAATGGGAGGTAGCGAGTACTGTACATGTTGGAATGGACAGCCCTGACCGTTCAAGCACTCAAGGCCGGTGGGAAGGAGCCGCACGCTCCAGTCAGCATATACGCTCCACCTCGCTACTACTCCGAGAGCCACAGGGATGTCCAGCTCCTCCAGCCATCATGCCTGCGTACAAGGATGTCAGGTACGATTTCGGAGCCTTGCAGTTCAATCTGGCGGCTGATTTTCCGCACGCTGTCCTCTTATAGTACAACGATTGTGTCCACAATGTTTCAAGATAGGTTTCGACCTGTCTTACCTGATACTTCCCTTGTAAGAATCATGGTTTTATTTCTTCAAACGTATTATTTGTAAATGTTTCTTTGGTTGGTTGTTTGAGTCTTCAGTCTTTTGACTGGTTTGATGCAGCTATCCATGCCTCCCTGTCCTGAGTTAATCGTTTCATCTCTACATAGCTACCACACCCTACATCCAAGGCAATCTGTTTAACATATTCTAACCTTGGTCTACCCCTACAGTTCTTGTCCTCGACCCTTACTTCCATGACTAAGCTTGCTATTCCTGGGTGTCTTAGTATGTGTCCTACCAACCTATCTCTTCTCTTCATTATCAGTCGCCAGAAACATCTCTCCTCTCCCACTAGTCTTAATACCTCTTCATTTGTAACCCTATCTACCCATCTGATCTTTATCATTCTCCTGTAACACCACATTTCAAATGCTTCAATTCTCCTCTTTTCTGCTGCAACAATAGTCCAAGTTTCACTTCCATAGAGCGCCACGCTCCACACAAAGGCCTTCAAAAATGACTTCCTAATACCTAAATCTATATTCGATGTCAACAGATTCCTTTTCTGTAGAACTGCTTTCCTTGCCTGAGCTAACCTACTTTTTATATCCCCTTTCCTTCGCCCATCACTGGCTATTTTGCTTCCTAAGTAACAGAAGTATCCTACTTCCTTTAGCTTTTCACCTGCCAATTTGATGTACATAGAGGTTTCTGATTTATTTCGGCTGCATTCCAATATTTTTATTTTACATTTATTAATTTTCATCCCGAACTCTTTCCTCAAGACGGAGTCCATACCATTGAAAAACTCATTCAAATCCTCAGGCATGTCGGCCAAGATGATGATGTCATTGGCAAATCTCAGAGTTGAAATTATTTCTCCTTGAATCTTCACTCCCACTTTAAATTTTTCTCCATTTTCCTTCATTGCTTGTTCAATGTAAAGATTGAAAAGTATGGGTGATAAGTTGCAGCCTTGCCTTACACCTTTCTGAAAGCTTCTCTCTCATGTCATTCAGTGACTCCTGTCTGGTTTCTGTATAGATTGTAGATCACCCTCCTATCCCTGTACTTTATTCCAATCGTTTTCAAAATGTCAAACAATTTAGTCCTATCATCGTTATCAAAAGCATTTTCTAAGTCTACAAATGCCATGAACGTTCTCTTATCTTTCCTTATTCTATCTTCCGAAATCAGCCTAAGACTTAGTACAGCTTCCCTTGTTTCTACATTTCTCCTGAAACCAAACTGGTCTTCACCCAACTCCGTTTCTATCTGGGTTTCCATCCTCTTGTAAATTATTCTAGATAGGATCTTTGAAGCATGAGTAATCAATCTGATTGTACGGTAATCTTCACATCTGTCAGCTCCCACTTTCTTCGGTATAGGGATGATAACATTCTTCTTGAAATCAGATAAGTTTAAAAAAAAGCTTTGTTTTTAAGTAATGCATTCTTTTATTAAGTTGCATACATACTAAAGCCATTATTCTAGGTCAGATTAATGCGCATATGCATGTAAAGATACTGTAAAAATTTCAAGTTGATCGGAGCAGTGAGATAATGAACCTTATTTGTATAAAAATAAAAGTTGTAAGAAATGGTTGTCGAAGAAAAACCCGCAAAGGTAGATGAATAAAGACTCTGTAGATGTTTGCCAAAGTTGGAAATCTTCACTAACCCTTATCTCGGAAATAGATTAACATATCTGTGCAACAGTGTCCACTTTACAACACAATGTGTTTATTCAACAACTACTCCACTTAATTTTAGAACTTAAAAGGTTCATTCTGGTTCCGTATTGATAAACTAATTAGTATAAACAGGTTAAAAGTTCCGCCTTATCAATACTTTTATTAATAAAGATCACTGTGTGGTCATTGATGGGACATGTTTCGAGGCCTAAATATTATTATTGGCCCCTTCATCAGCCGCTATGATAGAACGATACAAGAATATTTTAAGCGTAGCACTTAAAATTCCCTTAAAATTGAATCTTGTATGGTGCACCATAAAGAGATATTGAAACATTTACGCCTAATATGAGTTTCGGTATGTCAAAAGTCTTATGAACTAGGTCTATAAACACTTTCATTGGACGCCTCAAGGTGGTACTTTAGATGTTATTGAAGACACAAATGTATGGTACCGGTTGGGTACGACAGCAACAGTTCAGAACACCTTTGTTGGAATCAGCAGTAGGAAAACTTAATTCCTCAATACTTCACCAGCAATATAAAGATAATAAAAGCAATGAAGTCACTGCGCTGAAATCATATCTTGCCTAATATTGAGCTTGCGAAGTGCATAACTTCAACACTTGCCATGGCAGAGATTGGCCTCTAATCCGTCTTGTTAGAGCAATGATTAATAACCTAACTTATTATATTAGCAAATAGCAAGAGGTTAAATTGTATGCAGATTTTATACCCATTCTTTAAGAATGTCATTCCTATTTTATTGCGATGGCGCCTGTGAATTTGTACATTTGTTAATCGAACATGCCATGTGTAATGGTTTAAAATCGAACATTGTGAATTTTATTTTGCTTATTGACTAATGAAGGCTTAAGAGGAGCCGAAACATGTATCACAACCAAAAGTTAAATGGAGTAGTTGTTGAATAAAAACATTTTATTGTAAAGTGGACACTGTTGCACTGATATCGTATTCAATACGGGAAAAAGAATATATTATGGGTAAGGTCGTAGACAATAGACATAGACCTACAGTACATAATACTGTAGATTAACATGTTTGCTCCAAAGAAACTATCTATGAGACTTCAATATGTTGAGACCCAAAATATCAAGAAAGAGAAAATTGATATTTTTCACCACCTACGTTAGCGCCACCCATTTTGTTGTCGACCTCCCTTGGTCAACTCTTGTTCTCTTCCAACCCGGACGGTATTAGGGTATCCGAATCCCAGGAAGGCTTTTATTTTCCTGCCTTAATTGGTCTTTATTTTATCGCCTTCGGTGGCGTAGTTGGTAGCATGCTGACCTTCTATGCCCAAGATCGCGGGTTCAAACCCGGCCGAAGTCGTCGGATTTTTTAAGAGCGTCAAAAATCCCTTAGTATGTCTTCCTTTGGAGGGGAAGTAAAGCCGGTGGGCCCATGTCATAGATTTATGTCATGATAAAGAACCTTCCACTAATTAAACTTGTGTGAAGCTAAATTATAGGTCATATTTGACTAACGCTCTTAGGTCCTAACGTTCGTCGCCAGGAGCCGGCCGTGGTGGCATCTAGCAACGAAGTTCAGAACTAGTTGGTCGTTGACGGTGGCGTCTTGTAGGAAAAGTTGGAACTACTTTAAATTCTAATGTCCTGCAGTCCTTACCTGAATTAAAAACAGATGATACACACTAATACAGCCATCACAATTAACACCGGTTATCAGGCAGATTCTACACACACCCAAAATAAACGTGGCTACATGACTGCGTTGTTGCAGCCCATAAACTGAGGAACCAACCAATCAGTCTTTGTCTATTCTCTTCTGAAACCATCAAGATTTCGAAAGATCAGACCTGCTTTTTGTTTCTTTGGCATCTCCCTCCTTCTGTAAGAGGCCCTAAAGGAGGCAGGGTGCGTGTAGCCCTACCACACATGGTCCGTCCTTGACAGCGCTACATCCTCAAAAGCACACGGCTTGTAACTGATCCCGAGGGATTCCCAGGCTGGGTCTGTTTTCCTCCTTTGGGCTGGGGTCAAGCCAAACTTTGCGTTACACACAAGTGTGACGGTCTACCGCGCACCTTGCCCCTAAGTGGGCGTGCGCAGATACTACCCGCATCTCATTGCTGTCTTTCTTGTTCTGGATTTGTACTTGTTCCCGCAACTTCAATGCAAAAATAGCTAACATTGTGTTATGAAGAAACTGGTTTACAGACCTATCCTCATGCAAATTTGCCAGTGGTGTACACGCGTGCTCGACTGTAATATAACCTTGTTAGAGACATTGTTAGAAGGTTTTACAGATTATATCTGAAAACATACCAATGATTCGATGTTCCTTAATGTTGGTTGTTTCCTCAGTTCAGGGGCTGCGACAACGCGGTCATGTAGTCCCGTGTACTTTGGGTGTGTGTAGAATCTGTCTGATAACCGGTGTTAATTGTGTTGGCTGTATTAGTGTGTGCTATCTGTAAGGTAAGGACTGCAGACGATCAATTTCAAGTAGTTCCTACTTTTGCTACCAAATACTACCGTCAACGACACCTAGCTGTGAATTTGGCCACTAGATGCCACCGCAACTGGCACCTGGCGGCGAACGTTCGAACTTAGAGAGCGTTAATCAAATCTAACCTACAAATTTAGCTTCACAGAACTTTAGTTAGTGGAAGGTTCTTTTGCATGCCATAAATTTATTGTCCCGCTGGCTTTACTTCCCCTGTGAAGGAAGGCGTACAGAGGGATTTTAACGCTCTTCAAAATCCGTCGACTTTGGTTCCTCGATGTACCGGAGGGACTTACTTACTTTTTTCTTTTTCCAGTGGCATTAGGCCGGATCATTTTCTTTTCCCCTTTCCTATCTGGCGTTCATGTAGAGCAGGTAATAGGCTAATTTTGGTTAAGCGATTGAATAATTTAAAATGAATCAATAACATTTAATGGATTAATCGACTCACCGTTCGATCAATTAATCGACTAACCGAATAACAGATTAATCGGCTAATCGAAGAATCGATAAATTAGTAGACACGAGATATGAAAAGAAGTTTAAATCAGAGGTCATCGCTTAAGTTGAGTTATGCTTATTTTCGGAATGATGTATAGAAATCTATAAGAGTTACTTATTGCCTTAATATACAAAGTGCCATTTCTTGTTTATGTTAACAATAACCAAATACAGTAAGTATCAGTGACAGCGGAAGGACAATCATCAATCAAATTGGGAAGAGTTTCGATGAAAGAACGCGAAGAGTTTTCAACAAAGATTTTGAATTCTTGGTCAGTATTTACAATTTAGGACAGGAACATTTTTGTTTTACTACGTTTTAGCCTAGTTTTCACAAATAGGGTACATTTAAAAAAATGATGCAATCTTATATATTAAAATAATTGGGAAGAAATTTGTCAATTTACAAAAACGTAAAACTAAAGTAATTCTGGTACGACAGCGTTTATGGCCTTGAAACAAAATGAACGTCACGCATCTTCTGATATGTAGAAACCTACCTGAGACTTGCACCACCGAAGATCTTTGGAGAGAAAATGACAGGGCCATCAAGACTGCCAAATTATGGTCTTTAAGTTCCATTTGATATCATTTCATTTGTTATTATAGTCTGTAAGTTTGTTTGTATTGTTCCCTTTATTTTGTATTTTTTTCCTGGACACGTAAAATAAATAAATAAATAAATAAATAAATAAATAAATTTTAAAAACTATCCTACTGGTATACTACACAGCTTGGACATTCTTAAAATGTTAATTTACACTCCATTTTCATACTGGTACTATGATGTATGTATAGATTGAATTGGAGATATGCTACTGTCACATTTGTGGCGCAGCGGTCAAGCTGTTGGTCTCTCACCAAGGTAGACCGGGTTTGATTCCCGGTCAATACATGTGCGATTTTCGAATTGAAATGCCATGTCCTGTGGTTCACATTCCACGTAAAAGGGAGATACCGTGGATCATGATCGTGAGATTAACGGACACACAAAACTACAAGCTTCCTTCCTTCATTTTACATTAATAATTCATAATAACAAAGTGACACATAACGTCGACAGTACTCTCAAATACTGTGAGCACATTCCTCAGTAACGATAACATTCATTATTCTCAAGACTCTCATACAATTCGTCGTAAACAATCAAAACATGCCTTCCTACAATCATGAAATGACCTAGTCTCAGCTTTTATTCCACTCATATAACAACATTCTGTTATGCATTTAATATTTGACTGGGGAGATTAAACGGCAAAAATACGTTCAAAATAATGGGCAAAGTAATCTACAGTTGTCGTCGCATTTATGTTGACATAAGGTAGACAGGGGTGCCACCCTTCCTTAATACCATCCTCTCAACGCCCCATTAGACCACATAACATAAAACTAGATTACAACTTGTGTTCATGTATCATGTTGAGATGTAACATACTATACAATCTCTGGTCCTCCCCCACTCCCGCCACATAAAAAAACATTAGGGGTCTTCAATAGACTGCTCCCTGCCGTGCAGTGTCATGTCATTAGGTACCAAATCGAGGTGGCATTACCTAGCTTGAGCGCCCTTATGGGCCTCTCCCCTAAATGAGGCGGTATCACACGACTTATTGAGAGTCCCTGGTGACGTGGGGACACAATAGAGGCTAAAAAAAACTCTGGGAGACTTTAAACGCGTACTGTACATTCAGTTCCTTACGTCAACTGTTAACAGGAGTGCATGCAGCTGTCACACTACCGTGACGTCAAGCTACAGCGTCAACTTAAAAATAGACCCTCCACCGGCTTTGAGCGAACCAGGTCAAACTGCTCGCTTCTTTCCGCCCCATCGAGGTGGTCTCCGGTGATACGTCTTCCTGCACATTCAGACCCACTTGTGTTGGATTGCCTTCTCGATATGTTCCTCCTCTCCCCCCACCCAGAGGTTCACATCTATCGGGACGTGGGTTGGCGACCACGGGACCCCACTTGAGTCCGGCATTGCTTCCACTTACTTTTGTCGGGCTCCTCTCTGCCTTCTTTCCTGTTGAACTCTCTTGGTCAGCTCTTATTCTCTTCCAACCCCAACGGTATTAGCGTATCCGAGGCCTAGGGAGTATTTCACTTTCCCGCCTTAATTGGCCCTTGTCTCATCTTTCCTGATCCCTCATTCTTCGAGGGGTCAGACCTCTTGTTTTCTTTTCATTATATTCCCCTTTCTCTTTATGATTCCCGCACTGTTTTTGTGAATTGGCCCCCCGTGTATCTAAATTACCTTTACCGTATTGTTTCAATCTACACTACATTTTGTAGGCATTTTCAATCTAAGTTGCATTTTGTAAGTATTTTCGATCTAAATTGCATTTTGCGAGTATGTTCAACCTCAATTGCATTTTGTGAGGATTGACAATCTAAATTGCTTTTTAGTAAGTCTTTGAATGTAGGTGAAGGCACTTTTGTGAGTATTTTGAATTTCAATTGCATTTTGTAAGTATTTTCAATCTAAATTGCGTTTTGTAAGTATTGCCAATCCTTATGAGTATTTTGAATCTAAATTACATTT
This sequence comes from Meconema thalassinum, assembly GCA_946902985.2. Lineage (NCBI taxonomy): Eukaryota > Metazoa > Arthropoda > Insecta > Orthoptera > Tettigoniidae > Meconema > Meconema thalassinum. Next base: position 2,053,024,364 of record OX336388.2, on the reverse strand, counting down.
TGTAAGTATTTTGAATTTCAATTGCACTTTGTGAGTATTTTGAATTTGAAATGGCCTTTTTCAATCTAAATTGCATTGTGTATTTTTAAATTCAATTGCATTTGTAAGTATTTTGAACCTCAATTAAATTTTGTACGTATTTTTCAATCTCAATTGCATTTTGTAAGTATTTCGAATCTACATTGCATTCTGTACGTATTTTGCACCTAAACTACATTTTGTAACTAGTTTTCAATCTATTCCTTTTGTGAGTATTTTGCTTCTGAATTACCTTTTGTGAGTATTTCCACTCCACATGTTGTGAGTTGTTTCAATCTGAGTTCCATTTTGTAAGTATTTTCAGTCTCACTTAATTTTCGCTATGGGTATCATTTCATTGTCATTTTCGCTATCACCCAAACCATTAGGGGCCGTTAACCTAGATGTTAGGCCCCTTAAAACAACAATTATCATCATCATCGATATATTCCTCACAGTTCACGTCAGGTATATAGCAGGGCCAGAAGAGAAGTTAACTGCCAAGTTGGAGAAACTAAATTGGATCAAAGACCAAAATAATGAGGACACAGGTGAACGCCCTAGTAAAAGTCTTAGTGAAGCAGCTCGAGAGTACGAAGAAGCTAGAGCTGTGAAACGGAAGTTTGAGGAGGTAACAGTAGTTACTGGAGAGGAGGGAGAAGTGAACATCTTGCAGGTAGGGACAAAGAGGTGGCTACTTAAACTTCAATTTTTTTCATGAACTCATTACCTGAAAAAAAATAAAAAAATAAAAATTGCTGTTTGAAATTGAAAATAACAAGTAGTTCCGAGTAGAACTATACAGCCTATTTTCATATATCCTACTTATGTTAATAGCCTTTATCTACATACATAATTTCAGTTTGATTGCTGTAATAGATTCGTAGATATTGAGCACCGACTAAATATTTCGGATGGTCGCCATGTTGGATTTTATATATGTAGGTCCTAGAGTTATGTACTGTTACATGAAGATTATTGTGTACATGTAGCATTCAAACTTCAATAGCATAATTAGGACACAAGAAGTAACAAGGAGATTTTAAAATTTCGCACAGCTGCCATCTTGTGGTTATGGAAACAATTGAAATAAATTTGATGCCAGTAGATTAAGATTTGCTCTCTTCCTGTATTTTCTATCTAAATTGCATTTTGTAAATATTGTCAATTCAAATAACAGTACAGTAAGTATGTAGTTAGTTGTAGTTGTAAGTAGGTAGTTAGTTTGTCTATTAGATATATGTCATTGTTCTATTAGACTGTGGTGTGTGAGTGTGTCTGGTAACAGTTGCATTGTTTATTAGTTATAGTTCATTGTTTCAGTAGACTGTGATGTGTGATTGCATGTGAGTGTGTCTGGTGACAGACTGTTTTAGTGGTAGTATTTGTTGTTGGTGGAACTTTAGTATTTTTTCGTTAGTAGAATTTTGGTATTTAATTGTTAGTACAGTAGAAGGTTAGTATTTTTGTTAGTAGAATTGCTCTTTACTTATTCTGAAAGGGAGTAGCAGCCTTTTAGATTAAATCAATTCTTTACTAGTCTTATAGACGGTTAAGATATTGATAATATAAGCCAAATAATGGCTACACTGCGTCCTGCTGCACGGCTGAAAGCAAGGGGAAACTACAGCCGTTTGCTATTCCCGAGGATATGCACCTCTATATGCATAATTACATGTGATGATGGCCTCCTCCCTTGTAAAATTTCAATCCGGAGGTAAACTAGTTCCCCGTTCGGATCTCCGGGTGGGGACTACTCGAGAGGGGGTTAACATCACAGAAGTGACAAAGAGGAACTCTGACATTCTACGGATCGGAGCGTGGAATGTTAGAAGTCTGCTAGGAAATGGAAGGTTAGAAAACTTAGAAAGGGAAATGGATAGGTTGAGGTTGGATTTGGTTGGGATTAGTGAAATGCGCTGGCAGGAAGAACAGGACTTTTGGTCAGGAGACTATAGGGTCATTAGCACTAAATCAAACAATGGCCAAGCAGGGGTTGGCCTCATATTGAGTAGGAAACTTGGACAGCGGGTGGAATATTATGAGCAATATAGTGAACGGATTATTGTAGCAAAAATAAATACTAAACCTACCTGCACCACAGTGGTACAAGTCTATATGCCTACCAGTCAAGCTGATGATGAGGATGTTGAAAAGGTCTACGAAGAAATAGACGAAATTCTGAGGTATATCAAGGGTGATGAAAATGTTATAGTAATGGGAGATTGGAATGCTGTGGTAGGAAAAGGGAGAGAAGGGAAGATAGTAGGAGATTTCGGATTAGGTGAAAGGAATGATCGAGGAAGCAGGCTGGTAGAATTCTGCACTGAGCATGAGTTGGTCATAGCTAACACCTTATTCAATAACCACAATAGAAGAATATACACATGGATGAGACCAGGAGATACAGGGCGTTACCAAATCGACTTCATTATGGTCAAGCAGAGGTTTCGAAACCAGATTTTGGATTGTAAAACATATCCTGGTGCTGACATAAACTCTGACCACAATCTGGTTGTAATGAAATGCAGATTAAAGTTGAAGAAACTGAAGAAAAGTCAAAAGCCAAAAAGGTGGGCAATAGACAGACTGAAAGAGAAGGATGTAAACGAAAGATTCAAGAAGAGTATAAAGGAAGGACTAATGAAAAACCCTAAACAAGCTTCAATTGCAGACGAATGGGCACTTTTGAGGAATGAAATAACAAAATCCGCAGAAGAAAACATTGGTAGGAAAGAGAGAATAGGTAGAAAACCGTGGATCACTCAGGATATACTCGAATTGATGGATGAAAGGCGGAAGCACAAGAATGTAAGAGATGAAAAGGGGAAAGCAGAATACAGACGTCTGAGAAATGAGGTTAACAAGAAGTGCAAGGAAGCGAAAGAAGAATGGTTGAAAGAGAAATGTGCTGGTATAGAAAATTGTCTGAAATTAGGAAAAGTAGACACAGCTTATCGAAGGATTAAGAATATTTTTGGGGAAAAGAAGACTAAGTGCTGTAATATTAAGGACACAAATGGAAAGCCTCTAACAGATAGGGAAGAAAAGGTTGAGAGATGGAAAGCTTACATAGAGAGTTTGTATAAGGGAAAGGAGATTGAGAATCATGTAATGGAAAGGGAGGAGGAAATTGATGAGGATGCGAAAGGAGATTTAATATTGAGATCAGAATTTGATAGAGCTTTGGAAGACTTAAGCAGGAACAAAGCACCAGGCATAGATGATATACCGATTGAGTTGCTACGCTGCATAGGAGAGGAAGGTCTGATCAGGTTATTTCACTTGGTGTGTAGGATTTATGAGACAGGTGAGGTACCCCCTGATTTCAAGAAGAATGAAATCATCCCTATACCAAAGAAAGTGGGAGCTGACAGATGTGAAGATTATCGTACAATCAGCTTGATTACTCATGCTTCAAAGATCCTGTCTAGAATAATTTACAAGAGGATTGAGAGCCAGATAGAAACGGAGTTGGGTGAAGACCAGTTTGGTTTCAGGAGAAATGTAGGAACAAGGGAAGCTGTACTAAGTCTTAGGCTGATTTTGGAAGGTAGAATAAGGAAAGATAAGAGAACGTTCATGGCTTTTGTAGACTTAGAAAAGGCCTTTGATAACGTTGATTGGACTAAATTGTTTGACATTTTGAAATCGATTGGAATAAAGTACAGGGATAGGAGGGTGATATACAATCTATACAGAAACCAGACAGCAGTCATTCGAGTTGAAGGACATGAGAGAGAAGCTGGTATTCAGAAAGGTGTAAGGCAAGGCTGCAACTTATCACCCATACTTTTCAATCTTTACATTGAACAAGCAATGAAGGAAATTAGAGAAAAATTTAAAGTGGGAGTGAAGATTCAAGGAGAAATAATTTCAACTCTGAGATTTGCTGATGACATCGTCATCTTGGCCAACAAGCCTGAGGATTTGAATGAGTTTTTGAATGGTATGGACTCCGTCTTACGGAAAGAATTCATGATGAAAATTAATAAATGTAAAACAAAAATACTGGAATGCAGCCGAAATAAATCACAAACCTCTATGGAGATCAAATTGGCAGGTGAAAAGCTGAAGGAAGTAGGAGATTTCTGTTACTTAGGAAGCAGAATAACCAGTGATGGACGAAGCAAAGAGGATATAAAAAGTAGGTTGGCTCAGGCAAGAAAAGCATTTCTACAAAAAAGGAATCTGCTGACATCGAATATAGATTTAGGTATTAGGAAGTCATTTTTGAAAGCCTTTGTCTGGAGCGTGGCGCTCTATGGAAGTGAAACTTGGACTATTGGTGCAGCAGAAAAGAGGAGAATTGAAGCATTTGAAATGTGGTGCTACAGGAGAATGATGAAGATCAGATGGGTAGATAGGGTTACAAACAAAGAGGTATTAAGACGAGTGGGAGAGGAGAGATGTTTCTGGCGACTGCTAATGAAGAGAAGAGATAGGTTGGTAGGACACATACTAAGACACCCAGGAATAGCAAGCTTAGTTATGGAAGGAAGGGTCGAGGACAAGAACTGTAGGGGTAGACCAAGGTTAGAATATGTTAAACAGATTGCCTCGGATGTAGGGTGTGGTAGCTATGTAGAGATGAAACGATTAGCTCAGAACAGGGAGGCATGGAGAGCTGCATCAAACCAGTCAAAAGACTGAAGACTCAAACAACAAACAACTCACCCACAGCTTGACAATAATGTCGCTTACTTAAATGTCATTTGTCGTCTTTGTCCTACCCCATGAGATATTCAACCTTGAACGTGAAGCTTCATGAACTGCCCAATGCAAATGAAAGTCGGTGAAACGTTTGCCACTGTGCTCGTCAAACCAGTGCCTGCTAAATGCACTGCCTACTGTATTGCCATAACATTCTCGCGCTACAGAGCACACATTGCCTTGTTTCCAATACACACATTTTCAATTGTACATCCAGCTGGCGGTGCGTCTTCACTTCCGTCCGATCCACTTCCGTTCGATCCACTTCCGCCTGATTCACTTCCGTCCCATTTTTCGGGCAGTGCGTCTTCACTTTCGTCCGATCCACTTCCGTTCGATCCACTTCCGCCCGATTCACTTCCGTCGCCAATTTTCAAAATCACTCCCACAAAACTATCCAGCAACCGAGCGGAAAGATGTTACACATCAAAAATAAATTGAAAAACTTTACGAGCCTTACAGTAGTCGCATATGTGTAACATCTGACATAGAAGAAACCTCGCGTGAAATTGTTGATACACCGGTATTTTATACTATTATTGGCACAAATATTAATCTTTTGTAAATGGGAGTGTTTTACAGATCTTGTAGTTTATAATACGGAACTCATTTTATTAGATGATTTGTAGCTTCCACCAGCACTAGCCTAAATAAGGAATACGATATGGATCAACTAGATTAATAGACGCGACACTGCTCATAACCTTAAATATCTTATAAACAGGTCATCTTGATTCACAGACCAACAGGTAATTTCATATGGATTCTGTTAAAATGAGTCATATTGATATGATAAATATCGTTTAAAATGATAATCTGGTAGCAAAAATATCCACCCCATCTGGGATTCGAACCCAAGATATCTAGATTCACAGTCCTAAGCACTAACCCCACGGCTATTTCAACTACGCAAATTTTGTGCACAAGATGGTGACTTATTTCCACGTTCCAATAATACTGCATTACGGAATTAAGTTTCATTTATATTTTGCTTGTTTCGATAATGTTCCTGCATGAAATTGAGTTAAAAATGCCTTATGAATAGGCCCTCTTGTGAGTAAAGAGAATGTATTCAGCAATAGTTCATGCAGGCTTGCTCAATTCGCTTATAACCACAACGATTATATTATATTGATGACTGCATTACCGTTATGTGGGTTAATATTTGAATAGCCATTGTGCAGAAACATAATACCGGCAATGCCGACTACTTACAATGTTTGATATTAAGGCATTTTACCATTTAAATACTGATACGAAGACTTCGAACATGTGCCATGTGCTTTGTTTCAATAACTTGACACCAGAGTTCGCATGAGCGTTTTCCGTTCAGTATGTCATATACATTCCACATGGCTGAGAGTAAGTCATGGTATCAATTTCCGACACCGCGCGCTCATTGTTTCTCTTACCACTGCCAGCTGTATCTTACCACTGCCAGCTGGATCGATCGAGTTGGCAGTGCGTCTTACACTTCCGTCCGATCCACCACTGCCAGCTAGCACACTTCCGTTCGAGCACACTTGCGTTCGATTGAACGAAAGTGTGCCAGCTGGTGACACCTCGATCGTTCCGATCCACTTCCGTCCCATTTTTCAAAATCACTCCCTCAAAAATATCCATCAACCGAGTGGAATGATGTTACACATCAAAAAATGATGCAATCTTATATATTAAAATAATTGGGAAGAAATTTCTCCATTTACAAAAACGTAAAACTAAAGTAATTCTGGTACGACAGCGTTTATTGCCTTGAAACAAAATGAACGTCACGCATCTTCTGATATGCAGAAACCTACCTGAGACTTGCACCACCGACGATCTTTGTAGAGCTAATGACAGGGGCATCAAGACTGCCAAATTATGGTCTTTGCATTCCATTTGATTTCGTTTCATTTGTTATTATAGTCTGTAAGCTTGTTTGTATTGTTCCCTTTATTTTGTATTTTTTCCTGGACACGTAAAATAAATAAATAAATAAATAAATTATCGATTGATTCATCCATCTGTGTATTAAAATAATTGCCAATACTCATTTCACCACAGTCACATTTCACCTTTTACTAAAACGGAAAACCACACCCGGGAAACTGGAGTGGAAATTTGATGATGATGACTAAAACGGAAATATCTTGACAAGTAATTGTGCTAAGATGACGTTTGTTGGCTTATTTCTGTCACCTGTGTATTGAAATAATTGCGAACATTCATTTCACCAAGGTCAATCTTCCGAAGGGAGGAGCGAGGCAAGTGTTCTGGAACACGCAGAAACCCAGAAGCCAGTTGGCCTGCCCCACTGCATCTTGCAAGCGCTGGATGGCATTTAGTTTCAGCATTCGTTCTTAGAGACTGTGTGTGATCACGAAACGATAATTCAAATAACGAGTCGGAGGCGAACCTCAATTACAGAAATGAAAGGATACTGTAACTGTTCAGGTCATTACCATGAAAGCATGCGAACAGAAAATATCGTGGTATAGGATTATTGAAATGAATGCCACGGAGCAGCACGGGTCTTCTAGTATATTTTAATTGCCTAATTAAAAATCAGTTCTGCTTCTGTGAGAGCGAAACACATCGATTAATCGACAAAACAATTAATCAATTATTATTCGTCCAACCTATTAATCAATAAATCGACTTATATATTAATCGATCAAACGCACAATTTTAATAGTTTTGTAGCAATTATCGATTTAATGCTTCGATTTATCGATTATTTGTATCATGAAATACATCTATTAAAAGTACCAGCCCAACTTACATGGCTCTACTGACTTATAAATCCCACAAATGAATTTATTTGTTTATTATTATTATTATTATTATTTGATACAGCCACCTATTGACTACAATTATTACACAACAACCGTTCAGGTTTTCTTCTTTAAGGTGTTTCTTACTCGTCGTTTAGCTTCCTGTTAAAGATCATTCAGCCTCTGGCTCCTTCGCAATCGTTCTTCGGCTGAAAGAGTGGGTCTTTCTTTGGGGGGTATCTTTCACACCTGCAATTTTGGTTCTGAATCAGGTCCTGTCCCAGACTTCGGCCTGTCCAATGTTTGCCCTTTTTAAGTCCTGATGGACTTCCTGAAATCATGGAAGTTGCACCTTCCATTTCTCCTGAAGGTTGAGAATTTTGTTAGCCAATCTTTCGATCCCCAATCGTTTAATATGTCCATAGAACATCAACCTCCTCTTTCTCATGCCGACAGAAATCCCTTCAAACTTGTCATAGAGTTCTTGGTTTGACCTCAGTTGGAATTTGTATCCATGTCCAGGTAGCTTCTTGGGACCTAGAATTTTCCGGAAGATCTTCCTTTTCTTATTCTCGATTTCAACAGTTTTCATGCTTGATAAGGTTCCTGCCGCATAGAGGCACTCTGGCTTCACCACTGTGCAATAATGCCTGTACTTGGCCTGATTTGGACTTATATGTGTTTATTCATTCAAAATAATGTAATTCAATTATATTTAATTTTATTTAATTTAATTCAATTTATGTACTTACTGTATGTTTGTTGCTCCAGGTGACGCTGTCAATCTCCATTCTTATCAGCCTCCACGTGTTCTTCCTTCTTGTTGTGGAGATCATCCCCCCCACATCGCTCGTGGTGCCCCTACTGGGCAAATACCTCATCTTCGCCATGATCCTCGTCTCCATAAGGTGAGTACACCACACACCCTCGTGACTTAGTAGTTATTATTCTTAAGCATATGGAATTTTACAAAATGGACAAGTATACACAATATTATACAAAAACCTGCAAAGAATACATGGTACTAAGTAGTGAACAATTACACATGGATATCTGAATTATTTATCCATTGCACTAGGGATACTGAGACATCAGCAAGGTCTTTCTGGTCTCCACCATAAGCACGCAGAGGGCATTCGTCCATTATGTGATGCATGGTCTGGACCAATGCACCACAATCACATGCTGGAGAGTCCCTGAAGCCCCACTGGTGAAGGGAGAATGCAGATCTTCCACAATTAGTGCGAAACCTGTTTAGTGTTGACCTCGTTCTTCTTGGCAAACTGAAACCAGCTGGGGCATGGTTTGGATTAAAGAGGCTTGGCCACTCCGGAGCTGTACGAAACCATTGCTCTTTCCATTCCTCTTTTAAATTAAAACCAGCATCCATTAGATTCTTAGATGTTTTCATTGGTGGCTTACGGATTTCAACCTTTGTCTCCAGAGATCTGCAACAGCCCTGTGAATGGGTAGAGTTGGATTGGACATGATCTTATCATATTCTTGAACAAGGGTTCTTGATCGTCGCAGGTTTGGTGGAGCAATGTGAGACAGGACTGGCAGCCAGTGTGTTGCAGTAGGCTTCAGAATACCGGAGATGATACGCATGGTGGTGTTAAGTTGTACATCGACTTTCTTTACGTGGCAACTGTTAAGCCATGCTGAAGAACAGTATTCAGGTGCAGAGTATACGAAGCCAAGCGCAGTACGTCGTAGTGTGTCCGCTGAAGCACCCCATGAAGTTCCACACAATATAAATAGAATATTATTACTCGATCTCAGCTTAGATCCCAGGTTTTCAAGACGATTTCTATAAGATAGATTTCGGTCAAGCGTTACCCTGAGGTACTTTGGATTAGGATTGTGCTTTAGTACTGAGCCATTGAAGCATACTTGGAGTTTGGTATTAGCCAGGTTGTTGTGGAGATGGAAGCAAGCAGATTCTGTCTTATTCATGCTGGGTTAGTAGTTATCAGTATTGACTGTCTCCGTAGAGACATTGCAATTTTGTGGGTTCGAAAGATTTTCTTACAGTTGGGGCAACTGTAGTTACCACCGCATGCCACTGGTTAACTTCTTGTCTTTCAAGGACGAATTCTATAACAAAATATGAGCCAAAAATTTGTCTCGAGTTTCAATTACACATAATTATAAAGTTATGGCTGATTTGACACGAATAAAGTTTATTAGAAGTAGTAAAGACGTGCTTCAGGATTACGAGGACTAATTTTTAAAACACAAATGGTTTTAGTCACCCAGCTTCAGAAAATACAGCAAACAATACAGTTTCCGTCCATACTCAACGTAAGCGCTTAACAAATTGGCCAACTTGCTGTGATCCAGCCTGTTCTTTCCGATCGGTTACTATAGTTGCCGGCTGCTAACGACCCCCAGCTGTCAGTGTTCTCAACGATCATGCATCTACACGTATAGCCTATAGCTGGAGCCCTGCGCGGATAAACAAACCCTTATCCGTATCCGCCACGCAACCGCGCGACTTTTATTCATATCCGCACGTTTATCCAAATCAACTGACATTACAATAATAGTTTTAATTAGCCTAGACACAGTATTAAAGCAACACATTTAGACATTTGAGGAGAAAGTCGCTCCCTTAGACTTTGTATGCCATGTGCTAAGTTGAAAATGAATGTTATACAGCCAGAATTGCAACCCTGTACAGTTCGGAGTGTTAATTGTGCTTAATGACATAATTTGAATGAGATTAGCGTAATTCATCATCTTCCATTTGTCATGAAAAAAAAACATAACGGAAAAATATCATAAACATCCGGGTCTTAGTAATGATATTCAACAATTTCGGATTGGATTCAAAAAACTATCCGCAAATTTTCTCCAAACATTATCCGCAGCTTATCCACTATCCGCACAGCCATGCATGGCTATCTGCATCCGTGCAGGGCTTTACCTATCATCATCATCTTGAGCAGTTTCCAACCGCTGGTCGGGTCTGCTTGGAACATAAGCCTCTCCATCGTTTCCTGTCCATCCACCATCTCTCGTCATTTACTGTGTCCCAGCACACTCCTCTTTCCTCCACACTCTTCTTAACTTCTTTTGTACATCTGTCCCTTGGTCTTCCCCTTGGCCCCCTTCCCGTCATTTCCATTCCAAACATCTTCTTCGGTATCCTCTCCTCTTGCATCCTCCTCACATGTCCATACCATTGTAGCCTAGATCGCTCTATTCTATTTTGCAATGGTTCCTCTCTTACCATCTCCCTGACTCTCTCATTCCTTACTCTGTCCATTCTTGTCACTCCTACCCTACTCCTCTGGAACTTCATCTCCACTGCTCGTATTTTATTCTTGTCCCTTTCCTTCATCACCCATGTTTCTGAACCATATGTCAAAATTGGCACAAAGTAGGTCTTGTAGATGATTCCTTTACATTTTTGTGGTACATCTTTATTCCATAACATCCCCCTAACACTCTTGAAAAATCCATCTGCGCACCTTCCCCTTTCATTTATTTCCATCCTATTGCCTCCCTTTTCTTCAATTATGCTTCCCAAGTACTTGAAGCATTCTACTTTCTGCAACTGCTGTCCTCCAAGTGTTATACCCATATCCAGTCTGTTCTTCTTCCTCGTTGTGATGACCACTTCACTCTTTTGTGCTGAGAACTTCATCCCATATGATAACACTACCTTCTCCCACTCATCTAATTGCTCTTGTACTTCTTCCTCATCCTCTCCCCATACCAGAAGGTCATCAGCAAACAACATTGCCTTCATTTTCCTTTCCCCAATGCTATTTACCACTTTTCGTATGATTTCATCCATCACCACTATAAATAACAGGGGTGAGAGGGCACTTCCCTGTTTCAGACCACTCTCCAGTTGAAACCATTCCGTTCTCTCTCTTCCCACCTTTACACAGCTTTTGCTTCCCTCGTACATTGCTTTCACTCTTGCCACTGTCTCCTTGTTCACTGCTTTACCTATAGCGTATATTATTTCAGTACTATAGATCCCTTTTACGGCACTCATAAGTAACCGATCGCAAGAAAGGAAGAAAGAAAGAAAGAAAGAAAGAAAGAAAGAAAGAAAGAAAGAAATACAATTACGGTATATTGGCTTTCACGGCTGGTGAATATACCATCTTTTTGGAAGCCTTCATAGGGAGGTTCTTGCAGATAAGAGGCGCAGGTGCGCCTCATAAAAAGGGAGGTAGCGCGCAGTTCGCTACTCCTGTGGCGGTCCAGGCGGGGACACCAAGAGCCCGCTGATGAGCCAGCTTGGTGTCCTAGGCGAAACCCCTCACAAGGCACAAACCTAGAAAAATTGCTGAGTTTTAAAGACAATTACCCCGAGCGGTAACAAATTGCTCAAATATAGACAATTCGTTTATAAACAAATGTTTGAAAAAATAAAGAAGACGATAGCCCCTGCCAGAACTGTGTCACGTCGAGCCAATGCACGTCGACAATGATGTTGAAATGCGAAATTTCTAGCACGGGTCGCCTAGTATTATATATTTTGTAACTTGTGTTGAAAAATATTTATTTAGTGGACCCGTGTGAGAACTCTCGCATTATGGGTTGTGTGCGCCCCATGTGTAGGCTACAGACTACCCACCCAGCTCTGGTGCTATGCGGGATGTACGCGATACAGTTCTCGCAGGGGCTATCGTCTTGTTTATTTGGTTAAAAGCACTTTATAAAGAAATACATATATTTCCGTTGACTTTTCAAGAAATGCAAGATTTTTTCCTGTACTATTGAGACGTTTTGGAAGAGTTTGGTACAAACTACACCTTCTAACTCCCTCTGGTTTAGGAGCTTGAGTTTTGTGAAACATACACCTTAGCGTATTATATAATAAGGTTATTCGCGTTTTATGAGTTTTGAACATGCTGTGTAAGTAATACACATAATAAACGGACACTTGACAATGTATACATGAGCCGGGTAATAGGATTCACTTATAAGCTGCAAGAATACAGACAGCCTGCTGTTGGCTCACATCGGTCTCCACAAAACATTGAGTGGTTGATTACTCGTCCACATTAATACTACTGCTTGTGTGTTTTAGATCGGCTTATTTCAGCATACCGTGAGAAATTGAGACTGCGTCAGTGAGTGATTGCACGTCCTCGGTGGTAGGTTAAAATACAATTAAATTAAACTACCGTGTACAGACTTATAGAACTAATATTTTCGAGCTGAGTAGTAGCATTACCTTCTACACTTCCACTTCCGCCCACCATCTCCACTCCATAGCCTAGCCGGGGATCAACTCTTCAGCTCCAGAGACTGGAACTGATGACACAAACAGGCTTAGCCTATCATTTAATGTGAAGGACTCCAGATGAAACTAATTATTCCGATAATTTTAACTGTGCGAGAAATCTCGCATGTTCATTACTCACCCGCCCGGATTTACTGTTATGCCGGCTTATATAAATAAATATGTTTATTTGTTTAAATGCACTCTTTAAACAAACTGTCGATATTTATAAAATTAGAGCGCAAATCGTCACTGTTGCGGGTAATTCTGTTTGAATATTCTTTTCAATGCACAATGGGTTGTGTGAGCCCCATGTATACAGACTACCTGCCCTGCACTTGTGCTATGCGAGCTGAACGTGACACAGTTATGCCAGGGGCTATCGTCTTGTATATTTGTTTAAACACTCCTTTTAAACAAAAATATATATTTCGGTTGGCTTTTAAAGAAATGCAAGATTTTTCCTGTACTATTGAGATGATTTGGAAGATTTTGGTACAAACCACACCTTCTAACTCCTTCTGGTTCAGGAGCTTTTTTTTTATCGGATGAACTTAGCGTATTATATAATAGATTGTAATAAATTGATAGGAACCGACCTCGGTGACTGAGAGTGCTCTCGCGCTACCTTTTGTCTTGCTGACATCGGGAGAGCGTGGGTCGAATCTGACATCGGCCGTCCTGAAAATAGTTTTTGTGGTTTCCCATTTTCACCACCAGGCAAATGCCGGGACGGTTACTTTCAACAGGTCCTCGGCTGACTTGCTTCCAAATCCCTTCTCTAACTCTTCGTTAATTAAAGCTAAGTTATCGGTCGCTTGGGCAATCGGCCTGTCACCATCCCCAGTTGTATCTGCTAACAAAATGTGTTCGGCTCCTGGACACCGTTCTTGCGATGGTAGAGGAATGATCCCTCGCAGAGTCCGTGGATGAAGTCGAAATGGAAGGATAAGTGATTAACAAAACTAAATAATTAACAGGATGTGAGTCGAATCCACTCTGTCTATTGGGCTACACCTGATACAAGCGTCAAACGAGTTTGGGATAATATACTATTCTTTAAAACTCAGCAATTTTTCTAGGTTTGTGCCGTGTCTTGTGTGGGGTTTTGCCTAGGACACCAAGCTGGCTCATCAGTGGGCTCTTGGTGTCCCCGCCTGGACCCCCACAAGAGTAGCGAACTGCGCGCTACCTCCCTTTTTATGAAGCTCACCTGCGCCTCTTTACTGCGAGAACTAAAAGCTCAAACAGCCATAACCTCCCTATGAAGGCTTCCAAAAAGATGGTATATTGGCTTTCACGGCCAGTGAATTAAAACTCAGCAATTCTTCTACGTTTGTGCCGTGTCTTGTGAGAGGTTTCGCCTAGGACACCAAGCTGGCTCATTAGCGCATTCTTGGTGTCCCCGCCCGGACCCCGACAGGAGTAGCGAACTGTGCGATACCTCCCTTTTTATGAAGCGCACCTGCGCCTCTTTACTGCGAGAACTAAAAGCTCTATCAGCCATAACCTCCCTATGAAGGCTTCCAAAAATTGCTGAGTTTTAATCCACTGGCCGTGAAAGCCAATATACCATTCTTTGTTCGCGAATATAAAAGAGAATGATCATAACGCAGTATTTTGACGAAGATGAAGCCATAAGGCCACTGGACACGATGCTTGAGCGATATTGGAAATAGATTGCCATATGTTCTCGCCATCACATTCTGATGGACATAAAAAAGAATACCGGGGAGAATGGTCCGTCTCTATTGCGTTTTTACAGCGTGTGCTTCACATCAGCTTAAAGTGAAGATACTGGTCTCCTTTAGCTTTATGATTCTGGTCGAGTTGATGATGTCATAATGCCGAGCTTGACGCAGCAAGAGCTAACATTGTATTCATGACCACGTCAGCAGAAATGTAGGGACTTAAGATTCATTGGTTTGAACTCGGATCACATGGTTTTTAACACCTCTCATCTCATAAGGCAGAGTTGTTGTTGATTCATTGAGGGGCTTTGCGACACTGTGATCATGTAGCCCTGTGAGTCATCCAGTTGCAAAACTCGTTTAATCCACTTGTGAATAAGAATCACGTATCTTTTGTGTTTGTTGTTTTTTACTTTTTGCTTTGTGTTCTTGGTTTTTGGTCTTGTGATTGCTTTGTGATTTTGCTTTTAAATTTTACTTTTTGCTTTTCTTTCTTGGTTTTTTGTTTGTTTTCCGCTTTTGCTTTTTTAAATTTTGCTTTCTGCTTTGTGTTTCTTATTTTTTGTTTTCTGCTTTTGCATTTGTTTTTGAATTTCGCTTCTTGCTTCGATTTTTTTGTTTTATGTTTGTTTTCTGGAAAATCAAAATAAAACAAAACGAAACAAAATAAAATTTTAAAAACAAAAAATAAAAATATAAAATAAAACAAAACAAGAAACAAAACAAAAGGTTAAACGAAACATTTCAAAACAAAATAAAACTAAATAAAATAAAACAAAATAAAAATAAACAAAACAAAATAACACACACAAAATAAAGTAAAATAAAATAAAATAATTAAATAAATAATTTTACGACATGAATCTTATTCACAAGTAGATTAAACGAGTTTTGCAACTGGTCGACTCCTGTGTACTTGGGTGTGCATGTAATATGTCTGATGTATGTCTACTCCCTTATTATTCCCGTTTTCAACGGGGTCGGGAATGAAATGCGATGAAATTCTTTGTGGCAGGTGGATTTTACGGCTGGTTGCCCTTCCTGACGCCAACCTCATGAGAGGAGTTAGAGAGATTAAATGAATGAAGATGAATGAAACTGGGCAAGGAGTTGGAAGGAAGAAGATGGGGCCTATTAGAAGTACCGTCCCAGCATTTGCCTGGACTGGAAAATGGGGAAACCACGGAAAACCATTTCAAGGATGACTGACGGTGGGTTTGAACCTACGTCTACCGAGTCCACAGATAGCTTGGCCACGCTGCTCGTTAGCGAGCGTAATATGTCTGATAACCTGTCTTGTTCTGATGACTGTATTAGTGTGCGTAGTTGTAATTCAGATGAGATTGAGAAGGAGGCGGCCGTAGCTTTAATCTAGGAACCATCCCGAGAGGTGGGAAATCATGGAAAACTACTTCCAGGATAGCTGAAGTGAGAATAGAAACCGGCTTTTCGCATTTTTTCCTCACGAGGCTGAGTTTACCCCGTTTCAGCCTTCAGACCAGAATTACATTTCTTGACAGAATCGGGAATCAAACCGGACTTCCGCGCTGACAGCCAAGAGTGCTAGCCACTACGCAACGAGGCAGACAAATAATAAGCTAGTAAATACTGTCCGACGTATGCATAAATAAATTGTGCTGAATCAAGAGTGGAAACTTTGACTGATTGGAATACCGGTGAGGAGATTTACCTCGAGGAAAAATTACTTACTAATAATTAAGTTTATACCACTAATATGACGTTGGTGGTAACATGTTAAAATTAATACAATCTCAGTCACTGCTTCCCCCCCCCCCCCCAACAGAGTTTCAATTTCGCAGCTAGTTGGCAGTCCACGCGGAACGTTGATATTGGAGAGTACGGTACATCACATAAATGGTCCATACTCAAAAGGTCTATACCAGGTATTTGAGCTCATTTAATAATAATACATACATTTTCATTTGAGAAATTTTGCCTTTCAGCGTCCAGTCTAGTCTGCAAGCCTCTGTTTGCGAACAAGTGGCATCCATGATCCCCTATTAGCAGTTAGCATTGTGGCCTCCTCTGCTTCTACACCTCTCACTTTAGCGGCTTCGGTGGCGTAGTTGGTAGCATGCTGATCTTCTATGCCCAAGATAGCGGGTTCAAACCCGACCGAAGGCGACGGATTTTTAAGAGCGTTAAAATCCCTCAGTATGCCTTCCTTTGGAGGGGAAGTAAAGCCGTCGGTCCCATGTCATAGATTTATGGCATGTTAAAGAACCTCCACTAATTACACCTGTGTGAAGCTAAATTGTATAGGTTAGGAATGTAAACAACGCTCTTAGGTTTCTACGTTCGTTGCCAAGAGCCGACTGCGGTGGTGTCTAGTAGTCTAGTTCTGAACTAGGCCTAGTAGTCGTTGACGGTGGCGTTTGGTGGCAAAAGTAGGAACTATTTGAAAAATTCAAAGTTGCAGTCCTTACTTGAATTAAAAAATAGATACACACACTAATACAGCCATCACATTTAACACCGGTTATCAGACAGATTCTACACACACACAAATTACACGGGACTACATGACCGCGTTGTCGCAGCCCCTAAACTAAGGAACCAACCAACCTCTCGCTTTCAAATCAAACTACTTCTTTTTTTGTTTACATTTATTGGTTTTTCATCATGAGTTCTTTCATCAAGACTGAATCCGTACCGTTTAAAAAGTCATTCAAATCATCTGGTAAATGGATATTGGTGCACTGATTCAGATAACGTCCAGAGGGATGTGCAAGTTGTCTGTGCGGGCAAGTGAATAATATTTCATCACAGCATTGTTCTGCAAGTATAGTCACTGTCCGGTGGTCGCGCTCAAAAATGTAACGCCAGTAGTCGCGTGGATTGCAATCGTAGGTCAAGGTTTATTGGGTATTTCATTGCTTATTTTTTGTTTTAAAATTCGATTTTTTGATTTTATGAGAAAGATGGAGTGTGATAAATATACTAATCATAGAATAATACATGAAATACCAAATGTTTTGATACGGCTTGAAAAACTTATTTGATTTTGACTTTTGAAAGAAACTTGGTAATATTTCCCTTATTATGGAAAAAATAATCAAGCCAACAAAGTTTAAGCGTTCTCCGTAAATAGTCACGTGAAATACAGTTGTAATCCAAGTTTGGTATGCCACTGACGTGCTAGTGGTCATTAATGTACAATTTCACGGCCATTGTTGTTGGGGGGACCTTCTAGGGATGGAACTATACCAAAAGCTTAAGTATTATGTTCACAGATATAAAACAAATGAACCTAGTTTACAATCCACGCGACCAACGATGGGTTCGAGTGCTGAATCATATTGTGATTGCTCTTCAACACAAACATATATCATTGGGCGCCACTCATATACACAATGAGAATGAAATAAAGAACACGAAATCTCTCCTCCCCGGCAGTAAGACAATATGACTTGCTTATGGCAAAAACATCATAGGCCTCTTATTCTCAATGAATCTCTACAACAACTTCTTATTTCTTATTTATTCCAATCTTTGCAGCAAGGTACTCAGACTTCCCTTCGTCTCCACAAAACATAGCCTATCCTCTTTATATAATTTTACACAACCCAATCATCAAAACAATAAGAATGAGAAATAAAATGACAATCATAAAAAGAAATATCTTTGCAGATAAGGAACTCAAATGAGCATGCCCCCACCTCACTGCCAGACCATTACAAAGAATCCCATAGCTCCATGCACTTGATTCCCAGCCATGACCCAGCAGCCATGCTACAAACCTAAAAGTAACCTAAAAATGAACAGTGACAATATGTATATGTTTCATAATAATTGTCTATTCTCTAGCCTATTAATATTATCCACCCTATGTAACCCGTCCCCTTTTAACATGTTGATCGACTGCAGAGCAACCTAAGCAAAACATCTGATTGATATGGTACGTGAGAGATTAGAGCAAGAGATGGTCACTCTCTCTTGTTCACACCAGGTTGCGGTAGATGTGTCCCTAGCGGCACGGCAGGTAGCCTGCTGTCAGGGGGAGAATTAATGAGGTAATTAGCTCTGTCACACTGAGCGGTCTCCAGGCGAACCAATCGTATACGCGGACAAACACCGACAATGCATAAAGACTACTTCTTGGAATACAATTTACAGGTGTCTCAAATAGACTCTATTCCAGTACAAAACAAGTTCCGAAGAAAATAGCAATAGTCATCTGGCCCTCGTAATCTATTATATATAATCCAAAATTGACTCATCAACGCAGGGCTCAAACCACTAGACCTAGAATGCTGAAATTTTGCATGTTGGTTGATCCGAGTATGTAGAGGCTCACTAAGAAACGGTTTAAAAAATTCAATTTGTAAGTGACTTTTTTCGGCCCTTTGGCACTGAGCATCCAAAATTGACTCATCAACGCAGGGCTCAAAACACTAGACCTAGAAAGCTGAAATTTGGCATGTTGGTTGATCCGAGTATGTAGAGGCTCACTAAGGAACCGTTTTTTAAAATTCAATTCGTAAGTGACCTTTTTCGGCCCTTTGGGACTGAGCAAGGACAGTCGGTACAAAGATCGGATTTAGCTCATTTTAAGCCGCCAGATACGAGAAACAATACTCGGAGGTCCAGTAGGGACCCCGAAACACACTTTTTAAGTTCCTAAAATGAACGGTTTCGGAGATATTCCCAAATAACTGTGTTCCCTCGAAGAAACAGATCAACGTTACTATGGCAACCGCTGAAATTTGGCAGACCGGGGATAGTTTTCTGGCAATATCTCGAAAACCGTTCGTTTTAGGGCCTTGAAACGCAGGGTTTGGTTCACGAGCTTTGCTCCTCCCATTGATACGCGTAACATCAGATATATTTGATTTATAGAGTTGGTTTTTGGGGTCGGATACGTGCGTGATTTTGAGTCAAATTTTATACTCTTTGAGCTGGTTATTGTAAGCGAGCTTTCGTATCTTTACGCTAATTTACAATGTCAAGATGCTTTCTATTTTGCACGGTATGCTTTCATTTTCTTTATAGATTTGTTTTTTGTTAACTGTATACTGTATTTCTGTTTGCCAATATTGATCTGCTCTTTTTCGGTTTTTACCATGATCAGCAACCCATATTCACAGACGAATGTGCCGTATTCTACCGGCTGTCACGTTAAATTATTATTTTTTCTTAATTATTTTTACTGAGGAATTGGGCAAACTTATTTCAATAAAGTTGGTATTTTGTCTTTCACGGCCATTGAATCCCCGCACTAGGCACGGCTTAAACCTAGAAAAGTTGCTGAGTTGGACTAATGGACTAATGGTACAGCAGAAAAGAGGAGAATTGAAACGTTTGAAATGTGGTGATACAGGAGAATGATGATCAGATGGGTAGATAGGGTAACAAATGAAGAGGTATTAAGACGAGTGGGAGAGGAGAGCTGTTTCTGGCGACTGCTAATGAAGAGAAGAGATAGGAGGGTAGGACACATATTAAGACACCCAGGTATAGCAAGCTTAGTTATGGATGGGAGGGTCGAGGACAAGAATTGCAGGGGTAAACCAGTGTTAAACAGATTGCCTCGGATGTACGGTGTGGTAGCTATGTAGAGATGAAACGATTAGCTTAGGAGAGGGAGGCATGGATTGCTGCATCAAACCTGTTAAAAAACTGAAGACTCAAACAACAACAATCGGCAATTTTAATTACTTAGAGAGGCATGTGAGGCAAAAGTGTTTTTGGAGAATTTCAATCCCTGGGATGTAACACTGGAAGAGACTGCATAATGTACTGTACATCAGCGGCCAAGGTGAGAGATATTTAACTATAGGTCCATTAATAACGATATGTTGACGTTCAAATCATCAATAAGTATGGCAAAATTACATCCAGAATAGCATAAGGAAGAATACTTTTAATTCCCCATATTCCGATAGATTTGCCATTCCAGTGTGCATGAGTGCAGTTCCCTCTTCAAACAATATTCGCAATTTCTTAAACAAAGCGCAATGACACACACTTAACAGTAGCACGTGTACATTTAGACAAAACCATTTTTTTCATGGGCAACTGTAAGTGGCGTGCTCGCGAGCATCCGGACAACAAAATCGTTATGTCTCAGCAGAAGACGTAATTTTAAAATGTGTTTACATTATGTAACATCGAACCCTGCAGACTTTCACAACTCTATAAAATTCTCACTTTGCTGCTCATATCAATATACTGTATGTATCAGAATATTCAGAATTAAAATGGACCCACCTGTAGCCGCGATTGCTGTAATAGAATAGACCAATTATCAGCAATAATGCATCGTCCCCATAGTCTTGATCGCGGGCGAAGCCACAGGTACCTGCTAGTAATTTCATATATATTTGGATGAAGTGTGGAAACTCCCAGGAAAAACGACATCATGATGTAAAGTTTCTTCTCATGGAAAAGCTTTAAGTATTTAGGGAGCATACTCACAGAAGATGGTACAAAAATGAAGAAATTGGAACGAGAATCCAACAAGCTAATGGATTTTACCAGTGTGTGAGGGGTTTAGTATGGAACCAGGAAGTCCCAGAGAAATGCAAGAAAGTTCTATTCTCAATGTATTACACACCAATTTTGACATATGCAGCAGGTACCGGTACTTGGATCACAATAAAACGCGATAAAAGCCGAATCCAAGCAGCCGAGATGAAATTCCTTAGAGGAATAATTGGGTAGACACGGAGGGATAAAATCAGAAATGTGGACATTAGGGAGAGAACTGGGTTCTCAAAACTGCAAAACAAGATAGAGACCAGTAAGCTGAAGTGGTACGGATATATGATGAGAATGGAAGAATATGGAGTACCAAAAATAATATTTATGGAAAAAATTCCAGGAAGAAGACCACGAGGAAGGCCCAGGAGGAGGTAGATAGATACGGTGAAGGGAAGCATAGAGAGGAGTAAAAGTAAAAGAAAAACAAGTATTGAAAGAAGGAAATGAATGGTGGAGAGATAGACAACTGTGGCGGTCCTTGATTCGCAACCCGACCAAGGGAACTGGAAACGGGAAATAATGAAGAAGAAGAAGAAGAAGAAGAAGACATTTGGACTGTTAAAAAATTAGAAGTAATTGCCAAAATAAATATATAAATAAATAAATAAATAAATATAAAAATGCGATAATTCAGTTGCTACCTTATTGTTTTCCAGCACTCCAACTCATTCCTTTGACCTGGTTGATCTTTTTTGTTGTTGTCAACTCATTTTAGGGGTTCAGGATATCTTGGTCATCAGCCATGTATTCTTGGGTGTGGATTGAATTTGTTTGATAACCTGTGTTTCTCTGTTGACTGGAGCTGTATTATTAGGGTCGGGGATAGGGTAGGTGCCCCCTTGGGACTTGAAGTAAGCTAAACTTCTGGCATTTGCTAGATGGAGTGTGGAAACTCCCAGTAAAAACGACATCATGATGTAAAGTTTCTTCTTATGGAAGTAATTTATCCAGCGACGAGCACTAAATGAACTCTGGTCTAGTTATTTATCAGCTAGAACTCCTGTGTTTATTATTTCCCCTCATCAATCTGGAAGGACCCTCCCTTTCCGTGTTGGAGTAGGACTCCTTTAGTCCAAAGACGAATGCAGGCTGTAAGTAAAGTGCCGTCTGAAATATTTTATCTTGATAAGGGGATCATGAAAGCAGTGTGAAATATACTACAGTATGTAGCTCTCCTTTCCTACACTCACCCATCGAGATGAAATGGGGGAACTTATAAATAACTGTTACCAACATCATAGAACATTCCAAAGGTGTAGAGCAGGTACACCAGTGGCCATAATTCTGGAAACTTTGTAGTAAATATATAAATTTTCATTTAAGCACACATATCACTTTCGCCCAGGCATCATTAATCCAAGATTTATGATTCTTATCCCGGCTTACGCATTTTTCACGTTGCCTTTTCTTTAGTTTATTTGAGAAATGACTTTTATATGGATGATCTTGCTGTTAGGCCATTTTCTAACAATTTTCTTCTAACACTAACTTATTGCATAAACGTGA
Organism: Meconema thalassinum; assembly: GCA_946902985.2. Taxonomy (NCBI): domain Eukaryota; kingdom Metazoa; phylum Arthropoda; class Insecta; order Orthoptera; family Tettigoniidae; genus Meconema; species Meconema thalassinum. Next base: position 2,053,001,925 of record OX336388.2, on the reverse strand, counting down.
ACTACTTGGATGAAGCTTAACATAGAACGACAAATTTATATACTGCACTGCTGATATTCCCGCCAAGAGTCAACAATGTACTAAATGTATTCAAGAGCACTAACATATCAACAATGATTGCATGCCAGTGGATAGTAAGATGCACCGAAACGCATTTCCTCTTTTCCGATTGTAATTATTTGTAATCACCAAGGACTAAGGGCCAAATTAACTTTATATCGATCACATTCAGCTTTACAGTTAAAGGAATGAAGTTTTACATTTTGTTCACCAACTAAATTCAGAAACACAGTGTAAAAGCAAATCGTATCCAGAATTATGGCCACCAGTGTAGAAGGCTTCCTACCCAAAACCCACCTAAATTACAAATACACACACACTAGTAGAGTTATCACAGTGACACAGGTTATCAGACAGTTCTACATGGATCTAGTACACGGGGCTACATGACCATGATGTCAGAAATCCCCTAAAAGAATCCACGCGGATTTCAAATATTTACAATTACGTTTCAGACGTTCTAATCATCTGACCACAGTGAAACATGGCACAAAGAATCATTCCCCTAATTTGATGTTGTCTAACATTTCCCAGTGTCTCGCCATACGGGTAGACGCCAAGGACGTGGGCAATAGTTTCGTGCGCTCTGCGGCAATGCCTACAAGTGGTAGCGTCCTGGGACCTGTGAACTGTCAACTGCGAACATTAGCTGTCGTTCGGATATTACAAAAATCTGATCAATGTAAAAGATAATGAGAAATTCTGAAAAGACTGGTATCTCGAGAGGGCTGGAAGTCACACTGCCTATTTAAGATAAAGAAATATCAATAGACCATGTCAAGGATTGGTTGGGTGGTTCCTCAGTTTAGGGGCTGCGACAACGCGGTCATGTAGCCCCTTGTACTTTGGGTGTGTGTAGAATCTGTCTGATAACCGGTGTTAATTTTGATGGCTGTATTAGTGTGTGTTATTTGTTTTTAATTCAAGTTAGGACTGTAGACATTCAACATTCAAGTAGTTCCTACCTTTGCTACCAAACGCCACCGTAAACGACGACGACTAGTTCTGAACTTGGGTACTAGATGCTACCTCAGTAGGTTCCTGACGGCGGACGTTGGAACCAAAGAGCGTAAATCAAATCTAACCTATAATTTAGCTTCACACAAGTGTAATTAGTCTAAAGTTCTTTTACATGCCATAAATCTATGACATGGAAACGCCGGCTTTACTTCTCCTCCGAACAAAGGCATACTGAGGGATTATTAACGCTCTAAAAGAATCCAACGACTTCGGCCGGGTTTAAACCTGCGACCTTGGGCATAGAAGAAACAACTATTGGATTTCAACCAAATTTTGTATGTAATATGTGTACATAATCAGATATGACTGAGCGTATTCTGAAGAGCCACCAGGGCTGCCAACTGTTAATAATTGCTCTCTCTATTTTTTATCCAAATACCAGATATCTGAAAGTATGCAATCCGACAGCTTTAAACTATGCACACGTATAGAACCTGACATTTTAGATTAATTTGGAGTAACTCGTATACCGTAGTTCATTTCTACCAACACGATTCTAAGCCTGCTGATAGGACCAATTTTTAAATACATGTAACTTCTATACTATCAGTTGGATTTCAACCAAATTTCGTATGTGCTATGTGTAACATAACAGATATGACTATAAGTATTCTTAAGAGCAATCAGGTCTGCCATCTGTTAATACATGCAGTCCATATTGTTTTACCCTAATATCAATGTATCAGAAAGTATGCAAGCCAACAGCTCTATACTTTGCATTGCACACGTATAGCACCTGACATTCTAGATTAATTTGGAGTAATTAATATAAGTCAGTGCTGCCAACATGATTCTATGCCTGCTGATAGGTCCAATTTTAAAATGCATGTAACTTCATCCCAAATTGGCACAACAAGATATCATAATATTTCAGATTATTTCTAACCAGCACACGCATAACATTGTTGCCAACATGCTTTTACGCGTGCTGATAGATCCAATGTCTAACTGCATGTAACGTCCATTGGACTTCAACCAAATTTTGTATTCTGTACCTTAAGAGATGGAACTAAGAATATATTCAGTCACCAGGGCTGCCAACTGTAGTGCTCTATTAGGCTACATTATACCAGGAATATTTCGAACTAATTAGACATTTCGATATTACCAACTTAATGTCGTCATTATTCTAGATAGGTTCATATACTGTAGATTAATCATTGGCATGAATCTTAATTTTAAGAAAAGTAAGCTCTTTAGTTCGTCACGGAACTTGTTGTTTTATTTCCTATTGTTGTGCCCCACCTTATCATATCGCCCAGGGCCCCGCAAGGCCTGGATCCGCCACTGATTGGAGGGACACACACACACATATATACGCACACACAGACAAAAGATGATCTCATAAGCCTATGTTTTCATAAAATTAAAATAGGCTAAAAATGAACCCACGCAAGACTTAAGTTATGGTGTGCAGAAAAGGAAGTAAACTAGCACTAATACAGTCATCACAATTAACACCGGTTATCAGACAAATTCTACACACACCCAAAGTACACGGGGCTACATGACCGCGTTGTCGCAGCCCCTAAACTAAGGAACCAACCAACCAACCGAAGTAAACTAGCTGTGAATGAATATTGTTTACGAATGGGTCAAAATTAGATATTCTGAAAGAAATATTAATAATTATGGACGATATTAGCGAGTAATGAAAATTCTACTGATCAAATTAAATGAACAAAATTGAAAGGACTGGTTAATGGGATTGGTCAATGTTTAAGTTTTAGAAAGTAAGACACAAAATATTGACTACAAGGTACGCAAAAATATCTTTGTCCACACAAAAGTATTGTATGGAATGGAAATGTCGGGTAGGGAAGAAGAAACGGTAACCCTGATAAGTTACGGGCTGTTCTGAGATCACTTCCCCCATCAACGCCAGCTGGAGAGTGACAGAGCTAATCAGAGTGATGGTGACCTAATAAGAGACGACAACCCCCCTCATTCTGTTCGAAGCTACGGGCTATTCCGAGATCACTTCCTCCATCACCGCCAGATGGAGGGTGACAGACATAAGTCGCATACTCCACATATGAGTGACAGAACTAATCAGAGTGATGGTGACCTAATAAGAGACGACAACCCCCCTCATTCTGTTCGAAGCTACGGGCTATTCTGAGATCACTTCCTCCATCACCGCCAGATGGAGGGTGACAGACATAAGTCGCATGCTCCACATATGAGTGACAGAGCCAATCAGAGTGATGGTGACCTAATAAGAGGCGAGTACTTCCTACCCCCCTCATTCTGTTCGAAGCTACGGGCTATTCTGAGATGACTTCCTCCATCACCGCCAGATGGAGGGTGACAGACATAAGTCGCATGCTCCACATATGAGTGACAGAGCCAATCAGAGTGATGGAGACCTAATAAGAGACGAGTAGGCTACTCTGTACCCCCCTCATTCTGTTAGAAGCTACAGGCTATTCTGAGATCACTTCCTCCATCAACGCCAGCTGGGGAGTGACGGACATAAGTCACATGCTGCACATATGAGTGACAGAGCCAATCAGAGTGATGGTGACCTAATAAGAGATGAGTACCCCTGTCCCCCTCTCACTCACTCGGGCCGGTATTGATCCACGGACGGTGGGGATGCTCCAGTGTCCTCCTTTGGTCCTGCCCTAAATCCTACCGCCAACCTCCAATATCAGGAACTTCATAACAAACTTCCCATAGAGCACACTGCAAGTGGGATTATATAGCCTATAGGATGTCCCAAAAGGCCTGCAAACCCCGGTTAAACAAAACAACGTGAACCTTCTTCTTATTGTAACTCCAGGCATACAAATATATTGGTCACGTTAAACTACAAGCTTCCTTTCCTTTTTACAAATATATTATGATTATTATCTGAGATTCCTGAAGGCCAAACGTTGTTGAGCATCATGAATATGAGATCTCGGAGAAGAGAAAGGTGACAGAAATAGCCACATGTCGATCCCCGCCCCTTTCTTTATGTATTTGTGCGTTCAGTGGATTATTTTATTGGCTGCTTACCAAATTCTAGTCTCATTTATAAGGATATTAGATTTATATATACAAAATTTGAATGTATACACTGTCCAACGCTGCCCCATCCTTCTCTGCTTCCATGTTGTCTTTATCCATGTTCACAAGTGTATTTGCACGCCGTTGCTCTGGTCTACCTATAGGACACAGCAACATCACCAGGTGGCAATAGAAAAAGGAGGCAAGGTTTCTCCGAAACGTAGGGTTCTAATCTAAAAATATGAATTATTTAAACAGTACTATAGTTTATCTCCACTCATTCATCGGCAATAACTTCTAACAGCTACTTTGCCGGTTTATGGGACTCGTCTACGAGTTGACCGGCGGAAAAACAGTGCATTACATATAATTTACATATGGGTCTACGTAGGTTTATCACAAATTTTATCACAATATCAATCTACTTGACTTTGTGCAACTGCCAGATATTTTCTGAATCTTCTCCCGCTCCTGAAAAATGCCACCTCTCCGTGGAAAATTATTTGGAGGCGCCGATAATAATTAATCAATGAAGCACGTCGGTGTGCTGGGAGCGAGTTTAGGGACAAAGAAACTGAACACGTTTTTATAGAAGCCATACCCAGCACCTTGGTACGAAAAGGGCCTCACGTACTGCTTCAAAACTTTCCAACATATAATTGGAGTGAGAAATGTACTGTTTGAGGCCTTACTCTTCACGATCGTATTTAACTCTTGTCATGCATCAGTTTTCGTTTACAGACGGTCAAAAATACTTCTGCGGACCGCATAATGAAGTAGCCTGGGACACCATGTGAGTTATGGACGAAAATTGGAATAAAAGTTTTTAATACAGCATTCTATCCAGAGAAATACTAGACCTCGTACACTCGCATGCCGATTACATCGCTCTACCAATCGAAATTCCTCACTATTCCCGTCAATAATTTGCAAAGAACTCGTATATCCCATTAAAGACTCTCATTCATTTCAACCAGTCCCTAATAAATGTATTGTGGTTTCTTGATAAAAAGAATACTGACTGCTAATTCAGATATTATAAGGTGCGTTCAAAAAGTAACGAGCCGGAGGCATAATTACAGAAACCCGTACCTGTATGTTGGAAGTATTGGCTCTGGCTCTTGAGGCACTTGTCCCACTGTGACACGAGGCGGTGAATGGCTGTCTCATAAAATTCCCTGGGCTGCAATGAGAACCAGTTCCGCACGTACAGATGGACGTCGGCGTCCGAGGTGAATCGTTGGCCCCGCAGGGCCCTTTTCAGGGGACCAAACATGGCGTAATCACAGGGAGAGAGGTCTGGACTGTATGGAGGGTGGCTGAGAAGCTCCTATTTGAATTTCTGCAGGAGTGCTGCGACTGTGTTGGCTGTATGAGGTCGCGCATTGTCATGGAGCAACCACGGCGGCTATGGCGTTCACTGTCACTCGGCGGTCCTGGGTAATGAGTGCATCAACCAGCTGGACGTTGTCATCGTTAAAGCAGGGGGTGCCCCAGACAGGGCATCATCGGCTAACGACACCCGTCCTTCCCTGAAGCGCTTGTGCCACGCGTTGACCCTTGCAAGGGGCATGCAGTGTTCGCCGTACACTTGTGACATTCGGCGATGAATGTCCGTTCCCCCTACTCCTTCCACTGTCATATACCGAACAACCCCTCTTTGCTCTTCGGTTGACGCCTCCATGTCACTGTTTGCAATGCGACTGGCAGCGTTGGACGATTGATGCATGCTACTGCTCGCTTTGTATCGTCACGTGACGTGCCCTCTAGCGACGGGCTGTGACCTTCCACGCTCTGGTCGGAACGACACCTCATTACACACGCCACGATTAGCCGATGTAGTCACCGGTTTGCGCATTCCAGCCTCCGGCTCGTTAATTTTTGAACGCACCTTATATGTAGAGCTCGATGGACATGGCATCCTCCAATATTAACGCCTGTTGCTAAGTAGTTCACATGTCATTCCTGTAAGTACAGCTGAGTGCGAGAGGAGATTCAGGTAAATGAACTAACACCAAGATCTCTAATGGGCTAAATCAGGTATCAGCAGTTACGTTCATTAAACTCGGGGCCCGTGAAATGCAGAGTCTCATGTCACTTCGTGGCTGCGGTAACACAGATCCGCAGAACATACCACGACCAGGGTTGAAACAGATCCGCGATTTCTACCTCATCCATCTCGGGAGTTCAGTTCTACTCGACCGGGTGAGTTAGCCGTGGTCGTTACGGCATGACTGCTGACAGTCGCTCACATCCGGGAGGCGAGGAGGTTCGAATCCCCCCGCCGGCAACCTTGAAGATGGTCTTCTGTGGTTTCCCCATCTTCCTTCCAGGCAAATGCCGGGGTTGGTCCCTAACTATAGGCCACAGCCGCTACCTTCCAACTCCTCGTCCTTACATTCTAACTTTCTTCCCCAACGGTACTTGTAGCTCACCCATTGGGTGTCCGTCTCGAAGCAGCTAGAAAACCTGGCGAGCCGAACATGTCCTCGGACACTCCCGGTACTAAAAGCCATACGCTAAAAAAAGTTCTACTCTTGCGGCTTCGGTGGCGCGGTTGGCAGCATGCTGAGCTTCTATGCCCAAGATCGCGGGTTCAAACCCAGCCGAAATCGTTGGATATTTTAAGAGCGTTAAAAGATCCCTCGGTATGCCTTACTTCGGAGGGGAAGTAAAGCCGGTGGTCCCATGTCATAGATTTATGGCATGATAAAGAACCTTCCACTAATTACACCTGTGTGAAGCTAAATTATAGGTTATATTTGACTAACGCTCTTAGGTTCCAACGTTCGTCGCCAGGAGCTGACTGCGCTGGCATCTAGTAACAAAGTTCAGAACAAATTGGTCGTTGACGGTGGTGTTTGGTAGCAAAAGTTGGAACTACTTGAAAATCGAATTTTGCAGTCCTTACTTGAATTCAAAAACAGATAACACACACTAATACAGCCATCACAATTAACACCGGTTATCAGACAGATTCCACACATATCCAAAGTACACGGGGCTACAGGACCGCGTTGTCACAGCCCCTAAACTAAGAAACCAACCAACCAATTCTACTTCAGGTGAATGCCGGGAGTGTCCCTAAGTTAAGGCCACGGCCACCTCCTTCCCAATCCTCATCTGAATTACAAATACACACATTAATATATCCATCTCAATAACACAGGTTATCAGACAAATGTCTCTCACACACACACACAAATACGGGGCTACATGACCACGATGTAGCAAATCCCCTAAAGAATCAACAACAACATCAACAAATTCCAGGCTAGTACCTTAAAAGTCGGGGGCGTAGTGGCGCAGCGGTCAAGCTGTTTGCCTCTCACCAAGCTTGACTGGGTTCGGTTCGCGGTCAATGAATGTGAGATTTTCGAAGTTAAATGCCATATCCTGTGGTTCGGATTCCACGTAGAAAGGAGGTCCCGTGGCTCATGATCGCGAGATTAGCGGTCATGTTAAACTACAGCCTTCATTCCTTCCTTTCCTTAAAAGTCCCATAGCACCTTTATAACACAGGTTGTAATACAAATTCCATACATATCCAACTACACGGGGCTGATGTGCATGTTTTCTCAAGCCCCTAAATAAAACTACACCACCTGCACACGTGTGTCTTCCAAAGCGTATCCACGCACGGCTGTCGAGGTAACTAGCTCGGACGTCAAACACGAATCAATTTACACTACTATTTGCAAAATACTGTGTATACTTTAATAGGTCATATCAAGTCGTAATGGCTTTGTTAATGGAAGTAGCCTGTGTCTGGTTTTTGAGCTGGAGATTATATTGAATATTTCAGTAGTTTAATGCGATTAATACAGCCATGCATGACTGCCTGGTATCAATACATTTTCGATGCGATGCATAATCTCATTACACGTTCAAAAGAACCATCACATCATTTGCGTCACTGTCACAGCACGTACTCATCAGGAGTACTATTGAACTTGACTCGTGCGGAGCGGCCACTCCAGCTCTCAGAGAGACTTTCTTTTTTATGTAATAAAAATAGAGAAAGTATTTATTCGTTTCTTTATGCTGAAAGTTTGTTTGTGACTGTATTTTCATGTGCTGATAATAATTATTTATTCTATTGAATCCGCTTTGTCAATATTTTCTGCTGCTGAGTATTGTGCCCCTGTTTGGTTCAACAGCCCACATGTAAAGATAATTGATGTTGGTTGGTTCCGCGACAACGCGGTCATGTAACCGTGTACTTTGGGTGGGTGTAGAATCTGTCTGAAAACCGGTGTTAATTGTGATGGCTGTATTAGTGTGTGTTATCTGTTTTTAATTAAAGTTTTTTTTATTTAGCATATGGTGCTTATAAGACAGAAAAGAATTATATACACTATTTACAATAAACACTATTCACAGCATTAGGACCATCTCTTCAAATTTGGACAGGAAGGTCTGTAATCCACGCAATTGCATCAGGAGTTGCTGAGTGGAGATCATCCAAGGCGCCGGGATATGAATGCAGAGGGCGCTCCTGCACAATATGCTCAATAGTCTGCATTTCAAAACCACAGTCACATCGGGGGGAATCTATCCAACCCCACTGGTGTAGGGCTGCACATGTTCGAGCAGTACCACATCGGATTCTGTTGAGCCTTGACCAAACTACCCAAGAAAGATTAAAACCAGCAAGTCTTGTGGTGGGGTCACTGATTTGAAGTACGCCGCGAGGTGAGGAGTTTCGCCATTCATCTCTCCAGGCATTTCGGAGGTTGAACTCAGTGTACGAAAGATCAATTGCTGTTTTGCATGCTGGCTTTCGGGATTTCAACCTCTTTGTAGAGAGCCGTATGGCATCCTGATGAATAGGAAGCTCAGCATTTTCTTTGATCCTGTACCACAAGCGAACAAGAGCTTGCTGTCTCCGTATATGGGGTGGAGCGATATTACAAAGTACAGGTAGCCACTGGGTAGGGGTGCAATGTAGAGTACCAGAGATGATGCGCATTGCCTGGCGGAGTTGTATATCTACGAGTTGGCAGCGAGAGCTGTTCAACCACACGCCTGCACAAAATTCAGCTGGAGAATATACGACAGCCAGAGCGGTAGTCCTGAGTAAAGACTGCAGACAATAGATTTTCAAGTAATTCCAACTTTTTCTACCAAATGCCACCGTCAACGACAACTAGGTATGAACTAGGTTACTAGATGACACCGCAGTTGGCTCCTATCGACGAACGTTGGAACTTAAGAGCGTTAGTCAAATCTAACCTATAATTTAGTTTCACACAAGTGTAATTAGTGAAAGGTTCTTTTCCATGCCATAAATCTATGACATAGGACCGCCGGCTTTACTTCCCTCTCCGAAGAAAGGCATACTGATGGATTTTAACGCTCTTAAAAAATCCGACGATTTCGGCCGGGTTTGAACCCGCGACCTCAGCATGCTACCAACTACGCCACCGAAGCCACCCACGTGTAAAGATAATTGATGTGCAACTCAATATATATATCGTATGGTTGTACAAGTACACAAAAGTTTACAATTATTTAAATTGAAATGTCCAAATTTGACAACCATTCCAGAGCACTTGGTGTCACTTGGTGCAGAGTCTTCAGACCGCCATCAAATGCACGGAGTGGGCACTCCTGAACAATGTGTTTTATAGTTTGGTCCTCCACTCCACAGTCCCAGGCAGCAGTTGTACGGAAACCCCATTTCTTCAAAGTGTGACCACACCTTCCTTGACCTGTTCTAATGCGGTTCAGCTTCGACCAGGTTTGGCGTGGAAGTTGGAATCCCTCAACCTTCTTTGTAGGATCTTTAACCAGGTGAGCATTGTTGGGTGGATGCTCGTTCCAACGTTGTTGCCACTTGGAGGTCATGTTGAAAGAATTGATACCTTCTAAATCAACCCAGGGTGGCTTGCGTGATTTCAGACGTGTTGTTGGTGGATCTTGCAGGGCAACATACAACAGAGAGTTCTTATCAGAAGAGGTCTTCTTGAGCAAGCTTACCTTAGCTGCTTTCCTCCTTAGATCTTGCGGAGCGATATTAGCTAGGACTGGTAGCCATTGTGTGGGAGTAGATCTAACAGAACCAGTGATGACTCTCATGGCCTCATTGTAACTCAATAATACCATGAGAATAATCTCAGGCACTATAGAGTCAATTCCTGAGCTCACAGTCACATTGCTCCTCCACGAATTCGCAGACATCATGCTTTGGTATGGGAATATCATGGGCTATCACTTAATTAACAGTTGCCTATTCATTCTGATATTGCTTATCTACAGCTTAGGAGGCTCAAATCAAGGAACCCACCATTACATACAGCTCAGAAACTATTAGATGCAAACTTTGATGTCATGAATCAATGGACTACGGACTGGAACTCAACTTGTACTGCAGAGCTCTGTGATATGCCATCCGTAACTGTGAAGGACCCTGGATTCAATCTAACCAGAAGGACATGGACTAGACTGAACAGAATACGGTCTGGCCATGGTGTTTGTGCTGAAGCGATGTTCAAATGGAACAAATTACCATCTCCTGCATGTGATTGTGGTGATGAGAGAGAGGCTGTCTCCCATATTGTACGTGATTGTTCTCTGGTTGGTTGGTTCCTTAGTTTAGGGGCTGCGACAACGTGGTCATATAGCCCCGTGTACTTTGGGTGTGTGTAGAATCTGTCTGATAACCGGTGTTAATTGTGATGTCTGTATTAGTGTGTGTATCTGTTTTAATTCAAGTAAGGACTGCAGACATTCAATTATTCCAGGTAGTTCCTACTTTTGCCGCCAAACGCTACCGTCAACGACCAACTAGTTCAGAACTTCGTTACCAGATGCCACCGCAGTCGACTCTTGACGACGAACGTAGGAACCTAAGAACGATAGTCAAATGTTTAGCCTATATATAATGTAGCTTCACACAGGTGTAATTAGTGGAAGGTTCTTTAATATGCCATAAATCTATGACATGGGACCGCCGGCTTTACTTCCCCTCCGAAGGAAGGCATACTGAGGGTTTTTTAACGTTCTTAAAAAGTGCGACGACTTCGGCCGGGTTTGAACCCGCGATCTTGGGCCTAGAATCTCAGCATGCTATTAACTACGCCACCTAAGCCGCTGTGATTGTTCTCTGAGGGCATATCCAGGCACCTTGAGGACTTTGTGCGTGTGACTCCAGATTCAGTGAATTTATTTCAGGAACTTGGACATTAATTAGCAAATATGTTGTTCTTCTGTGATATCTAATACAGGGCGCTAGGAAATATTCTCAGCCGCGGCTACATGCTGATGAGAGAGGTAGCTTCAGCAGTTTAGTTGGCAGCACGGTGTGTAGCGGTGGGTTGTGGGCTGTCGAAATAGTCAGTGTGTATTGCAATAAGCGAGTGTTGAGATAGATTATTGGAAGAGTAAAACAGTATACAGGCGGTAATGTTTACTACTGAAGAGAGAGCTTTTTATCATTTTAAATGATCTAGTCGACTTCGTCGTTAGGTTACGGTGACGTCACGAAATGTACCGAGAATGCACTGAGGTGTGTGACGTCGTAGTACCGCTTGGTGCATGTGTACTGAGTTCATTGGTGAGCTCTGGAGTTACGAGACGGCAAAGACACGCCGAGCGTGACGTCATCCAGCCAGCTCCCTCCTTTCACCGCGCGCTCCAGCTCCCTCTCCCCCAGGGGCTCACGTCTTGTGGGCGTGGGTTGGCGACCATGGGGCCCCAGCTGAGTCCGGCATTGCTTCCACTTACTTGTGCCGGGCTCCTCTCTGTCTTCTTTCCTGTCGACCTCACTTGGTCAACTCTTGTTCTCTTCTGACCCCGACGGTATTAGGGTATCCGAGGCCTAGGGAGTCTCTTCCTTTCCCGCCTTAATTGGCCCTTGTCTCATCTTTTCTGATACCCTCCTTCTGCGAGGGGTCAGCCTTCTTTCTCTCTTCCTTTTACCTCCTGCCTTGTGCTCTAGGCCCTTAAGGAGGCAGGGTGTATGTAGCCCCACCACTTCTGGTGCACCCTAGATAATGCTAGACACTCAGGTTCTCACGGCTGGTGAGTTCGGGAGTTGGCGACCCCGAGGGATTCCTGAGCTGGGTCCGTTTTCCCCTTTTGTCCCTTACCTTTGGGGCGGACCCTCTCCTCTTTCACTTTCCTATATGCCTTTCATGGCTATCCTTCCTTCCAAGTCCCTCAATCCACCTTCTCCGAGGGTTGAGGGCATTTCTTTTCCTTCTGTCCTTTTATTTGCCTTATTCTCCTTTAATTTTCCATTTCTTCTTGTAGCATGTAGGTTAGTAGTTAGTTTTAGTTTTAAGTTCGTTTTTTCATTTTCATCTTAACGATCACCCAAACCATCAGGGGCCGATAACCTAGATGTTAGGCCCCTTAAAACAACAATTATCATCATCATCATCATCATCATCCAGCTCCCTCATGACTTGTAACTTTCTAGTGTTCTGATTGTTTCTTGATCATCAAACATGTCAAGAGTCTCCAGCCTTTCTAGCATTTGTAGCATTTAAAATGATATAACGTCCAGTCTTTCAGACTGACTGTCTCTTTTTGGTGGAGTAGCCTACTGTACGTTTTTCGGTTTACAGAAAATTTAAAACTAAAAATTCAGGCGTTGTTTCCTAATTCAAAGTGTCCAAACCGGGATACCGTTCGGGATTTGATAAGTAAATTTCGTGTGACCGGCTCACAAACTAATCGAAAAACGATTGATGAACTTAAAGTGAATAGGCCTCTCAATATTGTTACGGCTGTGAGTTTGTGTCATCACTCGCCGCATGAGTCACAACTGCCCCAGGGCTGGGCTAAGCCCTGCCTCCTGTATTGCGTGCGCCTTATGCAACAGGGCTACTAGGACAAAGGGATAGTCTAGAATATTCGTGACTGGACCAGCGATGGAAACCTCGAGAAGCCGTGAACCCTGGATGGATCTAGAAGCATTTATTGAGTCACCGGCCTGCTATATAAGTGCGACCTGTCAAGCAGTTGGGGTTGTTGTGTTTTATGAGCTAGTGCGAGTGTTTATCCTGGGCGACAGAAGTGTGGTGACTTGCGAAATCCCTCGTGAAGCTGATTCTCTTGACACCGAGGAAATGATTGTGGTGCTTGTGAAACAGCGTATAGTACAGTGACAGACCTAGTGCAGCTATTTCCAGCTAGCGTACGGGACCGGACTCATTAGTGAAGTGGATTAACTGTGGTCTGTTGACAAGTGAAAGGGAAAGTATTCTCGACGTGAGGAAACTGGAGTAAGGTAATAATTGCTGTTGAGTAGTGTATTTTTCTGGCTGCAATAAAATTAATTATTTCTTTAAGCAGTAATTGGTGTTGTGCTTTATACCCACCGTAAGCCAGTTAACAAAGGTGCCACTAGGGGGTGGCACGTAACAATATTTATGTGCAGTCCATTACGCAAGAATCTTTAGTGAAAGGCTTCGACAATATGTGTAGACGTGTAAAGGTCTGTTGGTTGGTTTCTTAGTTTAGGGGCAGCGACAACGCGGTCATGTAGCCCCGTGTACTTTGGGTGTGTGTAGAATCTGTCTGATAACCGGTGTTAATTGGGATGGCTGTATTAGTGTGTGTATCTGTTTTTTAATTCAAGGAAGTACTGCAGCTTTGAATTTATCAAATAGTTCCTACTTTTTCCGCCAAGCACCACCGTCAACGACTACTAGGCCTAGTTCAGAACTTAGCTACTAGACGCCACCGCAGCCGGCTCTTGGCAACGACATATGGACCTAAGAGCGTTGTTTACATTCTTAACCTATAGAATTTAGCTTCACACAGGTGTAATTAGTGGAAGGTTCTTTAACATGCCATAAATCTATGACATGGGACCGCCGGCTTTACTTCCCCACCGAAGGAAAAAATCCGACGGCTTCGGCCGGGTTTGTTAAAGTCTGTCTTCGAACACAAGGACAACACTTCCAGCATCTGTTATGAATGACTGTGGTGCGAACAAAGTTTACTGTTTGTTTGTTTGTTTGTTTGTTTGTTTTGATACAAGCGACAGCCGTGCTGCCAACGCAACTGCTGACCTTACCTCTTGCAGCAACATGTAGCCGCTTGTTCCAAAGTAAATCACTCAATGTCCATTCCAATTCTAACTTTAGGAAAATCATAAGAATGTGATCGTTCCTGTTTATACATTTGATATCACTCACAGCACAGCCAACACAAGCGAATTCCTCCGTCAAACTAAAGTCTTTGCTTGACACTTTTAAGCCGCCCAGCTGCCGGCTAGCGCGCTGCGTGAAACAACAAAAAAGGTGAAGAAACAATAGCTTGTGCAAGAAAGTATTTTAACGAAGCTCTAGTTGATCTTTTTATTAGATAATAAAGAGATCAAACGTAATAAATGCCAAAATTCATCCCATACAAGTTAAAGATTTAACACATTTATTGAGTTAGTTACTATACCAGGTGAATCAGCTGCTTCAGCTCAACTAACGAGTGTTATCAGGAAGGTCAATATCTCTCTACTTGCATCCAGTGTTGCCAATTTGGTGTTTTAGCGCCAGATCTGGTGTTTCTGTAGATCATCTGGTGACATAGATTTTCATATAGCGCCATAGCGAAATACTGGTGTTATTTCATTAAAACCAGTGCCAAATCTGGTACTTAATGGATTTTCCATGAAATTGGCTCCTATGACTAATAAGTAAATCCTGAAAGCCACGTAATAATTTTAATAAAGTAAATCAATAAACATAGGCAATATTCAGCCTTACACGTGTCAAGGTCAACACTCCAGCAGGGGAAGTCCCTGAAATTCTCATTCTCGTGCATAATTGCTAAGTAAGGTGCAACATGCAGGGCTCAGTGCAAGTGCACTTGTACAAAGAATCTGCCTATCCTCTATTTTCTTCCCAGCTGGCAGGGGATTTCCCAGTTTCATGCGAAGGCTCCTACGCAACCACAGTTAGTATTGTAAATCTATCTCAAACTCACGGTCGCTGTTTCTTCGTTGCCTAGTAGGCTGTAGGATATATTGGCCAAAATTGGAAGTATGCAGAGATACAGCAGTACTACACCTTCCTGTTCTAAAGATTTAATACCGGTAGCAGGCTCCGAAAGTGAAGAAGATTTTTAATGAAATAAATGTAAGTTAAAAGAAAACTCGTTTATTTATTTATAATTTTTGGTGTTTCTCTAGTGTTTTGAATCATAGAGTCCAGCTGGTGCCTTTCTGGTGTTTTAAAACGCAGGGTTAAATACTTTCCCATTTCAAGATTTGACAACACTGCTTGCATCCCGCATGGTACTAATGTATTGCAACCATAATATGGTTTATATTATAAAGAAAGCTTTCCAGTCTTTATTAGAATTAGGTGTATGACTACCCCTTATTATTCCCGTTTTTCCTACGGGGTCGGGGATGAGATGCGATGGAAGTCTTTGTGGCGGATGATTTTTACGGCCGGATGCCCTTCCTGACACCAACCTCATGAGAGGAGTTAATGAGAGATGAAATGAATGATGGTGAATGAAACTGGGCAAGGATGTGGAAGGAAGCGGCCGTGGCCTGTCAGAAGGTACCGTCCCAGCATTTGCCTGAAGTTGAAAATGGGAAACCACGGAAAACCATTTCAAGGACGGCCGACGTTGGGGCTTGAACCCACGCGTCTACCGAGTCAGCAGAGAGCTTGGCCCCATGACCTAACGCAGCGCTTTAGCGAGCGCAGCCACTACTGTCGGTCTTGATTAGAATTAGGCAACACTGAAAAATGGCTTCTATCACTACAATTTGCAAGCATATCCCGAAATAGTCCAGTCAAATTGCGCCATTTTGGGACATAATTCCCAAAGTTTTGAAACTTTGCAATATTGTTCGGGAGGGTCTACTAATGAATATACCAAAAGTCCCCATGGATGGAGGGTGAGCGGGAGGTATGGGAGGAAGGTAAAAGAAGGTACGGTGTTTTGGTTCTTTGCCAATATCTGGTAATCTATCGGACCTGCGGAAAACATTATTCTTACCAAACCTACAGACACTTATATTCTCTACAAACCAGGTCCTATTCATTTCTTCTGTAGAGTCCTTAGTTTACGCGATAATTGGGTGTGAATATTGGGATGTCATAACAATTACCAGGTATTGGTTGTGGAAGGAACGCGCGGAAACTGAATTAATCCTATATGACGGTCTGGCAACAATGGTGGAAGCAGCCCCTTCAAGGACAAACCTCGTCCAGTTTGCCACAAGCTTGACTCATGGTTTAACTCGACTCGTGTGTTTGATTGTGTACCTACGACTTTAACAGCGGTCTTCCAGTTAATACTATTTTACCGAAAGTATTTTATTATACTATAATACTACGCCACGGGAACGAGCCGTGAACGATTGCGAGAATAGGACGACACAAGTTTGAGGAATGATTTTAAACGTTCAATTTTGAACACACTAAGGCCCATTGGCAAAAACGCTCGAACACGGCAAAAATATTTTCTTATGAAGAGCAAACCCTCCAAATTTGAACACTTTTCTAGAAAACCACTTGGCGACCTTTCCTTGTTAGACTGATTACACCCACCCATTCTTCGTCTATATTACGAATACAAATATTGGCCATAGCACATTCTGGGGAATGAATGCTTGCACAACTAACATATTAACAATATTATGAAATACGAATAACAGATAATTCAAGAGAATAATTAACACGGCCAAGAATGACATCATTAACTTCTATAATAATATAATAATAACCCCAGGCACTACAGCCCATGAAGGCCGTAGGCCGCAGATATTGGGGTGACGCGTGGTGAGTGCATCGGGTCCCCTCAGCCGTTAATCTTGGTTTTCGTGACCTGGGCGCTGCCTCACTGTCATACAGTTACTCAATTGTCCTCACGAGGCTGAGTGCACCACGCTCCAGTCGTCTCGTCAGTTTCTAAAATCCCTGACGGAGCCGGGAATCTAACCCGGGGCGTCCGGGTAAGAGGTAGGCGCGCCACCCCAACACCACTTAACTTCTACTCCAGATAAATGCCAGGATGGCTCTTAACTTAAGGTCACGGCTGCATCCTCGTCCAAATGCACACAACAATAATGCCATAACAATAACGCTGATCATCAGAAAAAATGCTTGCCACGGCGGGTGAATGGTTATTGTACCAAACTACCAACCCCAAGCTTGCAGGTTCGCTCCTGGCCGTGGTGAGTAATTTTTGAAAGGCGTCAAAAATCATGACACGCATGTAATACGTTGCTGGCATGTTAAAGAATCCATTTGAATTCAGTAGACCGTGTTCATAATGGCAAAATTAATCTCGGGATTTTCCTCCTTTCTCTGCTAGAAAGCTCTATAGTGTCAAGGAGTTTAGATATCTAACCTCCTCGTAGCGCTCCAGGGAGCAACAAAAATTCGACATGCAAGCTGCCCTCTGGGCGTAAAATAACAAAGCCGGCACCCGAGGCCATACGATATTATTATTATCAGAAGAAAATTATACACACAAAGTACACGGGACTGAATGAACACAATGTTCAAGCTCCCCGAATGAGACAACAACAACAACAAACAATAAAACGTTGTTGCTTACTTAGAACAAACCTTCACAAAGTGATTGCAGGAACATGAGAACCACTCGCCTTACGGGGATCCACCCCGGATAATATAAATTTGTTTCCTTATGCTACAAAAGATAGGGAAAACACAATGTATAGTCGGGATGGCCAACGGAGTCCCAGGTGGTTTCAAATGAATCGGCATGCGATTGATCTTAAGACTTATACAAGTGTTGAAGTGTTAGAAGCCATTTGTCAGTGTTGCCTAGTAATATAGATTGCTTTTCAGTCGGTCAACACGATTGTGTCCAATTATACACTGCTGTGAAATATTTAAGGACGAGATTGATGAAACCACATACTTCGCTTAATAGGCACAATATCAAAACCGTTGAAAATGGTCGATAGTCCTGTAAATCCTTTCTCTAAACTTTTGTCTGAAAGAATTTTGAAATGACCTACCCTTACGGCAAGAGATGAGCAAAATCTTTTCGGACTTACAAGAAGTATATGTACGGTGACCACTGACCATGCGTCCCGAAATAATCGGGGCAGTCCCGATTTAAAGGAGCATGTCCCGGCATCCCGAATATTAATAAAAGTGTCCCGATTTTAAGATTGAAAAAATTAATAATAATTATCTGAAAAATATGCGTAATTAAGCGGAAAATACGTTTTGTTTTGAAATATCCACGACCCTGTTCAAGTTTGCGATGGCGCTTGTAAAGACTCAGTAAGATTTTTTTTTTGTTATTGTAATCATAAGAATGTTAATTAAGAAACTTCAAAATAAACCTACTAATGTTTTCTATTTTTTTTTCTCACAAAACTTGTAAGGTACTTGCATAAATTTTTAAAAACCCTTAAATAAACTTTGTATTCATTTATCCCCCTATATTTGAATTTTGGTGGATCTATTTTTGTGGAACTTCTTAAAATTAAATTTTGTAAATCGCCATAACTTAAAGAAAGCTCCATATGTTAGAAACTATGACATTAGAAGATCTACGCTTGAAAATGCTACTTGCGCCCAAGCCGGCCTTCCAAATAGGTAGTCAGAGAACACATAGCAATGAAAAAAGATATTTGGATGGAATTTTACTCCACGGATGCCATGATACGACGGACTGGAAATAAGTAAATTATCAGCTCAGACATCTTGTTACCAGATTTGCAGTGCATGGTTTTCATCACAAGTGTTGTAGGACCATTCCTTTTCATGAGTTATGCGCAGACTGTGTTTGTCGTATGTGCGTGAAACTCACGTGATGGATTGTACAGATAGAATTTTATCATTGTCTCAATTCTGTTGTAAATCAACTTGATTATGTATATAACTGGCCATTTGGCTGCATTATTAAATTATCATATGTTAGAGTAAAACTATAAGCTCTCTATCCTCCAACAATCCCCCCCAATAAGACTGTCCCGATTTTGACTGTCAAAAATATGGTCACCGTAATTGTTTTTAGAATAGATATACCTTGGGTGAGTGGTCATCGTACCGGTCTACTAACCCCAAGCTTGCAGGTTCGCTCCTGGCCGTGGTAAGTGATTTTTTTTTTGAAAGGCGGCAACAATTACGACACCATGTCATACGATGTTGGCATGTGAAAGAACCCATTTGAATTCAGTAGGCCGTGTTCATAATGGCAAAATTAATTTCGGGAGTTTCCGCCAACATAAAGTTCCTCATTTCTCTACTAGAAAGCGTTATAGTGTTTAAGGAGCTTTAATATCTAACCTCCTTGACTTTCATAGTGCTTCAAGGAACAACGAAATTCGACATGCAAGCTACCCTTGGGGTGTCAAATAACAAAGCTTGCACCCGGCACCCGAGGCCATACAATATTATTATTTTACCGTAATTATATGGAACTTCTGTAGATATACAACAATTGGCAAATTTAGTGTATTCAAAATATTTTTATTTGCCTGATGAAATCTACTTCCGCATTACGTGATTTTTTTTTTTCACATCTCAAGATGTTTTCCTTATCATTCAGTACTTCCTGATTTGTTACCGGCTTACCACCCACCCTGTATTATTTTATGTAGGTCACCTCACTTTCAGTTTTACAGAATGGAGCCGCAGATATTTCAGTTGCTCTGGTTGAGCTGTCCGCTAATTGGTCAGCAGACTGCGCAGAGGTCGCCGCTGGACTGGAAGTGATTAGCTGTTATTATAGAACTGATATCGACTTGACCAGCAAACCAGCTTCACCTGGCATCACTCGACCTAATCTCATTTATGGGGATCTGATTGGACTACATTCACTCCTCCTGAGACCCAAATCAGATTACAGATTGCCACTTGTTTAACTCCCGAGTTACCGTTGCAAATAGCTTCCGTTTCTTCGTCAAGGAGGAAAATACGTCATCACTGAATTATAGTTTCAGTCTCTCACTTCTTCCACTTCATCTCCCACTCTCGTCACTCCATCTTCCCTTCACTTTCTATCTCGTTCACATAATCTCATCACACACCAAAACATCACCCATCTCTGAAAACATCGTTTCATTTCACATCCTCCATCATAAAATAACCCTCTCTCTCTCTCTTTCACTTACTCTTTCTCCCACTCTCCACTTCATTCATCCACATTCTCTCATCACACACCAACACCTCATTCATCTTTCATAAATCGTAGAATTCATACTATCGTTTCATCTTACCTTCTTTTCTTCTTGCCACGGTGGGTGAGTGGTTTTAGTGTCGGACTACCAACCCCAAGATCGCAGGTTGGCTCCTGGCCGTGGTAAGTGATTTTTGAAGGGCGACAAAAATCACGACACGCATGTCATTCGTTGTTGGCATGTTAAAGAACCCATTTGAATTCAGCAGGCCGTGTTCAATGGCAAAATTAATCTCGGGATATTCCGCCAACACAAAGTTCCTCCATTCTCGACTTGAAAGCGCTGTAGTGTCAAGGAGTTTAGTTATCTAACCTCCTTGACTTTCATAGCGTTCAGAGGAACGACGAAATTCGACATGCAAGCTACCCTCTGGGTGTCAATTAACAAAGCTTGCACCAGGCATCCGAGGCCATACGATATTATTATTGTACTTTATTTTCTCATTCTCATCATCATTTCAATCTCATCCCCATACTCTCTCTGTTACTCTCATCTACTTCACTTCTCCAAAACACACAACACAGCAACATACCTCCGCACATCTTCTTCTTCTACATCAAATCACCGAGTCAACGTTTTTCTCATCCTCCTTCAAATAAATAAAAACACAATCCACCCTACCCAATCAAATTCAAATCTAGAACGCAACAATCCACCCCCAATTTATAAAATCTTAGTATTTTAGCCAAGAGATCATACTACTTTTCTTCTCACATTTCCACAATTCACCACCACCCTTCTCCATGTAACTTTCAACTTCCCAAACACCCCCTTCCTCTGGTCCAAGAGATGGTACGCCATCTATGGGGACCCGCCCACCCTTCTTAGGTGGGAATAAAAAGAATGACCTTTATATCATTATTATTATTATTATTATTATTATTATTATTATTATTATTATTATTATTATTATTATCATTGAATTATGTATTCAAATTATAGCTCTACTAAGGTCAAAGGCGATCTTGAATTCTTCTTCTTTCTTTGCTATACGCGTTGGAACATATTAGTTGGTTTAATGACTTTTGCCTTCTGTTTCTCCCAAAATAAATTCATGAACTCACTGTGTTGCTTCTTACGTTCTTCGGTCTATCTTGTACCAGTCCTGCTGCTAGATTTTACCCTAAGTACTCGTATGAGCTTCTGAAGGTTCTGAAGACTTCTCGGCTTTTCATTCTGTTCTCTCCAATGTTCATCTCATTCAGGTCCCCCATTGTTTCCCCCAGACAACTTATCCTCGATTTTTTTTGTATTAATGATATTTATTATTATTATTATCGGTGCTGTTTTTTTAAACAAAATTTAAGGTGTACTCTCAGTTGTAGTCGACATAATATCATGATCTTGCAATTTTCGGCAATTTGCAGAGTCCAGTTATTACTTTGGTTGGTTGGTTGGTTGGTTCCTTAGTTTAGGGGCTGCGACAACGCGGTCATGTAACCCCGTGTACTTTGGGTGTGTGTAGAATCTGTCTGATAACCGGTGTTAATCGTGATGTCTGTATTAGTGTGTGTTATCTGTTTTTTTTTTTAAATTCAATAAGGACATTGAATTTCACGTAGTTCCTACTTTTGCCGCCAAACGCCACCGTCAACAACTACTAGTTCAGAACTTGGCTACTAGACGCCACCGCAGTCGGCTCCTGGCGACGAACGTAGGAACCTTAAGAGCGTTGTTTAACCTATAAGTTAATTTAGCTTCACACAGGTGTAATTAGTGGAAGGTTCTTTAACATGCCATAAATCTATGTCATGGGGTCGCCGGCTTTACTTCCCCTCCGAAGGAAGGCATACTGAGAAATATTTATCGATCTTAAAAAATCCGACGACTTCGGCCAGGTTTGAACCCGCGATCTTGTGCATAGAACCTCAGCATGCTACCAACTACGCCACCGAAGCCGCTGGTTATCACTTTATGGGCTGACATGTTAAATGAAAGGATGAATTGGGTTAATTTATTAACCCTTTAATTCATTAACTTTCAGCCTTTTCGATGCCTGGGTGGATGTAAAATAGTTCGTTATTTTCTTCATCCTTCAAAACTAACCACACGAACAAACTAATAACCTACCTAACCTCCAAACACCTGCCTGCGTGCTTATAAGAACAGAACTTCCTTTTCACGATTGCTAGAGTATGTTACTTATTTTTGCCTAAACAAGTAAATATCTTTGAATAAGGCAGCAATTACCCACCGAAGTATTTGGGTGTCACACTCGACAGATCCTTAACCTACCGAAAACATCTGTCTAATACTACATCCAAGGTACATACCAGGAACAACATCCTTCAAAAGCTGTGTGGTGCTACATGGGGATCAACAGCTACAACACTTCGCTGCTCTGCACTGGGACTAGTCTATAGCACAGCAGAATATTGCGCTCCTGTATGGCTAAATAGCAATCATACCAACAAACTCGAAACCCAACTCAATACAACTATGCGCACGATCACAGGACGTCTAAAAACTACTCCTACATTTTGGCTCCCAACTTTAAGTCACATTCAACCACCTGAACTCAGGAGACAGGATGCTTTGGTACGTGAATATAAGAAAATTTTGGACCACCCTGACTTCCCATTCATGACTTCATCCCAAGTGCAATATCTGACAGGTTAAAATCCAGACAACCAGCAATAACATCTGCTATGGAAATTTTTAACAAGGCATTTGATATAAGAGATAGATGGGAACAAAAATGGATCCAGCATGCACCAGCAGAAGTAATAATCAGTATAAATACTCACAACAAACCAGAGGGATTCGATTTGCCTCTACGTACGTGGAAGACTGCCAACAGGATTCGCACAAACCATGGAGTGTGTAAGGACTTACTCTACAAATGGAACAAAATTACCGATCCTGCATGTTGTTTGTGGAGCGACACCCCAGACCATACAACACATTGTGCAGCAGTGTTGCTATCTGTTTGTGTCTTAATGGACTAGGTAAAGTGCAGGTGTTCCCCGTGAAATCTAACCGAGTACGTCATACTCAGGGGATTTAAAGGATTTTCTCGTGTTGACTCCAGATGCTGTTAAGTGGATAGACAATTTAAATTTGGCATTATAAGTGCCAATTGTGACTGTAGGTTACACTAACATTCTCTGTTTTGCTTTTATGTCGTCATGTCCTAGAATTTTTGCTGGTAACTTACGTATTCTGAATATTGTTGTGTTTTACAATGTGTTGCCATACGCTAAACAAATAAATAAATAAATAAATAAATAAATAAATACACAAAGCTTTTGTCGATCAGAAAATAATATGACCTATTGTTTCGATTATGCTGCTGAATGCCGAGTTGCCGACCAAAAGAATCTGATTCAATAGATCGTTTTAAATCGAGGATTTCTCGAAATCTTCTCCAGCTGTTGTGAACAGCGCGTTGACGCCAGCTGATTGATGAACTTTCAAGTTGGAAATTATATTTGCCGGACTAGATACGAAGGTGGATCAAAAAGTTAGTTGCACTAACGCGCTGCAGCAGCGCGTTGTGTGTCGCAAACGTGGGCACAGCGGAGAAAGGGACAGACACTGCCCACACGTCTGTTAGGCAGGTCACTGTGGTGTCTCGTCTTGTATGGTGTGAATAGCGGCCAAAAGCAATGGCGTATCGAGTGGACGTCACTCCAAATATGAGGTGCGTGCGACAATACGATTCCTATGGGCCAAAAGGAAGAATTGCACGGACATTCATCGTGAAATTAGTGCTGTATATGGGGAGCGGGCCATTTCTCGGCAAGGGATCGTAAACTGGTGTCAGCAATTCGAAGCCGGACGCACGGATATCACGGACGAATATCGCGAGGGCAGGCCCGCAACGTCCAGGACCCATGCAAATGTCAACAATGTGAATGCGATCATTAGACAAAACGGTGGTCGACGTTTCCAGACCGATGAGGAGGTGAAGGCCGCTGTCTCCGTGTGGCTGCAGAACGCTGGAGGAACTTTCTATGCATCCGGCATCGACAAGTTGGTTGTGCGCAGGGACCCGGAACAGAACTGAAATGCGTTACGTAACGCTGTGTTCCACGTTACGTTACGTATGCCATACCGCGGCCCCGAGCTGGCTTGCGGTATCGTTCCGGAACTGTAACTTGGAACTCAGTACGAGCATGTGGAACGTTACAGCGCTGGAACGGTACAGTCGGAACTCGACTCCCAACTGTACCGAGCATCAAGGTACGTGTTAGCGGAACGTTACGTATGGAACGGTACATGACTGGAACGATTCCTCAGCGTTACCAGTTGGAAAGTTACTCGGCGTACCGTTCTTGGTTATCGAAATAGAGTAACGTTTCCACCAGTACCCGGTTACACTGTGTACCGTTCCAGGTTATACCAACCAGCCACCCGGTATCTATGCGTAACGTTCCAGGTTCTCATGTTCCAACGGAAAGTGGAACGGTACAGAGCCTGTAACAGTACAGCAGCATTTCCCAAAATGTATGTAGGCCTACAGACTATTACAGGACTGTTACCGGAACTACTGTCCATTAGCTATTAAAACCATTATGGCTATTACACCGAATTTTTACGTAGACTATTACGGCTATTACACAGTCTATTTAGTTACCACGGCAATTGTAACACTGCGTTTATTACACTGTTACGCTGGTTGTTACAAACTGTCACATAATAGCCTAATTACACAACAACTACATCAATTACATACCTGTTATCTAATCTAGGGGCATTTCTTTCATGATATCGAAATACTCTATCTAGCCTAAGGAAATTTTTCAGTATCTACTGTCCTACCTAGAACCCTGATGAAAAGATCCTTTTTTCTGCGTCAACAACTATCCCAGTTTGAACGATGCCATATGCAATTCCAGGCAAATTATTTATTCAAACATAGGATAATTACTTCTTGAAATATCAATAAAAATAAAAATAAAAATACTGATTTCAGTCTGAGTGCGTGCCGCATCAGACAGGCACGTTGCTCGTTTCGATCGCGGTCATACTGTAGCCTACGTTAGAAATACGTTTCCTGAAAACAATACGATGGATCCCATTGATTCGAAATATTTATTGTTGCTCCATATAGAGGTTTGGAACATAGGTTATTGTTCATCGGTCCATGTAGTTGAGGTTTTTATGGAATTTGTCTGATAGGTCTAAACTTTGTAATTGTGATGTCTGTAGTAACGTGTGTATTTGTAATGATGGCATGGCTTGGGAAGGAGTAGGCCGTGGCCTTGACTTAGGAACTATCCACGCATTTTCCTGGAGTAGAAGTGGGAAACCACGGAAAACCAATCTAAGAAGGCTTAGATGGGAATCCAACTCACCTTCTCGCAGTGTTGCCATATAAGGCAGAGTGTAACCTACACAGCAAACTTTAGCTCCTTTGTGACCAATAATAGTATTTCTTTTCTAAGTTAAACCTCCCGTTCTTGCTTTTCGTTTACTTGTTAGCCTATTTTCATTTAGTAGTGATAGAAGCCATTTTTTCAGTGATGCTTAATTCTAATAATGAAGGCTATTCAGTCGTGTTGACCGACTGAAAAACTTCTTTTATTATTTACATTATGAAAGATAGGCCTATGACATCACATATAGTCCGTGTGTGTGTACGTATATGTGTGTTTGCATGTGTCCGTCGCCTCGCTCCCCTCCCTAATAAAATCTAAACTGCTGGAGCGATTTCAACGAAACTCGGTATGGTCATAGTACTATTTTGTCCAACTCCGACTGTGCATTTCAAATTTTATTACATCTCACCAATCCAACATGGCAACTGTGAGAAATATTTCACCGGCATTCCATATCTCCGAAACTATTACAGATATCATCCTGACGTTTTGTATGAAGGAAAAAAGCACTAATAGAAGTGTAACGATGGGACTCTCAAAAACCTCTTTACAAAACGAACATGGCTATACCATACCAAATCATTTTAATATACAGTAATCAATATTTTATTAACACAACTCAACATCGCATCCAAAGACAGTCCAAAGACACTACACTCAAAGATAACAAAATCAAAACTATGTAAATCAAAACACTGTCTATTTTCTAAATAAAAACACTGTCTATTTTCTACAGGAAATAGATTGCTCGAAAGAGCTTTAGTTCACTTTCTCCACATTCTCCCACCTTGCAAAAGGTAGTTTTGCAACACAAACTCATAAACTGAAGTAAACATTCTAAAATTATAGTTGAACATTGAGCTCAGGAATGTGAACCACTATAAGTCTAGTTTCTTGAGTTGCCTAACAATTCTACCACAACGAGTCTTGAATTCACTCTCCTTTTCAGTTCCTGAGTTACTGCAGGGAATATCTTCATTAAGGACCGGCTCACTTAGTCGGTGTTGTGAAGTGTTGATAGAATCACGTTTGTTAAGACAGTTTATCTCTAACGAATAAAGTCGCTGTACTGGACGAAGTAGAATGCCAGTTGCTGTCTTAATTTTAACCAGACGAGTCACATTGTCTCTTCCTGGTAACAGCTCCACCACTCTCCCTAAGGGCCAGTTGATACGTTTCTTGTTGTCGCTCTCCACCAGTACTATGTCTCCTACTTGTATGGATCCCTGTTGCTTTTTGCTCCGTGATCGGAGAAATCCCAGGTATTCTTTTTTGAAGCGATTTCTCAGGCTCTCCCGAACAGCTTGTAGATAACGCCATCTGTCGTTTAAACTGCTGGTTTGAATTTGGTCTAAGTCGGTTACATCATTACCCTCTAGGCTCTGTAGGAACATGGAGGGTCTGAGTGGCTTGAGTTCATCTTCTTCAGAAAGATAAGTCAAAGGTCGATTGTTCATCAGGTTCTCACAATCGCACAGAAGAGTACACATTTCCTCATAATTTAGGCAAGCTTTACCCAAATTACGGCGAAGCAATTCCTTTAGAATCTTAATCAACCTTTCCCAGAATCCTCCCCACCAGGCTGCAGTGGGAGGGTTCAGCTTCCATTTAATCTTCAGAAGGCTGCACGTCCTCTCTATTTCAGTCCAATCCAATTGCTCCATGGTTCTGCGAAGTCCGGTGAAATTCGTCCCATTGTCCGAATACATGGTATTCACTCTTCCTCTTCTTGCCGCAAATCGGCGTAGTGCTTGGATATACGCTACTGTACTAAGTGAAGTGATCAATTCCAGATGTACAGCCCGATAAACTGCACAAGTGAATATCACAATCCATCCCTTTTCTCCTCCTCGTAGAAACACAGGGCCGGCCAAGTCTGTGCCCGTGATCTGGAAAACACTCGATGCCTTGATTCGATCCTGTGGCAACGGAGGAAAAGGTACCTCAAAACCCTTAGCAGAGTTACGACGACAGATCACGCATTTCCGAACAACTGCTGCCACCGTCCTTCTTCCTCTAATTATCCAAACCCTTTGGCGCAACAAAACAAGCAGTGTGTGCGTCCCAGCATGGTTAGGGAATCGATGAAATTGTTCAATCATTCTTTCAACCATCACATGTTTTGATGGAAGTACAACTGGATAGGTATACTCAGGAGTGTCGTCAGAATCAACGACTCTTGACTTCATGTGTAGAATTCCTTCATCGTCTGTGAACACCTCCAGATTCTTCAATTGTTCTTTTCTCTCTTCTTCATAAAGCGTTTCCTTCTGGATAAGGAAGTACAGTTTCTTCTCTGCATTGAGAAACTCTTCGCTATCAATTTCCGTTGATACGTGGTCTCTACGATTCCTTTGTTTCAATCTCAAAATCCAAGCAATGGTCCTAACAATTTTGATGTATCCAGAGAATCGTGAACTTAATTGCAGTAAAATAGTTTCCACAACAGTGTTCTTAGCAGCTACAACTGTTTTCCTCCTTTCCCTGTTGACTTCTTCCAACAATGGTTCAGGACGATTAAATACGCTTTCTTCTTCTTTACATTTAAGCCAAGACGGACCCTCCCACCATCTGGATCTCCAAAGTTGTGTTGGTGAACACCCTCTAGACAGGAGATCTACTGGATTGAGGCTGCCCGGTATGTGTCTCCATGAACTAGCCTTACTCTACTCATGAATTTCCTTTACCCGATTCTCTACGAACACCGACCAAAGCCCTTTATTAGCAATCCAAGCCAAGACTACTGTTGAATAGGACCAAAACACTGTGTGTATGTGATTCCGGTGTAGGCATCGACGGCTCAACCGAGACATTCGAACTCCAAGGAGCGCTCCCATCAGTTCAAGGCGGGGTAGTGTCAGTTCTTTGAGAGGCGCCACTCTAGATTTAGCCATCAGAAGACTCAGTTTGATCTTACCTTCTTCTTCCGTTCTCAGAAATATGCAACAACCAAACGCTCTTTTGCTAGCGTCCACAAATACATGCAAAGTGCTGTTGTCATTCAGGAAAATCCTTCTAGGTATCCGACAGTCATGTAGGTATTGCAACTGCTGAGTCCATCGACAGAATTCCTCACAAATGTCTCCTGGTGAAACCTCATCCCATCCTATACTTTTCTGCCATGTCTTCTGCAGAATGAGCTTGGGAATCAGAGTTACTGGGGCTGAAAATCCAATCGGATCAAATATTTTTTTCACGCTGGATAGTACCACTCTTCGGGTTACTAAACCGGTAGTCGGGCTGAAGTTACATCCAAGTTCATCTACGTCGCAATACCAACGAAGTCCTAAGACATTCTCAGTTTTACCAACACCACAATCAAAGGAATTCACCCATCCCCTCAAATTGAAACCTGCGGATAACACCAATTCTTGTGCCTTTAAAATAAAGGGTCCAATTTCTTCCTTTGAAGCGACTCCAGTAAGACAGTTGTCCACATAAAATGCAGGTTTCATTTTTGTAGCTACTTCCTTCAAATGAGTTGGGGGCTCTTCCAGAAGGTTGTTCAGTACAGAAACCAATAGGAAGGGACTGGAACAAACACCAAAAACCACCCGGCAATGTCGAAAAGTGGTAATCTTATCATTATCCCACCAGAGAAAACGGAGCATATCCTTGTCTTCAGGATCAATTATTATCTGCAGGAATGCCTTCTCTATATCAGCTATTAGACCTATAGGATAGGTTCGAAAATTGGTCAGCACTGATGGAACAAGGTCGATGAGGTTGGGTCAGGGCTCGAGGCAATCATTCAAGGAATGACCATTTCGGTCTTTGTTGGAAGCATCGAACACCGGCCTTATCTTTGTAGTCCCACCAGCTTTCAGCACAGCTCTATGAGGCAAATAATGTGTAGGTCCATCCAAAACCTCGTTTTCAACACCTTCGATAATCCCTTTGTTTACCCATTCCTGTAACACCTCATCATAATCCTGAAATTTCTGCATCACTCGTAACTTTCTAGAAGTGTTCAATAATCATTTCTGAGAAATTTCACGATTCGTTTCCAGAGAAGTACAACCATCAATCCAGGGTAGTTTGACAATGTAGCGCCCAGATTCCTCTTCTCTCTTCACAGTCCTATCGAAGAACATCTGAACTTCTTGTTCCCTTTCTTCCTTTTTTATCTGTTCGCCAGGATCTTTTATACCCAAAGTCTCAATTTCCCACAAATCCGCCACTCTTGTTGATTGAGTTAAAGTAAGTAGAGTGTAAGACGAGGCAGTAGTTGAAGTGATCTCAGAAGAGCCTTAAGTGTCCACCCTAAACAAGTTCTCACAGCTACTAGACTGTTGTTTACATGTAGAAAGTCTGGCGTGATTATCTGAGCCCACACGTCAGCTCCTAACAATACCTGAATGTCAGTACTGTTGCCACCATTATCTTGGCCAACATCACTAAGTTCAACTCCCTTGTCCCTCAGTAAATTAAACAAGTCAGCATCAACTAGTGGAGCACCTCCACAGATACTATCAGAGCCTAACACTGCAACCTCACATCTGTTTTCCTCGTTCATCCCCAGCAAAGTTATTCGATAGGACTCGAAACAAACAGGTGCTGTTTTCCTACCTCCAAATAATTCTTGACTTAGTGTTACCTTTCCAGTTTGTTCCAACTCTAATTTCTTAGCACAAGACTTCTTTATGTAGCTTCTTTGCGATCCACTGTCACACAGAACTCTTACTCTGTGCGTGGATCCACCAACAACTACTCTAGGAACTAAAGTCTGCAGATAGGTCACATGTCCTTTATTACTACCTGCCATCATGCTAACTGTTTTTGGAACCGAATTACATTTTGGTTCATCTGAGTCTGTTTTCGAACACATCAAAGCGTAATGTTTCCCCTTGCAAAATGGGCACTTCACAAACATCTTACACTTAACACTGACATGTCCCGGTCGTAGACACCTAAAACAAGCTCCCTTTTTCTTTAACGTTACTTGGCGTTCTTCTTGAGAATAATCAATAGCTACAGCACAGTCTTGAGAAGGATGTGAGGTTTTGCCACAGAATATACAAGCCGTATCTTTGTTATTTCCGTTTCTCTTACTAACTGAAATATCCTCTATTGAAATTAAAGAAGCCGCTGAAGGTATGTCCCTATTCTTAGTCTTGGTCCTATCATCTTGCTTAACTCGATCCGTCCTCTCGTTAACTTCAAAAGAACTATGTCTTAGCTTAAGCCGTTCTTCACCTTCTACCTCAGTCTTTAAGAAGGCTAACAATTCACTCAAGCAACTGTCAGGTTCCTTGGTAGACGTTTCTTTTGATACACGATACCTGTCCCAAGTTCTAAACATAACCTCTGGCAAGGCACTCTCTACTAGTGGAAATAACATTGCAGCATATTTCTCCTTTGTTACGCCCAAGGAATCAAGTGCTCTCAACTGTCCCTCCAGACTGTCATACAGTTGGGCTATGAATCTTAAACTATCCTTCTTTAACACCAAGGATAAAAGTTCCCTAACATAGTACTCAATGAGCAACTCATCCTTCCCATACCTAGACTTCAACAATTCTATAGCCTTTTTGTAGTTTTCCTTTGAAGGAGGAAAGTTTTCTACCAACTACTGAGCACACGAACCAGGTTCCATACACTGAATCAAATAAACAAATTTATCTTCATCTTTAAGCCTGCTATCTTCATGTATTTTAGTAAATTGCGCCCAAAACCCAATCCAGCACTTCACGTTTCCGTCAATTTTTTTCAGTTCTAGTTTTGGTAGTCTTAGTAGTCTCTGATTAGAAGTACGTGAACAGTTACTCGTATTAGCTTCAGAAACGGCTTGATCTCCAACTTGTAAGGCCTGCACCTTTTCCCTAACCTTAAAATATTTCAGGTCGTACTGACTGCAATTGTTGATCTCTGTTTCAAGCACGATGTCTTCAAGGTCTGCCTTTAGCAGCAACTCATTGTAAACTTCATCATCCAGACGTTTTAACTTCTCGTAGTGTTCCACAAGTGAAGCATATCTGCTACGAATCTCCAAGTGGTCACCATCAGCAAGCGCCAACAGTTCTTCAAGCTTGTTTACCTCACGTGTAAATACGCCGCGTAATACTCGACGTTCGATCATCGTTGTTCTGTTTTATTTGATGTTGAGATTGCCAGTAGTCCTGTCACGGTCGCCAGTTATATGCCATACCAAATCATTTTAATATACAGTAATCAATATTTTATTAACACAACTCAACATCGCATCCAAAGACATTCCAAAGACACTACACTCAAAGATAACAAAATCAAAACTATGTAAATCAAAACACTGTCTATTTTCTAAATCAAAACACTGTCTATTTTCTACAGGAAGTAGATTGCTCGAAAGAGCTTTAGTTCACTTTCTCCACAATGGCGGCCAAGCGAAGTTGTTATATTTAAATAGCCTTTTCTCGCATTTAAACCAAACGAGCGCCGTCACACATGGTACAGCAAATGGTATACACCTTGTAATGCTCTGACATCTTATTCAGCTCAATTGTTTACATAACGTCAAGATGGCGGCTGTGCGAAATTTTAAAATTAAGGTTTAATTTCTTGTGTCCTAATCATGCGATCGAAACCAACGTTTGAACAATGAACCTACGCAATAATCATCTAATAGTACATAGCTCTATGTCCTACAAAGTATATAAAAATCCAATATGGTGGCCATAGGAAATATTTAGACGATTCTCAATGTCAACTAATCTGTGACAGCAATCAAACTTAATTGTTTTTTTAACCACGAAATGGCGCCAGCGTCAAATTTTAAAATCTCGCTTTTAGCCTATTTCTATTTATGAAAAAATAGGCTTATGGGATCACCTTTCATCCGTGTGTGTACGTCCGTGTGTGTGCCCCCCCCCCCCCCCCCCCCCCACTAATAAAATATAAGTGGCGGATAGATTTCAATTAAATTCGGTAAGGTCATAGTACTATTCTGGCCGACCCCAACCGTGTCCTACAAATTTTATTACGTTTCAAAAATCCAACATGGCGGCTGTGCGAAATATTTCACTGGCATTCTATATCTCCGAATCTCAGAAGACTTCTGTTACTTAGGAAGCAAAATAACCAGTAATGGACGGAGGAAAGAGGATATAAAAAGTAGGTTGGATCAGGCAAGAAAAGCGTTTCTACAGAAACGAAATCTGTTAGCATCGAGCGTGGGCTCTATGGAAGTGAAAATTGGACTATTGGTGCAGCAGAAAAGAGGAGATTTGAAGCGTTTGAAATGTGGTGTTACAGGAGAATGATGAAGATCAGATGGGTAGATAGGGTTACAAACGAAGAGGTATTAAGACGAGTGGGAGAGGAGAGATGTTTCTGGCGACTGCTAATGAAGAGAAGAGATAGGTTGGTGGGACACTTACTAAGACACCCAGGAATAGCAAACTTAGTTATGGAAGGAAGGGTCGAGGACAAGAACTGTAGGGGTAGACCGAGATTAGAATATGTTAGTTTGCCTCGAATGTAGGGTGTGGTAGCTATGTAGAGATGAAACGCCTAGCTCAGGACAGGGAGGCATGGAGAGCGGGATAAAACCAGTCAAAAGACTGAAGACCCAAACAACATCATCCGATATGAATGAATTGATAAATATCAAAGACACAAGATAAATGTATAGCGTAACACTAAAAAGTCCCTTGGTATTAAACCTTATATGGTGCACCATAAAGAAGGATGGAAAATTGAACGCCTAAATCAATATACCGTAACATGATGTATGAAAATATGATAAAATAATCATTTGCAACAAATTCAAACACATATTAAAACTCTAAAAATGCCTGATTTTCCTACAGACCATTGCCAGTGGAAGAACGTGGCTAGTATTAAGGGACTTTTTTCAAGAAACATTGTGTGTCTGTGTGTGTATATGTGTGCTCCCCCCTTTCAATTGAAACACGAAATTTTGTCCAGAGGTAGCACTAGAAAAGGGCACCTCAGTGTCATGTTTATTTTGCCGCCATCTTAACCAAATCTCAATTGTGGCTACTCAATTGGTCAAAACTTAACATTAATAAACGACTAAACTAATCATCAGGGACCCGGAACACAACTGAAATGCGTTACGTACCGCTGTGTATGCCATACCGCGGCCCCGAGCTGGCTTGCGGTATCGTTCCGTAACTGTAACATGGAACTCGGTACGAGCAAGTGGAACGTTACAGCCCTGGAACGGTACAGTCGGAACTCGACTCCCAACTGTACCGAACATCAAGTTACGTGTTAGCGGAACGTTACGTATGGAACGGTACAGTCGGAACTCGCCTCCTCACTGTACCGAGCATCAAGGTACGTGTTAGCGGAACTTTAGCTCCTTTGTGACCAATAATAGTATTTCTCTTCTAAATTAAACCACCCGTTCTTACTTTTCGTTTACTTGTTAGCCTATTTTCATTTAGTAGTGATAGAAGCCATTTTTCAGTGATGCTTAATTCTAATGAAAATGAAAATCCACAGCCTGCTTCCAGTCTCCGACCGGGTCAGGAATGGAATGAATGAAGCCCCCATCTAGCGGCGAGGATATTAACTGTGCCGGCTGCCGAGGCCTGACGCACTCCGCTGGGGCAATGATTAAATGAATGACAGATGAAATGAAATGATAGTGGAGAGCGTTGCTGGAATGAAATTTTGACAGGGAAAACCGGAGTACCCGGAGAAAAACCTGTCTGCCTCCGTTTTGTCCAGCACAGATCTCACATGGAGTGACCGGGATTTGAACCACGGATCCAGCGGGGAGAGGCCGGCGTGCTGCCGCCTAAGCCACGGAGGCTACCGCTTAATTCTAATAATGAAAGCTATTCAGTCGTGTTGACCGACTGAAAAGCTTCCTTTACTATGTACATTTATGAAAGATAGGCCTATGACATCACATATAGTCCATGTGTGTGTACGTAAGTAGTAAGGGTTTACTTCCCTTTGGATATTGCATCATCATGACCAGAAATTGCGTAATCCTGATGACGTCATGGGATGACGTCATGGGTCCTTAGAGCGAGCACGTGGTCCAGGAGCGAACATGTGCACTGCACGTGTTAGCGTGGGAAGGGGTTGACCTTTTGGCTTGTTTGTGCGATGGTGATAAAAAGTTAATGGGTGTTGACGTCATGGGGGTTGTTTATTAGGATTCTAACTGTCATCTGACACCCGTGCGACTGTGAGCATGTGTGCCAGTGCGAGCAATCCACACATGTGGCGCGCAACTGTTATGTTTTTGTTTTTTTTGCTCGCGCCGGTTGGGCTGAGCGGAGAGGCGGCTCCTATCCACACATGTGGTGTGCAGCTGTTATTGATTTTTGCTTAGGATGCTAACCGTAATTTGACACCCGTGCGAGTGTGAGCATGTGCACCAGTGCGAGCGATCACGTGATATGTCTGCAGTGTTCGCGTGAGACGTGGTTGACCTTTAACAAGTAGTGTTAACTTGGGGGTTCTGTCCACAAACTTATTGAACCCTCGTCGTATCGGCCCCGAACCTGATATCTCGCACACGTAGTAATGCCCCCCCCCCCCTCTTTTCCTATAGCCTCATTATTTAAATAAAATACCAAAACAAAAGGTCATTCGCGGGTAGTGGGGTAGTGTATGTTCTCTTGCAAGTCGCGTGTGTGCTTGAATACGTATGGCTATGTTGGGAAAATGTTTTGGCGGTGGGCGAGGACTAGGGTTGAGTGAGGGCTCGTTTAAATGCTATTTTTCCCGCTCTATTTGATGGTGAGGTATTTTTTTTAAAATGGGTGGAATTTGGAAACGCAATTTGAGGTAAACGTACGTTTTTGACATTTTGGCGAATTTAATGAGCTTGTAAGGCTAGAACGATGTGTTATTTAGGAATGGTGTGACGTCCTCTTTGCTATGAATGCGTGTCGGTATATATATTTTTTTAAATTGTTGTTTTTTGAAATTGGTGCTATTTTGGAAACGGTGAAGATGAGAGAAAAGTTTGTTTGACGTCAATGAAAGGTCCCTATGCCCTCTAGGCTGACAGCAAGTTTGAAGTGTGTAGGACAAAACAAAATGATAGCCTACTTTCTGGCGAACATTGGCGATGATTCGCGAACGCATGGTCGGATTTGAGCATATAGGGTGTCGTAGGACTTGTGGTGAACCACCCCTTGCTATGGACGGAAGTATATCCACCCCAAAATAAATCTACCCTTACCCGGAGGTTAAGTAGTGGTTATTTTTGTATGCATGCGCACTTGAGGGCTTTTGTAAGAGAGCGGAATTTTTAAATGATTCTTTATAGATGAGGCTTTTTAAAAAAATTATTAAAAAAAACAAAAAACTAATAGGTCATTCGCTTTTTAGTATCTCGCTAACCAATAATGCGATTTAAACATATGGGGTGTCATAGGACTCGTAGTGAATTCTCCTTTTGTATGAATGAGGTATGTCAACCCCCAAAATAAAAACTACCCTTACCTGGGGTGAAAGAGCAATTTTTGTATGTATGCACACCGGTGGCTTTTGTCAAAAGGGCCTAACTACACATTTGTTAATATTTTCTGAACCCAGGATGGGATTTTGCCATAGGCAGTAACCTAGCACTTGGGGTGACGCCTCGTTTTTGAAAGTATGATTCATTTATTTTTTTGTCAAAAGGGCCTAACTACACTTTTGTTAATATCTCGTGAACCAATCATGCTAGGGACTTGTATGAGGGGTCCTAGCACTTGGGGCGACGTCCCCCTTTGTGGGGTGAAACTACCCCCCCAAAATTGAAAACTCAATATCTTGGAAACTATGAACCCTAAAATTAGGCGTGATAGCTTTAAAAATAGGTGATGACATAGGCTTTTACCTGGATTGGTCATTTCACCCCTAAAACAGTAAATAGTCATGTTATGGGGAAAAAACGTGTTAAACACCTAAAAATGATAAACGAAACTAAGATCTTTTGTTTTTGATGAAAAATAGCAAGGGGGTGAAAACTACCCCCAAATTGAAAAATCGATACCTTGGAAACTAAGAACCGTAAAATTATGTGTAATAGCTTAAAAAATTCGTTGTGACATAGGCTTTTACCTGGATAGATGATGTCACCCCTAAAACAGTAAATAGTGATTTTACAGTGGGGAAAAAGGTCTTAAACGGGTAAAAATGATAATTGAACCTAAGATCTTTTGTTTTTGATGAAAAATAGCACGGGGGTGAAAACTACCCCCAAATTGAAAAATCGATACCTTGGAAACTAAGAACCGTAAAATTATGTGTAATAGCTTAAAAAATTCGTTGTGACATAGGCTTTTACCTGGATAGATGATGTCACCCCTAAAACAGTAAGTACTGATTTTACAGTGGGGAAAAAGGTCTTAAACGGGTAAAAATGATAATTGAACCTAAGATCTTTTGTTTTTCATGAAAAATAGTAGGGGGGTGAAAACTACCCTCAAATTGAAAAAATCGATATCTTGCAAACTAAGAACCCTAAAATTAGGTTTGAAAGTTGAAAAATAGGTGATGACATACGCTTTTACCTCGATAGATTATTTCACTCATAAAACAGGGAATAGTAATGTTACAGGAGAAAAAGGTATTAAACACTTAAAAGCATAAGAGTTTTTTGAAACCATGCTTTTTAATGAATGTGTGTTTGGAGGATGACAGCTTGCAAATTAATATTATTATTATTTTTATTATTATTATTAGGTAATTATGGATTAATGTGTTTATAGCTAATGAATAAGGCTACAGAGTTGTATCAGGTGTTGTACAAATCAGGATGGCCAAACCGTTGCCATTCCCCATGAATATACCCAAAAGAGCCAAAACGTTAAGGTTATCGACCTGAGATTTTATAAAACTAATTATCGGAGAGGGTGAAGTAAGGTGTTGTTTTGGACTGACAGTGGCTAACCCTTTCCCATGATTTATGAATTCACCCAAAATGTTTTACCTGACAAGACTGAGTGTACCTGTTGCAGCCTTTAGAAAATCGAACCCGGACCTGTGTGGTGACAGTCGAGTTATATTAATGATGCTTTTTGAACAAACACAGTCTTGCATACTATCGCTGGGTTGAATCTGCACAGAGACACTGGCTTTGTTTGTGTAATGAGTCTTGGTGATAAGAACACGATGCTCTTGCCAGCAAGTTTCATATTACTCGTCTGCTTGATGGTGGACGTGATTCGCACCGTGTTAACGTACATGACTTGATAGTTGTTAGGTAAGGGTTGACAAGGCTCAATGAACCTTATTGCAACCTTAAGATGAATATGAATTTCTTGGTATAGTCGGGGTTGCAAGCCAAGGCCTTAGGGTAGACAACCAACTATGTTAAACACTACACTGTGAGATGGTCAAATGATAATGTAACAGAACATATAGAAAAGTTTATGTAGTTTAACGAATTGACTAAGAGCCATACCATGAGAGGTATAGGTAATTGAAATTGAATCCTTAGCTGTTGACCCTACTACATGTAAGCTATAGCAATGCCCACCTATAAGCTATCATGTTAGAAAAAGAAATGTATGGGTTGTTTTAAACGGAGAATGATTGTGTTTACTGTGAAACACACATCTGAATTTAAAAATAGTTTATGTCCTACATGATGTTTGAACTCTCATTTTCTTTATTCTGAATTTAAAAATAGTTTATGTCCTACATGATGTTTGAACTCTCTTTTTATTTATACTTTAGACAAACGCTAACATAGTTGTAATTCAGAAGCCATGGCTGCCTCCTTTCCAATCCTACACCGTACACTGAAGTTAAAGTTAATAATGATCACGTTACAGGCAGCCAGTTTCAAAGCCATGAGAAATAAGTGAACAAAGTGTAAAATACTTGACCCAGTCGGGAAATCAACATGGTGTTGTTTCAAACAAAAGACAAGCGTTCTATAAACTTGACCACCAAGCGGTCCTATCGACCCCTAATTGTTTGGCTGATGGTGAAAATAAAATTAAATGTAAACTATAACTAAAACTAACTACACACTTATAACTAGAAAAATGAAATGTAAGACAAAAGGATAACAGGACAAATAAAGGACAGAAGGAATAAATAATGCCCCCTCAACCTCAAGAATGTGGATTGATGAACTTGAAAGGAAGGAGAGCCATAAAAGGTAGATATGAAAGTAAAAGAGGAGAGGGTCCCGCTCCAGAGGTAATCGATAAAAAGGAGGAAAACTGGGCCCAGCTCAGGAATCCCTTGTGGTCGCAAACTTCCAAACTCATCAGCCGTAAGCTCCTGAGGGTGTAGGCATATCCAGGGTGCACCACAAGTGGTGGGGCTACATACACCCTACCTTTAGTGTGGCTTGTGCAATAGGCAGGAAATAACATAAAAATAAAAAGAAGGCTGCCTCCTCACACAAGGAGGGTATCAGAAAAAATAAACAAGGGTCAATTAAGTCGGAAAATAAAGAGACTCCCTAAGCCTTGGATAGCCTAATAATGTCGGAGTCGGTAGAGAACAAGAGTTGACCAAGTGTGGTCGACAGGAAAGAAGACAGACAGGAGCCTAGCACAAGTCAGTGGGAACAATGACGGATTCAGCTGGGGCTCCATGGTCGTCGACCTACATTCCACTAGATGAAAGCCCTTGTTTGGGGGTGGTGGAAAATAAACACCTCTTTTGTTTTAAATCACTGGCTTTAAGGACGGTTACAAATGGCATGCCATTATAATGCGATACTGGTCCTAGGGATATGCAAAATTGTATTAGATACTCAGCTAATAATAGTGTACATGACCCCTTATTATTTTCCCTAATTACAGTACATGGGAATGATGACCATGATTTCCAAGCCCCTAAGTAAGACAAAAACAAATTATTTCCATTCCCTAACAGTTGGGGTGAGGTGAGGCGAGTTTTCTAAACGTCAAACACATGTGGTTTTCCACTTTTACTCCAGGTAAATGCCATGTTTGCCCACAGACAAGTGCAAAGAAAATCGAAACATGTTATGTTTGGATCAATTCCTTACCTACATGACAACATGTACTTGAAATAACAAGTAATGAGCATTCTATGTTAACAATAGTGAGATGCTTGCAAACTGCCAATGCTTAGAGCTCATTAGCGGCTTCTAAGGGAGGCAAGGAGTACACTTACTTGAAAAACTAACAAGAGGAGTGTTCGATTTTCCCACAACACCCAATCTGAAAGTAAATATAAATGACTATGCACTTAAGTCCATAACCACCTCCTTACCATTCCTACCCTTCATAGTCAAAGGCACACATTAATACAGCCATCACAGTGACAGAGGTTATTTGTAAAATATCTAAATATCTGAGATTTATCTTGAAATTGACCAGAATTTTGTAAAATCCACAAAATTTACCGCAAATTTAGCAAATTCCACCAAATTTCAGCAAAATCCAACAAATCACTACCAGATTTATTGAAAAGCCATTGAATTATTAAAGAATGGTTTGAACTAGCTCAAATGTATATAAAATTACCCGAATATTGATGAAAATTCACCAAATTCTACCAAATTTAGCCAAGAGGTCTACAAACCATGAAATGTAACCATTTTTTTAAATTCACAACATATACTCGAAAATTTCATAATATTCCCTTTGCGTGTATATTTTTAGCCTATTTTCAATTTTGAAAAAATAGGCTTATGAGATCACCTTTTGTCCGTGTGTGTGTGCGTGTGTGTGTGTGTGTGTGTGTGTGTGTGTGTGTGATTCGTGTGTGTGTCCCCCCCTAATAAAATCTAAACGGCAGGAGCGATTTCAATGAAACTCGGAAAGTTCATAGCACTATTCCCGGCGACCTCGACCGTGCCCTTCAAATTTTGTTACGACTCACCAATCCAACATGGCGGCTGTGCGAAATATTTCACCAGCATTCAATATCTCCGAAACTATTACCGATATTACCCTGACATTTTATATGGTGATAGAGGGAACTGCTATAAGTTCACTTATGTGACTTTTGAAAACCTGGTAACTACAAAACCAACATGGAGGCCAAGCGAATTTGCGACTTTTAAATAGACGTTTCTCGTGATTTGACCAACCAAACGCAATGAAACTTGGTACAGCATATGTTTATATACATTGTAATGCACCGACATCTAACTTCGTTCAATTGTTTACATAATCACAAGATGGCGGATGTGCGAAATATTTCACCGGCATTCTATATCTCTGAAACTATTAGCGGTATCTCCCTAAAATTTTGTACGGAGATAAAGGGCACTACTGGAAGTCCATCTATAAGACTTTCAAAAACCGGTTAAATACAAAACGAACATGGCGGCCAAGCGAATTTGAAAATTTTAAATTGACCTTTCTCGCGATTTAATGTTCCAAGCGCACTGAAACCTGGTACAGGAAATATTTATACACATTGTAATCCACTGGTATCTAATTTAGTTCAATTGTTTACATAACCTCAAGATGGCGGCAGTGCGAATTTTAAAATTAAGTTTTTATTTCTTGTGATGTAGTCATGCGATCGAAGTGAAAGTTTGAATAATGAACCTACGCAATAATTTTCCTTTAATGGTACATGACTCTATGGCCTATACATTTAACAATCCAACATGGCGACCATCCGAAATATTTAGACGATACTGAATATCTACGAATCTATTTTAGCAATCAAACTGCATTTTTTAATGTTCATAGGGGCTATGAACTGAAGTTCACCTATAGGACTTTAAATAACCTGGTGATCACAAATCCAACATGGCGGTGACGCGAATTATAAATATTCACATGGACGTTTCTCGCAATTTAACCATCCGAGTGCAGTGAAACTTGGTACAGTAAATCCTTATACGAATGTTAATCCACTGGCATCTAATTTATTTCAATTGTTTCCATAACCTCAAGATGGCAGCTGTGAAAAATTTTAAAATCTCCTTGTTTTTTCTTGTGTCCTAATTTTGCGATTGAAGTTTGAATACCACACGTTCACAATAATCTACATGTAACAGTACATAACTCTAGGACCTACATATATAAAATCCAACATGGCGACCATCCGAAATATTTAGTCGGTTCGTAATATCTACGAATCTATTACAGCAATCAAACAGAAATTGTGTATGTTGATAGTGGCAATTAACATATGTAGGATATATGAAAATAGGCTGTATAGTTCTTCACGGAACTACTTGTTTTAGTTGTTGTTTCGTTTCCCACACTCCCTGCAGACAAATACCTGAACATGGCTTTATCCTAGACTAGGAGCTCCACATTCGACATGATAGCTGACTTTCATCTCCCATAAACTCGTCTCTGAGGTGGGTGCCAGAAAAGGCATCCAGCTGCAAAAACCACACCCTCACATAGACTTTCATAACTTCTTACGTTGAGGTTCATAACACTACGTTGATTGATTTATCGGTTTCCTTTTCACAATTCCTGTCTATACATTCCTCTTGAAGGTTGCAAGATGCGTGCAAGGTTCCTAAAATGCAATTCAATTTAATAAATACCTTAAGATGGTTTGATTTGTTTAATGATATGGTGTTAATACTATTTTTAGGTCTTGACTGGCTTTGCAATAAGAATTGACTAACCAAACATGAGTTACCTATCAGGGAAACATTTTGGCCACTATGTTGGCTATTGACCAGTGAGTTTAGCTGTTTATCATTTTTTTTCATCATAAACAACAGAGGCTTAAACGTATAGATAAACCGTGTGACCATGTTTGTTAAACAAGACATTATACCAGAGACAATTAGGATACTTATGTAGAGTTTACCAAAAATAATGTTGTGTAACAGTAAATGCTAGTCAACAGTTATACACTTCTAAAAAAAATCATCATACAATACCTGAGAGCTCTTCTAAAATTATTGATGTGTAACATGTTTCCACTAACTTGCTATGTATTTTTTGGCTTGGGGGTGATTTTCAAGAAATGCAAATGGAACTGAAATGCAATACAAACAATGAGCGCGCCTGGTGGCTGAGATTGATACCACGACGTACTGTCGGTTATGTAGCTATGTGGAATGTATATCAAATATGGTTTACTTCAAGGTCTGGAGATCCCTACAATTCCTACAATAAATGATCTTGAAATGGTCATCCTATGGTGTGAAAATATTTATTAGGTATATATATATATATATATTTACTGAAAAACAATTATGATTTATTAAATGTTTATATGTTTACAGTATTGTTATTTAATGTAAGCACTTGAGGCACTACCGACCAAAATACAGCACTATCTGCAATATGTATTGCATACTTGAAGGTTTGGTGGTCCCATTAAAGGTATTCCTACAATAAATGATTTTCAAGTTGTCATTCTATGACGTGAAAATATTTAATATATGATATTTGCTAACAGAATATGCCACTGGAATTATTTTACAAGTAGTTATTTTAATGACAACAGAGTTCACTGTTAATAACGGAGAGCCCTATGTGGAATGTAGGATAACATGTAACATAATATACGTGATATGTCACAACTGTAAGGCTTGTGATTTTTTTAAGATGCCTTTATACCTATATTAATCACCCAGTTTACAAGACTGATAACTGTAATGCTACGGAAAA
Source organism: Meconema thalassinum (assembly GCA_946902985.2). Taxonomy (NCBI): domain Eukaryota; kingdom Metazoa; phylum Arthropoda; class Insecta; order Orthoptera; family Tettigoniidae; genus Meconema; species Meconema thalassinum. The sequence continues at coordinate 2,052,958,903 of OX336388.2, read as the reverse complement.
ATCATAACAAATCAAAAATGTGCATTGGAAAACCAAAAAGTGGTTGAGCAAATATACAGTCAACATGCAAAAAAAAACAAGAAATATATACAAATTGTGTTAATTAATTTAATTCAAATATATATATTTTTACAATAGGTATACACACACACACACACACACCACACACACACACACACACACACATACAGAATACAGCTCTTTTTTGTTCATGTTTGCCTGCTACAGTTTTTAAATATAACACTTGCTGAACATTATTTTAGGAGTGGGGGTGTTGCTACGTTGACCAATTACACAATAATACCAGCTTTACGAAGTTCATCTTCTATTTTTAACAGCTCTTCCTCATAACCAATATGACCAGCCTGTTTACAGGCATGCAAGAGCTGTAGACGTTCGACTAATATATTAGGATCGTTCCATTTGCTATTTTTTATGAATGGTTTCAAATACTCGGGAAGCAGTCCATCATTTTCACCATCAACATCATTATCATCCTCATCTTTATAATCATCTTCATAATGATCATCATCATCCTCGTCATCTTTACCATCATAATTTCCACATGTGTCCACAGTCTGTTCAATGGTTTGAGTTCCCTTTGATAGTGTTGAAAGCTTCTTTTTAGATGTACTAGAGTGCTTTAACAATATGTTATTATTATCACCATCATCATCCTTTTCATCTTCCCCAACCAACTTCTTGATGGGGTATGTTGTCTCTGATAGAGTTGAGGGCTTTTGAGATGTGTGTGTGTGTGTCTGATCATGGGTTTTACTGGAGGTCTTAAAGGTTTCTCATTAAACAACTCGCTAACAGCATGAGTGCGTTGTAGTGTCCCATATTAATGCCAACTCTTATAATTATAAGCAGCAGCAGGGTAGGTTAGGTTATGTTAGGATTGGTGAAGTTAGGTTAGGTGAGGTTGGGGGCAGGTTAGGTTAGGTTAGGTTATGACTAAGTTTGTTATGCTTAGTTGTTTTAGAAAAACACTACATTGGCTCTCATATTTGCTTCCATATTTTCTTTGCACTTTCAACTATCTTGAATTGTGTATTTACTTTTGCCGGCATATTTGTTGACATATTTATTAGCATATTTGCTCCCACTTTTTATATTTGCTTTGCTCCCACATTTCATCCCATATATGCCCCCACTTTTTGCTTCCCAATTTTTGCTCACAGTTTTTGCTCCCACATTCATCCCATATATGCTCCCACTTTTTGCTTCCCAATTTTTGCTCACAGTTTTTGCTCCCACATTTGCTCCCACTTTCGCTGACACTTTTTACCCCCACTTTTGCTCCCTCTTTTTGCATCTATATATGCTCCCACATTAATCTATTGTTGTTATTTCCAAGTTGTCTTTACTAGAAATTAGTTTATGCTTGACAGTTGATATGGAAGTATCAGTGACTAGGTATGGTAAGCCTTATGCATACTATAAAGGTTATTCATATATTGTGAAACGAAGCAATAAAAATGGAACTGTTATTTGGCGCTGTTCAAAGCAACGATCGAAACAGTGTCGAGGAATGCTTAAGACAAGAGAATTGGACATACTTTCTTCAAACAGTCATGATTGTAAACTTAATAATCATGCTAGTGTAAATGTAAGGAAAACTCAAACCGAAGCAAAAAACCAAGTCCAAGAAAAAAATAGTGCTGCTCAAGATAATATTAACCTCGGGTTTAATACACTACAACGCACTCATGCTGTTAGCGAGTTGTTTAATGAGAAACCTTTAAGACCTCCAGTAAAACCCATGATCAGACACACACACACATCTCAAAAGCCCTCAACTCTATCAGAGATAACATACCCCATCAAGAAGTTGGTTGGGGAAGATGAAAAGGATGATGATGGTGATAATAATAACATATTGTTAAAACACTCTAGTACATCTAAAAAGAAGCTTTCAACACTATCAAAGGGAACTCAAACCATTGAACAGACTGTGGACACATGTGGAAATTATGATGGTAAAGATGACGAGGATGATGATGATCATTATGAAGATGATTATAAAGATGAGGATGATAATGATGTTGATGGTGAAAATGATGGACTGCTTCCCGAGTATTTGAAACCATTCATAAAAAATAGCAAATGGAACGATCCTAATATATTAGTCGAACGTCTACAGCTCTTGCATGCCTGTAAACAGGCTGGTCATATTGGTTATGAGGAAGAGCTGTTAAAAATAGAAGATGAACTTCGTAAAGCTGGTATTATTGTGTAATTGGTCAACGTAGCAACACCCCCACCCCTAAAATAATGTTCAGCAAGTGTTATATTTAAAAACTGTAGCAGGCAAACATGAACAAAAAAGAGCTGTATTCTGTATGTGTGTGTGTGTGTGTGTGTGTGTGTGTGTGTGTGTGTGTGTGTGTATACCTATTGTAAAAATATATATATTTGAATTAAATTAATTAACACAATTTGTATATATTTCTTGTTTTTTTGCATGTTGACTGTATATTTGCTCAACCACTTTTTGGTTTTCCAATGCACATTTTTGATTTGTTATGATTTTTCCGTAGCATTACAGTTATCAGTCTTGTAAACTGGGTGATTAATATAGGTATAAAGGCATCTTAAAAAAATCACAAGCCTTACAGTTGTGACATATCACGTATATTATGTTACATGTTATCCTACATTCCACATAAGGCTCTCCGTTATTAACAGTGAACTCTGTTGTCATTAAAATAACTACTTGTAAAATAATTCCAGTGGCATATTCTGTTAGCAAATATCATATATTAAATATTTTCACATCATAGAATGACAACTTGAAAATCATTTATTGTAGGAATACCTTTAATGGGACCACCAAACCTTCAAGTATGCAATACATATTGCAGATAGTGCTGTATTTTGGTCGGTAGTGCCTCAAGTGCTTACATTAAATAACAATACTGTAAACATATAAACATTTAATAAATCATAATTGTTTTTCAGTAAATATATATATATATATATATATATATATATATATATATATACCTAATAAATATTTTCACACCATAGGATGACCATTTCAAGATCATTTATTGTAGGAATTGTAGGGATCTCCAGACCTTGAAGTAAACCATATTTGATATACATTCCACATAGCTACATAACCGACAGTACGTCGTGGTATCAATCTCAGCCACCAGGCGCGCTCATTGTTTGTATTGCATTTCAGTTCCATTTGCATTTCTTGAAAATCACCCCCAAGCCAAAAAATACATAGCAAGTTAGTGGAAACATGTTACACATCAATAATTTTAGAAGAGCTCTCAGGTATTGTATGATGATTTTTTTTAGAAGTGTATAACTGTTGACTAGCATTTACTGTTACACAACATTATTTTTGGTAAACTCTACATAAGTATCCTAATTGTCTCTGGTATAATGTCTTGTTTAACAAACATGGTCACACGGTTTATCTATACGTTTAAGCCTCTGTTGTTTATGATGAAAAAAAGGATAAACAGCTAAACTCACTGGTCAATAGCCAACATAGTGGCCAAAATGTTTCCCTGAAAGGTAACTCATGTTTGGTTAGTCAATTCTTATTGCAAAGCCAGTCAAGACCTAAAAATAGTATTAACACCATATCATTAAACAAATCAAACCATCTTAAGGTATTTATTAAATTGAATTGCATTTTAGGAACTTTGCACGCATCTTGCAACCTTCAAGAGGAATGTATAGACAGGAATTGTGAAAAGGAAACCGATAAATCAATCAACGTAGTGTTATGAACCTCAACGTAAGAAGTTATGAAAATCTATGTGAGGGTGTGGTTTTTGCAGCTGGATGCCTTTTCTGGCACCCACCTCAGAGACGAGTTTATGGGAGATGAAACTCAGCTATCATGTCGAATGTGGAGCTCCTAGTCTAGGATAAAGCCATGTTCAGGTATTTGTCTGCAGGGAGTGTGGGAAACGAAACAACAACTAAAAAAATATACACGCAAAGGGAATATTATGGAATTTTCGAGTATATGTTGTGAATTTAAAAAAATGGTTACATTTCATGGTTTGTAGACCTCTTGGCTAAATTTGGTAGAATTTGGTGAATTTTCATCAATATTCGGGTAATTTTATATACATTTGAGCTAGTTCAAACCATTCTTTAATAATTCAATGGCTTTTCAATAAATCTGGTAGTGATTTGTTGGATTTTGCTGAAATTTGGTGGAATTTGCTAAATTTGCGGTAAATTTTGTGGATTTTACAAAATTCTGGTCAATTTCAAGATAAATCTCAGATATTTAGATATTTTACAAATAACCTCTGTCACTGTGATGGCTGTATTAATGTGTGCCTTTGACTATGAAGGGTAGGAATGGTAAGGAGGTGGTTATGGACTTAAGTGCATAGTCATTTATATTTACTTTCAGATTGGGTGTTGTGGGAAAATCGAACACTCCTCTTGTTAGTTTTTCAAGTAAGTGTACTCCTTGCCTCCCTTAGAAGCCGCTAATGAGCTCTAAGCATTGGCAGTTTGCAAGCATCTCACTATTGTTAACATAGAATGCTCATTACTTGTTATTTCAAGTACATGTTGTCATGTAGGTAAGGAATTGATCCAAACATAACATGTTTCGATTTTCTTTGCACTTGTCTGTGGGCAAACATGGCATTTACCTGGAGTAAAAGTGGAAAACCACATGTGTTTGACGTTTAGAAAACTCGCCTCACCTCACCCCAACTGTTAGGGAATGGAAATAATTTGTTTTTGTCTTACTTAGGGGCTTGGAAATCATGGTCATCATTCCCATGTACTGTAATTAGGGAAAATAATAAGGGGTCATGTACACTATTATTAGCTGAGTATCTAATACAATTTTGCATATCCCTAGGACCAGTATCGCATTATAATGGCATGCCATTTGTAACCGTCCTTAAAGCCAGTGATTTAAAACAAAAGAGGTGTTTATTTTCCACCACCCCCAAACAAGGGCTTTCATCTAGTGGAATGTAGGTCGACGACCATGGAGCCCCAGCTGAATCCGTCATTGTTCCCACTGACTTGTGCTAGGCTCCTGTCTGTCTTCTTTCCTGTCGACCACACTTGGTCAACTCTTGTTCTCTACCGACTCCGACATTATTAGGCTATCCAAGGCTTAGGGAGTCTCTTTATTTTCCGACTTAATTGACCCTTGTTTATTTTTTCTGATACCCTCCTTGTGTGAGGAGGCAGCCTTCTTTTTATTTTTATGTTATTTCCTGCCTATTGCACAAGCCACACTAAAGGTAGGGTGTATGTAGCCCCACCACTTGTGGTGCACCCTGGATATGCCTACACCCTCAGGGGCTTACGGCTGATGAGTTTGGAAGTTTGCGACCACAAGGGATTCCTGAGCTGGGCCCAGTTTTCCTCCTTTTTATCGATTACCTCTGGAGCGGGACCCTCTCCTCTTTTACTTTCATATCTACCTTTTATGGCTCTCCTTCCTTTCAAGTTCATCAATCCACATTCTTGAGGTTGAGGGGGCATTATTTATTCCTTCTGTCCTTTATTTGTCCTGTTATCCTTTTGTCTTACATTTCATTTTTCTAGTTATAAGTGTGTAGTTAGTTTTAGTTATAGTTTACATTTAATTTTATTTTCACCATCAGCCAAACAATTAGGGGTCGATAGGACCGCTTGGTGGTCAAGTTTATAGAACGCTTGTCTTTTGTTTGAAACAACACCATGTTGATTTCCCGACTGGGTCAAGTATTTTACACTTTGTTCACTTATTTCTCATGGCTTTGAAACTGGCTGCCTGTAACGTGATCATTATTAACTTTAACTTCAGTGTACGGTGTAGGATTGGAAAGGAGGCAGCCATGGCTTCTGAATTACAACTATGTTAGCGTTTGTCTAAAGTATAAATAAAAAGAGAGTTCAAACATCATGTAGGACATAAACTATTTTTAAATTCAGAATAAAGAAAATGAGAGTTCAAACATCATGTAGGACATAAACTATTTTTAAATTCAGATGTGTGTTTCACAGTAAACACAATCATTCTCCGTTTAAAACAACCCATACATTTCTTTTTCTAACATGATAGCTTATAGGTGGGCATTGCTATAGCTTACATGTAGTAGGGTCAACAGCTAAGGATTCAATTTCAATTACCTATACCTCTCATGGTATGGCTCTTAGTCAATTCGTTAAACTACATAAACTTTTCTATATGTTCTGTTACATTATCATTTGACCATCTCACAGTGTAGTGTTTAACATAGTTGGTTGTCTACCCTAAGGCCTTGGCTTGCAACCCCGACTATACCAAGAAATTCATATTCATCTTAAGGTTGCAATAAGGTTCATTGAGCCTTGTCAACCCTTACCTAACAACTATCAAGTCATGTACGTTAACACGGTGCGAATCACGTCCACCATCAAGCAGACGAGTAATATGAAACTTGCTGGCAAGAGCATCGTGTTCTTATCACCAAGACTCATTACACAAACAAAGCCAGTGTCTCTGTGCAGATTCAACCCAGCGATAGTATGCAAGACTGTGTTTGTTCAAAAAGCATCATTAATATAACTCGACTGTCACCACACAGGTCCGGGTTCGATTTTCTAAAGGCTGCAACAGGTACACTCAGTCTTGTCAGGTAAAACATTTTGGGTGAATTCATAAATCATGGGAAAGGGTTAGCCACTGTCAGTCCAAAACAACACCTTACTTCACCCTCTCCGATAATTAGTTTTATAAAATCTCAGGTCGATAACCTTAACGTTTTGGCTCTTTTGGGTATATTCATGGGGAATGGCAACGGTTTGGCCATCCTGATTTGTACAACACCTGATACAACTCTGTAGCCTTATTCATTAGCTAAAACACATTAATCCATAATTACCTAATAATAATAATAAAAATAATAATAATATTAATTTGCAAGCTGTCATCCTCCAAACACACATTCATTAAAAAGCATGGTTTCAAAAAACTCTTATGCTTTTAAGTGTTTAATACCTTTTTCTCCTGTAACATTACTATTCCCTGTTTTATGAGTGAAATAATCTATCGAGGTAAAAGCGTATGTCATCACCTATTTTTCAACTTTCAAACCTAATTTTAGGGTTCTTAGTTTGCAAGATATCGATTTTTTCAATTTGAGGGTAGTTTTCACCCCCCCTACTATTTTTCATGAAAAACAAAAGATCTTAGGTTCAATTATCATTTTTACCCGTTTAAGACCTTTTTCCCCACTGTAAAATCAGTACTTACTGTTTTAGGGGTGACATCATCTATCCAGGTAAAAGCCTATGTCACAACGAATTTTTTAAGCTATTACACATAATTTTACGGTTCTTAGTTTCCAAGGTATCGATTTTTCAATTTGGGGGTAGTTTTCACCCCCGTGCTATTTTTCATCAAAAACAAAAGATCTTAGGTTCAATTATCATTTTTACCCGTTTAAGACCTTTTTCCCCACTGTAAAATCACTATTTACTGTTTTAGGGGTGACATCATCTATCCAGGTAAAAGCCTATGTCACAACGAATTTTTTAAGCTATTACACATAATTTTACGGTTCTTAGTTTCCAAGGTATCGATTTTTCAATTTGAGGGTAGTTTTCACCCCCCTGCTATTTTTCATCAAAAACAAAAGATCTTAGTTTCGTTTATCATTTTTAGGTGTTTAACACGTTTTTTCCCCATAACATGACTATTTACTGTTTTAGGGGTGAAATGACCAATCCAGGTAAAAGCCTATGTCATCACCTATTTTTAAAGCTATCACGCCTAATTTTAGGGTTCATAGTTTCCAAGATATTGAGTTTTCAATTTTGGGGGGGTAGTTTCACCCCACAAAGGGGGACGTCGCCCCAAGTGCTAGGACCCCTCATACAAGTCCCTAGCATGATTGGTTCACGAGATATTAACAAAAGTGTAGTTAGGCCCTTTTGACAAAAAAATAAATGAATCATACTTTCAAAAACGAGGCCTCACCCCAAGTGCTAGGTTACTGCCTATGGCAAAATCCCATCCTGGGTTCAGAAAATATTAACAAATGTGTAGTTAGGCCCTTTTGACAAAAGCCACCGGTGTGCATACATACAAAAATTGCTCTTTCATCCCAGGTAAGGGTAGTTTTTATTTTGGGGGTTGACATACCTCATTCATACAAAAGGAGAATTCACTACGAGTCCTATGACACCCCATATGTTTAAATCGCATTATTGGTTAGCGAGATACTAAAAAGCGAATGACCTATTAGTTTTTTGTTTTTTTAATATTTTTTTTAAAAAGCCTCATCTATAAAGAATCATTTAAAAATTCCGCTCTCTTACAAAAGCCCTCAAGTGCGCATGCATACAAAAATAACCACTACTTAACCTCCGGGTAAGGGTAGATTTATTTTGGGGTGGATATACTTCCGTCCATAGCAAGGGGTGGTTCACCACAAGTCCTACGACACCCTATATGCTCAAATCCGACCATGCGTTCGCGAATCATCGCCAATGTTCGCCAGAAAGTAGGCTATCATTTTGTTTTGTCCTACACACTTCAAACTTGCTGTCAGCCTAGAGGGCATAGGGACCTTTCATTGACGTCAAACAAACTTTTCTCTCATCTTCACCGTTTCCAAAATAGCACCAATTTCAAAAAACAACAATTTAAAAAAATATATATACCGACACGCATTCATAGCAAAGAGGACGTCACACCATTCCTAAATAACACATCGTTCTAGCCTTACAAGCTCATTAAATTCGCCAAAATGTCAAAAACGTACGTTTACCTCAAATTGCGTTTCCAAATTCCACCCATTTTTAAAAAAATACCTCACCATCAAATAGAGCGGGAAAAATAGCATTTAAACGAGCCCTCACTCAACCCTAGTCCTCGCCCACCGCCAAAACATTTTCCCAACATAGCCATACGTATTCAAGCACACACGCGACTTGCAAGAGAACATACACTACCCACCTCCTGGACCACGTGCTCGCTCTAAGGACCCATGACGTCATCCCATGACATCATCAGGATTACGCAATTTCTGGTCATGATGATGCAATATCCAAAGGGAAGTAAACCCTTACTACTTACGTATGTGTGTGTTTGCATGTATCCGTCGCCTCGCTCCCCTCCCTAATAAAATCTAAACTGCTAGATCGATTTCAACGAAACTCGGTAAGGTCATTGTACTATTTTGTCCGACCCGACTGTGCTCTTCAAATGTTATTACATCTCACCAATCCAACTTGGCAATTGCGCGAAATATTTCACCGGCATTCCAAATCTCCGACACTATTAAAGATATCACCCTGACGTTTTGTATGGTGGAAAAAAAAGCACTAATAGAAGTGTAACGATGGGACTCTCAAAAACCTCTTTACAAAACGAACATGGCGGTCAAGCAAAGTTGTTGTATTAAAATAGACGTTTCTCGAATTTAAACCATCCGAGTGCCGTCACACATGGTACATCTAATGGTATGCACCTTGTAATGCACTGACATCCTATTCAACTCAATTGTTTACATAACTTCAAGATGGCGGCTGTGCGAAATTTTAAAATTAAGGTTTAATTTCTTGTGTCCTAATCATGCGATCGAAACCAACGTTTGAACAATGAACCTACGCAATTATCATCATCTATTAGCACATAGCTCTATGGCCTACAAAGTATATAAAAATCCAATATGGTGACCATCCGAAATATTTCGACGATTCTCAATGTCAACTAATCTGTGACAGCAATCAAACCTAATTGTTTTTTTAACCACGAGATGGCGCCAGTGTCAAATTTTAAAATCTCGCTTTTAGCCTATTTCTATTTATGAAAAAATAGGCTTATGGTTCACCTTTTGTCCGTGTGTGTGTGTGCGTCCGTGTGTGAGCCCCCACGCCCCACTAATAAAATCTAAGTGGCTGGATAGATTTCAATTAAATTCGGTAAGGTCATAGTACTATTCTGGCCGACCCCGACCGTGCCCTACAAATTTTATTACGTTTCAACAATCCAACGTGGCGGCTGTGCGAAATATTTCACTGTCATTCTATATCTCCGAATCTATTACTCATATCAACCTGAAATTTTGTACGGTGATAAAAGGCACTACTACAAAATCGTTCAAGGAACTTTCAGAAACCTGTTAACTACAAAACGAACATGGCGACCATGCGAATTTGAAACATTTAAATAGACTTTTCTGGCGGGTTAAAAATCCGAACGCAGTGAAACTTGGTACAGTAATTCTTTATACACTTTGCAATGCACTGACATATATTTTTGTCAAATTGTTTACATAACCTCAAGATGGCATCTGTGCAATTTTTTAAAATTAAGTTTTAATTTTTTGTGTCGCAATCATGCGATCGAAATCAACGTTTGAATAATGAACCTACGCAATAATAGTCATCTAATAGTACATAACTCTATGGCCTACATATGTTACAATCCAACATGGCGAACATCCAAAATATTTAGACGGATCACAAAATCTGATAATCTGACAGCAGTCAATCTGACATTTTGTGTGTTGATAGAGGCTATAAACATAAGTTCACCTATGGAACTTTCATAACCTGGTGATCACAAATCCAACCTGCCGGCGACGCGAAATGCGAATATTGAAAAGGATGAGCACAGTGAAATTTGGTATGGTATATGCTTATACAAATTTTAATCCACTGGCATCTAATTTATTTCAACCATTTCTTGTGTCCTAATCATGCAATTGAAGTTTGAATAATGCTCTTACACAATAATCTTCATGTAATAGTACATAACTCTAAGGCCTACATATATAACAATCCAACATGTCGACTATCCGATATATTGAGACGGTTCTCAATATCTACGAATCTATTACAGCAATCAAACTGAATTTTGTATGTTGATAGAGGCAATTAACATAAGCAGGATAAATGAAACTGGGCTACACATTTCTTCACGGAAATACTTGTTATTTCTTGTGTCCTAATTATGCGATTGAAGTTTGAATAATATATTTACGCAATAATCTTCATGTTCTTATATTATATTTTTTAAGCATATGGCTTTTAGTGCCGGGAGTGTCCGAGTACATGTTCGGCTCGCTCAAGTTTTCAGCTACTTCTATGCGGACACCCATGCGGTGAGCTACAAATACCGTCCCGAGTGGTGGTTGTCTGGCGAGGAAAGTGTGAATGTAAGGATGAGGAATTGGAAGGTAGAGGCTGTGGCCTATAGTTGGGGACTAACCCCGGCATTTGCCTGGAAGGAAGATAGGAAACTACAGAAAACCATCTTCAAGGTTGCCGGTGGAGGGTTTCGAGCCTCCTCGCCTACCGGATGTGAGCGACTGCCTGCAGTCACGCCGTAACGAGCACGGCTAACTCAACCGGTATCTTCAGGTAATAGTATTCTACAAAACTCTATGGCCTACATACCGAACGGTCCACTGGCCCCTTGCGATCCAGTTTTATGCATTCTGTCACATGTACTACAATTCTGAAAGACACAGGTCCCTCTCCCTAAACCGGGGTAATATAACGAGATGTGTGTTTACGGGCTGGAAGACAGCAGGAATCGTGAGCGCCACTATTAATTCAGTATGGGTACCTCGAATTAACCCGTTAAACGAGCCGAGATACGCAGAACACACACTTGAAAACAAGAGGTGCACGCACACACCAAGAGCAGGTATTGTATAGACCGGGAGGTGCACGCTGCAGGTCAAATGTCGCAGTAGCTCACATGGCAAGCGCGCGATTGGAGTTGCCTGGCAAGTGGCAAGGTTATATACTTAATCGTTTTCACAGACTGATTAGTTTTTTTTTTTTTCGTTATCTTTTTAACCTCCTGGGTTGGCTTTTCCCATGGACTAAGCGAAGGACGGTGTCCTGCAACTTGAGGCTCTGAATCAGGGGATACAACTGGGGAGTGTGACTAGCAATTCGCCCAGGCGGCCTCACCTGCGAAGTGAACAGGGGCCTGATGAGGGGATGGGAAGAGTGAGAGGGATAGGCAAGGAAGAGGGAAGGAGGCGGTCGTGGCCTTTGGTTAGGTACTGTACCTTTCCAGCATTTGCCCGAAGACGAAGTGGGAAACCACGGAAAACCACTCGAAGATGTCTGAGGTGGGAATCGAACCCACTCTACTCTTCTCCCCGAGGCTGAGTAGACCCCGTTTCAGCCCTCATACCACTTGTCAAATTTCTTGTTAGAGCCGGGTATCGAACCTCAGACCTACGGGGTGGCATTTATGCACGCTGACCACTACACCACGGAGGCGACACGATTTGTTTATTTGGCTCTGTAAAAGACCATGTCACTGCGGAGGCCCGGGTGCAAATCTCGGCTCTGCCACGAAATTTTGTTCCTGGTCTGAGGCCTGGAACGGGGTTCACCCAACCTCGTGGGGCACACAGACTTAGTAGAGGCAGGTTCGCTTCCTGCCACAGCCATCCTAGAAGTGGTTTTCCGTGGTTTCCCACGTCTCCTCCAGGCGATTGCTGGGATGGTTCCTTTCGACAGGACCACGGCATCTTTCTTCCCACTCCCTTCGCTGCCCTTTCCTTCATTAGACCCAAGTTCGTGGCCACTTAGGCGATTGGCTTGTCACCATCCCCAGTTGTATCAGCTGTGCAGGTGTGTTCAGCTCCGAGGCACTGTCCTGGAATTCGACGGTAGAGGACTGATCCCTCGCAAAGTCCGAGGGTAAAGCCGAGCTTGGAGGGTAAGCGATCAAATAAAAAGAAAAAGAAAAGAAGACCGTGTGTATCGTTGCATAAGTTAAGGTGCTGGATTGGACAAGGATGAGGAGGTGATTGTCTCTGGCTAGGGCACAGGCAACCAGTTAGCTACGTCGTACATGTTCCAAGCTTCGTAGACCACAGTTAGGGCAAAGTGTGCCCCATTGGAACGAAAACAACATGCGATGGCAAGTCAGTATGGAGCTGCGCGAACTCGCTCCTTCGACGTAATTCACAACACGAAGCGTATTCACTGCCTCGAGATGTATTCCAGCGAAGAGCATATGAATATGTTCAGGCGCGGATCTAGAGTTTGGCTTGGGGGGGGGGTCAGAGAATCGAAATAGTTAAGCAAAATGGTATCACTAAAAACGCAATCACAAAATAACCAAACGTACAAAACCAGACCAATTTTTTGCAAGCTACATGGATAGAAATTTGATGCGTTTAGCGCAACTAAAATATTCGTACAAATTGCAACGGCGTGTTTTGCGACTTTTACATCGAGCTTCGAGGAAAACACCAAAGTACGTTGCAGTTTCGGCAAGTCGGGTTGGTACCGACAAAGGGAGAAAGTCAGAGCTTAAATTGCCAACCAAGCTTGCAGTTTGGACGTCGGAAAATTTTTTTGGTGCGAAAAAAGCCCCAAATTCCTATTCGTGCATTGCTGCACATTCATCGTGTTATCACTATAAACATCGATTCAGTAATCACAAGGTTTGCTAAACAAACTAGACGAGTTGATTTTGTTATATAAATACTCGTTTTTATATAACAGGTATGAAGTAGTAAATAAGTACAGTTGTAACAGAACATAATAATTGCAATAAAGAAATTTTCAGTATTGAATAAAATGAAAAGAACTGTTTTTCAGTTAAAATTCGTTAAGTTTCATTTGTCTGGTTATTGTGTTTTGTTTTTTTGAGTTTGTAAAAAATTTGTTCTCCGTTTGGGGGGGGGGTCATGACCCCCGTGACTCCCCCCCCTTGAATCCGCGCCTGAATATGTTATATTAATGGAGGAGCTCGACAGAATGCATACCAGGCGCATCGCCTGTACCAAGAACTCTATCCGGATAGACAACGACCGACAGGCATGGTATTTCGGAGTGTGGAAAGACGCCTGGGAGATACTGGATCCCTGGGAAAAACACGGCCTGTTTGAGATCATCGCGTGACGTCTGCTCTCAATGAAGAGGTTGTGTTTGACGCTATCCGGCGTCACCCTCATACTACCACACGGGCCATTGCACTGGAGACGAACATCAGCCGAGCGTCTGTTATGCGGATAATGCACACCCACTGGTCTCACCCGTACCATCTGCACTTACACCTGGAGATACATGGTCATGATTTCGAAGCACGGGTGGCGTTCTGTGGAAACTGATCCTGCTTTTCTAGCGACCATCTTATTTACGGTCGAAGCACGATTCCACAACAATGGAACCGTTTATCGTCATAATATGCATTACTGGAGTGTGGGTAATCCCCATTGGGTGCGACAGACATCCTTTTAGGTACACCCCCGTGTGGGTTGCGGGTTAGAATACACACACGGTATGCTCTGCTTGTCGTAGGAGGACACTAATAGGGTCGACAGGACAGACTGACATGACTGACTTTGATTTTGAAGACTCCCTGTTGATGGGAAGAGAAAATTCATCTACGATATCCCCTGCCTGTAAAAGGTCTTTTCCGACTTCCGGTCCCATTTTTGGTTTGACCCTTAGAAATGAACGTCATGCTGCCTGCGGAAGGGCCACCAACTTGGCCATCTGGCCTGAAAGCCTGGACGGTATTCCCCATCCCGTCAGGTGGGTGCGCCATGTACCCTTGCAGTGGTATCCGCCTCACAACGGAGGTCCCTGCACGGCCGAATAATTTCGCCAAACATATCACTGTGCATGCCGAGGGGGAAGTGCCTATTCAAGGCACTGGGACCCCGGGCAATACCTGCTATGCCAGGTAGGTATTGCCTTGGCTGGGTGGCGCCCACAGTGATGACCCTCGTTCGGAGTAGGTTGTATTCGGGGAGGGTGATTTCGGGATGACTCGAAAGCGGCCCAATAAATCATCAGAGGGTGTCCCCCTTAAATAGCCGTCTCTTGAGTGTCGGATCAGGGATAAAACTTTCAATGCACGTTTCCCTGTTGACAAGTCACATCGCTACCTGGTAGCTATCAGGACAGACGGGGATTATTTCAAAGTGGTGAAATCAATGATCTTTTCCGAGGAATTCGAGGGGAAATTTGGAGATCTAAACGGGATTTCCAAGCTCCGGAACGGACAGCTCCTACTGCATACAATTAGCCGACAGCAAACCGAAACGTTGCTGGAATGCACGCATTTCAGCGAAATTCCCGTTAAGGTCTCAAAACACGAAACGCTGAATGAGGTCCGTGGAGTTATTTTCCATCGTAAATTCATTTTGAATAGCGATGCGGAATTGTTGCGGAATCTGGGGAAGATAGGCGTCACCAAGATTGGGCGCATTACCCGAAAGATTGGAGAGAACAGCGTCGATACCGGCGCTTTTATTCTCCATTTTGAGGGTGATGTTTTACCTAAGCAGATGTAGGTCACATCGAACCACTGCGATATTCGACCGTACATCCCTCCACCTATGTGATGTTATCAATGCCAGAAATTCGGGCATGTTTCTGCCAGGTGCACTGCCAAGGCCGTGTGTAGAGAGTGTGACAAGGGGACACATGAGGGTGAGAGGTGTACGCCTCCCCCGATTTGTCCTATACCAGACCCAAAACAACTGTGAACATGGGCTCGCCCATTAGCGTGCGTCCAGCGGAGCGCTGTTGCCACAGTGAGACTGGCAGAGATGACACAGCTCTACGCTCGCAGTATACACACGACCTTCCCCCAGAACACAAGGCGCTCCGAATGCAAGCGCATGTACGAGCTGGGGGACCTGATCCTACGAATATCTATCCTCACAACGGATTGCACACAATGTGATATGAGGCAGATATAAGATGCCACACAAACGTTATTCGTGAAAGTGTCCACCAGCGACCAGAATTCTTGGCTGTCGCGCAGGAGGTTCAGGTTCGATTGCCGGCTCTGCCAAGCTATTTAATTTTAGTCTGAGGGCTAGAACAGGGTTCGCTCAATCTAGTGAGGCAAAGCTGGGAAGATGTAGGTAAAATTCCTACCTCAGTCATCCTGAAAGTGGTTTCTCATTTATACTCCGGGCAAATGCCGGGATGGTTCCTAACTTAAGGACACAGCCGCCTCCTTCCCAATCCTCACCAGAATAATAATAATACACACACTCTAATACAGACACCACAGTAACCCAGATTTTCAGACAAGTACACGGGGCTAAAATACCAATATGTCCAAGCCCCTCAAATGAAACAACAATTACAACGTTATTATATCACATGACGTAATCTACACCACAAGCCATTCTGAGTAGCATTGCTTGGTAGCCCTTTATAAGGTAATAGAAACAGAGAATACAATTTTTGGGATCAGTTTTTGTTTATTGGAGACCACCTTGTGGTGTACTGGCTAGCACATTGCTGTCCATTCTTGGCTGTCACCGCGGAGTCCCGGGTACGATTCCCAACAAATGTAATTCTGGTCTGAGGGCTGGAACACGGTACACTCAGCCTCGTGATGCAAACCTAGGAATATGTGGGTTGGATTCCTACCTTAGCCATCCTGGAAGTGGTTCTTCTGTGGATTCGCACTTCTACTCCAGGCAAATGCCGGGATGGTACCTAACGTAAGGCCACGGCCGCTTCCTACGCAAATCCTTCCTCAATTACAAATATACACACTAGTAGAGACATCACAGTGTCACAGGTTATCAGATAAATTCCACACACACCCAAATACACGGGGCTACATGACCACGATGTCACAAAGCCCCTACAACAATAATAATCAACAACAACAACAACAACTCTTGCTGTCACCCATGATGTCCAGATTCGATTCACGGCTCAATCAAGACATTTAGTTCTGGTCTTAGGGTTAGAACCGGGTACTCTATGCCTCGTGAGGTAAGACTGTGAAGAGGTGAGTTTTATTCGACTCAATTTTAAAAAAGAAAACATATTTGCCGACAACACAACAACACAGGTTATCAGATTTTGTGTTTTCACGTACTTCTGTATTCGAAAGATTCTTTAAAAGGCCGTATACCCTGAAAAATATTGTTCTTGCCTCGCTGTTCGACTGCCACTCGGCTTGCTACGGAACATTGTTATGAGTTCAAAACTTCAGCTCACAGCACTAACTTCTATAAGCTCCACTAGTGAATGAATACAGCCATGCTGTCACTGTTATCTTCCCCAGCGAATCTAAATATTTCAACACCTAACCATTCTTCGCTCTAATTATCCCTTCAGTTCAAGAGCAGATGATATCTCCCGAATGGCTGGTCGTATCGTCATGGGGTTAGCACAGTCAGCTTCAGAATGTTTAGCTCTGTAACACAGGTTCATCTAAATAATTGGATAATTAATGATTTTCGTGCGCGGAGAGAAATAGCGATTTCGTACGGCACAGCGAGCCCAGATTGCGTAGTTAACTAGGCAACGCCGCGCTATGCAATTGGCTGGCGCGGGTGAGCGCGTGAATCTGGCTCCTCCCTCATGTTCGCAGATATTTTGGGCCTGGTATAACTGCCAAGGAAGCCACTCTCCACGATCGAAGCAGTGCCCTGAGTTCTGTAAAGAAGCCACAATCCAAGAAATCAGAACATTGCATCGGCTTTCATATCACGATGCTCGCAAGAGGTACCGTGATATGGATGCCCCCGAATTTCGGGTGACGTTTGTGGCCGCAGCGATGCCCTCATTCACCCCTGCTGTCACAGTTCCCAGTGAAGTACCCTCGACGTCCGGTAATTCAGCAGATTTGAAATCACCCCTCGCTGTACCAGCGAAAATTGTCTGCCCGAAGGAGGTCCCACAACCTTCTTCGGGCAAGGAAAAGAAGGCGACAGTTATATCATCTAAACCGGCGAAATCGGAGAAGTCCTCTTCTTCATCGAACCGGTCGGCTAACATGTCTTCCTCAGTTAACAGGGGAAAGAAGAGTTTGCCGACCAGGGCTGGTCCTTCTTCCAGTCCACCCGATATGACAAAAGTAGTAGTGGAGATGAGAGAGAAGGTTCGTCGCCATCTCTCTCGCCCTCCTCCTGACGGAGTGGCTACTGTCTCTGCTGGCCTTCCCGCTCCCACGACCATCAAGGGAGGGAAGCCGGCTGAAGCCAAACTCGTCCGTATGGAGGAACTCCCCTACAAATAGGAAAATACATCAGTGGAGGAGAGAGGAACGGTTCAGCGCCGTTTCTCTTCCTCTCCTAGAGACAGGGCTGCTCAGGTATCTGCTGGCCATTCCACTCCCACCACCACCAGTGGAGCGGTGTCAGCAGGAGCGGTCATGTTTTGTAAGGAACTGGCGTCTGTGGGGAAGCGACCATCTACTTCCCCAAATAGACGTCAGCG
This sequence comes from Meconema thalassinum, assembly GCA_946902985.2. Lineage (NCBI taxonomy): Eukaryota > Metazoa > Arthropoda > Insecta > Orthoptera > Tettigoniidae > Meconema > Meconema thalassinum. The sequence continues at coordinate 2,052,940,735 of OX336388.2, read as the reverse complement.
CCGATCAAGAAAGAAATCTCTTCGGGACATGTCGGGGACAGACACCCAGTCTTCGGACCGGGAGAAAGTCCCTCGACACCGCTCTCGCTCTTCCCCAAGAGCGAGACTCGTGAAGTCCGACGAGGACCGCGCGCCATCCAGGGGACTGCCCGCTCCATTTTCTTCGTCTTCGGACCGAGATGTGGAGATTGAGGTGCGCTCTCCTGCCCCATCATATCCAACTAGAGATGAGGAATGGTGGCAAACGGTCAAGCGTAAGTAGAAGACCCACTTCTACTTACAAGGGAACTGTAATAGCTATTCTGGTCATCTCAATGAGTTACGTCAATTAATATCTTCTTCATCGAACCGGTTGGCTAACATGTCTTCCTCAGTTAACAGGGGAAAGAAGAGTTTGCCGACCAGGGCTGGTCCTTCTTCCAGTCCACCCGATATGACAAAAGTAGTAGTGGAGATGAGAGAGAAGGTTCGTCGCCATCTCTCTCGCCCTCCTCCTGACGGAGTGGCTACTGTCTCTGCTGGCCTTCCCGCTCCCACGACCATCAAGGGAGGGAAGCCGGCAGAAGCCAAACTCGTCCGCATGGAGGAACTCCCCTACAAATAGGAAAATACATCAGTGGAGGAGAGAGGAACGGTTCAGCGCCGTTTCTCTTCCTCTCCTAGAGACAGGGCTGCTCAGGTATCTGCTGGCCATTCCACTCCCACCACCACCAGTGGAGCGGTGTCAGCAGGAGCGGTCATGTTTTGTAAGGAACTGGCGTCTGTGGGGAAGCGACCATCTACTTCCCCAAATAGACGTCAGCGCCGATCAAGAAAGACATCTCTTCGGGACATGTCGGGGACAGACACCCAGTCTTCGGACCAGGAGAAAGTCCCTCGACACCGCTCTCGCTCTTCCCCAAGAGCGAGACTCGTGAAGTCCGACGAGGACCGCGCGCCATCCAGGGGACTGCCCGCTCCATTTTCTTCGTCTTCGGACCGAGATGTGGAGATTGAGGTGCGCTCTCCTGCCCCATCATATCCAACTAGAGATGAGGAATGGTGGCAAACGGTCAAGCGTAAGTAGAAGACCCACTTCTACTTACAAGGGAACTGTAATAGCTATTCTGGTCATCTCAATGAGTTACGTCAATTAATATCTTCGTTTTCGGCAACCATTGTCTGTCTTCAGGAACCCAGGTTTCGTCCTGGACGTGAGACAATAATGCGTTACTTCAACCTCTTCTCTGAAGACCCGGTGGATGGAGCTGTGACCGTCGGTGGCGTATGCATTCTCGTCCACTCTAGCCTGTTTAGTGAAGAGGTGCCGTTGCGTACTCAGCTAGAGGCAGTTGCAGTTCGTACTTCGTCGCCAGTAATGGCAACAGTATGTAACGTGTACATTCCACCTGATTCTCAACTGGATTGAAACCAGCTGGTGGATCTAGTCTCTCAGCCCGCCCCCCCCCCCCCCCCTCCTTTTCTCCTTCTGGGATATGTTAATGCCCACAACACCATCTAGGGCTCCGCTACCACTAGTGATGGAGGGAGAGATTTTGAGAGACTGATCAGGTGGCTGGAGCTGTATTTGTTAAACACAGGGGAACCTACGCACTTCTCTATTGCACACGGCACTTATTCAAATGTCGATATCACCTTGTGCTGTCGTGCGCTGCTTCCCCAGCTACAGTGGGGTGTACACGACGACCTTTGTATTAGTGACAATTTCCCGATTATCGTTACTCTTCCGAACCAGAGAGCCATCGAATTACCAAGTCGATGGCTTCTCCGTCGGGCTGATTGGACAACTTTCACAGCACGTGCTGATTTTGCCGAAGATACCTTTGAGAGTGTCTATGATCCTACCATTCACATAACGCATGGTATTTCGGCTGCTGCTGAGGAAACAATACCTTCCTCATCCGGCAACTCCCACCGGAAACTTGCCCTTTGGTGGACAGCCGAGATTGCAGCAGCCTTTAAAGATCGTCGACGTGCTTTCAAATGCTATCGGAGGCAAAACACTATGGCCAACCTTATCACCTTCAAAGGGATGCGTGCTAGAGCCCGATATCTGATTCGGGAGAGTAATAAAACGACGTGGGAAAAGTATGTGTTGTTTATGACGACACATACTCCTTCATCTCAAGTGTGGACTAAGCTTCGTCGGATCTCCGGACTCCCGATATCATTGATGGCACACGGAGTCTCCATCATCGGAGACATCATCACGGACCAACTCGCCATTGCCAACCGTATTGGATCGCACTTCAATGATGTATCCTGTTCTGGGAGTTACGATCCTACGTTTCTGACTCTGAAGCGGGAGGCGGAGGCTCACCCCTTGTCCTTTGCCACTGCTGCTTTGGAGTCCTACAATGTACCATTCTCTGAAAGGGAACTGCGCAGTGCGCTTTCACTGTGTAGGGATACGTCTCCCGGACCGGATAACATACAGAATCAAATGTTAAAACATCTGTGCGAATCCAGTATAAAGCAATTGTTGGTCCTCTTCAATCGTATATGGATTGATGGGCAGTTTCCATCTCAATGGCGAGAGTGGATCATGATACCGGTTCCCAAGGCTGGAAAGGATCCCAAACTTGTCAGCAGCTACAGGCCTCTCAAATGCCCTATGTAAGCTGCGAGAGAAGATGGTGAACCATCGACCGGTGGGGTTCCTGGAAGAGAGAGGCTTACTTTCAGGGTACCAGTCTAGATTTCGCTCCCATATGTCCACCACCGTCTATCTGGTGCGACTTGTGAGCGCCATACAGGAGGTATTTCTCCGAATTACCTACGACACCATATGGCGCTACGAGATTCTTTCCACCCTTCATGAGTGGGGACTCCGTGGTAATCTACCGACTTTCATTACGAATTTCATGTAGTCCGACTCTTCCGTGTAAGGGTCGGCTGAACATATCGCAATATTATACCCAAGAAAACGAAGTTCCTCAGGGTTCTGTTCTGTCACCTTGTTCGAGGTTGTCATATCTTTTGGCCAAAGATGCTACATTAAGATTGTTATTTTTTTTATTATCTTTTTTCCACTGTTGTCAAATTAACTGTCATGGCATCCAGAAGTGTCAATAAATGGTTGTTTTGAATTTATATATTTTCCTTAAATATAAAAGAAGAAAGAATCTGCGATACGCCGGTGAGCGTAAAAGTAAAATAAGTGGCGACCAGTGATAGGATAAATATATCAATATATTTTAATTATGGAGACAACCCAACGTGAACTGGATCGAGCGATAAAGCTACGTAAGGTAACACGGGCGGCGTTTTCGAGGCAGTTGAATAATCTTAAAGGTGAAATTGATGACATCCAGATGACAGCTCATGAAAAGCGAAGGAAAGTTCAGGTTTCCCTTTCTTTACTTCGGAAGAAAAATGATGAGCTCCTGCAGCTGGATGGTAAGGTCGTAAGTCTAAAACTTGACGTCGGCCAAGAGTACTTGGACGACGAATGTAGACTTGCCGATGACTATCAACGTCAATTTCTTGATATAGAGGTGAGTGTTGAATATATTCTACCTTCAGGAGGCATCGCTCAAGACAACAGTGATTGTAGCAGTGTAGATCTTGTGAGTAAGAGAAAATTCAAACTACCTAAATTAGAACTAAGGAAATTTGATGGCGATGTAAAACAGTGGATACAGTTCAGGGGCCAGTTTGTAAAGATAGACAAGGATCCGAATATTGCACCGGAAGATAAGTTTCAATACTTAATGCAAGCTTGAGTGAAAGGGTCTCGTGCTCGAGAAATTACTGAAAGTTTTCCACCTATTGTGGAAAATTATACGAAGGCAGTAGAATGTTTAAAGAGCAGGTTCGGTAGAGATGATATGTTGGTTGAAGTTTACGTAAGAGAGTTGTTATCTTTAGTTCTTAAGAAATCTTCCACTCCCGGTGATGGCAATTCAATGTGTAGCCTTTATGACAACTTGGAATCGCACATACGGTCACTTGAAACCTTAGGTGTTACAACAGATAAGTGTGCATCTATGTTGTATACTTTAGTAGAGTCAGGTTTGCCTGAGGAGTTTCTTAGGGCCTGGCAAAGAAGTTCCAATTTTGCACACACACGTGATTCGAAAGATAGGTTAAACAATCTCATGCTATTCATGAAAAGGGAAGTGGAAGCCGAGGAACGGATCAGTTTAGCAATTTCCGGTTTTGGAATCAAAGATAGTAACAGGAGTAGAGACCAACCCAAATTGTCAGAGCACATTGCTACTGCAGCTGACTTGTTAAACACTAACCCAGTTGAGGAGAGGAGAGGGTACTGTATTTTTTGTGGAGGTCAACATGATGCCCTTAATTGCTTTAAAGCACACTAATTAGGTCTATCTGAGAAACAGACGGTCCTAAAGGACAAGGGTGGGGGTTTTAAGTGCTTTAAGAAGGGACACTGTGTCAATAAATGTAAAGCCGTAGTACGGTGCATTATTTTTAGTAAGAGCCACCAAGTTCTGATGTGCCCTGATTTACCTCAGAATAAACAAAATATATCCCATAATAATGTCAAACACAGGAAATCCGGGGGGAAGAATGAACAAAAGACAAATTCGCTGAGTAATATTTCTAAATATCCTAAAGTTATTTTGCAAACTTTGGTGATAAAGATGAAAGGTATTGGCTCTTCCTTCTCTGTTAGAGCCTTAATTGACTCAGGATCCCAAAGATCCTATGTTAAGAAATACATTGTTAAAAGATTAGGTTACACTCCAGTCAGAACTGAAACAATTAAACATGACCTTTTTGGGGGAGTGAAAACGAGTGTTAATGAACATTCATGTTACAAAGTAGAAATTGAAAGCCTGGATGGAAAATATCAATGTAATTTTGAAGTATTGGATCAGGTTTTAATATGTAATGGCATCCCTTCGGTCAAGAAAGGACCTTGGTTGAATGAACTTGAGGAAGGGAATATCAGCCTAACAGATATTGGGGATGAGTCTAGGCCTGTGGACTTGCTGATTGGAGCGGATGTAGCGGACAAACTTCAGACAGGAAATATTTAAGTTCTATCTTCTGGTTTGGTTGCTGTGGAAACAAATTTAGGCTGGACTTTGATGGGGAAAGTTCCACAACAATCTTCTGTTAACTTGGCAGAAGAAGTTACAGCTCTGTTTGTTAATGAGATCAACGATCGCTGGAGCCTAGATACCATTGGAATCTCAGACTCAGCTGTTAAAATGTCCAAAAATGAAAGACAGCTTCAAATTAGAGATGATTTTCTAAGAGATATTACTGTAAATGATGAGAGACGTTACGAAGTTTCATTGCTATGGAAAGAAGATAGCTTGGCTCTTCCTAGTAACAGGGAGCTAGCACTCAAAAGGTTAGAATCTACCACTAGAAAGCTTCAGTCTCAAAATCTTCTCATTTCATACGATGCAGTTCTACCTGAGTGGGAAGAACTGGGAATTATTGGAGAAGTACCAGTCAAAGAAGTAGGGAATTATGGACACTATGGAGTTGGCAGTTGGCAGTCAAAGTGAAAGGTCGTGTTTTTCCCAAGCTCTCAGGTGTGCTGGAATGGGTTGTTCTCTGGAATCTTATCGGGCGAGGATCGGACTGTGGTATGTGAAGGGTAGTCGGGATTTCCGGTGTTTGTGTGTGCGTACGGGACCTAGCAACTTGTGGTTCATAGCCCTAGTGATAGCTGCATTGCTAGTTATTGGTGGAGTGGAAGTGAATCCAGGGCCTGTTACTCCAAATGTGAATCAGGCAAATGATCCAGTTACAGTTTTAAAGTGTTCGACGTGCAGTAAAACATTGAAGAATGGTGTTGAGTGTGGACTATGTGAGAAATGGTTTCACTTCGGCTGTATTAAGGTCAAGAAGGAGGTTTGTGATGTCGGAAATTGGTTTTGTAAAGTATGTGATACGCCGGACTGTTTGAGGGTGCAAATCAAAGCAAGGGATCAAATAATACAGGAACTTAGAGCTAAGCTTCGTGAATCAGAAGAAACGGTGAAGGATGTGACTGAACGGCTTTCTACTGGGATCAGTGTGGAAGAGGGCGTGCAGGAGCAAACTGAGGATGACGTTATCATAATGGGTGATTCGATGATACGATGGAGTGCGAATATCTCGAGGAAATCAGGTGCGAAAGTGCGGTGTTATCCGGGGATTAAAATTGACCAGCTTGCCCAACAAGTGGAAGAAACAAATATAGAGGACTGTGAAAAAGTTAAAGTGTTGTTGCTCCATGTTGGGACGAACGATTTGAAGAAGAGGGCTACAGCTGATTACATCATGGGGGAGCTCTACGAACTAGGCAGAAAAGCTAAAATCAAGTTTAGAAATGCAAAAATTATAATGAGTGGCATTGTTCGGCGGGGAGATGTTCCGTTAAGGCGAGTTAAGACTGTAAATGACCGCATGGACTGGGTATGTGCACAACTGGGATTAGTGTACGTAGAAGCTGACTGCTGGATTGGTGGCCGTGACTTCGCCCGAGACGGGCTGCATCTAAATCGACGGGGCGCTTACAACCTAGGGAGCCTACATGACAGGGTCATCGGTTCGTGCCGGCTTTTGTGAGGAGGAGCAGGTCCAGAGGTTGCCAGCCGATGGGAACAGAAGGAGCTACTTCAAGATATTTGCTGCGGAGGTAAGACTCTAAGATTACTGCAGGTTAATTGTCAGAGTTTAGGAAATAAATTAATTGAATTTTGGAATCTTGTAGAGACGTATTCTCCGGACATTGTCATTGCAACTGAATCTTGGTTATATGAGGACATAAATAGTAGCGAAATAATTCAAGGGACCTACGAAATGTACAGAAGGGATCGGGGGAAGCGAGGTGGTGGGCTATTTATTTGTGTGCGCAAAAATATAGCTAGTTTCTTAAAGTGGGCTGATATGGATCATGAAATGTTATGTGTACAAATTTCGGATAAAGGAAATAAATTCCCTCTTCAGGTGATAGGGGCGTATAGAGCACCGAAAGATAACTTTTCTCTCCTCGAAACACTGTATGATAAAACTTGTACGGGTAATGCTATGAAAAAGAGCATAATAATTGCTGGAGATTTAAACCTCCCCAAAGTAGACTGGTCTGGTGAGTCAACTAGCTGTGGTCAAGCTCAGAGCGCTGCAAATAAATTCTTAAGGGAGGGGGGATTTTCCCAAGTAGTTGACTTCCCAACTAGAGACAATAATACCTTAGATGTTTATCTCGTAAGGCCTGTAGAGCTGTATATTAACTGTCTGAAAGTACCAGGAATTAGTGACCATTCTGGGGTTGAGTTAAATATTAGATATGGTGACGTTACAAAATTAGACTCTGATGTAGCGAAAAAGATCATATTCCAGTATCGCAGGGCGGATCAGGGCAAGTTTCAGGGGTATTTGAATGAGCTATTTGTAGGATGGGCATCGGAAGGAAATCACATTAATATCCTGTGGACTAACTTTTTGAAAATGTTAAATAGCGCTGTTGATAAATTTGTCCCATTTAAATTGCTGAAACAAAACCCAGACCCTGAGTATTACACACGAGAAATTAGGAGACTAAAACGGAAAATTAGGAAATTATACAATAAAAGACATGATAGTGACAAGTATATGTTGAAATTTAAGTCCTTATCAAGAGAGCTCGTCTTAAAAAAGAGGGCTGCTCATGACAGTTATATGCAAGGTTTACTTGGTTCGGGAGGGGGTGGGTGGAAAAAATTTTACAGTTATTGTGGTGTTTGAAGCCATATTTTCCGGTGACGGTAAATTAATTACTGAGAAACAGGCTATTGCTAATGAATTAAATGTCTTTTACGGTAGTGTGTTCAATAAATCCAATAGCTGTGTGTTGGACCTTAACGACGAATCAGGGGCTCCCCTGTTCCAAATAAACCAGTCAGCAATTGTAAAGCTAATACAAAAACTGCGTTTCAATGTATCAAAGGGTCCTGATAATATTGTTAGTGAAGTACTTAAATTAGGAGGTAGGGCCGTGGCACGATACTTGGAGGTGATATTTAATGTGTCCATAAACAATGCGCAAATCCCAGATGACTGGAAAAGAGCTACGGTAGTCCCAATATTTAAGGGAGGGAGCAGACTTGAATTGGGCAACTACAGGCCGGTTAGCCTTACGTCCATCGTTTGTAAGCAGATGGAGCATCTCATTTGCGACTACTTGAGGGAACAGTGGGAAACATTATCATGGTTTAATGATAGGCAGCATGGATTTCGGAAAGGTTACTCATGCGAGAGTCAGATGCTATCACTTTTTCAAGACATTAGCGAATCGTTAGACCATGGAGTTTCAGTCGACGCCGTGGTGATAGATTTTGCGAAGGCATTTGATGTCGTGCCGCATGACATGCTACTCCATAAATTAGCTTCGACGAAGATTGATAGAAGAGTAATTTTATGGATCCAAGAATTTTTGACGGGTCGTTCCCAGAAAGTGAAAGTTGAAGGCGTATTCTCGGATGAAATTACCGTAACGTCGGGTATCCCTCAGGGCAGCGTAATCGGAACTTTGTTGTTTTTGGCGTTTATAAATGACTTACCAAATGGAATTCGCAGTGACTGTCGATTGTTTGCGGATGATTGTGTAATATATCGAAAGATACACGACTCACAAGACAATGCAGTGCTGCAAGAGGACCTAAACCTGGTCTATAAGTGGGCGATTGTAAATAAAATGAAAATAAACACAAGAAAATGTAGTCTCTTAAAAATAGGGAAAGTGCGAAGGCAGGATTTTCAATATAACATTGGCTCGGAAATACTTGTAGAAGAAGATTCTTGCAAATATTTGGGCGTTCACGTAAGGAATGATATGAAATGGAGTAGTCATGTAGGATGTGTAGTTTCAAAAGCTTACAAATCCCTGCACTTTGTAATGAGGGTATTAAAAGGAAGTAGTACCTCTGCTAAAGAATTAGGCTATTTGTCACTTGTAAGACCTATTCTGGAATATGCCTCGGCGGTTTGGGATCCATATCAAGTAGGGCTCATCAATGAGTTGGAAATGGTACAAAGAAAGGCCGCTAGATTTGTGCTCAGTGACTTTAATCCCAGGAGCAGTGTGAGCCGTATGTTAAAGAAACTTGGGTGGGAATCACTGGAGGCTAGGAGGAAGAAATCTAGACTCTACGCTATGTACAACACGTATACAAATCAACCAGCATGGGGTGAGCTTAGCAAACGATTGGGAAAGCCCACTTACATGGGTAGGAGCGATCATCCTTTCAAAGTTAAGGGCCGACCACAGCGAACAAATTATGGTAAATATTCTTTTGTAAACCGTGCCATTGATAACTGGAACTCTCTACCTGCCGCAGTCTTAGAGCCTTTTCCCAAACATATAGGTGTGTTTAAGAAAAGACTGACTATTTGTGTAAATACACCAGTTTAATTGGTGTATAATTGTTATTGAATTGTTATGTATAATTATGTATTGTTATGTATAATTATGTATTGTTATGTATAATTATGTATTTGTTATGTATATCCAATTTGCCACCGGGGGACACACCCCCCATTGCAAATAAATGAATGAATGAATGAACATCGAACTGTTATTAAGGAGAATAGCACCACCAGAGTTCGTCCTGTATTTGACGTGTCAGCAAGAGGTAGAAATGCTCCTTCTATCAATCATTGTTTAGAGTGTGGACCCAATCTGATTGAACTGATTCCTTCCCTGTTACTAAAATTTCGGGAAGGGAGATTTGGGGTGACAGCTGATGTAGAAATGGCTTTTCTACAAATAAGTGTTCGTCAAGAAGACAGAGGTTTTCTTAGGTTCTTCTGGTGTGATCCAAATGACTGGAAGAATATAAAGATATTTCGGCATCGGAGGGTGGTATTTGGATTAAAATGTAGCACTTTCCTTTTAGGAGCAGTTCTTGATTACCATTTGGACAAGGCAATGGAAGATTGTCAATATAGTAAAGGACAGATATCAAGACTTAAACAGAGCCTTTATGTGGACAATGTTGTAACCAGTGTTGATACTGAATCAGAACTTAAAGAATTCATTAATGAAGCACGTGATATAATGCAGGAAGGAAAGTTCGACCTCAGAGGTTGGCAGGCCAACAATGATGCTTTCATTCTTGTAGGACGGACAGCGGTGCTAGGTTTACGATGGGATTTGGAATCTGACAATTTATTGTTAAACTTGGAATGATTACAGAACCATGAATTGGGAGTGATCACGAAAAGATCCATTCTGTCAGTTGCACAAAAGATATTTGATCCGATTGGCATAGTTAGTCCAGTACTTCTAGTTCATAAATTGTTATTACAAGAGATATGGCTAAGTGGTATATCTTGAGATGAAGAGGTTACTACTGATATTAAGGACCAATTTGTAACCTGGTATTTAAGCCTTTTTCTCCTGAAAGAGATGAGAATTCCACGCTGGTTTCATTATTCCAAGAACCACAGGGATGTCAGTCTACATATTTTGTGTGATGCTAGTGCACAGGCCTACGCTGCAGTAGTCTTCATACGACTACAAATTGACGGTGAGAGTAAGGTACACCTTCTTGCAGCCAGTGCAAGAGTAGCCCCATTAAACACAGTCATCATTCCCCGACTGGAACTAATTGATGCAACAGTGGGAGCTAGATTAGGTAATTCAGTGCTAGAAGGACTAAACTACCAAGATGTCAAGTTGAATTTCTAGACTGATTCGACAACGGTTTTAGCATGGATTCTATAGAAAGAAACATGGACTGTGTTTGTCAACAACCGTGTTAAAGAAATCCATCGGTTGACTTTACCAGAAATGTGGAGATATGTTCCTGGCCATTTGAATCCTGCAGATCTTCCTTCAAGAGTTGTCTGGCAGAAAAATTTTTAGCACTTCAATGGTGGGAGGGGCCAGAGTTTTTACGAAAGGACCGGCCAGAGTGGCCTGGTGAATTTCCACCTGCAGAGGCAGAGCTGATTTTGCAAGAAAAGAGAAAATCAACTCAAATAATGAGTTACTTTGTAGATACTTCATGTAGCACCCCAAAACATGTAAATAATGATCAGTGCAGGTACCACGATTTTAATTGGTGCTAGGTTTACGATGGGATTTGGAATCTGACAATTTATTGTTAAACTTGGAATGGTTACAGAACCATGAATTGGGAGTGATCACGAATTGTTCAAGCTATGGAAAAATAATTCGGTTGGTTGCTTGGATAAAGAGGTTTATCCAAAATACGCGAAGAGCAAACCTTACAAGAGCTCGTGGAGAATTATCATGTGAGGAGATAATGTCAGCAGAAACAAGTAGTTCCGTGAAGAACTATACAGCCTATTTTCATATATATTACTTATGTTAACTGCCACAATCAACATACAAAATTTCAGTTTAATTGCTGTAACAGATTCGTAGATATTGAGAACCGTCTAAATATTTCAGATGGTCGCCAGGTTGGATTTTTATTTTTGTACTATTACATTAAGATTATTGTGTACGTGTGGTATTCAAACTTCAATCGCATGATTAGACAACAAGAAGTAAAAACGAGATTTTAAAATTACGCACAGCAGCCATCTTGTGATAATGCAAACCATTGAAATAAATTAGATGCCAGTGGATCAACATTTGTATGAGCATTTAACGTGCAACGTTTCACGGCACTCGGATAGTTAATTCGCGAGAAACGTCCATTTAAATATTTATATTTCGCGTCGCCGCCATGTTGGATTTGTGCTCACCAGGTTCCTGAAAGTCCTATAGGTGAACATATGTTCATAGTCTCTATGAACATTAAAAAATTCAGTTTGGTTGCTGTAAAAGATTCATAGATATTGAGAACCGTCTAAATATTTCGGGAGCTCACCAATTTGGAGTGTTATGTGTATAGGCCATAGAGTTATGTACCATTCAAGGACAATTATTGCCTAGGTTCATTATTCAAACTTTCACTTTGATCGCATGATTACGACATAAGAAATTAAAACTTAATTTTAAAATTTCGCACAGCCGCCATCTTGAGGTTATGTAAGCAATTGAATTAAATTAGATGGCAGTGCATTACAATCTGCAAAATCAATTACTGTACCACATTTCACTCCGCTCAGAGAGTTAAATCACGAGAAAAGTCTATTAAAATATTTTAAATTCGCTTGGTCGCCATGTTCGTTTCGTACTTTACAGGTTTATGAAATATACATAGGTATACCTGTATCAGTACCCTTTATCACCGTACAAAATTGCAGGGTGATATCAGTAATAGTTTCGGAGATATAGAATGTCAGTGAAATATTTCGCACAGCCGCCATTTTGAGGTTATGTAAACAATTGAACTAAATTAGACTCCAGTGCATTACAATGTGTATAAACATTTGCTGTACCAAGTTTCATTACATTTAGATAGTTAAATCGCGAGAAAAGTCTATTTAAATATCTCAACTTCGCTTGGCCGCCATGTTGGTTTTGTAGTCACCAGGTTTTCAAAAGTCTCATAGGTGAACTTCTAGTAGTGCCCTTTATCACCGTACACAATTTCATGGCGATATCGGTAATAGTTTCGGAGATATCGAATGCTAGTGAAATATTTCGCACAGCCGCCATGTTGGATTGGAGAGACGTAACAAAATTTGAAGGGCACGGTCGAGGTCGCCGGGAATAGTGCTATGAACTTCCCGAGTTTCATTGAAAACGCTCCAGCCGTTTCGATTTTATTAGGGGGGGACACACACACGAATCACACACACACACACACACGCGCACACACACACGGACAAAAGGTGATCTCATAAGCCTATTTTTTCAAAATTGAAAATAGGCTAAAAATAGTCGCAAGATTGGTACAGGAAGAGCCTTTCTCTTCAAAAAATGACAAAAGTCTCATTAGCCTAAATGTGTTTAGGGATGAGAAGGGATGTCAAGAGTAACCACTAAAAGTGGTAGAGCTGTAAATACATCAAAGAGATTAGATTTATGATTACTGTATTTTGAGGTAATTGTAGTTATTTATGTATGGTTGAGTTGTTCTTCCACCAACTCAAGGTGGGAGTGTGTCATATCTTTTGGCCAAAGATGTTACATTGAGATTGTCATTTTTTCGTTATTATCTTTTTTTAGCCTATTTTCAATTTTGAAAAAATAGGCTTATGAGATCACCTTTTGTCCGTGTGTGTGTGCGTGTGTGTGTGTGTGTGTGTGTGTGTGCGTGTGTGTGTGATTCGTGTGTGTGTCCCCCCCCCCCTAATAAAATCTAAACGGCAGGAGCGATTTCAATGAAACTCGGAAAGTTCATAGCACTATTCCCGGCGACCTCGACCGTGCCCTTCAAATTTTGTTACGACTCACCAATCCAACATGGCGGCTGTGCGAAATATTTCACCAGCATTCAATATCTCCGAAACTATTACCGATATTACCCTGACATTTTCTATGGTGATAAAGGGAACTACTATAAGTTCACTTATGTGACTTTTGAAAACCTGGTAACTACAAAACCAACATGGCGGCCAAGCGAATTTGCTACTTTTAAATAGACGTTTCTCGCGATTTGACCAACCAAACGCAATGAAACTTGTTACAGTATATGTTTATATACATTGTAATGCACCGACATATAACTTCGTTCAATTGTTTACATAATCACAAGATGGCGGATGTGCGAAATATTTCACCGGCATTCTATATCTCTGAAACTATTAGCGGTATCTCCCTAAAATTTTGTACGGAGATAAAGGGCACTACTGGAAGTCCATCTATAAGATTTTCAAAAACCGGTTAACTACAAAACGAACATGGCGGCCAAGCGAATTTGAACATTTTAAATAGACCTTTCTCGCGATTTAATGTTCCAAGCGCACTGAAACCTGGTAGAGGAAATATTTATACACATTGTAATCCACTGGTATCTAATTTAGTTCAATTGTTTACATAACCTCAAGATGGCGGCAGTGCGAATTTTAAAATTAAGTTTTTATTTCTTGTGATGTAGTCATGCGATCGAAGTGAGAGTTTGAATAATGAACCTACGCAATAATTTTCCTTTAATGGTACATGACTCTATGGCCTATAGATTTAACAATCCAACATGGCGACCATCCGAAATATTTAGACGATTCCGAATATCTACGAATCTATTTTAGCAATCAAACTGCATTTTTTAATGTTCATAGGGGCTATGAACTTAAGTTCACCTATAGGACTTTAAATAACCTGGTGATCACAAATCCAACATGGCGGTGACGCCAATTATAAATATTCACATGGTCGTTTCTCGCAATTTAACCATCCGCGTGCAGTGAAACTTGGTACAGTAAATCTTTATCCGAATGTTAATCCACTGGCATCTAATTTATTTCAATTGTTTCCATAACCTCAAGATGGCAGCTGTGAAAATTTTTTAAATCTCCTTGTCATTTCTTGTGTCCTAATTATGCGATTGAAGTTTGAATACTACACGTTCACAATAATCTGCATGTAACAGTACATAACTCTAGGACCGACATATATAAAATCCAACATGGCGACCATGCGAAATATTTAGTCGGTTCTCAATATCTACGAATCTATTACAGCAATCAAACTGAAATTGTGTATGTTGATAGTGGCAATTAACATAAGTAGGATATATGAAAATAGGCTGTATAGTTCTTCACGGAACTACTTGTTCCACTGTTGTAAAATTAACTGTCATGGCATCCAGAAGTGTCAATAAATGGTTGTTTTGAATTGATGTATTTTCCTTAAATATAAAAGAAGAAAGAATCTGCGATACGCCGATGAGCGTAAAAGTAAAAGAGGTTGCTATAAACGGCATTGTTACCGCCACCGGGCCCACGATAGTTCCATCGCTGTATGTAGCCGATTTAGCTCTGCTTTACAGCTCTGGAAGTATGTCAATCGTGGAACGGCAATTGCAGATAGCTATTAACCGGGTCGACAGGTGGGCTCACGACCGGTTTTCATCAGCGAAATACTCCGTCGTCCATTTTTGTCGGCTCCGAAAGCTACACTTACACCCTGAACTACATCTCAGGTATGCTGCGTTGCCGTTGGTTGACACTTATCGCTTCTTGGGGCTCCATTTTGACAGCAAATTAACGTGGCAGCCCCATATACGGCAACTAAGAACGACGTGTCTCAGGAAACTGAACATGCTCAAGTTTCTTAGTAGCACTACGTGGGGGGCTGACGGAGCGGTGCTGCTACGGTTCTACCAAGCCCTCGTCGTGTCCCGGCTAGACTATGGTTCTGCGGCTTACGGTTCAGAAAGACCGGCAACCTTGAAAATGCTGGACAGTATCCACCATAGTGGCGTTAGGCTGGCTACTGATGCCTTCCGGACCAGCCCGATACCCAGCCAACTCGTCGAATCGGGTGTTCCACCTCTAAATTATCGACGCCATCTTATGCTTTTGGCATATACTACTAATGTGCGTCAGTACCCAATACGACCAGAGGTACGCCAGCCAGCCTCGAACCTCTCGGCCTGTTGGTATTAGTCGATAGCTCGTGTACTGAAATAGGAGTGGCTGTGGGCCCTAGCCTACTTTTCACATTTTGCATAAATGAGGAAAAAGTAGACTTATGAGATCGATCCGGGAAAATGAGTGTCTGTCTGTCTGTCTGTCTGTCTGTCTGGCTGGCTGGCTGTGTGTGTGTCCCCCCCTATCAACTCCTAAACGGCTGCAGCAATCAAAACCAAATTTAGTATGAGTAAAGATGTGCACCGGAATATCTCACGTCCATATTTGAAAATGATGTCAGTGCTACCAACTGCTGAAAAACGCACTAGAAATTTGAGCTTCATGTTGGATATCTTGCAAGGTATACATGGGAGCTATTCCAAGATTGGCACACATGTAGATAATACTATTTCAGTTTAATATCCAGGAGGCCATACATGACAATGTTGCCAACATAATTTTAAGCCTTATGATAGGTCCAATGTTTAAATGCATATAACTTCTACACTATCAATGGGATTTCAACCAAATTTTGTATGTAAAATGTGTACGTAAACAGATATGACTGAGCGTATTCTTAAGAGCCACTAAGTCTGCCAACTGTTAATAATTGCTCTCTCTATTTTTTTTATCCAAATACCAATATATCAGAAAGTATGCAAGCCGACAGCTTTAAACTATGCACACGTATATTCTGACATTTTAGAATAATTTGGAGTAACTTATATACATCAGTTCTACCAACATGATTATAAGCCTGCTGATAGTACCAATTTTTAAATACATGTAACTTCTATACTATCAGTTGGATTTCAACCAAATTTCGTATGTGCTATGTGTAACATAACAGATATGACTATAAGTATTGTTAAGAGCAATCAGGGCTGCCAACTGTTAATAAATGCTGTCTATATTTTTTTACCCTAATATCAATATATCAGAAAGTATGCAAGCCAACAGCTCTATACTTTGCACACGTATAGCACCTGACTTTCTAGATTAATTTGGAGTAATTAATATAAGTCAGTGCTGCCAACATGATTCTATGCCTGCTGATAGGTCCAATTTTAAAATACATGTAACTTCTATACTAACAAATGGATTTCATCCAAAATTGGCACAAGTTATCATAAAATTTCAGATTATTTCTGACCAGCACACGCATGGTATTGTTCGCAACATGCTTTTACGCTGCTGATAGATCCAGTGTCTAACTGCATGTAACGTCCATTGGACTTCAACCAAATGTTGTATTCTGTACCTTAAGAGATGGAAATAAGAATATATTCAGTCACCAGGGCTGCCAACTGTAGTGCGTTATTAGGCTACATTACACCAGGTATGTTTTGAACTAATTAGATATTTCGATATTACCAACTTAATTTCGTCATTATTCTAGATATGTTCATATACTGTAGAATAATCATTGGCATGAAAAGTAGGCTGTATAGTTCTTCACGGAACTTCTTGTCTTACTTACGAAACCACCCAACCATCTTCTTCTTTCCTGGCGTTTATCCCAGTACAGAGTCCGCTGCTCTACCACCCAACCATCAGAATATAATAAATAGGGGCCGGATTTTGGTGGTTTTTAAAATTGTCATTTTAGGTTTTCAAAAACATAAAATTGTTCTTTTTAGTTTTCTATTAGGTAGAATGGGTTTTTACAATAGGTTCTTATGTTTAAAGGGTAGCGAAAGTTGACATACATTACATAAGGCTTAAAATTAATACCTCATTGTTAGTAGACAATCTGATTGCAACGAGAGAGTAAATATTTTACATAATGATGCGTAATCAAATTATCACCGATAACTTTACACTTTTAGGGATTGCAATAAAGCCAAGGATGTCAGAGATGATTTTCACTCTCTATCTCGTTCAAATAATGTTAATTCATTACTATATTGGATTCTTGGGAATAATAAGAGATTTATTCGCTCTTTCCTCTCGGTAAATAACCAAACAATAATATATAAGCTGGAAAGTGCTGAAAATATTTCATTTTTCCATTAGGTAGGATTGCTTTCAATCGACTGGAGCTAGGAGTAAACACTATCTTCACATTTAATTTCAAGGATTATGGACAAAATTTGAAATATACTACAATAAATGGTACAAAACTGCAATTAGTTATTTTTAGGTACTCGCGTATTATTTAGTTTATTAGGTAGTACGGAATTTCAGTGTGATTCGTAAAAGTATTTAGAAGTATGGGAAAAATAGATTAGAACCTAAGAATCGGGTTCCTAATAATAGGCTAACTGCGCCCCGATAGTATAAGGTAGTTTCTCTGTTGCTGGATAGCGAATTTTTGTACAAACTCAATTGTCTAGAATAATGAAAAATATAATAATAATAGTATACTAATAATAATCATTATTGACTAATAATTATGAAAATAATAATAACATAACTGTCTAATGATGATAATAATAATAATAATAACAATAGTCTAATAATAAGTATTTCGCTGTCCTCTTGGAGTGACGATGTGGGTAGTCATAATATAGCCTTATTCTGAAAGCAGAGACATGAAATGATTGTCAATGATATGTAAGCCAACCAAAATTTGATTAAACTAGAGAATCGTCTGAACTCCCCTCTCCAACTCCAGGCAGCTTGAAATGTATAAATTTTATATGTGGTCTCAAACCTCATGTCTCGGTGATAACGTTGAAGTACAAACAAACACTACGGTGTTCCTGCAACTTAGATCTACTTAGTTATATACGGAAAATGTGCCACGGAACCGCTTGATAGCACTGTGCTTTGCCCATTGCCCTACCTCACAAATCGTGTACGGTATCCCAAAGAAATTTTGATCAACCGATCACAACGAGGGGACGGAGTCGCGCAGCTTCTTTTGGGGTACAGGATCTCTACATTAGCTGAAACAGAAGGCTGGCGTGCTGTGAGGTGAGCGGGAAAATGGGATTGAGTGAGTAAATGCATGCACGTCGTCCCAATAAAAATAACAGCTACATCGCACGCCTTCTGCTTGACCTTGAGACGTCATAATGCAGCCTTGTAACAATACAATCCCGTTAAATTTGTAACGTTCCGTTCCGTCTGTTTGTTCCGTTATTATAAGTAGAATGTTCCGAACTGTAACGTATCGGATATTCCTCTGTTCATTTCGGTACGGGACAACGTAACGTTCCACCCGTCTCCAATACGCTGTACCGGTACAGGCTCGGCTAACATTCCACTGTTCCAGATACCGGGTACGGTTTCAGAATCAGTTCCGTTCCAGGACGGTAACGTTACGCTTGGAACAGACAGCGGTAACGTTACAACTTGGAAATAACCTTGGAGATAACGGAATTTCTCCGTTCCACATAGACAAGAGTTCCGTTCCGCGTTACGTTCTGTTCCGGGTCCCTGGTTGTGCGTTCGCAGAAATGTTTGGAGTCTCTTGGAAACTATGTGGAAAAGTGATGTTACATTGTATGTCGTTATAGGCGTGTTGCTGTTGTACAGGTGGTGTAATAAATGGCCATAACTGGGAAGTGCAACTTATTTTCTGATCTGCCCTCGTACAAAAGTACCAATATTTTTTCTTAAACAGTTTTCCTATGTTTAAGAGGTACGTGTACCCCCGCGTTCCCCCTGAAAAAATGCCCTGAATTATTGATTCGTTATGCCCAACCAAGGAATGTGTTGGAACATATGACCTCGTAGTTCCGCCCCTTAGAACAACAATAATTAACTAAATAAGGAATGCTTTAGAACTTATTTACCACTATGTTTCCTCTTTACTTCCCAATATCTCTTCATCCGTTCACTGTGCTCTCTTCTGCAGGCTGGCTGCGAGGCTCGGCGTTAACGTTCTCACTTGCTGGCGCAGTCAGTTGGCATTTGAGGGTGCACAATTGCGAGGGAGCTGTGTCAGTAGATTTACTGGCACGTTAAAGATCCTCTTCGGGGCAAAATTCCGGCACCCTAGCGTCTCTAAAATTCCCAGTAGTTAAAAGGGAAGTAAAACAAATAACATTATTATTATTATTATTATTATTATTATTATTATTATTATTATTATTATTATTATTATTATTATTATTATTATTATTATTATATAATGCGTTTGGCCCTCTAAGGAGCACGTAGAACCATTAGTTAACATTGGTCTTCTTGTTCTTCTTATCTTCCCAAAACTTCCTCATCCTTTCGCTATGTGCCTGTCTTCTTTCTTGTGTCCAAGCAGCTTTAAGTTTCAAATTCTGTCCCGTAGGGATCTTGGGTGGAAACTTATACGAATTTACTTTTTGTCTATGTGCAGTCCGCGTCGTTGTCAGTGGGTCAATATTGATTTCAGTGAGGTCCTTTGGGGTGTCTGCTAGCCAGCGTACTTTGGTTTGTCGGTTTCCATTGACTATGAGGAAGATTTTCTTGGTCATTCGGGAGTTGTCCATTCGAGCTATATGTCCGTAGAATTTCAGGCGTCTTTTACGTGCGAGTGAGGCGAATCGTTCAGTCCGTGAATACAGTTCGTCTGAGCTTTTCCTCATCCAGATACCGTCCTGAAGCTTTGGTCCAAAGATTTTTCTCAGTATTTGTCGTTCTATCTTCTCAATGTATTTGATGTTGATGGTTAACGATGACGTCTCAATCGCATAGAGTGCCTCTGGGAGGATGACTGTGTGGTAGTGATGGAGTTTGGTTTTAGTGGAAAGTGATTTCTTGTTGAAAATATTCCAAGTGATTGTGTAAGCTTTGCGTAATTTTTCTGCACGTGTTTTGTTAGCCATTCTTTCGTTACCAGTGTTCCCGATAATTTCACCTAGGTACTTGAAGTGCTTAACTTGTGTGATGTCGCCATATTTGGTTGTAATTGATGCCAGGTTTGTGCTCTTGGAATCCATGTACTGTGTTTTCTCGTAAGAGATATGGAGGCCGGTTCTGATTGATATCTCATGAAGCTTCTCGATGGCATGTCTGGCTTCTTCTGGAGTCCGGGTAATTATTGCTAGGTCGTCAGCAAAGGCGAAGCATTTTATGTTGATTCGTTGTTCTTTTGTTCCCATACTTATTCCAGGTATTTCTTTCTCCCATGTTCTGATGATCTTATCTAGTACCAGGTTGAATAGGAGTGGGGACAACCCATCACCCTGTCTTACGCCTGTTCTAATGTGAAAAGGTTCGGACACTTCACCCATAAATTTAACTTTAGAAGTTGTATCTGTCAAGGTCTGTTGGATTAATGTAGTTGTTTTGTTGTCCACACCATATTCACGAAGTATATTAAACTGAGTTGCGCGATCGATTGAATCATATGCTTTCTTAAAATCTACGAAGGTGACAACTGTGCGATTCGACTGGCGATGTTGGAGTACCATCTTGAGGTTCCAGATCTGTTCTGCACACGATCGACGCGGTCGAAATCCCGCCTGATATTCACCGATCATGTGCTCTGTCTGTTGCTCCAATCTGGTGAGGAGGGCACGTGAGAGTACCTTGTAGACGATTGGCAGGAGTGAAATGCCTCGGTAATTATTCGGATCTGTCGTGTCGCCCTTTTTGTGTAGTGGGTGAATCAAGGCAGTTTTCCAATCAACCGGTATGGTGTCACTCTCCCATATATTAGCAATGATGTTTTGTAGTCTTTCAGTCAAGAGTTCACCTCCAATCTTGAGCACTTCGGCGATTACACCGTCTTCTCCTGGTGCCTTGTTGTTTTTGAGATGTAATATGATGTTTTGTATCTCATCATATGTTGGTGGTACTGAGTCCTGGTTTGGGGCAGTAAAGTGGAGTTGGAGATTCTCTGCTGGTGGTTCACAATTGTGAAGCTCCTCGAAGAACTGTTTCAGGATATCACAATTGGCCTTTGTGTTTGTCTCAAGTGTGCCATCAGGGTGGCGAAAACAAAGACTGGGCGGCTTGTAGTTCGTCAGTTCTTCCCTAAATGTCCTGTGGAAATTTCGTGTGTTGTTCCTCTTAAAGTCATTATCGATTTCTTCCAATCGTTTGAGGTGGTACATGCGTTTAACTCGTCTGATTGTTTTGGATGTTTGCTTCTGCGTTTCTAAAAAGTTCTGCCAATGTTCTGGTGTTCGGTTGCTATTCCATGTATTCCAGGCTCGGATTCGGGACTCTAGGGCTTTATCACAGTCTATGCTCCACCATCTGTGTTTTCGTTTCCTTGGTGGTTTGCCGAGTTTTCTTGTTGATTCTTGGATGGCCTTGAAAAGTTCATCCCATGTTTCCGTGTTAGTCTGTAATGATTGTGTAAACTCCTGTGCGTGTTCTTTTAGGTATTCCGGATCTATGCGTGGGAGTTTGGAATTTGGACGCTTTTTACGATTGGGTATGAAGCGGACTTTGATCTGCGAGAGATGATGGTCGGACTCTACGTAACCTTTGCGTACCCTCACGTTCATGATTTCTGAAGAGAATTGTCTGGTTATTGCTACATGATCTATTTGATACTCCCCGATGTGGTTTATGGGAGATTTCCATGTAGTCATTTTTCGTGGTGGTTTCTTGAAATGTGTGGACATTAGTTGTAGGTTGGCCATTCCACATATGTTGATTAAGCGAAGCCCATTCGCATTCGTCTTTTTGTGTGCCGAGAAATTCCCAATGATATGTCTGTGTTCCCTTTCTCTGCCAATTTGCGCATTGAAATCTCCGAGGAGGATCTTAATGTGGTGTTGAGGAATCTTAGTAAGTGTCCGTTCAAGTTGAGACCAGAACTTCTCAACTTTGTTTTTGTCAGGATCATTGTTAACTGGAGCATGTGAGTTTATCAATGTATAGGCCTTATTGGCGCATTTAACTGTGAGTAGAGAGAGACGATTCGAAGGTGATGTGAAGTCTATCACTGAGTTCTGGATACTGTTGTGCACAAGGAATGCTGTTCCGAACGCATGTAAATTACTATTTCTTAGCTTAGTTGCTGGTTTTCCCTTATAGATACGGTATCCACCGGAGTCGAAGTGTTCACAATCACGGAATCGTGTTTCTTGTACTGCAAGTTTGAGAATTCCGAATCTGTCGCTGGTGTCCGTCAGTGTCTTGAGTTTCCCAGTTTTGGTCAGCGTCTGTACGTTTAGTGTACCAATGAATTGCGTTCGCTTAGGTTTGAGGAGTTTTGTGAAGCTCCGATCCTTCCCGGCATGACGTCCTGGTCCCCCAGAAGCCGAATGACCAGGTTCGCCTTCGCTCTTCTTAGCTCTGGCCTGAGGTAGTTGCTTTTTTGCTTGTACTTCCATCATGCTAAGTTCGAGGTTGATTTTAGCTAGTGGGCGTGAGCCCAGGGCGAGTGAATCACTGATAATCCATAAAATTCACTCTCATCGTAAGGATTGTTAGTTCATACGGCAGCTGATGATATGCTGTGGTTTACTGGTGCCTCTTGGTGTTCTGGGCTGAATATTATTTTACGGATTCGAGCCAACCCTCCTCCTTTACCCGGACTTGGGACCGTCAATAGCAACGACTGAGCTACTCAATCCACCCAGTAGTTGCTGCAGGTGGAGTTTATTATTATTATTATTATTATTATTATTATTATTACTATTATCTCTTCTGCATTCTTCCGTGTAGATTTCTCGGCAAATTAGTGTCAGTTTATTATGGTTCTATTATTATTATTATTTGGCCCTGCGGCTTAGTGACGTACAGGCTATTGTCGACCAAAATATTATGTGCACTCGAGTTTGAAGGTCGCTTGTGAAGTAACCAATATACCTACACATAAAATCCAATAACATCATCATTTTCGTCGTTCTATTGTACGTTAGTTCATGTAGGTTTGGAATTTTTATTTATATTTTAATATTTTTTATCGCAGTTGGAACACAAAAAGTGCCCGTTTTAAGCGTGTTTCAACCATGCGTGACATTTAAGAATTATAACAGTATCTCAAAAACCCGTAATCAGATCTAATCCAAATTTTAACACAATATACATTGGAATGTTTTATAACTGGCTTATTAATTTCAAAATTTTTAGTGTCCAAAACACAAAGTTGTTATCATTTTTGTAAGGTAACGTTTTCTCGGCTCGGAGTGCTTGGAAAATGTAGTTCTTGGTCGCGTTGTAATCCTTATACATCAAAAGTTTATGCTGTATGACTGTGAAATACGTAAATTATTTAACTTATTTTATATCGGTTTGTATTTCTACGGGAAAACAAGACATGATTCAGCAGGTAGCCGATACAGAGAAAGCTTGACAGCGTTTACGCGTCATGGCACGCCTCAGTCGGAAGTGGTGGGCTGCATCTCGGCAACGCTGTATAGCTTTACCCGTATCGGCTAGCTGCGGAACCATGCCTTATTTTCCCGTACAAATACAAACCGATATAAAATATGTGAATTAATTTATGTATTTCACAGTCATACAGCATAACCTTTTGATGTATAAGTATTACAACGCAACCAAGAACTACATTTTCCAACCACCCCGAGCCGAGAAAAAGTTACCTTACAAACATGATAACAACTTGGTTTCGTGGACACACAAAATTTTGAAATTAATAAGCCAGTTATAAAACATTCCAATGTATATTGTGTTAAAATTTGCATTTGATCTGATGACGGATTTTTGAGATAATAATTCTTAAATGTGACGCATGGTTGAAACACGCTTAAAAACGGGCATCTTTTGTGTTCCAACTGCGATCAAAAATATTAAAATATAAATTAAAAATTCCAAACCTACATGAAATAACGAACAATAGAACGACGAAAATGATGATGTTATTGGATTATATGTAGGTATATTGGTTACTTCACAAACAACCTTCAAACTCGTGTGCACATAATATTTTGGTCGACAGTAGGCTTTAGCCTGAAAGGTCCCGGGTTCATTCCTGATAATAATAATAATAATAATAATAATAATAATAATAATAATAATAATTCAATAATGTTTTATGTTTTATATTCCATTTAACAACTGCAGCTTTTGGTTCATTCCTGGTTGGGTTGTGAGATTTATGCAATTTTTATTTCCATCTCTTGGATCTGGGACTGATTCTTAGCGAAGTACTCATCATCATTTCATGTTCCTTACGACGTGAAGATCAACTGCGGGTTTCAGTTCGAAAATCCTACACCCAATTTCTACAGAGACCGCACAGCATTATTATTATTATTATTATCATTATTATTATTATTATTATTATTATTATTATTACTATTATTATTTACATAGTTATGTCCATCCGTGCTGAACGATAGAACTTATTTAATTAATGACTTTTTTTTTCTCCCAAAATCTCTTCATCTGGGCACTGAAAATCTTCCTACGTTCTTCTGTCATGATTTCTTGGTCCTGGTAGTAATATTATTATTATTATTATTATTATTATTATTATTATTATTATTATTATTATTATTATTATTATTTTAAGCGAATTCTCCCAATAAATAAAAGACGGGCAAATAGCTC